>OU895880.1:9091318-10322500 GCA_917627325.4 Chironomus riparius
AGCAGCACTTGAGCTTTCAGAACTTGGAGCAGCACTTGAGCTAGAGAATAATGAGGAACTTTCACTTATACTAGAACTAATGCTGGATTCAAGACTACTTGGAACGTCTCCGCTACTACTGCTACTACTAGAACTCGAAGTAGCTATAGATCAAAACATTTGTTTAATCGAAGGCACAAAACCATATCAAATTTAAAATCATAAGGATTTGTTGACTTACAGTAAGGATTCTTCGTTGTCGTTGTAGTATATTTCTTTCTAATTAAGGTCCTTGTTGGACGTCCTTTATATCGTCGTCGTCTCTTTCCACCACCTTCAACTGTTATAGCCAACAGTGCGACAAGCAAAAGTATCAGTATAATTTTAAACTTCATTTTAATGAAGATTTTTGTAAAAGAAAAACAATTTAAATCACTTTTTTTCTCACTTTATTCACTTCACTTTTTCGTCACCTTTTATTCTCTTTTATTTCTCTCTACTTTTAGACCTTAAAGGTATTACTCCTTAAAGCCCACTGATGCCTATTTCATCAACACGTCCACCATTTATAGTCAATTGTGTCGTGACTTGTAAAATAGGTTGATGACTGTGAAGGAAACTTAAATTTATTTTTTTTTATTTTTCCATCACGATTGAAGCTGACTTTTTTACTGCCCATAATGGATGGATTTTCGTGACCACGATAGGTCATCGAATTTAAATTTTAATCTATCAATTTTTTTATAACTTTTTTTTTGTGTTCAATAAATTTTATTCGAGTTTTAATGAACATTTTCCTTTTTGAATTTGAAGGATTTGGCTGAGTGGAAAATTTTAATGCGCAATTTATCTTTTGAAGCTTGTTGGAAACCTTAATAGTTTCTGTAGTCTTAAAGATTCAGCTCGTTTTGTCCTGAGACTCGTTCACAAATGACGGTTGACTGTAAATCTTGAAAATCGCAAACTTTATTTTTTTTTTTGTCAAACAGTTTTCGTTCAGTTGTCAGTTTATGGATGAAGTTATTACTTTCTGATGGATGAAATTGCAATTTTGCAAAACAAAGATTACAAATGACACAGAGACACTCCTGACAGACTTAACTGCTTCTTTTTGTGAAAATAATTTAACATCTAATGTCCTTAAAACTAAATTTATTTGGATAATTATATTTGTTCAGCCGTAAACAGCTGATTGGACAAGTTATTTGGTTACTAGGGACTTAAAATGAAATAAACAAATTCCTCTGTTGGGCTAATGTCATGTCTAATGACGGATGTATGGAATAAAACTCGATTAAACAGGACAAAATTTGACTTTCTGCTTCATTTTTAATATTAATTGATTTGGTAAAGAAGTGTACAACCTTTTTTTTATTTTTCGGCATATTTTAACCTAGAAACATTTTTGAAGCACATCTGAGAATTCCTTAATGAAAACTTTACGAAAATAGGTTAACCACGACTGGATTTTAATGCAGAGTTTCTCAAACATTTTTTGTTCGTGGCCTTTAAGACGCCATTTTGTAAATGGAAAATTCGAAGGAATATCTGTGAAACTCTTACAATACACCAGTGGGCAGGAACAAACAGTTTTAGGTACTATGTTCTAGTGACTTTCCCTACGCTTCATAGTGGAGCAATAGGAACCCATCATCATCTAGTGGCTAAGGTTTACAAGATATTATTACATAAATTAATGTATGTTTTTGAATCCCATTGAGTTTTAGGAGAATATTTCGATTAATTATTAAGATTTGACTACCTTCAAATAAAGATTTATGCCAGAAAAATCAATGTTCTCGAAGTTACAAGCACCAGGAGCAGTTCTCAAAATGGACAAAATGTCATTGAGTTTTGCAAACATTTCTGCTTATCTCCTTAAATCGTTACGACTTTTTTTATTGCCTTTTCTGTCCTATTAAAATTGCATTTAAAATTGCCACTGAAATTTAAATTTGAGTTTGGCATCAAAAAATATTTTTAAAGAATCTGATGAAATCTTGAAAAAATTTTTTGGAGGTTAACACAATTTAGTAAGGAGCCTGAGACTTAGTGATTAATTGAGTGAAATAAAAAAGATTATTTTGAATAAATTAAAATTTTTATTTTGATTGAAAAAATTGCTATTGACAGAGACAGTTTTGATATTTGGCAAACGGTAGCCAGCAATAGAACCAGCGTTATGTGGCATCTAAGGACGGCCATGGATCATAGTTGATGAAGCAGTTAAGTGCCTTGCTAGTCGAATTGGTAAGGCGCTTGGCTCAAATTTGGTATGGTAACTCGAAGATCGTCGGTTTGAATCCAGCTATTTCCAAATTTGTTCTTTTTCAGAAGTTTAGATACTTCGACTGCTTAATGTACGAGATCAAGCCATAATTGGGCATTTTGGGCAACGTTGGATTAAGGAACGGATCAGGAACTTGAAGTGTAGCGGGAGAAATAGGAACGAGAGCTACAAGATTACCCACGAATGGAATATTGTTAGAACGGACCTGAAATGTATCACGCAACGCCCACAGAAGATTGAAACGAGAGCCTGAATTTAATCGAAACCTAGATTTGAAGATTAGAAGCTTGATTCTACGTCACCCATAGTGATATGAAATGTATCACTAATCAATGTAAAAAGTAAAACATGTATAAATACTAATTCTTCCGGAAGGTAACGTCGACAAATAAATAATAATAATAATAATCTGTACGGCCTGCAAATTAAGTAAGTAAGATTGAGAAAATTCCACTTTATCAAAAATTTAAAATGAAACAAAAAGTTATAAAATTTTAAAAAAATAATGCAATAAAAATATTAAATTTCTAACTTGACAGTTTAATTAAAAAATAATTTATTTTATTTATATTTTTCATACAATCACGAAATTATTTTGTTATCAATAAAAAAGCTGGAGTGCATTAAAAAATCATGTCATTTAATATAAAATGAAATTAGTTTAAATGTCATTGATATGCGAAAATAGCTCAAAAGTTTAACAATTTAAAAAAAATTCAAGATTTTTTTGAATTTTTATTTTATTGGTAAATTTTAATGGTTTTTAAATTTTTTAAAATTTTTTAAATTTTTTAAAAATTTTCATTTTTATTATTATATTCTTAAGTTTTTTATTGTTATTAATATTTCTTAATTCCAAAATTTTTAAAATTTTGAACTCAGTTTTTTAATTTTGTTCAAATTTTGTTTTAATTCTTGCGTTTAAATTTCAAAATCCAAATATTCAAAAGTTTAAAACAGAAAATTTCGAAGATTTAAAATTAAAAGTTTCAAAAATTCAAATTTTTTTTAAAGATATATTTTTTTTTTGAATACTTTGCATTTTTAGATTATTATTTTAAAACATATAATATTGAAAGATTAAAAATAAATTCAATTTAAAATAAATAATTAAAAATATAAAAACATTAAAACTCGTTCATTTCTCATCAATAGCTTCATATGCACTCCTAATCAACGGAAATCCAGCACTACTATCATCTCCATCAAATGCATGAATCACAACACCTCCAAAACCTCCAAATTTTGCATAATTAGTCTTTGATCGAATTGTCTTACTATCATTACATTCATATGTAGCAACACCAATATTAAGTTTACCCAAATTAGCTCCATGTGACAGCCAAATGCTAACCGCATGATCAACAGTTATAAGCTCACGAGAAGGCATTTCCATGTCGAATGTCATTAAATTTATAAATTTTACTTTCTTTGAAATGTGTTTGATGTCGTAGGCATTAAAGGCATGTGCGTTGACTGTGACTGACAGGATTTGTGGATCGACAGTTTCCTCAAAGTTAAAGACATCAAATTCTGTTGGAAGTGACACATCGAATGACAATGCACCGTTTATGAGTTCTTTTAATCTCTTAATTAAGTCTGTAAAGGCTGCCGACTGCTGTTTTTGTGGAAATTGACAATTTATATCGATTCCATCAAAGTTGCATTTCCTGCAAAATCCAAGAATATTTTTTGCAAAATTTTTTCTCGACGTTTGACTTGACAGCATTGAATTGAAGGCTTTCTGTTGATCTTCACAGTTGTCACCAATTGAAATTAAAAGCTTTAACTTTTCATTTATTTTTCGCATTTTTTCAAGAAAATTTAATTCACTTAAAACTTGAATTTCGTCTGCATATGGAAATTTAATGTTTCCATCTCTGTCAATCCCAATTGATGTATAAATGATGTGAGTGCAAATGTGTGGATTAAGTAGGCTCACGTTAATGCTTCCATGGTAATAGCAGACTACATTGCTTGATGACATTTTATTGTCGATGTGAACTGAGCGTCGATTCATTAACGGGTTTGGTGGGCAAAGACCCCTCTTGACGTGTTTGAGAATTTTCTTTGGAACTTGGCGAGAGAAGTTTAAGGAAGTTGAAGGAGGTTTCAACTGATGGTGAAGATTCTAGGATAAAAGATATTTTTTATTGTATCGTAGTTTAACACCCCTGAATTTTTCATCCTTAAATTCACACCCCTCAATTTTTCATCCTTAGATTCACAGCCCTGAAATTTTCATCCTTAGTTTCACATCCCTGGAATTTTCATTCTTAGATTCACACCCCTGAATTTTTCATCCTTAGTTTCACACCCCTGGATTTTTCATCCTTAGAATCACACCCCTGAATTTTTCATCCTTAGTTTCACTCTCCTGGATTTTTCATCCTTAGATTCACACCCCTGAATTTTTTCATCCTTAGTTTCACACCCCTGGATTTTTCATCCTTAGATTCACACCCCTGAATTTTTCATCCTTAGTTTCATACCCCTGGTATTTTCATCCTTAGATTCACACCCCTGAATTTTTCATCCTTAGATTCACAGCCCTGAAATTTTCATCCTTAGTTTCACACCCCTGGAATTTTCATCCTTAGATTCACACCCCTGAATTTTTCATCCTTAGTTTCACTCTCCTGGATTTTTCATCCTTAGATTCACAGCCCTGAAATTTTCATCCTTAGTTTCACACCCCTGGAATTTTTATTCTTAGATTCACACCCCTGAATTTTTCATCCTTAGTTTCACACCCCTGGATTTTTCATCCTTAGATTCACACCCCTGAATTTTTCATCCTTAGTTTCACTCTCCTGGATTTTTCATCCTTAGATTCACACCCCTGAATTTTTTCATCCTTAGTTTCACACCCCTGGATTTTTCATCCTTAGATTCACACCCTTGAATTTTTCATCCCTAGTTTCATACCCCTGGTATTTTCATCCTTAGATTCACACCCCTGAATTTTTCATCCTTAGATTCACACCCCTGAATTTTTCATTCTTAGATTCACACCCCTGAATTTTTCATCCTTAGTTTCACACCCCTGGATTTTTCATCCTTAGATTCATACCCCTGAATTTTTCATCCTTAGTTTCACTCTCCTGGATTTTTCATCCTTAGATTCACACCCCTGAATTTTTCATCCTTAGTTTCACACCCCTGGATTTTTCATCCTTAGATTCACACCCCTGAATTTTTTCATCCTTAGTTTCACACCCCTGGATTGTTTATCTACTAGTTTTATTCTCTCTTTCTTAGTTAATTTTTTGACTTTTTTAAAATTGATTTTTTTAACCTTTGGTATTCAACCCCCACCCCTAAAGATCCATCATTTATACCATTATTAGTTTTATATTCCTTTCAGTTTACAAGTTTTATAGCCAAATACTTTAATTTAACAAAAAAATTTAACTTCCCTAAAAACTAAAACAATTCGCTGCAAAAATTTATAAACTTAACTTAAAAATCACACAAACCTCTCAAAAATCTCCAAATATTCTTCCTTTATTTACTTTACTGACTTAGAAATATCAACAATTAACACTTTGCACGACTTATTTACAAATAAATGACTCAATCGCAACTGCGAATCAGGTGAGAGAAATAGGAACTTGAGAGAACACCTTTTTGCTCTATTTATCTTATCAAGTTGCGAGCTTCAATTAGATAAGAATTGTGATATATAAAATAATTTTTTTTTATCAATGAAATGAGAGATATGTGGATAACTTTTTGTTGTCATTTTGTGAGAGAATCACAAGTGTGCTGATTAAGGCAATTAATTTAATCTTTTTTTTGTAGATATTACTGCTGGGTGTGAAGAAGTTATAGCTTTATAGTTTAATACCCCTAAAGACTAACTTCAAAGTTTTACTCCCTTAACACTAGATTTATAGTTTGACACCCCTAAACACTAGCTTCATAGTTTTACACCCTTTAATATTTGCTTCAAAACTTAATACCGCTTACTCCTCCTAACACTAGCTTCATAGTTTGACACCCCTTAATACTGGTTTCATAGTTTGACTCCCCTTAACACCAGCTACATAGTTTGACTCCACTAATACTTGCTTCATATTTGGACTCTTCTTAACACTAGCGTCATATTTTAGCACCCCTTAACACTTGCTTTATAGTTTAATACCCCTTAAGATTATCTTCATAGTTTAATACCCCTTAATACTAGCTTTATAGTTTAACATCTCCACCACTTTCTTCAAAGTTTGATACTTTTTAACAATAGCTTCATAGCTTTATCGTTTGATACCCTTTTAATACTAGTGTCTGACACCCCTGCAATTCCCAACATTCCTTCACCCCCAGTTGCCAATTTTTATCTCTCATCTTCCAAAACATCACCCGATACACGTGAACACTTCGAACTCTTATCATCTGATTCCAAAATCACAATAAATCACTCTTGATAAAACAATTAGTCTTGTTAAAAATATTTTGATAAATAGCAAATAAAACAGATCTCAAGAGTCAATTCAGTTTGAGTTTCACAATGAAACAAATTACTTTATTTGTGCTGATTATTTTAACATTTTCATTAACTCGATCAGACTATACTGATCCACACTGGCGGGCTGGACGTAGTGCTATGGTCCATCTTATGGACTGGAAGTTTTCTGATGTTGCGACTGAATGCGAGACTTTCTTGGCACCAAATGGATACGCTGGAGTGCAAGTATCGCCAGTTAATGAGCACAATATTTTTGATGATCAACGCTCATGGATGGAACGTTATGGACCAGTCAGCTACAATCTAACAACTCGATCAGGAAATGTCGCTGGATTTGCAGACATGGTAAGGAGATGCAATGCTGTTGGAATTCGAATTTATGTTGATGTTGTGTTCAATCATATGACTGGATCTGGAGTGTTAGGGTCTGGTGGAAATACAGCTGATCCTGTTAATCGTAATTATCCAGCTGTTCCATACACAAATGAACATTTCAACCCAAAATGTGATATAACTGATTGGACAAATGTGAATCATATCAGAAATTGTGAACTTTTTGGATTGCCTGATTTAAATCAAGGACATGAGCATGTGAGAACACAAGTTGCAGCCTTTTTGAATCATTTGATTGACCTTGGTGTTGCTGGTGAATGTTTTTTACGTTCCAACCTTAAAATTATGCAAAATAACCTCAAAATAATGCAGCATAACCTCAAATTTATGTAGCTCTACCTCAAATTTATGAAGCATAACCTCAAACTTTTCAAACATAACCTCAAAATATCTTTACATTTTCTAGGCTTCCGTGTCGACATTATGAAGCACATGTGGCCTCATGATGTAACAGCTATCTGGTCTCGCCTTAAGACTTTAAACACCAACCATGGATTTGCAGCAAACTCAAAACCATTTGTTGTCGGTGAAGTATCCGATGGTTATGATCTTGCACGTCATGGCTTCCTTGCTAGTGAATACTTCCATTTAGGGACTGTTACTGAATTTAGATACTCTGAGGAGATTTCAAGAGTTTTTAGCGGACGGGACTTGTTGAAATGGTTGCAGAGCTTTGGTGAGTATTTGACAAACAGTACCTGCATATGTACATCAAGGTCCACTGCTAAACATGTACAATAATTCTTAAATCTCTTTTACAGGCGAAGGCTGGTCATTCTGGCCATCAAAATATGCCTTAACATTCGTCGGTAAGTATAAAATTCCCAATAAAGCCATATTGAACCTAACCTAACCTATAAATTCCCACAGACAATCACGACAACCAACGAGAACCAGCAAAACAAATCTTAAACTACAAAGACGGACGCCTCTACAAAATGGCAACAGCATTTCATATGGCATGGCCTTACGGTGTTCCCAGAATCATGAGCTCATTCTACTTCACGACTTATGAACAAGGACCACCAATAGATGCTGCTGGTAACATTGTTGGACCATCATTTGATGCCAGCGGTCAATGTACAGTCGCATCAGGTTGGGTTTGTGAACATCGATGGCAACAAATTAAGGAAATGGTTAAGTTTAGAAATGTCGTGGCTGGAACAGCTGTCCTCAATTGGTGGGACAATGACTCTAATCAAATTGCATTTTCACGTGGCAATCGTGGATTTATCGCATTCAATGGACAATTTAATGTTAATCTAAGTGCAATATTACAGACAGGATTGCCAGCTGGAACCTATTGCGATATTGCCACAGGTTTAAAATCAGGAAGTTCTTGTACTGGTGGAACTGTCACTGTCGGCAGCGATGGACGTGCTGCAATATTTTTAAGTGCTCACGTTCCAGAAGGTTTTATTGCAATTCATGTCGATAGTCGATTGTGAATTTGATATTAAAATAATTTTTTTTTTAATTTTTTTGAAATTAAATTGAAAATCGTTTGGCGCGTTGCAGGAAAAAAATGATAAAATTTATTGCAATTTAATAAATGATTTTGTTTTATTGGTTGATTCTGATTGTTTTTAAAGCAACGACTTAATGTCAAGTTTGATTCTTAAGCAACGACTCAATTTCAAGTTGGATTCTAAAGCGACGACTTAATATCACGTTTGATTCTAAAGCGACGACTCAATGTCAAGTTGTATTCTAAAGCGACGACTCAATGTCAAGTTGTATTCAAAAGCGATGACTCAATGTCAAGTTGTATTCTAAAGCGACGACTCAATATCAAGTTGGATTCTAAAGCAACGACTCAATGTCAAGTTGTATTCTAAAGCGACGACTCAATGTCAAGTTTGATTCTAAAGCGACGACTCAATGTCAAGTTGGATTCTAAGGCAACGACTCAATGTCAAGTTGTATTTAAAGCGACGATTCAATGTCAAGTTGTATTTTAAAGCGACGACTTAATATCACGTTGAATTCTAAAGCGACGACTTAAGCAAATTTTTTATTATCAATTTTGGTCATCAAATTTTCAGGATTACAATTAAGTTTATGACATTTTAATCTGTATTCGATTGAATTTAAGGTTAATTGGTGTTTGTTAAATCTATTTTACACTTGATTTCTGCTTCTAATTCTCTCAAATAATCCTGATCTTGCTGATCTAACACCATTGTAGCAGGTCAAGTCGTCGAAATCTTGTGATACGCATCTATTTTGATTAATATCGTATTTAGCATCGGTTCCACATCGTTGAAGGTATGATCTTCCACCAGCACAGAAGAACCAAAAATCACACGATTCTGGATGTGGATGAGCAGATCCGTCAAATTTATCAGCACAGTTAAAATCAACTTGATCTGGAAGTTCAACGACTGGAAGCTGTCCATTAACCTGGAAGTAAAATTAGTAAATTTGTTATTTTATTTAAGATTAAAACACAAATATTGAACCTACATCACAAACACCATTTGAAGAATCTTCACAAAATCCAGTTGCAGGATTAAAATGACCTCCTAAATAACAATTATTTTGAATGACCCAATTATCATCAGAACAGATATAAAATGTTGCACAGTCCCTTGGATTAGCGACTTTTGGGAAAATTCCTTCGGTGTCTTCATTATGCTTCCTATTACAGAATTCAAAATCAGTTACACAGTCTGACTGTGATGGTTCAACACAGTCGTTGTGGAATTCAGAATAATGTAAACCTGTTTTACAAAGTCTGTCTTGCTGCATACCGTCGATGCATACTGAAATTATAAGAATTTTGGAGTTTTGAAGCAATTATTTAAATTTGAGTCAACGCTTTAAAGCGACGGTTAAGAATTGAGTAAACACTTTAAAATGACGATTTAAAATTGAGTCAACACTTTAAAGTGACGATTTAAAATTGAGTCAGCGCTTCAAATCATCAATTTAAAATTGATTCAACGTTTTAAATTTACGACTTAAAATAAAGTTTTGCTTTAAAACGACGATTCAAAACAGAGTCAACGCTTTGAAGCAACGACTTTAAATTTAAAAAAGACTTCTTCCCACATAATATTCATTATCTTATTGTCTATTATAAAAAACAATAAAAACTCACAAACATATTTAGAACACGTGTCAGGATGAGAAATCTTAGCAATTCCAAATGGTGGGCAGGTCGTGACTGGAGCATCATCAACACACTCTACGTTTGCTGAAAAATCACAAAGCTGCTTTGCATGGTTAAACAAGTAACCTTCAGGACATCGTCCCTCTCTTGGAGCTTGATTGATATTACATGTGAAGAACCAAGCACATCCTCGTGGATTTTTTGCATAATATGCTGTATCTGGGTGCCCATTGCATGGGTATGGACACGTATTAGTTGCTGATGTTGTTGACAAAAATATGAATAAAATTAATGAAAGAAATTTCAACATTTTAAGTGTCTTCCTTGTTTTTTGAATGTTAAAAATGAACTAACAAAGATTGACCGTGACGAAAATGACAAAAAGATCGTAATCAAAATGAAGGAAGTTGGGAATTTGGGAATCAAATCTTATCATGAACGTGAAATCAAAAAGATATCATTTTATCATGAGGATTAAACAAAATGATTTCATCGGAAAAGTTAATTTGGAGTAGTAAGTAGGGTTGTAAAAATAAATTAGTTTGTGAATAAATAAAAACAATGTTAAAGTAAAGAAGACGTTTAAAGTTTGAAATGGTTTAAAGAGCATTATAAAGTTTTTTTCTGATAAAATTTCTGATTAGTTGTTTACCCCTTTTGACTAGTTGCGTTCCCTTTTGACTAGTTTTGTCCCCCTTTTGACTATTTTTTCCCCCTTTTAACTAATTGTGTTCCTCGTTTAACTAGTTGTGTCTTCCTTTTGACTAGTTGTGTCCCTCTTTTAACTAGTTGCGATCCCCCTTTTAACTAGTTGTGTTCCCCTTTTAACTAGTTGTGTCCCCCTTTGACTATTTGTGTCCCTTTATTGACGTTATAAAAATAATGAAGTTTAAAAACAAAACAAAATTAAATCTGAAAATCTGAATTAAAATTGATTTTTTAAATGCTTTGTTTTAAGCGTCCACAGTTTTAATTTTTTTAACTGACCATATTTTTCGTTTCATCTTTTTAACTTAAAACGATTCCGAACGAAAAACTCATGAATAAATTTCTTTAAAATATAATTGCATAATTCTGATTTTTTTTACTATTTATTACAAAACAATTACAATGAAAATCTTGTCGGAAATTAATAATTAAAAATTAAAAGCTTAAAAAGTGACACGAGCCACACGAAAATCCTCATCTGAATAAGTATTGACGATGAAAATCATTTCAGAATTTTACTAAGTGTCTAAAAACCTCACATAAGTGCAGCCTAAGGTTATTCTAGTCATTATCACAACAAAAACAAAGCATTTAACCTTGTTTAAAACACAACGGAGCACTTTCTAATGAAATTTCCATAAAATACAAAATTATATTGCAATGTCGGATCGATCATGAGTTCCTAGTTCCTTAAAAATAGTTGTATTATAATTGTGGAGAGAATAGAAAGCTAATTTTAAATTAGTAATTTATAATGGCTGTTAGTCATAAACGTGCTTAATAGTCAAATAACATCGTGATTAAATTTAGGTGGACTTCCTTAATATTTTCATGGTTTTGATTCATCTTTTAGATTCACTTTTATTAAATTTCTAAATAAATGTGGACGCCTCATTTATAGTTTTACCTCATTTTCATACTTAAGTACCTCTCATTCGTAGTTGCGTACCCCTATTAGTGGTTGTATACCCCTTATTTGTAGTTTAGTACCCCTCATATATTATTGTACACCCTTCAACCTTAGTTTAGTTCCGCTCATTCATAGTTGTGTACCTCTTATATCATAGTTGTGAGCCCCTTCATTAATGGTGTTATGCCCCTTATTCATTGTTGTGTACCCCTGATAAATAATTTAATTTGTTTATTGATAATCTCATGCCCCTCAATCATAGTCTTATCCCCCTTAATTAAAGTCATTTGGCCAAAGTGGCCTTCATCTCCGACCATCTTTTAAAAATTAACAAGATTTCCAAGAAAACGTATGCGAACTATCGCAAACAAAAAACACACATGACAATGATCTCATCCAAATTAACTGATATCTTAAAACTACAATCTTATCAAAAAGGAAGAATAATAAAATAAATCTCAGCTTTTCTTCATCGATTAGATTAAATTCTTCAACTGTTTTTACCATCTTTTAAAATTATTTCAGTAAATTTTTGAAACTTTTCGAGTCAACAAGAACATCTTTTTTTATTTAACTGAGTCAAATTTATTTAAAATGTGGAGTTTCTTTCTCATTTTATCAATTTCATTATCTATCACACATGCAGAAGAAAGTGTTAATCCGTGTGATAGTTTGACAGCAAATCAAACTTTCGCAATTAATCCACGAGGATGTGACATGTACTACTATTGTGGAGATAATAACATCCCAAAACCTGGTCGATGTCCAACAGAGCCTGTAGTTCATCATTTTGATATAAATAACCAAAGTTGTGAACTTCCTGAAGACGTAGTCTGCACAATTGATGATGAGTTATGGAACACAAAGTGTCCTGGCATTGGGATTGCTAAGATTCCACACGAATATTCATGTTCGGAGTATTCAGGTGAGAAATTATCGGTATTTTCATTATTTGAATATTCAAATCTAGTGTAGAATAGTTCTTAGCTACTAGTAATCCTCGATACCTTTTCTCTTATTCCTCTTTTTCTACAAATTATCAACTTATTCGTTTGAATCAGTCTCTTCTCGTTACCCTCTTTTTCCCACACCTCCTTTCCTACCCCTTACAAACTTATTCATCACCTCTTCTTCCTTGCAAATTTTTTCTACCCCTGTTTTCATAAAATTTCTTACGTTTGCATTTCTATGCTCCTCCTTGCTTTTCTTTATTCCATTTTCTTTTTTTCAACTTCTTCTTCCATACACCTTTTCCTACCCTTGGTTTCCTACCCCTGTTTTCCTACCCCTAATCATCGAGTAGCTCAGCTCAAATCCTTTATAACTTCTTTACCAAAATTTCATTAATAAAAATTTCTAATATTTATTTCAGTCTGCCTTGATGATCAACCAGTCGATCGCACATGTCCCGCTGGTCTTCACTTTTCACCTCACGACCAAGAATGCCTGCATCCTGAAATCGCAAACTGTAAAACTGATGAATTAGTTTGCAAGGGATCTGATCCTTTTGTTCCAAATTACATTCCAAATTCAAGAAATTGCAGAGCTTTTTACATCTGCTTCAACAATATTTTACATCCAGTCTCATGTGGACCCAATCAGGTGTATGATAAAGATAATAATCAGTGCGTGCCATCCGGAGTTGTTGATTGTGTGGTGAGATCAATGATTAATTTAAAGTTTAGAAATGTTAATTAATTTCAAAAATTTACTTTAGCAAACTTTAAACCCAGACCTAGAAGTTCCAGATTCCCTAACCTATGACTGCTCAAGTGTCAAGAACGGATCACGACTTCCACATCCAGAACATTGTAAATTCTGGTTCTGGTGCGTTAATGGACGTTCTCAAATGTTTTGGTGTGGCAAAGACGCCTTGTTCGATTCCCCAACAAGATTATGTGCTGAGCAAAATCAAACAGTTTGTGGCAACATCAATGCAAGTGCAGGAATAGAACTTCATGATCTCTCAGATCAAATGGAATACAAAGTAATGCCTGAAAGTAAACATGTGGTTCATTTCTCAGTGATACAGCCTAAATTGGGTGTCTTGCGTTCGATAAAAGCTGTACAAGAAGAGGAAATTAAAGTCAGTGATGAAACTAAGCCTGAGAAGTTTTATGGATTATTTTGAGATTTATTAAACAATTTTTTAAATTTATTTCAAAAATAAAATACAACAAAAAGTTATAAAATTATATAAAAATGTCAAGCCTACCGCAAAAATGAAATAGAACTGTAAGAATTATTCCAAAATAAAAGTAATTTTAGAAAACAATAAAAAGTTTAAAAATGTCAGTAAGGAACGACTTGTGGCATGGTCAGTAATTTTTGGACTAGGTCCGACTCCTAATCCTCTATTGAGATTCATTTAAGTGCCAAAAATTCTTCGACATCCTTAGCAGTGACTTTAACATCAAGCACCAAATCGCCACCATTGTTATAAGAATCATTTTGGAACTCCAAAAATCCATCAAATCTATAAATGCCATTGACTTTCTTAAATCCATCTAGATTTTTTGGCTTAAAAAGCCGATGATTTTGCTTCATTGCTCCCGATTCAGAGGAATCAATTATAATTTCACTGCGATAAAATCTCATGCCACTTCTGGTTCGGTCTGTATCCTTGATGTCCAATTGATAGTAAAATTTCGTAGCTAGCGAATCGTAGAATGATTCTGATTTAACTGGTGTCGAAAATAAAGTCAGATTCCACGAGACGGGAATTTTTTCAAACTTTATAGTTTGTGATGTGACCTTGTCGAAATACAAATTGTAATAATCTGAAATAAAAGTTAAAAAATTAATTAATTATTTTATTTTGATTTCAGGCGGTGTTTTGGGGTCTGAAAAGCCTATTAAAACTTAATAAATCAAGCAATGTTAAAGTTAATTAAGCCAAAGTCGATAACATTAAAGTGTATAGCTAATGACTACGTTCCGGCTTGATTTGCTACCACCAATGGTAAAACAACTTGTTGGCAAAGCTTTAATGCTCAAAAATAACCTTTCATAAAATTCCAGCACTTCCTAGCATTACAAAAATCTACTATTAATGGTTAATAGCTTAGCAGTCGTCTTGCATCTCAAAACACCGAATAAATCAAATGAAATACAAAAGAAAGTAAAATCCGTAAATGAATTCAAAAATTAAGAGACAAAAGGCAAATTGAATGCCTGAAACCTTAAAAAACAAAAAAGCAACAAAATGTATAGAAACTTTATACATACTTAAATTTAAATGTAAATAAATAAAAAGTTTAATTTAAAAAAAAGGTTAAAAGCTTAGTAGCTTGGATATGAGCTGGAATTTTTTAAAACGCTAATTTCATGCTTATACGCCATTTTTAATGAAAAATTCCCAATCATGGAGTTTTCCCTTTTCTAAAATTTTAATTCGACTCACCTTTGAACTTCTTGATCCTTATTTTTGTAGAAGAAACATGGAATTGTTCAGCCAATGAGAAAGTTTGCTCCATTTTAACAGACTTGTTTGTAATTTTTCAGCACAGTTAAAAATTAAGTTTGAAATGATTCTTAGTGTGATGACTAAATTGATATAACTTGTTGAATTATTGATCTAGCTTTATATAGTCCTTTGAAGTGAGATTTGTGGGAAACTTTTGAGATATGTCAACATTAGGAAACTCTTATGGCTTGAATTGGAATTTAAGGGGCTAGTTATAAATGACGTCTATGAAAAAACGAAATCTATAGAATCTCTCTCTCTCTCTCTCTCTCTCTCTCTCTCTCTCCTCCGCCTGAAAATGTTAAAAATTGATAACCCATAATCATCATAATTAATAATTTGGATGTCACAAATTTAAACGTGACATAATTTAAGAACCTCGTCTCTTAGTTAAAAAGGGTTTTGTTGATAAAAAATGATAAGTTTTTGAATTGAATTTATTTTAAATAGTTTTATTTTATTTTTGATTATTTAAAAAGAAAATTTTCTTAATTCTAAGATTAAGCAGTTAAGTGCCTTGCTGGTCAAATAGGTAAGGCGCTTGGCTCAAATTTGGGATGGTAACTCTAAAGTCGTCGGTTCGAATCCAGCCATTTTTCAAATTTGTTCTTTTTCGGAAGTTTAGATACTTCGACTGCATAATGTAGGAGATCAAGCCATAATTGGGCATTTGGGCAACGTTGGATTAAGGAACGGATCTGGAACTTGAAGGGTAGCGGGAGAAATAGGAAGGAGAGCTACAAGATTACCCACGAATGGAATATTGTTAAAACAGACCTGAAAAGTATCACGTCACGCCTACAGAAGATCGAAACGAGAGCCTTAGTTTATTTGAAACCTAGATTTGAAGATTAGCAGTTATATCCTACATAATATTAATTCATGTGTGTACAAATGCAAAAGTGTAAAATGTGAATTATTACCGGAAATTCAAATAAATTTCTATTTATGCTCTTTCATGTTATTCTGTAAAGATGAAGGGTTTGAAGTCAACCACCTTCCTCCCCTCCCCTCTTCATCGGTCTCTAGATTTTAGTAAACTTTTCTATTGCTTCAACAACTTTGCTATAACCTTTACAATAAGAAGCAAATCAAGACCTTTGTTATAATCTTCTGGCTCAATAGCAAAACATCCTTCTAAAATTTTGTCTACTTCTTGATAATCATGCTTCATTTTTTTATCATCGAATTCTATTTCAGTACAAAAAAGTATTTTTCTATTGACGCTCAATTCGTTATTTTCAGATTGAATTTCTAATGAATAACAAAGAATTATTCTGGAGTCATAATCGTTGTTTTCTGGTTAAGTGTGAACATTTAAACTCCACTAAGCATTAAATTCAACATTTTATATTTTTTGTGATAATTTTGTCAAATTTACAATTTTAGGAATCTGAATAATTAGAATTTTAACACTTGAAACAAAAATCATAGATTTTAATTGATCTGTAAGTGAAAAAATGTTTAAAAAAACAATTCATTTTTTTAAATTAAGTTTTTGAATATTTATTTGATAATTGCAACATTAGTAAATTAGTAAATAAAGGCAACAATTAATTGTCATGAAATGTTAATGAAATTTAAAAATTAATAATTAAGTCAACACATAATTCAGCAATCAGCCACAACACTCTTGCATGAATTCCCTCTTATAGCTTCTTAGCAGAATCAACAACCTCAGCAGTCTTCATCCAAACATTAACAATAATAACTAAGGCATTGCCATCTAAGTACGATGGTGCATTAAAGCAAAATCCATCATCATGAACAATTTTACTTCCATCCGTGATTTCCTGGTAATCAAAAAGTTTTGTGTCTGGCTCATCATTAAGTGTCAAATGCTTCAGCTTTATATGATGATGACTATGATGATTATTAACTGGACTTGGAGTCTGTTTGTGCTCGGAATGTTCAAGTTTGACTTCAGCTTTAAATAACTTTTTACTGTGAATAGTTTTGGATGTTTGTGGCTTCTTATCCTCAATGACAAGCTGGAATCCAACATATTTATCATCTCTGGAGAACATCAAGATCTTTTCAGCACGCATCAGGACTTTAAAATGCCATTCTATGTCTAATCCATCAAACTTAACAGTTTGCGATGTCAGTTCCGTTATGTTACATTCATCGTACTCTAAAATATTTTTTATTTTTAATTTTTAATTCATTTTTTAATAATTGATAAATTTTACCAGTAAAATTCTCAATCTTCAGCTTCAGTGTTGTGTTAAAGACTTTTGTGGCCAACGCGAACTTTTGCTCCATAATTAAAATAATTAAAATTAAATAAAAAAAATATTAGAAAGTTTGTTTTGATAACAAGAAATACAACAAGAGCTTCTGGAATGTTAAAATTGTGTTGTGTAGAAGTTTAGATCGTCACTGAACCTGTTGGCGATCGTTTGACACTTGTCGATGGACAAGAAAATTGGTTGAAAAGAGAATTGAAGAATTATTTTATTGTCTGGATTTTAAATTGGAATTGGGTCAATTATTTGCGAATGTTTTTGTTTTTGAATTTTTTGATTACTGGAGCTGGATATGATTAATAATAACTCTGCTAATTAGTTTGTGATTATATTTTGAGCTAAATTTACTTTATTTTTATTATTTTTATATTTTTATATTCTAATTTTTTTAATTCTCAATTTTACGGTGCATTGATATTGCTTGTGAGCTGAAAAGGCTCAGTGGCAGAACGGTTTAGTACTTTGGTACCAAATTATTGCAATACCAACAAAGCGATCATCGGTTCGAGACTGGGTATGGGAAATTTTTATTTGTCCTTTTACGAATTATATGCACTAGAAATTAAGCTCACAGCCTTCTTTTGTAGGCTTAAGGCAGAAATGCCATCAAAAGAGTGGTTCGGATCCCACTTAAAATTGTAGGTTTAGGTTTAAGTGCAGTGGTTTGGCACAACTTCACTCGTTAAACTCTCATTAGCTGCGAAACGCTCACAATTGATTTGAAAAAGTAAAGGTTTTTTTTTTAATATTGCTTATATAAGTGCTTCGAGTTGGGGTTTGAAAGAAGAAAGCAAACCTATTAAATCAGTGTTGTCCAACCTTTTTTGTACCACGGCCCCTTGGTTGTAAGCAATGACCGAATACCCGAAACACTAGCGAGCCGCAGCACATGGGTTGGGCATTACTGCCTACATTTAAAGTCGTTATTTATGGTTTTACGTTTTTTCTTAACCACAATTTGCAATTCTAGACTAGAAAGCCTCGGAGAGCCTAGACACTTAATTGATAGTGTTGTAATAAAGCTTTGGTGGGTCAGTGATTAAATATTTATTTTTTTGAAAATATATTTCATTTTTTGGTGCATTTCAGTTAATAAATAAAAATCTTTAAAAAATCAAAAATTCTATTAAATAGTCAAATAATCTCAAATAAAAGGCAGTGAAAGATTCTTAAAGTTTAAGAAATAATTGACCTTATTGATGATGATGACTGTCCTTAATTGTGTTGATAATTTCAACAGTCTTCATCCAAACGTCAACGAAAATTGTCATTCCACCGGCATCCAAATACGAATAAAACTTGTCTTCAGGAAATGTAAAAACTTCTTCAAAAAACATTTCATGACCAATTTCTTGATAATCGAGAACTTTAACGATCGGTTCAACCATGTCTGGTTCCGCATAAATTCCTCTGGACTTAACAATATGACGATTTGCTGGTGACATGAGATGATGTCCAAAAGGATCAATTTTAATTTCAGCTTTAAAGAGCCTCTTGGCTGGAAGTTTTGAGTCTTTATCCTGAATATTAAGCTGGAATCTAAAGAACTTCTGATGTAAGTCTGGATCGGTGTCGTACATTTTATCAATCTTTGGGTGAATTTTAAGGCTCCATTCGGTATCAATCTCTTCAAAATTGACTGTTTGGGATGACAGCTCAGTTATGTTGCATGCCTCGTAGTCTGAAATTGAGGAAATGATGAATGAGAATAGTTTTGGGATTAATGTTGATTGATGAGAAACTTTTTGGTTTCAGATCATTAGTTTTGAATGATTTTAGAGTTGTTTTGTGATTTAAAGCAGTTAAGTTGAACATATGGCGATAGATTTGCTTAGTTTTTACTCAAATTTGATTAAATAAATTTAAAATTGACGACAATTTCAAAATTATTGTCTAAAATTCAATAAAATTGCCACCAAAACAATAATAAATTACAAAAACGTCAAGAAATTCCAGCAAAATTCAATTTTTCTTTCAAAACTTTCACAATTTTCAATCAAAACTTTAAAATTCAAAATTTTTTTAAAATCCTAAATTCTTACCAAGAAAATTCTCAATTCGCCATTTCAACGATGATTCGTAAACATGTGTCCGCAAAGTGGTGGTCTGCTCCATTATTGTTAAAATTGAAAATTTAAAAATTACTTAAAAGTTTTAGAAAAAATAAATAAAAATGATAATCGACAAGAAAAGTCTGATCTTTGTTATTGTTTTGGTTTGACTAGTTTGGCTGATTAGCTTCTAGAATTGTAGAAATTTTGGGGGTGCAGAAGTTTGTGTCTTTAGCGATGATGATTGACTGAGTGAATGGCTGGTGAGGTCGATTAGTAAATTGGATAAACTTTTTATTGAAACTTTAATATTTTATTGATTAAAAGTTTTTAGAATTCTGGTAAAAAAATATTCAAATTTTTTTGTTGTAAAAGATTTGAAAATTGAATTTTTAGAAGACGTTATGGAAATTTTGGTTTTAGCAAAAAAAGAAGAATTTTTTTTCATACTTTTACAAAAGGCTTGCTTATAAATTCACGTATTAAACTTAAAAACTCATTTATCATTTAATTCATGTAATTGTTTTTTAAAAATTTTTTTTTAAATTCTAATATTAACGATTTTTTAAAATTTAAAATTTATTGAGTCAAGTCTTATGTTATGAAAAAAACGAGCTATACCACTACAAAAAGATAAATTAATTTAATTAACAAACTAGATGATATTAAATATACAAATATGTTGACAATCACATTGTCAATTGGCAGGAATCGATTGCAATAAACCAGAAGTCCGGAATTGCTTTCTTCTTCAGGTTTTCAAGCAGCCAGCCAATCAAAGATTCCATTCTTATCCACATAAACAAAAACATAGACATAAAATTACTAAACCTAAGATTACACCAACAATTAAGCCAATAATTAAACCAACTACAAAACTAGCAGACGAAAAAGTAATCACAGCTTCTGATTCATATTCTGATTGCATCATTGCATAATGTCTACATAGTGAGTCACTTGTCTTAACATAAACATCAAAATCTTCTGCTTGAAGCTGTGCAAAAGTTATATTTCGCTTTATAGCTTCGTGGTTTAACATTTCGATAATGCATTTTACATGTTTTGGTTCCTCTGGATATTTTGCACCTAAATCGTCAGATACTTTTTGTAGCTCTTCTGATGGGATAATGTTACAGACACAAAACTGAAGAGATGCAGCTACACATAAGATCAACAGATATGATTTACTGCTGAAAAAATAATATTTTTGAATTGAATTTTAATTAAGAATTGATTTTCTTACTTCATTTTTGAGTTTGAAGTATTTTGAAGTTTTAGTTCTGACACAACTGCCTTAATCTTATTAATTTAAGACTTTTTTATTTAAAATAAACTAGCTTTTTGGAAAAAAGGAACAAATAAAATTAATTTAAAAAAACTTTTGTTAAAATTTCTGTCTGATTTCCAAGATAAATTTATTGACTCTGATTAAAAATATAAAATTTTATCAATATTATCAATGTTATCACTTGGGAGGCGTTCATTTATTACGTAACATTAAAACCGATTTTTTAAACTCATTCCTCTGCTTTTTTCAAAATGTGTATTTTTGGTTTGAACCTTAACAACTCTTTAGACTCCCTTTCCTTACGAGCGTTACGTATTAAGGAAATGGCCCCAATAGGAGCTGTTCATAAATGACGTCTAGTAAAAAAAGAAATTTTCCGACCCTATTGTATCACAAAATGTGTTTTGAAAAAAGTTTTCTTTGATTAAATTGTCACAAAACTCTAGACCCCCACCCACTTAAATCTTGGATGTCATAAGTGAACAAACCCTAATCAAAAAAAAAATTTAAAAAAAATTGTTTATCTTATTTAAAGAAAATATCAATTTTTTTAAAACAAAAAACAAAAAATTGAAAATTTTCTGAAATGGTTCAAAAAATTAAACAAAGTTTGATCAAAACTTAGGAAAAATGCTAAAATCAGACATTTTTTATAATCAAATAATTAAGAAATTAAACAAATTTTAAACTATTGTAAAACTTATTTTAGGTATTATTAAAAATTACACATCCAAGCAAACACACACGCAAATATTAAACCTAAAATTACACCAACAATCAAACCAAGAACCAAACCAGATGCAAACCCAATAACAGGAATAAAAATATCCTCAGTTTCTGATTCATTGTCTAATTCCATCATAGCATAATGTCTACACATTGTGTCCCTTGCCTTTACATTATCATCCAAATCTTCCTTTTGTAGTTCAGCTAAAGTTATGTTTCTCTTTATAGCTTCGTGATTTAACATTGCAATGATGCACTTAATATGTTTTGGTTTCTCTGGAAATTTTGCATTTAAATCTTTTGATAATTTTTGAAGCTCTTCTGATGGAATAATGTTGCAGGAACAACATGAAAAAGTTGCGATCGAACAGAAAATTAACCAGAATTTACTGTAAAATTTGATTAATTTTATTGAATTGAAGGAAAAATGAACTAAATTGATATTCTTACTCCATTCTAGATTTTGTATGATTTTGGAAAGTAATACAATTGATTCCGCCAATAAACTAATAAACTCTGAATGAAAATGAAAAAAAAGAAAAACAAATTGTTATCACACGTTATCCGTGTAAAATGTGTGTGCGTAAGTGGTCATTGTTATTAGGAGCGTATAACATTATGTTTTTTAAATATGAATGAAATTTGAATTTTCGTCCTATGAATCTTAAGCAACTTAAGCATTTTTTGGGTTTCCTTACTTTGATTTTGTAACAGAAAGAATCTCGAAAAAGCGGAACAATCCCGCATTTTGAATCTAATTCTTTAAAAAAATTATGATTGGGATAGTTGAAGGGTGTGGAACTGATCAAAATTAAACAGTCTTGTTAAATATCGGGACTTTGTTCAAAATTGAAGCGGTGAAATGGCATCAGTGGCCTAAATGGTAGAGCGTTGGCCTTATGTGCCAAAGGTCCTGGGTTCAATCCCAGGCCATGTCTAATTTTCGAAGCTCTTTTTCCATTTCACCGTTCTAGTTACGAAGCTCGGTTCGTGTGCTGGGTGTAGTTTTGAAGTCTTTGGCACATAATGTGCCTCCTTTGCTAGGTATACAAGGATATACTAGCATCTGGATGACTTCCTTACGGCATCTTGCGCACACGGATTGTGACTAGGTACATTGCAGGATACATCATGCCTTATGACGTACTCGTGTATTTGCAATGAGCAGAGCTTGCAAGTGGTTCGGATCCCACTATAAACTGTAGGTCTAAAGGGTGTGGTACAAAAGATTCTGTTCTAATTTGAGTCGCAGTGCCTCCAGCTGAAAGACTGGGCCCTTCACACATTATTATTATTATTATTGTTCAAAATTGCCCGCCTAGAAGTTTTCAATCGGACAGTCTATACAAAGGCGGAGTCAATTTATGGAACAATAAAATCAACGGATATGGCATAATGATACCCTGCATATAATATTCACAATATTACAATAATGCTGTAGTTTTTGATGAGAATCTATCCAGAATCGATGGTTGAAAGAAGTTATAATGTATAAAGTAAAAGTCTTGATTGATTATCTTGAAACTTGTCTTGAAACTTATCTAAATTGAAACTCACATAACATAACATTTGACATGCGTTCAGCTAGTGCCATACACTCGTTTGTTGACTGTGTTAAATGATTTCGTACTTCGGCAGCCCGATGTTCCGAAAAAGGAAGCAATCTCATAATTGCATTGACCGGCAATCGAGAGGTGCAAATTTCGATGCCTGCACGGAACGAACCATTCCGTGAATTTCTTTTTTTCAACAATTTTTAATATTTGCATGTAACAAGCAAAAAACTTGATGAACATTAAAGTTCTTACATTTAGTAAGCTTATAAATTTCATCAAACCACTTATAAGCTTTTCATAGATATGACACGACTTCATTAATTTTACCTTCACTTATGCTTCCACAATAGTTCATCAATCTTTTTTAGCAGCTAGTATCTTTTGTGCATCAATTTTGTGACACTCACAACTTGCATCAGATTTTGACGCAAATTTAAAACCATAAAATTCAAGGAATTCCAGGAATTAAGGAAGTTCAAGTTAAGTGAGATTTAATGTTAAGAACTAGGATTAAAATAAATCCTAAGAATTTAAGCATTTGAATTTTTTAACGCATTTCAATGTAAACAAAAACTGAACGTATCCCAAAAGAAGAAACAAAAATCTTCAAAAATTAAAATCAAAAAGTGGTTTTTATCAATAAATCTATTAAGATGAGTGCATTTATACATTTGTATAATATGTATGAGGAAGAACTGTATTCCAATTGCCACAATTTAGCTCAATTTTACTTATCTAATCCAGAAATGTTTAATGTAACTCCTGAAATACTTATTGTTGTCTACATTATTAATGGAAACTCGTGAGTAAAATACATCAATTTACAGCTATCAACTTTTAATTTATATTATTTTTAAGGCTATGGGAAATGAAGCACTACACAGAATCTCAAAAGCAATACGAGGAAGCGCTCTTATTAAGAAAGGCTTTAATAGATCCAGTAAATATTAATTACACCAAGGATGTCAAGGATCAGTCAATAATACTTGGTGTAATTGAGAATTTTAATGAAAGTGAATTAAAATATCGAATTGCAAAGTGTCAAGTTGAGAATCAGCAGGCAAAAGAAGCTTATTCAATCTTACAGTCAATTCCAAAGCCTCGACCAGCGAAGGTAAACTTTATGATGTGTAAAGTAATACAGCAATGTGAATCAGGAAGCGATAAGAATTTAATAACTTTATATAAGGAAGTGCTGAAGAAATGTCCACTAGCTTTTGAATGCATTGATTCACTGCTTAATTTGGGAGTTAAAGGAAATGAAGTAAATTCACTGATTATTAATACAACGTCCGCAGAAGGATCTAATTTTGAATGGCTGCATCTTTATATTAAAGGACTGTCAGACATCAATAATAGGAAGCATGCTGAAGCTATAAATACGCTCTTGTCAATTGAGTGCTTAAAATCTAATCCAAGAATATTAGCATTGATTGGCGAAGCTTTATACTTTTCTGGAGATTATGAAAGTTCATATCAGTATTTAAAAAGATCTTATGACATTTATCCATTCATGAAGCAAGGCATTCAAAAGTATGCACTTCTTTGTGATATGTTTAAAAAGCCTAAAGAACTAGAACTGATGCTCAGGCCATCATCATTATTTCCTTATGAATATTCATCAACTAATTGGTTTGTCTTTGCGACTTATTTATTTTGTTCCTTAAAACTTGATAAAGCACAGTATTTTATTAATCGTGTGCTCTCATCACATCAGTATAAGAATGTTGATGGATTAATTCTTAATGCTAAAATCCTGCATGGAAATAAGAAGCCTAATGAAGCACTAGTAAGCCTTAGAAATGCACTTAAATATGAGCCGTATCGTTTTGAAGTTCATCGATGGATTATTGAAATTTTAATGGCAACCGATAAAGGAAAAGATGCACAGAATCAAGCGATAAAAACTTTAAAGCTTCTTGGTGAGAGTCCAAGAACATTAACGATTGCAGCATCGACATTCCTTAAAAATCCAATCAGCAAGGAAAAGGCAAAAATTTATCTATATAGAGCACTGGAACTGAATGAGTTTTACGTTAAAGCTGTATTCTTTTTAGCTCAAATCTTGATTGATGACAAGGAAACAAAAGCAGCTATTGTGCTGCTTGAAAAGACATCTTCAGTTGTGTCTAATATTAAAATAAGCTTGATGCTAGCTGATTTATATGCAAAAAGTAAGAACCTATCGTCAGCACTAGAACAATACACAAAAGTTCTCAATTTAGACTCGAATAATCGACATGCAATGAATGGAATAATGTCGTTAGGGACGACATCAAGTAATTCTCTTGAAACAACTGCTGACGAGGATTTTGAAGCTGTAGAAAATACACCGAGGAATAAAAGTGATGAAACGAATGAGGACGAGCTGATTTGGTCTGATATAGAAATGGAAATTAATTAAAATTGATTTTTTTTTATGTTAATAAAGTTTTTGTTTAATATTTTAAAGCTTTTGGTGCTATTCAGGCGCGTAGCCAGGAGGGTCTTATGGTTCAAAACGTTTAAAGGGGAAGAGAGAGACAAGACCTTCTTGGCTACACGCCGGGTGCTATCTATTCATTTTTTAAGGCTTTTAGCAGAAATAACGGTTACTTGAAGTTCAAAATTTCAAATATTATTCAACCGTTATTTTTTAAAGTTCAAAATTTTTATTTCTTCTTGAAAATAATAAATTTTTCAATAATATCCTAAGCTTCAACCGTCCTCGTTGGATGATATCCTTGAACCCTCTTCCTTACATCTTCATCTCTGAATAATTGACACAATGACAGAATACAAACTAGTGAATAAATGAGATAAATTCCAAATGGAATGTATTGCCAATTTAAAAGGACAAGATTCATGACGACTGAGATTATGACAAGGAATGATGAGATCAGCGATGGAAAGACGACTTTTGTGTTGCGCTACAAAGATTGAAGAATAACGATAAATTGAGTGATTCATGTTGTTATGATTGGTTCTTACCTTGCTGGTTCCAATGATTAATGTAATTGATGTGATTAAGTAAATTGTGAATACAACAATTTCAGCACCGGATACTGTGAATAAGACTGGAAAATACATGATTAATTCATATGTTCATTGGTTTTTAAATGGGGATAATGATAAGTTCGGGGTGGAAGGGGGGTTAATTTTTTATGATTTTTTCAGAAAAACCTAAGCAAAATGAAGAAATGTCTGTTAAGGTAAGATGAATTTTTTTCCCAAATCCCCCCTGGTCAAGCGCCTGTTTCATGACATCGGGTTCAAAGACTTAGGGTAGTCTTAACAACAGCCAGGCACTGTTATCATAAATTCTAAGAAAAAAATATCTTATCGGTTCAATGAAACATATTTTGTAAAGTAAACAGAATGTAATTCAATAACTAGCAATTAATTTTACAATAATTTATTGCGCACTGATAAGAACATTTTTCCGTTGATATCCTCAATTAAACCAGCGTTTCTGAGCATTACAAGAACCAATTTTAAGACGAATTAACGCAAGTTTAGCGTCAAGCATGAACCACGATTGGAATATTCCAGAGATTGAAGTCGATTTTTTCGGCTTAACTCAATTTTTGATTTTTTGATAGAAAAAAGCCATTTATCACCCATTTCATGTATTTAAATTGCTTTACTATGATTCTGTGTAATATTTTGTCAGCATGTAGCTATAGTGAGCTCAGAATTTCAAATTAGCCGATGCCAGGGGCGTAGCCAGGGGGGGCATAGGGAGCCCGGGAAGTGATGAAAGAAATGTCAAAATCAGCACGAAAAATGAAATTTAATGTATGAATAATGAATTAAATATTTAAACTTATGAAGAATGAATATAGATTTAAGGATACAAAATAACGGTTTTTCAATTTTCTAAGCCGATGCTGACAAAATATTACACAGAATCATAGTAAAGCAATTTAAATACATGAAATGGGTGTTAAATGGCTTTTTTCTATCAAAAAAAAATCAAAAATTGAGTTAAGCTGAAAAAATCGGCTTTGATCTCTGGAATATTCGTTGATTTTTGGTCGATTTTGATTATTTTTGATCACATTTGATCAGTTTTGCATCCTTGTTCTGACTATAATAACCTATAAGGGCTGTCTCTTTAATCATTTTGAAGTTTGTGTCCACAATTTTTGACAGAATATTCACAAATTTGAATCAAAAACCTCCAATCACATTCATTAATACAGAAATTCTACAATTTTATCTCAAAAATCCAGCATTAAGTCGATAAATTTTCTCTTAAAACTCACTCATATCATTAACATGCAACATGTGATATCCAGCAAGTGCAATTAAGCCTGTGCTAATGAACAATCCAAAAAATCCAATCGCGTAACCGCCGGTTGGAAGATCAAAACACAAAAAATTATTAACAATTGGCATTTTGGTCGATGAATCAAGCTTGTAAGTTCCTCAAAGTATAAAAATAAACTGAACAATTCATAAAAATTTTACTTGTAATTTTTTTCTATTCTTTTTGTTTCGTTATCTTTGGCTTCTTTGATAACTCTTGTATTGCTTGTTTGAAGTTCACACACCTTTTTGGATGTAGGCTGTGTAAATGATTATCATTTGAAGGTATTGCTGATAAGATATGAAATTTGGTAGATATGAAATCGAGCATGTTTGGTGTGCTAAAGAGAGTTATGTTGTGAGTTTTGTGTTTAATAAATCATCTTAGTGTTAGTAGCGCCATCTTTGTTTGAACATTTTGGATAATTTTGTGTATGCAAAACTGCTATAATTGCTTCAAAAAGGAGTATTGAACGATAGCTCATAAAAATTCAAATTATGCTTATTTTGGTTTAATAAATGTTAAAATGGGTCAGTCAAGAGTTCTAGCCTAGTTTTTAGGACTAATTAGGGAACCTTACCCAAAAACTACATTAATTCTGCACTAAAATAATCGGACTATTCTTCAGGAGCTAAATTAGCTTTAGAAATCCACCCTGATGCTGTATTTTACCTCAAGGTAATCATCAAAGTCTACGTTCATTGGTCAGAGTGGTCTTAGGATGGCAATGAGCATAACTCATTAAAGTCATCAATTTTAAAAACTCTAAAGTTTGCTAAGAGGTCTAAGATAAGTTGAAAGTTGGCCTCGTTAATAATTAGTGTTTAATTCCTAATCTTAGAACAGCTATGTGCAAACTCTTTAGTTATCTGTGACCAGTCCCAGTTGAAAATAAAAAAAAACACCTCCAGAAGCTTCGGTTGTTCTCACATCAGCTACTTTTTCTTAAAATTATTCTCACAATTTATTCCAACAATTTTTCATGTGGACAACAAAAGAAATTTTTTCCTCCCATCCAAACAACAACGTTCATATTCATACATGCATCCTCTTCCATTTCCATTACAATTGCTTTCAGAAAACTTTTTTTTTTAAATCTACATATGAAAAAGAACGAGCCAAGAAGAAAAAGATAAGAAATGAGCAAAGAAAGACAATGCAGCATACGAAAAGGAGGAAGAAGCGAGGAGAAAAAATGAGAATCCATTAAGAAGTAGCAAAAAAATTGTGAATTAGCAACAAAAAAAGAAGGAAAAGATAAAAAAGTTCATCGCAATAAAAATTTGTGGAAGAAAAAGTTTTCAAGCTTACAAAAAAAAAGAGTGAGACAAATGTGAATTTTTGGTAAGGATATTCATGTGTGCTCACAAAGGATGAGCTTTTGAATGGATTTAAATAAGGTTGGATGTAATTGTTGTGGGCGGCTATTTATTATGAAGATGGAGAGTTTATAAAGAAGAGTTTTTAAAGAAAAAACGTGTGAAAATGTTCTTGTGAAGACAACTGAACCAAATATCCTTGTGTGAAGACACTTGAGGCATAAAACCCTTGTGTAAAGGCACCTAAGTTAATAAATCCTAATGTGAAGGCACCTTAACCAAAGAATTCTAATGTGAAGGCACATGATTCATACAAGTCTATTGTTACGGCACCTATATCTCCAAAATATAGTGCAAAGGCACCTGAACCTTAGACATTTAGTGTGAAGGCACCTGAACCTTAGACATTTAGTGTGAAGACACCTGAATCTTAAACACTTAGTGTAAAGGCACCCAACCATAAAAATCCATAAGGAGCCTAAACTACAAAATTCAATAATAAAGTCATCTGAATCTCGATACACGAGTGTGAACGCATCTGAAATTCAAAAACATAAAAAAAAAACAAATATTTTTTTAAATAAATCTTTTTCATCTTTTTTTATTGAACTTCTCTTTCAAACTTTTTTTTTCTTGTTCAAAACGTTTTAATTTTTTTTTTTTCATCGAAAATGCAATTTTTGTGTTTTTTTTGTATCATTGAAACCTTAAACTTAAGATAATTCCTTAAACATCCTTTTTGTGTCATCTTAAATTTTTATAATTTTTTTAAACGTCTAAAAGTTTTTTGTTTATTTATTTTTTTATTTTATAGGCCTAAATACATTTTTTTTGAATTTACAATTTTTTTACTTACAATTTATAAGTGTTTTTGTCTTTAAATTATTAATTTTTTAAAATGCCCAAAGTATCTTTTTTTGAATTTTGGTTTTAAAATTTTTAAGTTTCGTTTAAATCAAGAATAAATCAAGATTTAATCAATTTTTTGAAATTATATTTTTCTTGCATTATTTTTTAAATTAAATTATAAATAAATTAAAATCAGTCTTGAAAATTAATAAAATTGGAAGTTCGTTGAATTTTGTAAAAATGCCAAAATTTAATTTATCTTGTCGGTTTCACAAATTTTTCTTTTTAAATTTTTGAAGTTTAAAAAGATGAAAAATTTGAGTTTCTGGTTGACGATTACTCAAGATTGTCCTAAAAGTGATCGAATCTGACGTTGACTTTGTCTCGGTTTTTTTTGTTGTATTTTTATTTTAATTAAGAAATGCATTAAATCAATAATTGTTTTTAAAAATTAATTAAACTAATTTACATTATAGAAATGCTAACAACTTAAATTTAAATAAAGTAAAATGAATGGAAAAAGGTTCAATTAATGCACAAATTGAGTTTTCCAACTTAATAAATAAGCAACAATTAGGCTTGTCGATATTATTGCAATATGATTAAAATTATAAAATATTTCGATTCTTAAATATTGCACAAGAATGAAAATTAAATGAATTTACAAATTATGAAAGATGATCGATGTGATTTTAAAAACATTTTTAATAAATTTTCTTGATCAAAAATTTCTGTTTTAATTTTAAAATTCAATTTTAGTTAAATTTTAAATTTTAAATTCAAGTTATAATTAAAAAGTGTTTAAATAATTCAAAAAAATCAATTTAGAATTGTTTTTACAATTAAAATACGATATTTTGTTGAAAACTCGAAAGAATTAATTTTCATAAAAAACTTAAAATTCAAAAAAAATTAAAATTATATTCTTTGTTGCAGATAGTTTGAAAATTATTGAGTTTAAATTATGATAATTTTGACAAATTCAAAAACAATTGAAATTAATCTTGAATAATTGAATCTTTGGTGCGGGGCATTTAGTTCCATTGTTTTACTTATTGCACGATTTAAAAACTTAAAATTGATTTTTTTCTCTTTTGTGCTACAAAATTGCACATTTATATAATTCAAATCATTTTTAAAAAATTATATTTCACTGAAATTCGCATTTATTGCAAATTAATATTTTTTTGTGGGCCTTTTTGACTTTTCATGTAAAAATGATAAACAGAACTCATCAGTTTAATTTTTTAATTTTAAAATTCTTAACTTAATACTACATAAAAAATTAAATTCACTATTTACTGCAGTTGCAGCAATTTTCTTTTATTTTTTTACATTTTTTATTTTTTTTTCTTAAATTTTCCAAAATTCTAAAACCTCCGAGACCATCAAATTAAGGTCCCATCGATAAACTTAATTCTTTACAATTTCTTAAATGCTTTTTTATTTTTTTTTTGTTTTTCCAAAATTTTAAATTTTTCCTCAAAATTTTATATTTTTTCAATTTTTTTCACCAAAATTCTAATTTTTTTACAAAACTTTAATTTTTACACTTTTTTCGAAAGTTTTTAAACTAAAAAATTTAAATGCTCGACATCATTTGATGACCTGCCTGCTGATGTGGTGGCTGTGGATGTGAAGTTCCACTTGCATGTTGATGCTGATGATGTCCAGCATATGAATCGTAATCTCATGGTTGCTGATGATGTTGTTGATGTAATCCAAGTTCACTATTGTGCAACCGCAGTGCCTGTTCAAGTCGTTGCTCTTGAAGACGAAGTGCTTCCGATAAATCTGGCGAAAACTGTGACTGAATCTGCGAACTTGAGTTGTTCTGGTGGTGATGATTGTTGTATGGCATTCCATTATGATGACGGAATTGATTGTTTGTATTTGGATCGTTGCTACTTGATGCTACGACAGCTGCTGCTTGACTTACAGCTAATCTTAAAGCTGCTTCCGCTTGACTACGCAGAAGTGCCTCAGCTTGATGAATTCTCATTGCTGCATCTGATTCTTGATGGTGATGATGATGCGGTGCATGCTGATTCATCTGTGAATTATTTTGATGTCCATAATTTGACGGTGACTGATGATTTCCATTACTTAATGGCTGATTTTGTCGCATAGCAGCTGCTAGATTGGCAACAGCTTGTGCTGCTGATGTTGCTGGATTTACAGGCGATCCAATGCTATTGCATGAATTTTGATTTTGTGCGACTATATTTGCAGCTGCAGCTGACACCATCTGTTGATATTGCTGATGTAAATGTTGACCGGGTGGCGTCCGAAGAACATCGTTGACTGATAGCTTGCTATTATAATTAAGATTGCCGGATGTCGTTAGATTTGTGGCACCGTTTGTATTGTTGTTGTTGTCACTGGCATTTTCTGGGTTATTATTGTTTGTATTGTTGCTATTTGCATTATTCTGATTGTTCTCATTACCGTGACTGTCTGGGTGTGGTGAATTCATTCGATCGTTGCATGATGATGCCTGGAATTGAGATTAAACATTAAGTTTTTACAATTAATTTTGATTTCTGAATGATTTCTTACCTCAGAATGAGCTGGCGAGGCTCCTCTTGAATTTTGTGAAATTTGCGAAAGTAAACCTGACCCTCCAGCTATAGCTGATGCTAGAATTGTGTCTCGTTCTCGACGCTCAGCTGCTGCACGACTTAACATGTATTGTGCTGCAAATTGATGCTTTGGATCTGTCCTCATATGCTCCATGTGAGTTAAGAGACCTGAAATTGATTTTTAATGTTAAGATCCTGCATTTTACATTATTATAGCAGTTGGATATACCAGCTTCATGTGTAAACACCGCTTGACATACTGAACATGGCCACATTCGTAAACTGTTGGCAATTTGACTTGTTTCTGGATGACATGCAAGATGCTTTCTTAATGAGCCTTCATTGACATATGACTTGCCACATACGGGACATGGATGATTGGCAGTTCTGCGTTGTTGTTTTGACAGTGAATATTGATCATTTGGTGACATAGGATCTGACATTGGCGGGGGTGCTGCAAATAATTTTAATTATTATTATTTTTGATGATTTTTGAAAAGCTCAAAAATTCTTACAAGGAGCAGGCGCAGGTGGCGTCGTTTCCTGTTTATGATGTGTCTTCATATGCTCCATAAGTGCCTCACCGCCGAGGAATAGTTTATGACAAATTAAGCAACTTGTAGCATTTGGACCTCCAATAAGAGCCGCATGCTGCTGCAAAACTCCCAAATGCAATTGCAATTCCTGTGAACAAAAGTGAAACTAAACAGTTGTAATCGTGATTGTAGACGGGTTATTGCACACAAAAATTAAAGTTTTTATAAAATGATTGCAAATTATTTACTAGTTTCATCAATTTTTAAGTTCAGTAAGTGTGAAAATTATAAAAATAATTATGTAAATAAATTAAATCTAATTTTATTGTCTGAATTTCAATTATGAGCTCTACTGAATGGTTAAATTGCTGCGATTTATAAGTTAAATGTTGCATCTGATCATCATGAAGAAATGAAAATATGGAGTCATAACCTCAAAATTTCAAAACCTAACCTCAAAATTTCAAAACCTAACCCCAAAATTTTTCACAAATCACCTCAAAAATTACAGAATTGACCTTAAAATATTAAAACTCAACCTCAATTATTTACAAGTTAACCTCAAAAGTACAATTCTAACCCCAAATTTCAATTTAACCTCAAAATTTTCAATCTAATCTCAAACTTTTAGACTTTACCTAAATTTTTTTAAATCTAACCTCAAATTGTAGAACTTAACCTTAAAAATTCTTAAAATAATCTTGCTTTTCAATCTAACCTCAAAATTTTCAATCTAATCTTAAATTTTAGACTTAACCTTATATTTTTAAAATCCAACCTCAAAGTTTGAAATATTACATATAAATTTTTTAATCTAACCTCAAAAGTTGTAGATCTTAACCTTAAAAATTCTCAAAATAATCTTTCAATTTTCATCCAAAACTCAATTTTCCACAATGACACAACTCACAATCTCCCCACGCATACATCACCACATCCACCACCACAAATCATCACCAACTCAAAACGAGTAAGAGAGATGGAGACAAAGTATAAAAAATAATGCAAATGAACCAATTGAAATGAGAATTTAATGAACGGTAATTTGCAGTTCTAATTGGCTGCGAACAAAAAAAGAAATCCATTCGAGACGAGAAAAATTAGAGTAAAAAAGGCAGCATTGAATGACTTTCTGTTGCTGTTCTCGTTCGAGAATTAAAACAATAGAATAAAAAAAAATTAAAATTAAATGTTGAAAAAAAAGTGAATTGAATGGAAATGAAGTGAGTTATGATAATGGTATTGAAATAAGAGTGGGGATTAGATAGGTGATGATTGTAATGAGTGGGGAAAGGGTAAGTTTGAAGAATTTTTTATTGATAAGGCACAATTTCACTAGTCATTTGGAAACCCAAGTAAAAGCTGAAAACTCAGAAATAATCAAGAGGTTTAAGCAATCTCCTAGTTACTCGTTATTTTGGTTTTAGGTAATTGTTATTTATTACTAGATACTAGCTACTAGGTACGAGCTACTAATGACTAGAAGCTAGCTTCTAGCTCCTGGCTCCTTACTACAGGATACTAGCTTTTAGCTATTTTTCTGATCAAATCTCAGTATTTTGGATCTTAATGTAGTTCCAAGAGTTAAAATATTCCTTACTATGGTTGTGGTTCTCAAGAAATCTTCATCATCTAGAAAGACCATGCCTGATACTGATACGGAATATTTTCTTGAATTCATCTAACCCCACAAGTCACAAACCACCTAAAACCAAACTAAACTCCCAATCCAATCCACCATAATACCCCACAAATTTCATCCAGTCCTCTAAAATAACAAAACTTCCACATGCGGTTCACATTTGAGGGGAGAAAGTTAATTAATGAAAGGGCAATGGCAACGGCAATTATCGTCGCTTTTGTCTCTTCCTTCATAAATATCTACACCAGTTTATTTATCCTATGTAGATGCTGACGATTATTCGTGCAATTTTTTTTTATTTCATTCCGTTTTGCCACAGCAGATGTGAACTTTTTTTTTCAGTTACGGAAGAACAAAAAAAAAAGAAGTGAAAAAAAGTGGACGAAGAAAAAATGTTTTCATGTTTTACATGAAAAACGCGTTTTATGGTCAGTTGTTGGAGATTAAAATTCCATTTGTGCTGTTTATCATGAGAACTCTTTTTTTATTCGTGGATGTTGGTGGAAAATTGTCGAGTGGGAAATATTGTGATAACTTTAAGTGGTTGGAGGGTGTTGCAACAGGTGGTATGGAATGTTTATAGATATAAAGGTGAGATTTTGGAGATATTCGATTAAAATATTGAAAATTTCATGGAATTCGGTTGAGGATGTTGAGTTTTTAAACATTCATAGCATCAAAAGTTATTAAATCTAGTACAATTTGTAATAATCTGATACAACTTTTTAAAAACCTAGTCCTTTTGTCATCAATCTAGTATCTCAAATCTATAACAATTTGTAATTAATCTAGTCTGATTTGATTTTAATCTAGTACAGTTTTTTTTAATTAATCTAGTCCAATTTTTCATTAATCTAGTACATTTCAATACAAATATAAAACTCTAGTACAATTTGAAATAAATCTTTTCAAATTCCCATTAAATCTAATACAATTCGCAAGAATCTTTACTTAAAATCAAAAAAATCTTATTAAAAATGCTTACCTTAGACGTATGTGTTCTTAAACTTGATTCCGTTGCGAATCCTTTTCCGCAGATGTTACAATGAAAAGGACGATTTTTTGCACGTTCAACTTGCGCATCATGATTACGCAAATGCTGCTGCAAATTACTCAGTTGTATAAAGGCTCGGCCACAATCCGCTAGATGACATTTGTAGGGACGTTCGCCTGTAATTAGAGTGAGCACACAGAAAAAACAGAGAGTAGAATTAAATAAGAGGTAAAATGTTAATGATCATGTAACGTGAGACGGTGTTGATGAGAAGTTTGTGCACCTGGGAATATTTTTTTTGTCAAGTTTTTTTCTTGCTAGCAGAGACGAGGAAGTTTATGGTCGCACGACTCAACACTTCTGGCTGTTTTGGAAGAAAGTTGAGTGTTCTGATGAATAAGTTGGAAATTTTATGAGAATTTTGTCTATTTTTGAGGTTTAAATGCTCAATCTTAAGTCAGAATCCTGGTGATAATTTTTAAGTCACTCAAAATTTTCACTTAGACACCCCAAACCCTATAACAAACTGCGCTTAATATCCCCCTACTAACAACTCCCAACTGCATATCCTTAACATCCAATTTTCTCATCTTTTTATTCTCATTAACAGCATCAAAATTCATGAATATCTTCCCCATCCACCAATCATTTTGTACTGCAGTCGCTTTTTAATTACTTTTTTTTCTCATCTTCTATTTTTAATAATCAGGACAACTCGTTGAGTGGATTTTTTTTTGTTCTCTATGCCGTTGTTTGAGATAAAAGAGAGCGCTTCTTTTTTGTGTTGGGGTCCTTGTGGGAATTTTAAAATAGAATTTTAAAGGGGTACATAGGTTTATAGAAAGAGTACGACAACTCTGTAAGATGGGGTATATAGGTTTTGTATGAAGTAGGTACGAAGGTTCTTTAAGAGGGGTACTAAGCTATAATGAAAGGGGCACAAATGTTCTTAAAACTGGGTTACAAAGTTTTATAGAAAATGAATAGTAAGGTTCAATATGAAGGGGTACGAAGGATCAATAAAAGGGGCTCGAAGGTTGTGGAAAAAGGGGGACAAATTTTTTTAAAGAAAGTATCCAAAGATTCTTTTACAAGGTGGACTAGTGTACAGTAAGAGCTATTACAAAGGTTAAAGAAGATAAGGAACGAAAATTCAATAAATAGGAATCCGAAATTTTATAAAAGGGGTACAAAGGTTTTATAAAAGGTACTCATTTTTTATAAAAGGGGTACAAATGTTTTATAAAAGAGGTACAAAGGTTTTATAAAAGGTACACAGGTTTTATAAAAAAGGGTACAAAGATTCAAAAATGGTTCACAGCTTCAATAATTTTCTAAAATTTCTGACAAAATTACCTCGCGCAATTGAATGACACGATAGAAAAAGAAAAAAAAATGATCCGAATCACTGCCGCATTTCTTCCCACTTAACCCTTTTTTTTTATTGTTTTTTAAATGCTCGTTTAGCATGTTTGTGTTACATTTCAATTTAAAGGCAATTTTTTCATTTCCATCTCTTTTCATTGAATTTTTTTTCTCCACTGTGGCTGTCGCTTTTCATTTAAATCACGCGAGAAAAAGATTTTTTTGCTGTGTGTTGCAATGAAAATGGAATTGAAAGAGATGAAAAAGAGTTGAATAAAGGAAGAGTGGACATGGTGAAAATAGCTGGGGTAGATGGGGTTGAAAGGTTAAGAATCGTGAGAAAATTCTTTTACATTGAAATTGTGGAATTTGAAGAAGAATTGGCTGATTTTGAGATTATTTTCTCATTTTCTGGACACATTTTGAAACAGTAAATCCTTAAAAATTCATCTAAAATTCCCCAAATTCAACACCCAACCAAAAGGTCACGTTCTGCAGACATTCAGTAACAAGCCATATTCCCATTCCAGAATTCAATTTACTTCCTTCGCGTCTTCCTCACGCCATGTTAGTCAACAGAACATTTTATTTGCTGCATTAATTTTTTTTTCATCCAAAGAAGTCTGAACAGGATAAGCAGGAACGAGACTAATGGCCACGTTAATTACTCATTTTCGCAATTTTCTCATTTTTTTTTCTTTCACAAACAAATTGAAATTTTTTTCTCCTTCGTCTTGCAATTCAAAACTCTTCAAATGAAAATGAAATGAAATAAAAAGTGTAGCGAAAATGTGTAATTAAAAAAAATGTTTTTTTTTCATGCTGCTTCTGTTGAACGGGATGCGATGGCGATGAAGAAATGCTTCAAGAATCCTTAATTGATTTTTCTTTTTTGCCACTTTTTTTTGTTTGTCTGAACGGAGATTTTTGTGGTGTTTTTTGGGGGGATAGAGTGACATAGTGATGCAGCTTATTCAATTTTTTTAACTCTACAAGGTTCTTTTTTGTTGATTAAGACTCTTTAAGGTCGATTGAGACTCTTTAAGGTCGATTGAGACTCTTTAGGGTCGATTGAGACTCTTTAAAGTGGTTTGAGACTCTTTAGGGTGGATTCAGACTCTTTAGGGCCGATTGAGGCTCTTTAAGGTCGATTGACAATCTTTAAGGACATTTTAAGTCAACCCATATAGGACTTTATGTCACAAACCTCCTTAGCATACCAAAAACATTCCAACTTAATTGCACAAACTCCTTTAAAATCAAAAAAGACACAATAAATCTAGCGATAACTCAAGCTCACCTGTATGTAGCCTTGTATGTTGTTGTACATGTGATAATTGTTTGAATCTTCGGTCACAATATGCTATAACAAAATTATTAAAAAGCAAAAAACGTTGTAAGGAATGTTGACATGTTGACGAGCAATTTTTTAATACTTACTGCATTTGTATGGCTTTTCTCCTGGAGATATGGAATGAAATTGAGAAAAAAATGACAAAAATTAGTAATGAATATAGTTTTTGTTCAATATAGTTGGATTATTGGGGGGAATTCTTTAACTGGGACCTAAGTGTTGTCCTTGTAAATGCTCACTACCATCCTTTACCATACCCTATCCCATACCCTATCCCATACCCTATCCCATACCCTATCCCATACCCTATCCCATACCCTATCCCATACCCTATCCCATACCCTATCCCATACCCTATCCCATACCCTATCCCATACCCTATCCCATACCCTATCCCATACCCTATCCCATACCCTATCCCATACCCTATCCCATACCCTATCCCATACCCTATCCCATACCCTATCCCATACCCTATCCCATACCCTATCCCATACCCTATCCCATACCCTATCCCATAACCTATCCTGTACCCTATTCATACCCTATCCGTACCTTATCCCATAACCAATCATTTACTCTATCTTTTACCCTATTCCAGTGATGGCCAACCCGTGTGCCACGGCTCACTGGTGTGCCGTCATAAAAATTGGGATATCACACGAACCGTATGCTGTAGGCGGTTTTGGTCGCGGCACAAAAAAGGTTGCCCACCTCTGCCCTATCCTATACTTTCTCCTATACCATACCTATACTCAATGTCCTCAGAATTTCCGCCAATATTCAATAAATATCAACATAATCCTCACCTGTATGAACACGAATATGTTGAACAAGTTGGTGATTACTGCTAAAACTCTTCAGACACTGTTGACATTGATGTGGCTTTGATTCGCTCGTACCTGTTGAACCACCACCATTTCTCTGTATGTCACGTGCATGCTGCATTTGCATTGCACTCTTGTGCATGAAAATCTAATGATAAAGTTAAGAGAAAAAATTTGTTTGATTAAGAAAAGTTTTGTGGTGAAAAAAAATGAAAAAAAAAAATTCTTGTGTAGATCTTCCAACTCAAATGATAAAATATTTAAATGCCAAACTTGATGTGCCAATTATTTTGGCATTTTTTTTTTCGCTGATGAAATTTTGTTTTAAAATTTGATTTTTTTTGATTATAAATTAGTAAATTTTTGACCGACCTGGTTCTGTAGAAGAAAATTCTGAAGTTATCAGGACAAGGTAAGTGCAACGGAGAACAAGAGAATTTTTTTTAAAGATTGATTTTTTTAAAGTTTTTAATTTGTTGATCAGAAAATGATTTTGGGGGTTAAGTAAGATGAAAATAGGTTTGACGACTCCAAAAGCTCTTTAATGAGTTTTTTTAAATTGAATTTTTTATTTTACTTTGTTTTGCATAAAAATTCCTACAACTATTTTTTTTTGTTGTTTTTAAACCGAGGAAAATTTTTTATTAGTCACAATAAAAATAATAAAAATATTTAAAAAGTCACATGTGATAAATTATAAGTAGCGAGAAAATATAAAGAAAAGTGAAAATGCACGCTAGTGACGCATTATTGTCTCGTTGACGAATAAGGAAGGAAATGAAAAAAAATTTTGTATTTTGTATGATGATTTAAGTTTAAAGTTTAAAGTGGATTTTTGTAGAATTTTTGGAGCCAAGTCAAATTATGATACAAAAATCTATCAAAATTTACAATGTCAGTTCTTTGACAAAGTTAAATTTAGTTTTTTTGGTTTAATTTAAGTTTGATATTAACTTTGAAAGTTAGTTTTGAGATTCTGACTTCAGAATAATGCTTCTAATCTTTAGGCTGTCCAATTGCACAATTTTGACCGGGAAGTTTCGCATTTGGAAAAAAATTTCCGCCTAAAATCCTTAAAATTAAGCTTTTTTGAACCAATTGTTTTTTGAAACTGCTTATAAAGTTTGTTCTGTCGCGCTTATTCAGAGCTGAAATCGAGACGTGTCCCGCTTTTAAACCAAAATTCTCCGAAAACAGATGATCAGCCTACTAATCAACAACATTGCGTTAATAACGACCAAGGTTTGACTCAAAATTGTCTCCAGTTCATCCCATTGTCCAAGATAATCTCTTAAAGACCTCAAAAGCCCAAAAACCATTGAAAATTCCATCAAAATTCACAAAACTCCTCTTCAGCATCAACCAACTCCAATTAATCCCAAAAAAATACCATTCAACCTCACAAGTGTTCACCATTATTCAAAAACAGACAAAACAAAGATTCCGCATCACGCGAATTTTTTTCCCCACAACCAAAAAACAAATTTCTCATCTCATTTTCATCATCCTCATCAAAATTACTTTTTTTTTTCAAACAACTGCCGCCAAACAAAAATTTTTGTGTTTTTTTTTTATTTGTTTTTCGAGTTCCTAACCTACGACAAGACGAAAAAAGTGCGGAAATTTTTTTTTCGAGGAGGAATTAAAAAAATTTCACACATGTGAGATGAAAATGATGACGAAAATGGGGAGCGAAATAATGATGCCTTTTGCTTCCGCACAGTTCAATGTGACTTTAAAAATAATTTTAATTTTTTGCATTAAATGAAATTTTTAAAAGTAAAATTTAAAGAAAAAATTGTCATTTGAGAGGGGATATTTGAGGATATTTAGGGATATTTGGGGATATTTAAGGATGTTTGAGGATATTTAGAGATATTTAAGGATATCTAATAGTATTTATGTCGATTACATCCTCCAAAATATTCAATAACCTAAATCATCCCCACCATAACCTCAAATCTAATCAAAATTTTGACCTACGATAACATAACCTCAAAAATTCACTTTAATTTCCCCATAATTTTGCTCAAATTTATCGCCTGCATTCCCTTCATATGACACAATAATTCACATAATGTGTGTTAAGTGATGAATAAAAAGTAATCGAATCAGTTAACGACTTGCAAATTTTTTTTAACTGTGAATTTTTTTTGTGTTGACAGAAAAAAGTAAAATTTTTCAGCATGAATGAACAATTTTTTTAAAAATAAATATTATTTTTTTTTTGCTCAAAACTCATTGATTTAATTAACTTTTAAATACAGTAAACTATTGAATCAATTTCCTCATATTTGAGTTAATCAGCATAAAAGGAAATGAATAAACAAAATTTTGAGACAAGAAGGAACAAGAAAAACAGGTTTTTAGGCCTTCAGAGAATGAAATTAAATATTTGGATTTTTTTTTGACAATTGGCTTGGAAAATTAGCGCAAGTTAGTTATTATAATAGAGCTGAGCTAGAGCTGGGCTAGAGCTGGGCTAGAGCTGAGCTAGACCTGAGCTAGAGCTGAGCTAGACCTGAGCTAGAGCTGAGCTAGACCTGAGCTAGAGCTGAGCTAGACCTGAGCTAGAGCTGAGCTAGAGCTGAGCTAGAGCTGAGCTAGAACTGAGCTAGAGCTGAGCTAGAACTGAGCTAGAGCTGAGCTAGAGCTGAGCTAGAGGTGAGCTAGAGCTGAGCTAGAGCTGAGCTAGAGCTGAGCTAGAGCTGAGCTAGAGCTGAGCTAGAGCTGAGCTAGAGCTGAGCTAGAGCTGAGCTAGAGCTGAGCTAGAGCTGAGCTAGAGCTGAGCTAGAGCTGAGCTAGAGCTGAGCTAGAGCTGAGCTAGAGCTGAGCTAGAGCTGAGCTAGAGCTGAGCTAGAGCTGAGCTAGAGCTGAGCTAGAGCTGAGCTAGAGCTGAGCTAGAGCTGAGCTAGAGCTGAGCTAGAGCTGAGCTAGAGCTGAGCTAGAGCTGAGCTAGAGCTGAGCTAGAGCTGAGCTAGAGCTGAGCTAGAGCTGAGCTAGAGCTGAGCTAGAGCTGAGCTAGAGCTGAGCTAGAGCTAGAGCTGAGCTAGAGCTGAGCTAGAGCTGAGCTAGAGCTAAGCTGGAGCTGAGCTAGAGCTGAGCTAGAGCTGAGCTAGAGCTGAGCTAGAGCTGAGCTAGAGCTGAGCTAGAGCTGAGCTAGAGCTGAGCTAGAGCTGAGCTAGAGCTAAACTGGAGCTGAGCTAGAGCTGAGCAAGAGCTGAGCTAGAGCTGAGCTAGAGCTGAGCTAGAGCTGAGCTAGAGCTGAGCTAGAGCTGAGCAAGAGCTGAGCTAGAGCTGAGCTAGAGCTGAGCTAGAGTTGAGCTAGAGTTGAGCTAGAGCTGAGCTATCACTGAGCTAGAGCTGAACTAGAGCTGAGCTAGAGCTGAGCTAGAGCTGAGCTAGAGCTGAGCTAGAGCTGAGCAAGAGCTGAGCTAGAACTGAGCTAGAGCTGAGCTAGAGTTGAGCTAGAGTTGAACTAGAGCTGAGCTAGAGCTGAGCTAATGCTGAGCTAATGCTGAGCTAGAGCTGAGCTAGAGCTAAATTAGCTTTTTATCAAAATTTCCCATCAGAGTAAACCGCGCTCCATCAAACAAAACCTCTCATTTACCTCCGTAATAATTCTATGCAGCTCCGTGACGAGATTAAAGCAACACACAATTCAGGATAAAATTAGAATTTAATTTCACTTCTTTTTTTTCTTGTATGTCAAGATTTAAAAATAACAAAAATTTCTTCAAGTAGAAAAAAATCTTTAGTTTATTTTTCTCATTTACTTTTGTAAACAATTAGCAGATTAAAGAGTCGCTGAGAATATTTTACACTATTTTTTTTTGCTGCTGCTCATTATTTTCCGTCACTGCAATTTGCTTCTCACTTTTTTTTTATGAGACTTCAATTCATTTCAAGGGTGATTTTTTTTTCCTTTTCTTTTTATTTATAAACAAAAAAAAACGTAATCTTGAATAAATTTTTTGTGTTGAAGGGGTTCATCAGTCTTGTGTTTCCTTGACTTGGTCTTTAACATTTCATTCTTATCCTTTTTTTTGTCGGCAACTGTTGTGATTTTTTACAATTTTTTTTATGAGACTTTTTACTTTTGTTTTGATTCTTTGAGGCTTTTTTTGTCGTTTGTTCCGTTAATTCTGAGACACAAACCATAATTGATACGGTTACTTCCTTTGAATTTTTAAAGAGTTTTTTATGGATAAAGATAATTAAGTTTTGATATGTGAGATTTCTTGAAAGGGGTTTAGAGAGGGTTTGGATCATGTCAGGTAAGATAAGTGCTCAAATTTTGAATTTCAATAAGATTTTTTGAAATTTAATTAAGTTTGAATCTTCGTCTCAAGTTTAAGTCGTTGCTTTAAGATAAAGTCGATGCTTTAAGTTTAAGTCGTTGCTTTAAGTTTAAGTCGTTGCTTTAAGTTCAAGTCGTTGCTTTAATTTTAGGCCATTGCTTCAAGTTTGAGTCGTTGCATCAAGATAAAGTCGTTGCTTTAAGTTTAAGTCGTTGCTTTAAATTCAAGTCGTTGCTTTAAGTTTAAGTAGTTGCTTTAAGTTCAAGTCGTTGCTTTAATTTTAGGTCATTGCTTAAAGTTTGAGTCGTTGCATCAAGATAAAGTCGTTGCTTTAAGTTTAAGTCGTTGCTTTAAGTTCAAGTCGTTGCTTTAAATTTAGATCATTGCAATATATTCAAATCGTTGCGTTGAAATTCTGCCACAAACTGAGTTAAAGCCTCATATTTAAGTCATCACCTCAAACTTAAATCACTTAAAATTCAAAGTATGAACGAAAAATTCAACAGCAATTGTCAGCAACTTCAAGATAAGAACCAAAATATTTAAAACAAAAATTCCCTCAAGCTATTCACATACTCGATTATTAACAAGACTAATGCTTCCTTCAACAAAAAAAAATTAAATTTTTAATATTTCACACCTCTTTTTTCAACAACAAATAATTTTTTTATTATTATTTCAACTTTTATTGCACTTCTTTGCCTTCCTATCTTGAGAACTAGAACTTTTCTACTAAAAAACTTTTTTTACACAACAAAAAAAAATTCGCTTTCAGTTTTAAAATTTTTTTTTTCTCGCGATGCGACACAGCGTGCAAATGTACATAAATTGCATTTACGAGGAACAATCTAAGTATACAAAAAAAAATATTGTGTGAAAATAAAGAAGTGTGAGAGGAAAGAGAGGAGCACATGAAAAGCTGAAAAGGAGGAAGAAGAAAACTTGCAACATCTCACAAGTGACTGAGAGGCACATATGATGATGTGATGCACAAGATGCACTGAAATGAAACGTGCGAGATTTTTTTTCTTCTTTGTTGTTGTTGGAGCTAATTTACTATTTTTCAATTAAAAATGAGTTGGAATTTAGGCGTCACTTTGAAGCTTAGCTTTTTATTAAGTCGACGCTTTGCAACTTGGTTTTTAATAAGTCGTCGCTTTTAAGCAAAACCTCTGATTAAGTCCTCTCTTTGAAACCCAGCTTCTGACTAAGTCGTCGATTTGAAGCCCAGCTTCTGACTAAGTCGTCGCTTTGAAGCATAGCCTCTGATTAAGTCCTCACTTTAAAGCATAGCCTCTGATTATGTCGTCGCTTTGAAACCCAGCTTCCGACTAAGTCGTCGCTTTGAAAATTGGTTTCTGACTAAGTCGTCGATTTGAAGCATAGCCTCTGACTGAGTCGTCACTTTGAAACCCAGCTTTTGAGTGAGTTGTCACTTTGAAGCATAGCCTCTGACTAAGTCGTCACTTTGAAGCATAGCTTCTGACTAAGTCGTCACTTTGAATCATAGCTTCTGACTAAGTCGTTGATTTGAAGCCCAGCTTTTGAGTGAGTTGTCACTTTGAAGCATAGCCTCTGACTAAGTCGTTGACTTGAAGCATAGCTTCAGACTAATTCGTCGCTTTAAAGCATAGCTTCTGACTAAGTCGTTGATTTGAAAAATATCTTCTGAGTAAATCGTTACTAAGTTCTCGATACTCAAAAAAGCGTTTAATTTCCTCCTGACCTTCAAAAATTTTCAACTTTTTCTTCTCAATCAACAAATTTTCCTCACAAAATCGGCCCAAAAGAACATTTTCTTCTCAATTTTCAAACTTTTCCTCTCATTTCATTGCACTTTTTTGCATCCAATTTTCTTCTCAATTTACATTTTGAAAATTTTTCTCATTAAATCGTGTCGCATTAAAAAAAACCTTTGTACAATGACCTTGTGTTATGTTTTTGAACCCGGCATTTGTGCCTCATTTTTTTTTCATCATCATTAAGACGAAAAAAAAAACTGTAAAATTTTCGCACATTCGTTCAAGTGCGATCACTTTCAGATGTGAAAGAAGAAGTGAGTGTGAAAAAAAAAGAATTCTGTTGTGTTGATTTTTTATTTTTCTTGTTCTTTCTTGTTTGTGAAGCAAAAAAAAAATTGAAAGGAAAATTGCGAGAAAAAAATTAATTTGTTGCGTGAGAGAGGAAAAATGTGAAAAAGTGCAATGAAACGAGACAAGGAAAGAAAAGTGAGGAAAAGGTGAACAGATTGTGTAAATATAGAAAAAGAAGAAAAAATATTGTGGCAATGTTTTGGGTTTGTTTGATGATGACCTAAGAGGATATGGAACTTTATTACAAGAAGGCTAGATTTGACCGATTCTACATCAATGTAATGGCCAATGTTTGAACTGAGAACGTTATGAGCACGATTATTAACAATCTAACACAGTTCTGGCCCACTTTTTTTGAGCCTTGGCACTCTTGGTGGTAATGCATGACCAAAACTGTACACAGACTCGTAGGATATCCTATAACGCAGCACACTGGTTGGCCATCACTGATTCTATGATGAAAATTGAAGTTATTTTTGGTGTAAGGACTGATTTTAATTAAATGCCGGTAACCAGGTGAGTACAACTAGATTAATCTCCTAGTTTTGGCTTGTAAAGCATGAATTAAGCATTCGTTGGGATATCTCTTTTCAATAAAGTCAAACCAAGCACTGATGGCTGTATTGAATCATTCAAGATCATAAAAAAACATATAATGCTTTAACTACAGCCACAGTCAGCTTTGAAAAAATTCATAACCTACAAATTCAATCCACAAATCAACTTTTTTCCTCAACATTTGCCTACAAAATTATTTCACATCGATTTTTTTCCACTTTTTCACCCCACTTTGCTCTTCTTACATTATTTTTCTATTATTAAATTTCCATAAATTTTCCACGTGAATTTATTTCGTCCTTAAATCTCATAAAGAGCATAAAATAATTTTAAGACAGTCTCAAGTAGAAATAAAAAGTTTTTTTTGAGCCGTCGGAGTTTCAGACGCGACAATGGGTAAGAAAAATATTATTTGGGCACGACAAAAAGTTTAAAGATTGAGTGTCGATGTTCTCACTTTTGGAGATTTATTTTTGTCTCTAATTAGGAATAAATTAAGGATTGAGAGTTGAGAATGAGGAAGCATTTTCTGGGGTTATTATCCGATTTGAAGGTTAGATTAAATTAGAATATGATGAGAAACAACTTGAGTGAAGCATTTTTATATAATTCAATCTAATAATTTAAGCTGGATGATTTTGGAAAAATTTAAAAAAATTTTTGAATGCCAAGGGGTGTGAAAGTACGAATTGAAAAAATTAATTTTTGTACTAAAAAGTGAAGTTAAAATCAAATGATATAAAATCTAATATTTAGAATAGATTGCTGCATTATAAATAGGAAATGTATAAATTTTTGAGTCCAAGGGGTATACAACTATGCATAATTATTCAAAATTTGACTCAATATTGGCATAACTTCAATTATTTGAACTATATTTTAAAATCTGAGGTTTAGTAAATGATTAAACTTTGAATTGATGAATTATTGAATCTTAAGGGGTGTACAACTAAGAAAAAGCCTTAACTTTGCTTCAAGTAAGACTGGTTGTGGCTTAATTCATGAAGTTTTCCAAACAGGCTTGGATTCTGGTTCTTACAAAATTATACAACTCAAATAAGTCTCAATTGAAGTCCTGATGCCAAGTTCAACAATCTTCTAAATTTTCTATTCGCATCATCATCAACAGCTGTGACTTTTTGACATTTCTCTCCCCAATTCCTTACTTTCTTCCTCAATAAAACTTTTCATTTTTTCAAAAAAAAAAAAAAAGCACAAGCAGAGAAAATTTTTGAAGGTTAAGTTTTGTATCTGAAGTAGAAAAATTTTCATTTTCATCATCATTGTCTGTTGATTCTGTTGATTCTGTTGTTCTGTGTATTAAAATTAGATCAACACATTCTCATGCTGTATACATAATTATCACTTATTTCGGTAATTTGTGTGAGAATTTGAGGATGATGAGACATGATTAGATGTCAATGAGATTTGAAAAGTGAAATTTTTGAAGGATTTAAACTTATTGTCTGAGAATTTGGATGAAATTTTGTTGACATTTTAAATTATTATTGAAAAGTGAGTTAAAGATTGTAAATTTGTGGCAAATTTTGAGAAAAGTTTAAAATTCAATATTAAAACTTCAAATATGAGGATTTTTTGATTCAAAAAGTAAATTGCCTTGTCCAAAATCACTTACCTTAAGTAGTATCAAATGATAAGTTTTACTAATAGTTTATTAAAATATCAATGCGTTTTGAGGTCAATTGAAATAAATTTTGAACATTAAGTCCAATTTAAAATAGAAAAGGTGGCTAAAATTAAGAAAATTCGAAACAAAAATCTCTGAAAATTAAAAACTTTAATAAATAAAAAATTAATAATTAAAAATCATAAAATGAAAGAAAAATTATATTTTAAAGAAATTTTATTTCAAATTAAACTATAATAACAAAAAATAAAGTATAATAAAATAATAAAGAAATAAATAGTTTTTCTAATTTTTGGCCAATTAATATCACAATTTGGTTCGAGTTTTTTCAAATCCCATAGCCCTAGACAACTCCTCATAAAAAGGATCGTTGACCTCAATTTATCGTAAAAATCTAATTCTATTTTACCCATTTTTGAAACTTTCAATTTATTCTTTCATGCGGCTTACACACATGAATGTATGTAAAGTCTCTCATTTTTTATTCTTTTTTAAATTTAAATAAAAGGCATAAAAGGATGAGAATGAGCAGACACAGAATTGAGAGGAGATTTTTTTTGTATTTGCTTAACGGCACACACGTGCGTGAGCTGTCTGAATTATTATTTTTATATGTTATTTTTTTAATGAAGAAATGTGTGAGTTTGAATTTTTTTTAAAATATCATTAAAGAGCTTTGGAGAATTTTTCGGGGGTATTTTCAAGAGTTTTATGGGGGTTCCTGATTATTTGTAATTTTTGAAGAAAGTTTTTGAAGAATTTATGTGAATTGTGAAGACGATGTATGAGAATTATTGAAGAACTTTTTGAATATAATTGAATTGAATTTATAATTTTTTAAATTATAGCAAATAACTTCAAACTTTAAAACATTTGATTAAAAACTAATTTATTTGAATTTAAAACTTGTCATTATTTTAAAATTTTGTTTAAAATATTTTTAAACTTTTAAACTTCAACCCAAAATCTTATTTTTAAATTTTAAATTTCGCAAAACACAATTTTAACTTTTTAACAATAATTTGTAATTTTCAAAATTTAAGTTTTTCAAAATCTAGTTTAAATTTAAATTTTAACTGCAACATAATTTTTTAATTAGAATAAAATTAGATAAAATTAGAAAATTATATTTTTGTAAAATAAAATTCAACTTTTTCTAAGTTTTTAAATTCAAATTAATTCATCAATGCCTCAAATATCTTCAAATTAATTCACAAAAAAACCTCCCAAAACTCACAGAAACCGACAAAATTTTGAGAATCTTTGGAAATGTTCCAAAAGTAAAGAAACAACAACAACAAAAAATTGAGAGGGGAAAATTATTTTTCTGATTTTTTTTTTGGTTTGGTCTTCACTGTGGAAGAGTACTATACACAACGGAACAGATGCCAACTCACTCGTTGAAGGGTTGACCAGCATTCTTCCAATGTACGTTCGTTTATTGACGGTGTGTTGTTCGAACGACTCAGCTGCTGCTGGACAGAAATTAAAAGAAATATTTAAAAATTTTCAGGATGTTTTTTTTTCGAGGTGGTTTTTGGAGGATTTGTTTTGGTTTGGCGATGTTGCTGGTTTGAATTTTTGAATTTATCGATGGATTTTTATTTTCAAGTATTCGATAGATTTAAAAAACGATGAGTTTTTGCTTACAAGTGCGAATAATTTTTGATAACAAAACTATTTTTGTATCGAATTAATTGTCAATATTAAAATATTTTTTATCATGTTTTTCAAAAATCGCAAGGTTTTAATATTATTTGAAAAGTTTATCAACTTTTAAACAATTTGTTTTGATTTTTAATTCATTTGAAAAGTTTATCAACTTTTAAACAATTTGTTTTGATTTTTAATTCAAGTACAAACTTTTAATTAATTAAAAACAAATTTTAAAAATTTCAAATAACTCTAATTAATAAAGAACTAGATCTATGTTGTCAATTACAAAAAAAATATCAAGATCAGATCTAGAACTTTATAAATAAGGTTGATATAATTAAAAAAATTCAATAAAAATTAAATTCAATTAATTCATTATTTTACGGCTCACGAATATTTTTTGTTGAAATCATCTTTTTTAAATATTACATTTAATTTTAATGATTATTTTTCCCATTTTTAAGATTCTTTGCTTTATAACTTAAATATTGAAACTTTTTTCATTTAAATACAAAAAATAACAATAAAAAATAAGCAATAAAATAAATTAAAATAAAACTAAAAACTGAAAATTATAAAAACAAAAATTAAGATTTAATAGTTTGAAGATCCACACAATTTTTTTAATTTATTATTATTTGTTTTTAAAAAAAATTATAGTTACGCTTTCTGTATCCAAAATCATTTATGTTGTATTTTTATATTGTTTAATTTCAATTTTAAAGTTTAAGTCAACTTAAATTTTTTAATTTCAATATTTTTATTGTCAATTGATATAATTAGAATTCTAAGAAGATTGAATATTTTACTTTTTTTCAGTCCTGAATAAAAAATATTGTTTTTCAACTTTCCACAAATTTAATATTTTTTATCATATTATTTTGTTAAACTGTTGTTATAAAAAATTGTTTAATCAACAATTGTGAATTAATTTTTGTAGTTTTTCAGTAAAGTAATTTAAATTTATTTTTTCAATTGCATTTTAAATTTTTTTCACACTTTTTACTGTCAATTTCAAAAAATTATTGAATTTTTTTTAACTTTTCAGCCGGTGTTTTGAATTTTTGTTTTTTTCACAAATATTTTTTTTTTCAAAATATTTTTTTAATATTTCTCACGAATTTTTTTTTCTTTTCCAAAACCTTTTCACTTTTAATAAATTTTTCTTAATTTTTAAACCTTAACTGTTTCTTGCTCAGTCCACAATCATCAACATTCAACTCAATTCTGTTCCTTATCGTTCAATGTAAATCTCTTTTTATATTCTTAAAATACAAAATTTCTTTTTCTCAAAAAAAAACTTGTAAAAAAAATCTTCTCGCGATTCACAACCGAGAAAGAATAAAAAAGTGAAAATGCTCAACTGGACGTCTTAACGACTTGAAGGTTTCACCCTTTCTGTTCAAAAACTTTTCTTGTTTTACGACTTCTTTTTTTAAATTTTCTTTTCCATACAAAAAAAATAATACAAAAAGGCACTTTTCTTTCCTTCCACCGCTCCTCCGCTTATTTTTCTGTACGATTCACACACAGTGAGTCTTTCTTTGTACAGCAACAACACACAGGCAGGCACACAACGTTAAAAAATATAAAAAAAAGGGAAAGAAAAAGGCGAGAAACGAACGAGAAAGTCTCGAGAATAAAATTTTTTTTTTCTCCCTTATTTTTATTTCAAATTCACTGCCTTCCTTTTTTTTTCGGCATTTGCTGGCTGACTGCTACTTGCTTGCTGTCCCTCCATCCACAAATACTCGAAACTTTATGCATGTAGTGGTGATCGTACATTTTTTTTATAAAAAAATAAAATAAAATATAATAATGTGCATGGTGGTGCCGCGCGAAGACAAAATAATAAAAAAAAATTATAAATTGCGAGAAATTAAGGAACTGAAAAAAATTGTGGAAGGCTGAAAGGACGAGGAGAGACTGAAGCAATGCAGTCATGTGTTTTACTCAGTTTTTGGAGCTTTGCTCATTTTTTTGTAATTTTGATAACATATGGGAGGTATGTTTGGGGGGTTGGGAATGTGATTGTAACTAAGGATGTGATTTTTAGAGTGTTTGGGGATTTCCTATGGATAATGGACTAATACAGCACTGTTTTGTAATACAAGTGACTACAAATTCATCATATTCTAGAAAGGAATCTTAATAGTCACTTAAAAGAGGTCTAAAACCATAGTTGCTCAAGATTGAAGGTTCATCAAGTTACAATGCTTCCAAAGTTAACGTTTACGGTAGATTTGGTGGTCAAACTAGCTTTTAATAGTCCTTAGTTAACTACAGTTTACATTTTGAATGACAAGTGCTGTTGATTTTCTTATTGTGGACAGAAAACCAAGTTATTTTGGATATATTCAATTGAAACGAATTAAAACACAACTTGAAGTGCCAATGTCCTCACCATAAAAGTAATTGTAGCTTCTTATCAAATCAATCAGCTTCTCTGTCTATCAAATTTCATTGCTGTCGTACCAAATGGTCCTCAAAAGAGGCTCCATAATTCCATAAAATCATATAAGTCCATATTCAACCTTCAACCTGAATAGCACAAGTCGGTTAGTCAAATAAAAATCTGAAACTTAGCCAGCATGACTTTGACATGGTGCTGGACTCAAATCGAAACCCAGCTCCATGCCAGAGTTGCGCAAGCTATTCAGACAATTGAAACAAAACTTCCAATAAAAATCATAAGAAAGACTCCAAAATCGCACAAAGAGCACCACTATCGACCCATTAAAACCTTTACAACAACAGACAATTCAAGCAATTCACAATAATATTCACCCATACCCAAAAAAAAAAAATCCATTTTTCATCTCTCAAAAAAATTATTTTCTCTCATTTTAAAATGTTTTTTTCTCTCTCAAGAAAATTTACGAAAAATAAAGGAGAAAAAAATTTCCTTTTGTTCTAATGAAAATTGAGAATATGGGATGAGTTGGGGTGGCTGTGGATGCGGACGGTCTCTCACAAAAAATTACATTTCTTCCACCTTCTCGGTTCTTTTTCATTTTTCTTTCAATTGTTTCAGTTTTTATTGAGAATGGTTGTTGTTTTTTAAGGTAGTGATGTGGGTGTTGGGGGATGTCTTGGTGGATTCCAGGGGTGCTGGAGAGTGATCTTGGAATTTTTGTTTAAATTTAGAATGAATTTTTAGATATTTTTGGAGTGTTTTGATAGAAAATCGCATAGAAAATGTGAAAAATGGAGAATCTAGATTAAAATGAAGCCTCAATACCAAAAAAATATCTTTCTTATTGATTGACCCAGTGGTTCCCAACCTGTTTTCATACGAAACACTAAATTAGTGATTCAGCTTTTGAATGTAAACCTACAGATGCATGATGACATAAAAATGTCCCGCAAAGCATTGTTTGACAAGCATTGTCTCAAGTTTTGCTTGAAGCAGATCACGCAAGGATCTGACGCTGCTCCAAAAATGAGTTTCACAGCCTTTGAACTCTTTGAATTCTTTTTTGAAGCTAGTTTCCAGTGTTGCCAAAGACTTACACTAGTGTTATTCACATTTTATTTATTATTCTAGAATTTTAATACATTGGCTTTGAATTCCAGCACAGTGGGGACTAGAGAGCTGTGGACACAATCCAATGATCATAGAATCAACTCAAATCTCCAACTAAAAGCTGTTTCTTGACTCTGCAACCCTGACAATCTTCTATTGTACAACTCATCCACATTACTTCCTTATGAAAGCACACAAAGAACAGTATTCATGCATGCACGTATGTACAGAATAAAAATATTCATTTCCATTTCTTCCTCACAATTAAAAAAATAAAAGAATGAGAAATGAGAGAGCCAAAAGAGAATTAAGGAACATAAAAAAAAGTCCACGTATGCAGCACATAAGAAGACCCTTCTCAACTCACAAATTGCTCACTCACACCACATTCACAATATATTTCCTATCTCCCTCCCATTCCTATTCCATCCACGGGACATAGAAAAAAAAATCCTCAGTGGTGTGAGGACGAAGGCAGCCACAGAAGAAGGCAGGATTTTTTTTTTCACAATACACAAAAAAAAAATTTGTTCTGTTAAAAGCGCTCTCATTTGTCCATCCCTTTTCGCGCGCACAACTACGGACACATACAAGTCGAGGAAGGAATGAAGGAAGTAAGGAACAGAAATAAAAATTGAGAGAAAAACAACAACAAGAAAATTTTTTTTTCTCAACTTTTTTTACAAGCGAAAAAAAAAATTCGCAGTGTAAAAAAATTCTTGTTTTTCCTTCGGTTGAGTCTTCGGGTGGACATCGGATCGAGGGTATTTTTTTTTTGCTATTTCTCGAACACAAATAAAGGATTTTTATTAAGTTGCTGTTGTTGGATGTTTTAACGGTTTTTTGACTAGATTATGGACTATAGTGAGTTTTCAGGTAGAAATTTGACATTTTGGTTGCTGATGTTTGATGTCATATTAGGAATAGCAGCTCATATGAGTAAATTAGTAAATCTATCACTGCATCTGTCTATCAAGATGGACATCAGTAAGACCACGAGTCCATTTATTCGCTAATGTGATTCATAATGGAATGAAAAACCAAATTTCTGTGGTAAAATAATATTTTTTTAAGCTTTTTCCATTGTTTGATTTGACTTGTGGTACGGCCTAAATTGAAATACATTGTAGTGAACTTTCTTTGGCAGCAGCGATTTCTAAACTTTTTCGAATCACAGCACACCTTAGTGGTAGTCAACGACCAAAACGGTACACAGCATTTGGTTTAAAGAAATTTCTGAATTTTTCTGCCGTACACAGTATGACTTTTATGCGGGAGTGGGAAAGTCTGACTTCAAAACTGACCAAATGTCAAGTGCATACCTTCTCGTGGTATCCCCTAATACCGCTAAATGCACCGCTGGTGACCGAGTCCTATGTCAGAATAATGACTTTAAAGGATTGATTATAAGCCTATCCAAAGAACCTCGTTTGTAGACTGGCAGCCCCACATTCAGGCTAGGGATGGTGAGGTTTACAACCAACCATTCCCGAAATCAACATGGACTAAGAAAGCAACATAAGGTAAACAAACAGAGTCAGATGGAAAGCCTTTTGTTGTAACCTAAGCTCCACATAGGAACATGGTTACAGCAAGTAATAGTTTAGAAAACACTGACTTAAAGATCGCACAGCACAGGCTACACTCAAATCGAGTCGGTTCGACTTAAAGCAATCGACTTGAGTCGAGCACAATTTTTTATATAGACTTGAGTCAACACCAAACTGGCAGAAGATTCCGAAGAATAGAGATGTCTTAAGATGATCTTTGAATACGGTAATTGGCAATGGGCAATTGTGGGCAATGGGCAAGTAGTAATGGGCAATGGACCAATGGCAATAATCACTAGACAATGGAGATGAGAAATGGGCAATGGGCAATAAGCAAACAGGCAAACGAGCAATGGGTAGGGTGACCATCTAATTTTTATGAAAATACAGGACATTTGATAAATTTCTTCTTGGTGCTCCCAAGCCAAGGAAGTAGAAGTAAGTAAATTTCTAAATGAAAAGCGAACATTTTACATCAAATAATATTATTTTCTACAATTTTTTATCAAATATTTTTATACTTTTACTTTCACTTTCACGTTTGAGAGTTTTGCTATTTTTTAAAAAATTCTCCATTTATTCACAAACGTAAGGAATTTCAAGTCAAACAATCAACAAACAATTCCAAAAATCTACACAAACGAAAGAAGAAGTAAAACTTTTTCGAGGCCTCCCATTTGGTCGATTTCTTGCCTTTTTCTTCCGTTAAACAGCAAAAAAAAAACTTATTTTAATTTCCTTAATAAAAAAAAACTTTCGCCTATCAACTCAGGTCCCCCCATCCACTAAAGATCCGTTTTAATGTGGGCCACGCACCAAACACAGCAATAATAAAAGACAAGAAGAAGGTGCTCATTTGGCTGTGTGTATTGTGAAGCTCGTTTGAGAGTTTAAAAAAAAGGAAGGCAAAGTACATAAAAAAAAATGTATATACACAGTCCATCCTTACGACTGGCGAGATGTGCGAAGTAAGTACAATAAAAAAATAAATTTTTTTCTGTAAACGGTTTAAGGGGCAAGCGCAGAAAATGAGCGGCGTTTGCAAGCAAAGAAGGAAATTGATAAAAAAAAGGAAGCAAGACAAAAAAAATTCCAAGAGAAAAAGTCGAGGATGGCCGAAGTTGGCCACTGCTTCGCGAGCGGACAGAATTGAAGAAAAGAAGGAGCTGAAAAAATTGGCGAAGTGAGGAAATGGAAAATGGATTTTTTTTTGTTTTGTGTTTCTTCGGGGAGGTACGGTTGAGAAAAATGTTGAATTAGCAAGTATGAATGATTATGTGGAGTTATAAAGCGCATTTGAGGAGGGTTTCAGTAAAAATTACTTGCAAGTTTTTGAAACAAGTTTTTGGTACAAGGTTTACGTACAAGAACTACGTACAAGTCTTTCGAATAAAGTTTTTAATACAAGCTTGTTAAAAAGTCAAATTTAGAGTTTCGAAGCTGTTATCATGACAACAAAACATAACCTTAAAATACCAAAAAAATGTATTTATCACCAAAATTAGTTCCATGTCCACACATTCACTTTTATAACCACTCAAGCGGCAATAACTTTCATCATTTTTATTTCTTTATTTTTATCACCATCATTTTCACTCGAAAGAAGCATTCGCTTAGCAGAAGGGTCGAATAATCTAATTTTTTCGGCTGTAATTTATTTAATTAGCAATATAAATTGTCGTTGAAATATTTCTCAGTCATTGGGTTAGGCGAGAAAGTTTTGCTGTTGTCTTTGCTGATATTTTTTTTCTTTTTGTTGTTGCTATGAATGCTGAAAACTATTTTCAGCTTTAAGGACGGAGAAAATTTATAGATTTAATTTTCTGTTGAGTTGTTTAGTTTGTTTTGTGGATGGAATAAGTTTTTTTTTTGATATTTTTGATGAAGCTTTAATAAGTGAGAATTTTTGAGATGAATATTTGATGTTGTGGAGCTTTAAATATTGATTTTTGTTGTCGTTTTGTTCTATAGAATTTAACTTAATTAACTTAATCGAATTATTCAAATGAGTTTTATCAAATTTTATGCAACCATCTTGTCAAGTTTTACGCAAGCAACTCATCGTATTTTACGTAACCATTTCATCGATTTTAAGGTTGTTCTCTCATCGAATTTTACGTAACGATCTCATCGAATTTTACATAGCAATTTCATCAAATTTTACGTAACCATCTCATCGAATTTTTCATAAGCAACTCATCGAGTTGTACATACGTAATTATTCAAACCAGCAGTAATTATATTTCAAACCAAAATATATCCTCAAAAAGTATCAAAAATTTTCAAAAAAAAAAAACTCACCTGAATCTCATTCACCAACTTATCAGCATTGAACTTAGCCTCAGGAGATGAATTCTCAGCGCCAGGCGATGTTGATGATGGTGGTTGTTGTATTTGCTGTTGTGCCTGCGATTGTGCTTGTCCATTTGGTTGTTGCTGTTGCTGTTGAGTCATTGAAAAGCCACTGGCTTGTGTATTGAAATTATTTTGAAGATTTTGTTCTGTCGATTGTGACATAAGGTGTTCCTTCATGTCCACATTGTTATTCTCATTATTATTATTATTATTATTGTTATTATTGTTATTATTATTATTATTATGAAATCCAGTCGCAGCTTGTTGCTGCTGTGATTGTTGTTGTTGTGGATTTCTTCCTGTATTATTAAGATAATCAGCACTCGTTGTGTCCATCATAGATGGGAAATTAAGGTTTGTAGCTGTTGCTGAGGGAGGACCACGTGCTTGTGGCCAGAAATCTGAATTCATCTTGAACTGCTGTTGCTGAATATCCAGGGACATAAAAGGATTTTTGATGATTTTTTATTATTTTTCAATATTTCCAATTTTTTTAATTTTATTTCAATAGTTTTGGACTTAAACTTGAAGATTTATTTACGATTATTAACTTTTAATGCAATACGCTCACTAAGTTGTGAGTTATGTTGGGTTATGATGAGTTTACATTCACTTTTTGTCAATAATTTTAACTTATTATGTTGCTATATTGTCCAATTACGTTTAATTAAGTCCAATTTTAACACTTAATTTGCTGCTTTTTTGACAACTTTTATTTAATATTTTTTCTTATATTTTAAAACTTTTTCAGAAGAAGTTTTAAGTTTACTCGGAAATTTTTTTTAATTTCCAACTTTTTTGTCAGTTTTTAAGAATTATCTTAAGTTTAAGGTTTAAACTTAAATTTCCTACTTTTTACAATTTTTATTTTTTTAAAGATTTTTCTTCAATTTTTAAGTAGATTTTTTTCTTATTTTTTAAGAAAGTTTCTAGTCTTTAGCACTGTTTACTGATTGTTTTTATATTAATTATTATTGAAAAATTTTATGATTTATTGTTCACAAAAGTTTTAGTTCTATTTTTAACTTTCAAAAGTTTTTGCTGTTGACGAACTTTTTTTGCTTACTTTTGAGTTGGTTTAAGATGATTTTGCCTTTTTTAGGATTTTTTAAGGCCTTAAAATTCGAAGAATTTTGTATATTTTTGCTGATCTTATTTTTGGCTATTTTTAAAGATTCTAGAAGATTTTTGATTTGAATCTCTAAAGTTTATGCTGAATATTTTATAACTTGTTGTTGATTTTTGTAATCAAGTCTGTAGATTCTGTTGAATAAAAAATAGAAAATTCAAAAATTATTTTAAAACATTGAAGAAATGAAAAATCAAATAAATTTGTTAATAATTTTTTAAAAAATTCAAATAAAAATATGAATAAAATAAAAATAATTCAAAAGTTCAAAAAAATATTTTCCCTCCAAAATCAAAAATTTTCCATGCATATTTTGCCTTAACTGACCTTTAAACAAAAACAAAAAAGAAAAAAAAATTATCACAAATATTCCAAAAATCTTCAAAAAATTCTCAATTTCTTCAACTTTTTTTCCCTCTCAAAAAAAATCTTTTTCTTTTTCTCATTTCAAAATTTTTCTCAAACCTTAAAAAAATAAATTTTTTCACTCTCGCGAGAATTTTTTAAGAAATATTTTCAGAGATCAAAAAAAAATCGTCTTCAAGAAATAAAAATTTTCAAAAGTCGGTCGTGTTGTGTGTCTTGGACGACGTTGAGTTATCAACTGGCAGTCATGAAAATTAAACCAAGTCACTCAATCTTTTTTATATTTTCAAGACTTTTTTTTTGAAGGAAATTTTCTTTGCTGTATTTTTCCTCTCATTTTTCTCTTCGAAGACTTTTCTTCCTCTCAGAATTTCTTTTCTATTGCTGTTCACGAGGATTTGGCTGTGCTTTCTTATTTCTTGAGGTGTTTTTTTTGTGAAAGATTTTTGAATTTATGCGAGGATTTTTTTTGAGATTCCAACGTTTTTGAGCTAGTTTTTGTATTACTTTATAAATCTAGTAGCCAGTTTGAGGCTTCATCAAAGGGAGGTGATGAATTACAATTGAACTGTACGGCCAGCGAAGTTAAGGGTCTTGGGTCGAATTTAAAGGGTATCTTGGGTACTTTGCCCTAGTCACAGTCAAACTTTGTTCAAATCTTAAAGATCAGTACGATTCATTTATATTCCAGGCTAGAATAGCATTAGAACTTCGTGTCTGAGTTGGCTTAATGCTCCTAAGCCTTTACTGAATACAAAACTATTGGTAGATTTAGTCTATAGAAGTCAAGACCCACTGTAAGCCTCTCTTAAATAATAAAATATTTAAACCACGATTAAGAAAAATCACAAAAATTTCCGAAACTTTGTTTAGTCATAGTGAAAATTTTTAAGACTTTGTAAATACTTCATTGAGACTTTTAGCAAAAAAAATTATTTAAAATTAAAAAAAAAGCCGTTAAATGGCAAACGAAAATTCGAACAATTTAAAAAAACTTTCCTTCGATTTGCAAACTTAGAATTTCTTCCAATTAATTCTTAAATCTTTTTTTTTTTGAGCTCAGCTTTCCTTTCTTGAGCATTTAAGATAAAAACTTGAAACGAAAAGTTTAGTTTTTTTTTTATAAATTCAGAAAAACGATTTATTTTCATTTCAAGTTTTTTTCTTATCTGAAAAACAAACTTTTTTTTGTGAAAGTCATTTCGACAGTTTTTCATTACTTTTCGATTCATTTACATTCATTTATTTTAAAATCTTCGATGCTGTCAATCTTTTTTTTTGAATTTTCTAATGAATTAAATTATTTTTAAGCTTTTGTTCAGTTTACTGTGAATTCTGTGACTTATTTGTTGGATTTTTCTAGAACTTTTTTTTAAGATATATTTTTTAACTTAGACTTTCCTAAACTGGCAGTATCTCCAGCTCGATGTTTGAATCATGTCGCTTGGCTGGATCCATCACACATTATTTTTATCCCTCCAGTCTTTTATAAGCATTCGTAACCCAATCAAGCATTTAAAACCGTTGAATATCATTAAACAGTCAAGTTTTTAATAAAACTTTCAATTGACATGCATTTTGCATCAAGTCAAGTCATATCAGCTTTAAAATACCAAATATAAGAGAACCCAAGGAATTTATTAACTAAGTTAATATAAAAATTATAAAAAGCCAATTCAAAATTTTAAGCAAATACCCAAAACTCAATAAATCTGATCATCAAGTTCAACTCCAACCTAACCTTCAAAAAAAGTTTAGATTCATCAATTTTAAAACCCAAAACAAAGCCTAAAATCACAAAAAAAAGACAATAAAATTGAAGATGCAGAGCAGCAGGCAAAGCAGAAAGAGAAAGCACAACATATGTAAAATAATCGATAATTTTCATGTGCCATATGCAGCACATCCCTTTCCCAAAATTTAAAATCAGACACACTCAGGTACACAAAAATAAATGGTCAGAAAGATTTTACGAGGATGATGATAAATGAGGATTGATACCAAAAAAAGAGGGTCAAGAACACGAAAGTGAATTAAAGTTGAAATTCTTGGATTTGATTTTAAGTTGAGAATTGAAAGGAAGTTAATGGAGTGTTTTGAAGTTGAAAAATAGATTTGTTATTAACTTTGTCGTCCCAAATAAGATCAATGAGGTCACTTTGTGCTTGATGAGCTGAACTTGTAAGAATTAATTTTGAAAAAGTGGATTTTTGAACTTAATTTTTTTTTCAATTTTTTATAGCTCCGCTTGAAGTTTTTTACCTTTTGACTACTTGAGATCAAAATTACCTCAAAATGGAATTTAAAAATATTCTGTGAATCTCAAAAAGCATGTCAAGAAAATTTTAAGAATTGAAAAAAAAAATTAAAATCCTGAATTTTTAAAACTTTCGTTGTTATTAACTTTTTAAGTTCAAACTTATAAATTTTATTTAAAATTTTTTTCAAAATATTTATTTTTTGTTATTTTAAGTCAGATTTTAAATTAACTGATTTTGAAGTTTTCTATTCAAAATATTAATTTAAAAAAAATTGAAAAACTTACAGAATTTTTATCCCAGCTTTAGATTTTTTTACGAAATTGAATTCATTTGCATATTTTTAATTTTTAACAATTTTCATACTTTTTCACGTTTTGCAAGGAATTTTAATGTTTTTTTAAATTATTTTAAACTCCAGATTTCAAAAGTTTTGTTTTTAAAAATTCTTAAAATTATTTTTTTGTCCCAGTTTTATTCAATTTTTATTTCCACTTGAAAATCAACTTTTTTTGGTTTTCGCACCTTTTTCAATTTTTCAAAAGAAATTCCAATATTTTTTCTAATCCATTTTTGCAACTTTTCTCAACATTTTCTTGAAGTTTTCTCAGCATAGAAATTTTCTTCACAAATTTTCCATCTTATCCAAACTCAATAAAGAGTGTTGTTGTTGTCACACGGGACCGCCAAGACCGACTGCAAGGTACCCGACCGATGAGCGACTATCTTATTGCCTCTCGTTCAACAAGAAATTTTTCTTAAGCAACTCAAATTTTTTTTTCCTTTTTTTTTATTTTCCACACCACGAAGAAATTTTTCTTCAAGACAAATTTTTTTTCGCCGCTTCAGCGGTTCGCGAGATATTTTCTTATTGCTAAGGAGGAAAAATTTTCTCCATTTTTCGCGCATTTTCTTCAAGAAAGTCGTTTGATTGTGTGAGTCAAAGACGCTTGTGTGCGTCTTGTTGATCATTTTTCAAAAGAATTTTTCCTTTCAAGACTTTTTCCCCTAATTAGTCGCGAAGAAAATTTTCTTCTTCAACTCTTTTTTAAATTTTTTCATCTCTGAGATTTTTGGATGTGTTTGTGATGTGTTGAAGGGGATGTGGCGCATGGCTGTTGATCCTCACATGTGATGATGACTTTTATTTTGGAAATTTTCTACAATTTTCTATTTGAAATCATTTTTTTGAGTAGATTTTCTATTCGAATTTTCCGACAAGCAGCGCCTCAAGCGGTGAAAAGTTGAAGATAATTTTTCATTTTTGTCTCGACTAGAATTTTTGATATTTTTTTTGTGCTCTCAGGAAAATTGAATTTTTGACAGCATGAAAAGTTGAAGATGCTCAGACTCTCGAGAGGAATTTGAGGTTCTTTTTTTGGAGAGAAAATTTAACTCTCAATTTTGTTTTATTTTTTCAATTTTTTTTCTGGTAAAGCAGAAGAATTTGAGCGAACTTGTCGAAATGTGAAATATGATGAATGAATTGATCAAGTCAATGTTGGTGTTAAGATTACTTGGCTAAAGCATTTTTGGTATCAAATTGCAGTTTTAAAAAAGTAGATTTTCATGAAAAGCGTTAAGCTACAAAGATGAATATCAATAAATTATTTTCATCGAGAATTTTCTACCCACAAGAGACTTGATATCCAAAATATCACAATTTAATGTCTAATTTGAGCCGATTTAAATGCGTTACGGAAAGAAATTAATGAATGTGTAATTTGAAGATGATTTTGAAGATGACAAACAAGAACGTTGACAAGTTGGATATCAATTTTGTTATGTCTAGATTTTAGCTTTGAAATCACGAAAAAGACCAAAATTCGAAGCATTTTTTAACAAAACAAAATTTTAAAAAGCTGCATTGACTTGCTGAAAAGTGCAAAAAATCTAGTTAAATGAAGCCATTCACAGGCAGTAGATATCGTCCTCAGAAAGCCAGTGAGTCTGCCAAACTTAAGGAAATGTATCACAATTGATTTTCACGGAATTAAGATTGTCACTCATTGAGGAGATTAAAACAATTAAGTTATAATTTTTGATATTTTGAAAGATGAAATGTAAATTTTCTGTGCAATTTTTGCATCATTTGCACCAGACTGAACTGCTCAACAGGCCATCACTGTCAGATTTTCTTGATAGCTCTCAATTTTTATGACTTTTTGGTGGTTTAAGAATCTCAAAATAGGCAAAGTCTTTTTCAAAGAATTCGAAAAGATAACTTAAATTGCTGATTTTTAATGATAATTCCGTTCAAGTGACAAAAAGAAGCAGATTGAATACTTAATTGAGTATCGATGAATGCATTGGAATGTAATATACATAGATTAAAGCGGAATTGCTTGGAAAGTTTGCTTGGATTTGGGGAAATTGTGGAAATGTAAGTGCTAATGCTGAAATTATATTTTTATAATATAAACCACTTATTAAGGTTCTTTTATACTTCAAAATAATGGCACTAAGTCGGCTTGAGGCAAGATTCTACTAAACCCAACTTCATGGTCCCTTGGTGCCGGTATTCAGGAAAAATCACTACCAATGTGTCATTCTGAAAACCTCCAAAACTGCTCAAAATTTATCAATTTTCAATTCTTAATTTCCCATTAATTGCAGCTAATTGCGTCTAATGCAAAAGTTAAATAATTTTCAAATCATTTCACATTCATCAATATTTAATAACGCAGTAAAAGTTCTTCCTTGTCCGATGCAACCCTCTTTTTTTTAATGCTATCTCAATTCCCTCTTTTGTGTATTCTCATCCCTCATTTTTGTAGTCCCTTCATCCCTCATCTCATTCATCCTTTATGTCATTTCTCTTTGTCCTGCTGCTGCTGCAAGCCAGCACAGAAAATGCAAAATCTTTTTTTTTTTTAATTTCTTTACTAACACACCCAAATGTTGTTGTTGTGTGCGTGCACGCATTTTTTGAGGATGCACTAAAGTTGCAGTTGTGTGCGTGGAAAAATTTTCTATCAATTTCCGAAAAATAAGTGCATTTTGCGAGCCCCCCACCAAAAATTGAGCGGAAATTCTCGATGTTTTTTGATGAGCCGCCATTTTAAAAAATATATATTTTGTGCCCTTTTTTTTGATGTGCATCGGATGTTGTTCATTTGAAAGATTGAAAATACAATTTTTGTGCATCGAAATTGAGGGAAAAATTGCACCTTTTTTTTTTGAAAAGGAGAATGCGATGATTGGAAGTGGATTTTTACAGCAAATGGCTGCAAATGATTGTGATTTAGCGGGGAAAATTTACAGTTGGAGATTTTTGGACTTTGATGTGCAATTTTGATCCCTGTTTTAATAAAATCATAAATATTGGCAAAGTGATTTTAATTGAAAAATTATAAATTATTGTAAAAATTGGTCTAATATACTTTTTTAGGATTTGATCTTAAATGATTATTTGACTGCTTATTTACATATAATTGCATATTAAACTAGCAAAGGACTCTAATATTTTCACAAAGAACACCGTAATAATATGCAGCTTTTGGACGACATAAACGTGGCACGCTGGATTTGCTGAAATCTGGCGTGGTTTGTTGTTCGAGCCATCCTTAGTTACATTTTTGACCATTTAAGATCAATTAAAAAACTGAACAGGTTGTCTAGGGTTTGCAGACTATCAACAAGTTCCTGGGGGTCTTTAATTTGAATATGTGTTTTATTACAGAAAATTCTTATTCAAATCAAGGACTTCCAGCAAAAAAATTATTTCTGAGTCTTTGACATGATTTAATTATAAATTTATTGTAATCATTAAAAAAGTAACCTCAAAGACTTGACTCACCAGCTTTAGTTTGATCAGCGATGTCCTCTTAAATTTGAATTAGTTTTTGTCGATGTTAAGTGACGGCTTTTCTTATAAACTAAATTAATTTAATTTTACAATTTTTTTCTTTTCTTTTACAATTTTTCTTTAAATGTCAAAATGTACTTAATAAACTTAAAAATGTCTTTAACAATTTTTGTAACGATTCCTTTTGTCCTAAATATTTTCTATTGTTTAATTCCTTTCTAAACTTGAAATTTGATTTTTAATATTTTTCTAAAATTTATTTTTGTTTTTTCCTAAAGATTTAATTTTCTTTTAATATATTTTTCTAAAGTTTAAATTTTTGTTCTTCCTAAAAAATTTCTTTAAGTTTCTTTTTGTACTTTTTGTTGCTTCCTTGAAATGTGATTTCGTTTTTATTTGTTTTTCAGTATTTTCAGAAGTTTTTTTTTATTGTGTTCAAAAGGATTTTTATGCTTGTTTAATTTGTTTCTGTTTTGAATTTTATTTTTTTGAATTCTTAAATTTTTAAAAATTGAATTTTTTTAAACTTTAATTAATTATATTTAAACTTTAATTAATTATATTTAAACTTTTGTTTTAAATTTAAAATTTAAATTCAAATTCTTTTTGTTTGTAAAATGAAAACAATGATTTAAATTTTTAAAATGTGTCCGATTTTAAATTCAATCAAGTTAAATTTATTCCTTTAAATTTCTCAAAAAATCAATCAAAATATTCTAATTTAAATAGAAAAAGTTTATTTTAAATTCCAACAAAAAAAAACCGATCAGTTGCAAACTTTTCCTTTCCTTTTTCTTTACCTTTCAAATTTACCTTATTTTTGCTGAGTAAACACAAATACAGTCACACAGACATTCAGATAAAACTTTACAATTCAGATATTTTTCTTCTTCTTCTGTTTTAAGGTCAATGACAAAGGCACGAGGGTTTCTGAACAATTTTTTTATGTCTCTTTTTATGCCAAAATACGTCTTTTGGATATTTTTTACTTCTTTCTTACAAAATAGAAATTTGGTGTGTTTGAGGCCAAAATGTATCACAAAATGTTTACTTTTTTTATCAAAAAATTTGGTTTGATTTTTTCGTCAGAAATGTTTTTTTTTATATTTTCAAATATTTTTCAGTTTTTTTTGAAACCCTTGTTCGTCTTTTTACTGGATGTTGAGTTTAAATCTTTAATGTTTTTTACAGCCTAGCTTTAATTTTATTATCTTATACAAGTTAGTAATTGTTCTTTAATCTATGTTGCACCTCGTCCTATTACACAAATTATGAGTGTGCACTTATTGACTTAATTTTAATTAATTATTTTTCTAATTGGTTTTTTAGTTTCTTAGCCCGTGCGTATTTTTAATATGTAAATTAAACAATTATTTCTTATTTTTATAATTTAAATACAGTTAAATATATATTATAGATTTTGGAGGTTAGTTCAGTCCTCTTTTAAGTTAAGTTTCGATCAATAATTTTCAATTTGTTTTAATTTTATAAAAATTAAAGTTTTTGTTGATTTTAGAAAACTTGTTTTAATTTTTTGAATTTTTGTCAATTCAAAATGAAATCAATGTTGCTTCAAATTTTAATTTTTAAAACTTATTTTGTTTTATATTAAATTCAGAAATGTTAAAATTTGTCAAAATTTGAATTCATATAATATTTTTGTGTTCATTAAATTTTAACTTCATTCAATTTTTTACTTATAGGTTTAATTATTTTTAATTGTTTTTAACCGATTCAAATTTTCAAATTGATTCTTTTATTGAAAATTTATTTCAATTCCCTCCAAATTATTTCTTATCTTATTTTAAAATTCAAGTTTAATATTTTCTATAATAATTAACAATAAATCCTCCAATTTCCTTACAATTTTTCGAAAATTTTCCTTTTTTAAATTTTTTAAAGTTTCAAACTTTACAAAATTTTTATCAATATTTACAAGAAATTCAATTTTGTTGTCATTAAAATTGTCGAGTGTATTTTTTGTCCTTTTTTGTTTGTTTTAGTTGAGAGATTTGGTTGACTATTGCGAATAAAATTGAAAAATCTTTTGTTTTTTTAATTAGTTGCTATTTTTTATTTGTTTTAATAAACAGAAAAATACAAATTCTGTACAGTCAATTAATTGACTTTAAAACTTAAAGTTAAAATTCTCCTTTTCTATTGTAAAGTTAAGTTTACTTTTCTTATTTTGTAACGGAAGAAAAATTTTAAAAATTTTCTTGTTTGAAAAATTTTAAAATTTTTTCTTGACTATTTTCAATTTTTTAAGTTTTTTTCTTTTTCAATTATTTGATGAGCTTTGCTTTGCTTTGCTTGTTTGTAACTTTTTAAGTGTTTTTTAACTCTTGTTTGTGGAATAATTTAAACTTAGTAGTTGTGTTGTGGGTCTCTCAACCGAACAAAAGGATTTTTTTTATATTTTTAAATCATTTACATTTCAAAATGTTTAAAAATTCTTTTTTCGGTTTAAATTTTCATGATTTTTTGGCTTTTAAAATGGTTTTTGAATGTTTTTACATCGAAACTTTTTTTTGGTTTTTACATCGAAAAGTTTTTAAATTTAAACGTTAGAAAATTTTTTGAATTTTGCAAATTATTTTTTAACTTTTTGGTTGAAAAATTTTATAACTTTTCAATATTTTTTGTTTTTAAGAGATTTTAATCAATTTAAATTCCAAAGTTTTAATTTTTGCTGGTTTTCAATTTTGCAAAATTCGTATTTTTTTAACGTTTAATTTGATTTGTCTAAAATTTGCTTATAAACTTTCTTTTTTGTTTAGTTGCTTTTTAATCCTAAATTTGTACTTTTTGTTACTTTTTTATATCCGTAAAAATTAATTTCTTTTTTTATTTGTCTAAAACTTCTTTTTGCTCTGTTTCTAAATTGGTTTTATTAAAAAACTTTGTTTTTTGTTTCAAAAATTTAATCTAAATTATTTATACTCAAAATTAGTCTAATAATGTCAAATTAGACTTTTTCAAATTTTATTCGGTTTTTATTTTTTAAGTTTCTTCAAATTTTTAATCGATTTCAATTAAAAATATTAAATTTAAATTGAATGCTTTTTCAATTTATTTTTTTTATGGTTGTTAATTTTAAAAAGTTTTGAATTTAGGAATTTAAATTTGATTATGAAAGTTATTTTCTAATTTTCTGAATAATTAAATTTTTTTTTAACTTATTGCTTCAAAATATCAAGTTTGATGATTTTACAATATATCTAGTAACAAAAAATACTTTTTGTTTTAAATTTGTTCAAACTTTTCGCAAATTTCTTTTAATTTTTAAGTTTAAATTTTGACGTAACTTTGTTAAAAATGATATTTGAATTTTATTTCAAAATGTGTTTTTGATTTTTGTTTTTCAAATTTTGTTGAATTTTTGTCTTTTTTGACTTTGTCTTTTTGGAATTTGTCAAATATTTTCAAAAGGTTTAAATTCAAAATTGCTTTGTTTTGAATTTTTTTGTTTCAAAATTTTAAATTTTCTGTTACTTTTTTGTTTTTTTGTAATTTTTATGGTTGTGAATGTCAGTTTCTGTATTAGTTTTTGAGATTGTGTGTGTGTGTGTGTTTGTAATTTTATTTGTGTGTGTTTGTGAGTTTTGAAATTCTTTATTTATATTTTTGATTTTTTGATCAAACTGTTGTGTGTGGAGATTAGTTAAGGGTTGTGTTTGTAATAATTATTGTCTTTTTGTGTCCTTGCTTTCGATAAAATCTCAGCAATTGAAAAATTTCGAAATTAAAATTGTTTTTTTCCTCGTATTTTTGTGTGATTTTTTTAATAAGTTTTAAATAAAAAAGTTTTTTTTGTGTGTTAGTTGAATGTTATCTATATGGAATATGGTAATAATTTATACTGTTTGTTCCGGTGTCAGTGTGATAATGTGTTGTGCTCTGGCTCTTCACCGCGATGATGCCAAACACTCGATTATCGAAAATTTCTCGCCCTCGATAACGAAATTTGCGAAAAATTCGAATTGCTTTCGAGCTTTTTTTAAGCTTTTTTTATGATTTTTGATTTTACAAAGTTTTAAACTTTTTCACTTAGCTTAGTTGTTGTTGTTGTTGGTTGTTTGTTGTTGGCGTCACTTAGGAGAATCGTCCAGAAAGTTGTGTGTAGTTTTGTGTAGTTTTTTTCTTCTTCTTCTTCCTGTTTTTTTCTGGTTGTCCAGAAAAATTAAAAATTAAAATTGTTTGTAGTTTTGTATTTTTTTTTTTTGGTTCTATTGAAGCTACTGGCTTTTATTTTCTGTTGAATAAATTATAAAGTTTGGTTGGCTATTGTTGTAATCTGTGGATGATAAAAATTGGGAAATTTTATTAGTAAAATTGTCAATTTATAATAAGTTTTGTGTTAAAATAAGATTGTTTTATTTGAAAGCATTATTAAGTTATTGTAATTGATGCCTTTGTGATACTATTGACAAATGATCTCCTAAAGATAGCTTGCTGGAGTTCTCAATGCTACAGTTTACTCCAAAAGTGGTGAGTCACGTAAATCAGCAAATTACTCGAACAGAACAACAATGTGAGTTTTTAACCTCGCAAAGGCTACCAAATAAAGGATGCAGAAAGAACAAAAGCGATAAAAAGTAATCCAAAAAAGTCTGCATTCGTGAACTTAGAAAACAGCAAAGGTGCAGATCACTAATTGCGTAACACTTTATGAAGGAAGAGGGACTTGAGATTTTGTGACAAGGTAGGAAGGAGGTGAAGTCTAAGTTGAGAAGCAATTTTTAATTCAATATCAGGATCCATGAATAGACTGTCAATCGAAATTACATTAAAAAGTGTTTCGCTAAAAAGTGATTCAAATGGACCAGATAATGATATCAATAAAGGACCCAAAAAGGAACGAAGCAGCGTTGTTTAAAGCATTTGAGCCACAACACACCTTAATGTTAAGCCATGACCAATTAATCACACGAAGTGCGGATCAAGGAACTATTTAAACATATCTAAGGCAAGCAGTTAATGTACATCACTGAAGCAGAGGTTCCTTCAGGTGGCAATAGTGTAAACTTTTCTGTTACTTTTTCAAAAACCTTCTTTAACATCAATATGAAGAATTTGAAGAGAACAAGTCCTTGAAAAGCATCAAGCTATTCTCTTAAACATTAACATTTTAACAAATCTGGTTGAAAAAAGGAGTCAAGAAACAGTCCGAAACGGTTGAAAAAAATAAAATTTATTGTATCAGTTACATTTTAAGTGTTTAATTTCAGAAATAAAATTTTAAATGGAATTACTAATCAGCTCTAATTTCTAATATTTGCTCCAAAAATGCGGAATTGATCAAAAATAATCAAACTATTTAAAATAAAACAAGAAGAATTTTACATGCAATCTTAAAAAAGTTCGTTTCAATTGTTTTAATAATAACAGTCCTGTTAATAATAAAATGCGATGGACTGTTGATATTGAATTTGTCATTGAAAATTGGCAAGTGGTAGCCAGCTTCTAGCATCATCTGAGGGAGACCACAGATCACAACTGATCTGTAAAGTCTTTAAAGTTTGTAAGTAAGTAAAATAAATAAGAAATAAGCGTCATCAATGCCACCAAGCGAATGAAAAGAATTCAAAAAAATTATCCGTTAAACTCACATTTTCATTTTTGTTTCCTGTTAGAAAATTAAAAATGCGAATCCTATTGTTGTATTGTTGTGTGTAGTTTTTCTTAAATATTTTTATTATTTTTTCTGTAGTATTTTCAGGATAATATTGGATTATCCAGTTGAATATTTAATGATTTAATTGATATTTTTATGATATATATTTTTTATGTGATTATGTGCAAATTATTTATTTTTTTTAATATTTCACTTTTTATTGTCAAGCGTTTTTGGATTCCATTTAATAATTTTGTTGAACTTTTTTCAAGCTTTTTTTCTCAAATTTTTACAAGATTTTTTGTTTTTAAGTTTTTTGAATATTCAATTGATTTTAATCAATTTAAAAGTGATTTTTAAATTCAGTTTTTATTCAAGTTTAAAGTTTTTTTCATTTTTAAACTTCAATTTTTAAATTGTCAATGTTTTTTCTGATTTTGTAACACTTTTATTCCAATTTTTTGGAATGGTTTGTTCAAATTTCAGTTTATTTTTTAATATTTCAACAATTTTCAATTTTTTCAACTTATTAATATTGTCCGATTGTTCCAATAAGTATTTATATTTTTTAAATTTTAAGTTTTCAGTTATTTTCAATTTTTATGCGCTATTTTTATTGTTAATTTTTTAATTCAATGTTTAAAGTTGATTTTCTAGTTCTTTTGACAATTTTATATTTTTGCAAATTTTTTACTTCATTTAAAAAAGTTGCAAAATTAAAAAGTGTTTATTTTTCTTTTTAAACTTTCAGATTCAGTTATTTCACTTTTTAAATACAGTATTTGAATTTTTTTAATACAAATATAAGTTTTTATAGTTTTTGTTCGATTTTCAATTTTTTTTGTATGTTTTTTCGATTTTTTTCTATTTTTTTTGAATGTTTAAAATTGCGTTTTTTGGTGAAACAAAATTGAAACTTTTTTCAAACGTTAACGGTTTTTGCACTTAAAAAATCAGCCAATTTGTAAAATAATTTATTCAATCCAAAAGTTTTTCACTTCAAATAAAGTTTTTGTTTTGCACTTTTTAAGTTTTATTAAAATTATACTTTTTTATGTTTATGAATATCAATACTTTTTGAATATGATACTAGGTTGTAATATATGAGATATTAGATTATATGCTGCGATTAATTAATAATTGATTAATTTTAATGATTATTTTGCGAATAATTGATTAACTTTTGCAATTTGCACTGAAAAAACTTTTTTCCACTTTTTTTTTTGACAAACTTTTATTCTCTTTCAAGTTTTCAGATAAATTTGATAAGTTTGACTATTTTTCGCGGGAGCGTTTCAATTCGCGAACCGTATCCGTCCAAGTTTTTTCACCGATTAATTTTCGCAGTGCACTTTTTTAATTATTTTAAGTTCTGCTGCTGCGAATTTTTTTCCTGCGAATCTGTGAATTTCTTTTTTTTTTGTATATTTTTGCACACTCGCCCGACCCCCCTCGCACCGAATATACATATGTGGATAGAAAAAAAAAGTCGGAGGACGCTGCTTATTGCTGATGTTGCGTTGCTGTTTGTGAGTCAACATAAAAAAAAAATCAACACTACTTTTTTAATCAGAACGCGGCGCGATGACGGAATATGCCGACTTGCATCTAGTGCACGATGCAAACTGCACTTTTGGTGCACTTTTAATGGACATGAGGCAGAGGCAGGCAGGCAGCACAGAAAGCCGACAGAATTGGACACCCCCCGAAAAATATACACAAAAACATACGAGAAAAATTTATTTTGTGGGGTTGCAAAGTTTTTGGGAAAAAGCAAAAGGCTGCTGAGGATGCCTCCACACATACACATGTGCATGAACACATTCATGTAAAGTTTTTTGGACACAAAAACTTTGAAAATTTTTCCTTTTTCGGCGTTGTAGAAAATTTTCACATTACGCATTGACTTCACTTTTGTGTGTGTGTGTGTGTGTGTGTGTGTGTGTGTGTGTGTAGGTGCATTTAGTGTGTGAATGGCCTCCCATCTTCTTCATCCATCCATTGCCTTTCAGGCCTGTACTACACACAATAATTCTTATTTTCTCCTGAGCAGTGCGAGAGGGACGCATTTTGTGAATAAAACTTTGCTTTTTGTACATTTTGTTCCATAATTTTCGAGAATTTCATGAAATGAGGGGGATTTTGAGTGTTGTGAGCTTGATAAGGTAATCCACGTATTCTTGAACTATTGCAAGTCAACTCAGTGACTTAATTAGAACTTAGTGACTTTGATGTGCTGCTTTGGCAAGTTATGAACCACTTAAACTAATAAAGTATCTTAAACAAGCAGCTACATCATATCCAACAGAAGTCTCTGAGCAAAACTCTTCAATATTTATCAAACCTACCAAAACTTCAATTTTTAATATTTACTCAAATGTTTTTCTCACAAATTCTACAATTTACCCAGCTGATCATCATTTTGTACGATCACACAGAACATTTATTATGTACCAAATGCCAAACAAAAAGTATCAAATAAACAGCCGAGCTAGCTCAGTCGGTAGAGCATGAGGCTCTTAACCTCAGGGTCGTGGGTTCGAGCCCCACGTTCGGCGAATTCTTTTTTGCATTAATTCAAGGTTTTAGTCAGTTTTATGGTCAAAAATTTTGAAATATTGCTGGAGTTGTCCACAAAAAACTGGAAATGTTGTTAAAATACGATTGAAATCATACAGGCTATTGTTTAAAGTATCTAGCAATTAATCTCGAAGATAAATTCTAAAAGTCCTTAAAAAACGTTTGAAATCGTTCAAAACTCAACAAATCACCTCAGCCAACCCCCTGTGTCATTTTTAACTCTCACCATTTTTCATGCATACGAAATATCGGATCTGTTTATTCATAAAATGCACTGCACATCTCCCCTAAAAGCATAAAATTCGTACCTCACACCACACACTGTCCAACTTGTTCAGTCTCCACTGGATTGTCCACAAAAAAATAAAACACAGCCGAACACATACGGAAATAAATTTTGAGTTCAATATTTTGTTTGTGTAGACGTAAAATTGAGGAGGCTTACTTTCCATCTCACTCGTACACAAAATGCAATATCATCGATGATGCAAAATTTTAATCTTTTGTTCATGTTAGGGATACACACTCACACACACACACAAATACTTTTTATCATACATTGCAAAATGTTGCAATAAAAACGAGAAAGAAAATGAGGGAAAAATAGGCAAAAAGTGCATTCGGAGCTTGCGTGCGTTGATGCAATTTTGCGTATATGCATACGATCGATATTTTTGTGTTACTCATCCTGCTGAATATGAATTCCTGCCCCTCATGAAGCAGGCCTTTTATATGTGCTGTTGTCTGTCGAAAAGTTTCCATTCGTATATTTTGGATGATTTTGAAGAGAAATGTGGCTGAAAATGATAAATTTTATTTTTTGAAATTTTAAAAGAGGTACGCAGCTCAAAATCTGTATATTAAATATCAACTAGATTTAAATTCAAGAATCAGTGTGGAAGATGCTTGCAAACTAATTTCAAGGGGTACGAAGCTTTTAATTAAATTATAAAGGGGTAAGAACCCTGTTAATTTAACTACGAAAGGTTACGAAGCTCTCAGTTGAATTGGGAATGGTCACAAAACTATTAATATAACACAAAGAGGTACGCAACTATTAAAATAACGCATAAGTGGTACGAAACTATTAATAAACCGCATAAGGGGTATGAACCTATTAATATAACGCATAAGGGGTACGAAACTATTAACATAATTCCTAAGGGGTACTAATTTATTGATATAACTTTTAAAAGGTACGAAACTTTCAATTCAAGTATCATGATGGTACGCAGCTCTCAGATTAAATATGAACGAAAAGAAGCTCCCAGTTTAAGTAATATGGGGGGACGAAGCTCTCAATTCAAGAATCAAGTGGGTCTTAAACCCTTAATTCAAGTTTCAATGTAGTGAGCAACTTAAAATTCAAATATTATAGAGCAAAATTGTATAAATTCCCGCCAAAATCACCAAAATAAACCCCATCACAATTTTATGTGCAGTTTTATGTGCAATTTATTGCACATTTCCTCTCTCATACTTCCCATGTTATTTATTTTTGTGTATGTCCGCAACCTCATCGCTACCACCCACCTCACTCCTCCCACTCTTTATATTTTCATTTCAGTTCGCCCTTTAACTGTCGACTGGTATGAGACATAAAATGTGCATCACCGGATGTTTAAAAAGCCACCCATTCCAATTTTCACCCGATTTTACCGCAAAAATACATTCCATCACACAGACATAGGCACGAGGATTTACTATATGTGGAGGATGCAATTACGCACACACATGTGCAACTTTTATGGACGATGAAAATAATAAAATTGAAGTTGAAGTTGAGTGTGGTGAGAGGCAAAATGCACTTTTGTGCACTTGGACATAAAAAGCAGGCATATATAGATATAAAAAATATGTATTTATGTGATGTATGGGGATTGTTGATGTTGTTGATGTTGTTCCTTTATGCTGTTGGAGATGTTATTGCTTTTTGGTAGCGCGGATGATATCGGATGGGAATTGGAGGTTCTGGTAATTTTTGAAATCGTGGACTTCGTCTTTCTTTACGATTAATTAGAAAGCTTTGCACCTCTTGATTTTTAAACTACAAGCTTCGTACCCATTGATACTTAAAGGATTCGAGAGCTTCGTACAATTTGAAACTTTGATTGTAGAGCTTCGTACCTTTTCAAACCACCCTTCAAAATTTATTTTTGAGCTTCGTACCACTTCAATCATGATTAGAGAGCTTCGTACCCCTTGATACTTGACTTTCGAATACAGTTTTCTTTATTGTCTTACTATAAAATTCACCAATCCTGAAAAAAAACTTGAAAAATAATTTCTTTTAATTAATAAAGAAAAAAAAAGCACTCATTCATAAAAAAGAAATTTGTTTTTTATTGCAACTTTATATTCAAGTTTTCGTCAAAATTACATTTTCTTGGAAAACTTCTAGATTGAGAAGGTTTACCAGCACTAGGGTTGTATACAGCTCTAACCTAGAGGTCGTAGGTAAGCTTTCTCGATTTCTCGGTCTCGAGAAATTCTCGAGACCGAGACCGAGACCGAGACTTCCCGGGAATTCCCGGGAAGTCTCGACTTTAAAAACTACTTAAAATTTCGCTGAAAGTAATTAAAAAACACTTAGAACATGTAGATTACGTCTATTTGTTATTGAACTTCTGGATATATTCCTTGTTATGCGATCAGTCAAAGTAATTTTATTGTTTGAATACTAATATAAAATATAAAAGAAATACGAAATACGTAATGATAAAAGAAAAGCATAATGATAAAAAAGTGTGTCCCTATTAAAACTAGTCTGGGTTTTGGAAATGACTTTTCACAAAAACGATAGCATTTAAGTATTTGTTAAGCAATCGCTTCCTTTGCTTGGTCAAAACATTATTGCTGATTGAAAAATTACGTTCACTCTGGGTAGATGTTGGTTGAATGCTTAGCAGTGCATTATACAGCTGATTTAATAACGGAGTTTTGACTTTATTTCTCTCATACCATGAAAACTCGCGTTTTAAGTTTTCATTAATGTTTCGAGTACTAGGCTCATTTGATGTGAATTGCATCAAGCTTAACTTCAAACGATCTCAAAGAGAATTTTGTTGTAATTGAGTAACTTGAGAGTTGGAAGTTGACTGAACTGGTTCATTATTACCCTAACTGTAAGATTAACTACAAACTGTGATGGGAAAAATTCTAAAATTATCATTTTTACTTAAATTTTTTTCTTCTCTAGTCTCGGGTCTCGGTCTCGGAAAATTCTCGAGACCGAGACGAGATCGAGACCGAGACTTCCCGGGAAGTCTCGGTCTCGATTTCGTCATCGGGAAAGCATAGTCGTAGGTTCAAGTCCTGGTCCGAAAGTTTCAAAATCATCAGTTTTTGAACATTCTGATCATTTTTTAAGAAAATAATTCAATTTTAGGAAATTTTTGTGAAATTTTTAAAAAAAAAATTGTTGCAAAAATTCATCAAATTTTAATTTTAAAAATTTAAATTTAATTTTAAAAATTTCCAACACCCAAAAATCGCCCTCAAAACAACATTTTTTATTTCACTTCCATCTCTTTCATGTGCACCAGCCTAAGCAATTACGAAGATTTCTCCTTCTAATGCACTTAAACTTTCAACATTTACTATCAAAACTATCCATTATTGTATGAGGAATAACATAAAAAATCTAAAAAATCGATAAATATTCTTTTTTAAAGTTCATTGAAAAAAGTTTGATCTAAAAAATGTTATTTTTTTCTAGACTGATTGAGATTTTTGTGTCTGAAATTTAAAAGTTTACATTATACACAAAAAAAGTATTTAAATTTCAACTTTAAAGCTTGGATCAGGAAAAGCTTGTTATCTTCAACATTATTTTGTGAGCAAATTTTTCGTAACTGATGCACAAACATGTTAAGGATGTTGACAAAAGCTTCACATTTAATTTCCTAATTGATTTTCTAATGATGGTCTTGAAAGAGTTTCGATTCCTTAGCAGTTTCTCAATGGGAAGTTTCAAATTTATTTTGTTTTATTAAATTGAAATTTTCATTGATCTTTGAAATTAATTTTGGTGCAATCAAAACTTTAAATTAATAAATTTTGAAATTATTGAAGAATTTGTATAAAAAGATCAAAAAAGACTTAATAAGAATTAAATTGAAGCGATTTGAACCAGGTGGACATCATGCTCTGATTTCTTCAATTGACTGATTAAGACAAGGCTTTGTTGACGAGTTAATCGTGGCTGATTCCTTAAAAATACCACTTAGGGGTAACCTTTCGGTAAATGAACCTCAATTCTGCTAAGCAACATTATTTAAATACTAATTAATAGAAAAATTTTATTATTTGTCAAGACATTCTTATTTTTCTTCCAAAAATCAAAAGTATTTCCTCAAAACTCGCCTCAAAGACAAGAATTCACAATTCTCAAAATAAATTTCTCAATAATTAAATTCCAAATTTTGTCCAAAAAGAAGAAACTTCCCTTTAAGAACCTTCAGTAAAATACCAATAAATTCGAAGATATAAACTTAAAACTGACCATTTCCACAATCTTGCATGATTTCTTCACCCGAACCCCACATCCGTTGCTAAGTGCACTCACATGCATCCCCAAAATTTCCATTCTCGAATATTTCAGCAGTAAAATTTTGCCTGTTATGCATGGTAAAAATGCTGTTAAACTAGAAAATTGTTTAGTTGTTTGTGTGTGTGTTAGTGTTTTTACGAGCATGTGTGTGTGTGCGTAAATTGCAAAAATTCATCCATTCAAATAATTAAATTAGATGCGTTTGTGCATCAAAAAGAATTATTTTGTGTGTGTATGTGTGAGCTTTGTGTGTGTTAGTGTCTACAAATACATCCTAAATTAGAAAGTATTTGTGTAAAAGGAAGATGAGATACTAAAGTAGTTCAACTCACTCTCGTCTGAGGCATGAAAATGAAAATTATTTTTTCTCAAGTTGACAATTGAATTTTAATTTTTTATGACTTCTGTTTTGTGTTTGTTTTCTATTAAATTTGTGTTTTTTGAGAGATTTTTTAGGTTATTTTTTTATTTTGAGAATTTAAAGTAGTTTTATTGCACAATTTTTCGAACTTTTAAACTTTTTTTGACTATTTTATAAGTAATTGTGGATTTAAATCTTCAAAATTCTTTCTGGTGATAGAATGCAGTCTTTCTCGTTTATTAGGCTTACTAATCTCAACAGTATGTACCTCAGATATCTGACACCAGTTTCTAGACCAAGCTAAGGCGTATACCTTAATCAGAATCAAGTTCTAAGCATCCCTTAGAGTCTAATCAATCAAATTCAAAATCCAGCCACGACTGCTTCAAAAAGATCTAGTAGCCAACACCTGACCCAACCTCTCCATACCACCATCCTCAATTCAATCAATTTTTAACCTCAATAGTCAAAAGTTCCATCATTCAACACCCAAAAAAACAAGAAAAAAAGAACAAAAAAATTTTAAATTAATTAAAAAGAATTTTTTCTTGCATCGGAACTCGGCAATTTATGGTTGAATGCCATGGGTAACCCTTTTTTAATTACTTTCCATCAAACCTCACCATCCATCGACGCGCACAGTCAACGACACGAGAAATAAAAAAGAAAGGAAAGTCTTTTAATGGTCACGAGATGGAAAAAAGAAATTTTTCTTGATTGTTTTTTATTATTTTTTCTTCTTTTGTAAAGGAATTGAAATATGAGGACGGGAAGGAGGGAAGGATGTAAATTGCTTCAAGATGAGGGTCCACAATGAAATGATTTTTTTCTGAATAATTTTTAATTCTTTTCATTTCTTGCTTCAGCAATCGGAAAGGAGCAATTAAAAAAGAGCAGAGGAAAAAATGAAGGAAAATGTGCGGACGTGAAATGATCAAACATTCTTTTTGGATGTTCTTTTTTTCTCTTTTGTTTTATTTAATTTTTTTGATGAGAAAATTGATTTTTTTGCTTTTTTTTAAAGGAGTCTTTGGATAAGCTGTCAAAGTACGCACTTTTGAGCGGTACAGTCACACTTTTGTGAACCTATTTATCTTGAAAAATGTTGGAAAATTTGGTCCGTCTCGTTTTTTCAGAGCTGAATCTGAACATGTCCTGCTTATTGGCCAGAAATAGTCAAAAACCTACAGCCTATCTATGAATGGGATTGTCAGTCTCTTAAAATATTAGAAATTGTTTTAAAAAACTTAGAGTTGGGAGACAGCTTTGTCATTGATAATCTTTGCAACGAAACAAAAGAAAAATTTTTTTCTCCAAATCAAATCAGAATTTTAACAAAATTTTAAAAAAAACAAAACAAGAATACGTACGTATAAAAAATTTGAGCTCGATTGAAGCAGTAGAAGTGGTCGAAAAATCGATTGCAAGATTTGATCGTGACCAACAGCGCAACTCAATAAAAACTGTGTAAACTAAGTGAAAGCTAGTCTTTTTTCAAATTATTGACAAAAAAAAAATTACATTGAAAAATAATTTTATATAAGATTGTTTAAAAAAGCCGAGAATTTAAAGTAAAAAAATATTCATCGACAAAATCAACAAAAGAATTTTGTTCCATTGAACATCCGATTGACGTCAAACTGAACAAAAATATTTTTTTAAATCAAACTTTTTTTTGTTCCCGGCCATCAATTTTTGTGTGTTCAAAAAAGTGTAAAAAATGATAAGAAAAATTGAGCAAATTAAAAATGATTTTTTTGTGGTTGTTATATAAAAAGTGACTTTTTAGATGAATTTTTTAATTTATCCAATGAAACACAAGGCGTGGAAACTATCTCAAATATCATATTTATCCCATATAACTTAAAAATATTCAAAAAATGCCTGAGCATGTATGCACGATAATAAAGATATCCCAACGTATCCTTAGTGTATTGGACGTATAATTTCAGGATATGATTTGATATCTCAATTCTAATGCATACATGCTCAGGGATTATTTTGAATATTTTTGGGATAAATGGGATATTTTGGATAATTTCCACGCCTTGATGCAACATGACATTGAAGAGTTCAACAACTTTGTCACTAGGCCTGCATGGAGCTCCGCACCTGCTCTGAATATTCAGACAGAGTTGATGAAGGAAAGTAAGGTTTTGTAACTAGCTAAATGAACCAATAAATTATCAAAATCCACCAAAACTTGATTTATCACTTCGACTTCCTTAATTATAAGTTCATAAAGTTTTAATTTCGTTATGAAAACTTGAAAATGTTAAAAAATTTGAAGCTGGTATCAAAAATTATATTGTAATTGTATAATCTTGTTGTGACAACTTTTGAACAAAAAGCAGAATCAATGTAGGACGGGACACATTCTGTTAAAAAGCAGAACTCCCTGCCAAAAAGGAAGACGATGGAAATTATTATTTATGACCCTGATCACTATTGGATTAGATAAAAACTTCAAACTTTTCATCTTCTATAGCGAAATTTACTTTAAAAGCATTATTAAACTAACTCGAAAAATCCAATTACAACGAAAAAATAAAAAATATCCCGTCCACCATTCCACGCATCACCATCACTTCCATTCTAATAAACATTTTTATGCCAGTTGTCGCCCTCTTTATTCTCTCATTTATTTCAATACCATTTCAAATTCTAAAAAAATCCGAAAATGCAAAAAAAAAACTCATTTTTACGATGCCATGGAAATGCAGCAGCAAATTCTCAAATGGGATGAGGCAACAAATCACAAACATCAAATAATGAGGGTGTCGGGATGCGGACCCTTTTTTAAAAAGCATTTTTTATTTTGCACCATTTCGTGTTGATTTTTTTTTCTGCGTTTCAAAATAATTGGAAATGATTTTTTTTTAAATGAAAGGGTTTGAAAAAATGCAGCGAATTTTTTTCTCTTCATAAATTAGAATAGAAAATAGCTGAATGTGAATGACGCAAATGAGGATTATAACAGCAGCGGGGAACAGGAGAAGGAAGAAGTAAATGGAAATGTCTTCTCATTAAATTTTAGATGAGATTTCTCGCTTACTCAATTGCAAATATACGGCGCATGGGTGGTCAATGGTGGTGGATGGGGTGAGGAATTTGTGAGGTAAATGATAGATAATAGCATGACTTGATGGATGGGAATGGGAACTCTTTTTAGAGCTAAACACCACATTAAAGCCACTTTTCACTTACGCTAAGCGTCAAAGTTAAAATTTATACCGGCTGAGCGTTAAACTTCTACTTACGCTAGCTGAGCGTCAAAGCAAGGGCTTAGCTAGGCTTGGCGTAAAATCGAGGACTTAGTCAAGCAAGCGTCAAAACCACAAAATACCCAGGCTGAGCGTCAAAGCAAGGACACAGCCAGGCTGAGCGTCAAAGCAAGGACACAGCCAGGCTGAGCGTCAAAGCAAGGATACAGCCAGGCTGAGCGTCAAAGCAAAGACACAGCCAGGCTGAGCGTCAAAGCAAGGACTTAATTACACAAGTGTCAAAACCACAACTCACTCAGGCTGAGCGTCAAAGTTAAGATGTACTCAAGAAGATCGTCATAGCATGGACTTAGCTAGTCTGAGCGTCAAAGCAAGGACTTAGCTAGTCTGAGCGTCAAAGCAAGGACTTAGCTAGGCTAAGCGTCAAAGTAAAGACTTAGCTAGGCTAAGCGTCAAAGCTGGGACTTATCTAGGCTGGGTGTGAAAACAAGGATTAATTCGAACTGAGTGTAAAGCTACGACTCACTCGACCTCCTCAAGATTATTTTTAAAAAAATTCCAAAAATAAAAAAAAAACCTCAACCTTATTATCCCTTGCACTCTCCTTAACTCCTCACTTCCCTTTATCCATCAAAAGTAATAAGATATCCAGATGAGCATAGAAAAAAAATTACATTAAAAAATCATCGCAACAGCAACAAAAAAAAAGAATTGAAAAGAAAATTAAAAATCCTTCCTTTTCCAATTAAAAAATTTCCTTCTGCAAACTTTTTAATTTCTTTCTTTCCTTCTCATTTTTTTTCACTTCAAATAGCCTTCAGTTGTTATCTTTTCACTTCTCGAGATTTTTTTTGTGTTGCTCCTCAGTTTCGGAACCCTTTCTCGCAATATTTTTTATTATTTTTTTCTCTTTTTTTCCTTTCTCGCGCGTTCACAAAAAATAAGACACAATTGAGATGCGAAAGGCTATGAATATTTTCTGCAGTTCGTGTGTTTGTTAAATGGTGAGATTGTTAAGAAAGGAATGATGGGAAAAAGAAGGAAATGTGTTGTAGCTGGGACATAAAGAGAATTTTGAATCTTACAGTATTTAAAATGCAAGTTTCTAGTCAAATTTTCCTATACACCTTGAGTGAAACAGTCTGTTTTACACCCCTTGAGTCACACATTCTTATATTTACACCCCTTGAGTCCTAAAACAGCTGATTAAGAGCAAATCTACTTAGTTTTATACCCCTTGAATTCTAACACAGTTGATTAAGAGCAAATCTACTTAGTTTCACACCCCTTGAGTTCTAAAACAGCTGATTAAGAGGAAATCTAATTAGTTTTATACCCCTTTGAGTTCTTGAAACAGCTAATTAAGAGCAAATTTATTTAGTTCCACACCCCTTAAGTTTTAAAACACCTGATTAAGAGCAAATCAACTTCATTTCACACCCCTTGAGTACTAAAACAACTGATTAAGAGCAAATCTACTTAGTTTCACACTCCTTGAGTTCTAAAACAGCTGATTAAGAGCAAATCTACTTAGTTTTATACCCCTTTGAGTTCTTGAAACAGCTGATTAAGAGCAAATTTATTTAGTTCCACACCCCTTAAGTTCTAAAACACCTGATTAAGAGCAAATCTACTTAGTTTCACACCCCTTGAGTACTAAAACAGCTGATTAAGAGCAAATCTACTTAGTTTTACACCCTGTGAGATTCTAAATTATCAATTTTTTGTCATATATTCTTAGTTTAGCACCCTTTAGATCACATATGCTAAGTTCTACACCCCTAGAGATCAAAAAATGCTGTTTATGAACAAATGTTCTTAGTTTCACACCCCTTAAGTCAAATGATTCAGATAGTCAGACAATTTAAATTTAAACTCCGGAAATTCCTTGCTTTTTACAATTTTTATTTCAATTTTTTTTTCTCGAAAAAGGGTTCACTTTTAAAAGGATTTATAAGGACTGCCACAAAAAAAAAGAAAGCATCATCATTCCTTCCTCTTTTTTGGTCCACAAACAAAAAGAGAAAAAAAAAGAATCTGCAAGAAAGAAAAGGAAAAAAAGGGTCGCTAGATGGGCATTAATGAAACATTAAATTCGCATTTTCCGTGGGTGGCATAAGTAATAAGACTCGCACACACAATAAAAAGAGACAAGAGGGTGTTGAGGCACAATGGTTGATCCTTTTGTTTGCACTTCCAACGCCTCATGCCATTTTGCGTTCGCGTTCGTCAAAAAAAAAGGAATCTTTTCATTAGTGCGAAAGCAAACAGCCAAGAAATAAATTGACGACCAAGCAAATGGTTGACGACTTAAATTGTTTGCAATGAGATTGCGGCTGTTTTGATGGCTGATGACGTAAAACTTTAATAATTATCATCGTTGATGCTGTCCATCACCTTTCGTAAATGTGACAAGTGCGGCGAAAAATTGATAAAAATGAATTTTGTATTGTCAGCGAGACGGACGTTGATAGGCTTTTTGGGGGAATGTTGAAAGCTATCAAACATTAAGCAGAGATCTTCTCAGGCCTTTCCTTCCCATTCCATCACCTCTCCCTCTAAATGCGTTATAAGTGAACAGAACTAAGAATTTGGTACATTAAGTGTTGGTAGCTAATCAGATTTGGTCCACGGCACACTTTAATGGTTTGTCATGGCCGAAACTGCACACAGAATACGGTTAATGATATTTTCCAAATTTTTGTTGCAGCACATGGGTTGGGCATCACTGGTTTAGCTACTTATACAAACCAAAGAATGTATTCAATCACTGCTTTATTCTGCATTCAAAAACAAGTTAAAAATCACCATTGGAAAGCCATTAAATTGCTCTTTATGCTCAATTTTTGAGAAGTGTGCCGCAGAGCATTGTATGACAAAAACTGAGTACAGAAGCAGGTCATTAAACCTAAGAACGGACACAAATGGTGACTAAGGTCGCTACTTACTCAAATATAACTCTCATGATTTATCCATTTTTACTATAATTTAATAAAGTAAACTGCACATCAAATATTTTATAAAAATGAACAAATTTCAACAAATTATTTTTCACCACCACACATTTCTTTTTAAATTGTGCAATAAATTTCAAGTCAAACTGCAGAAAAGAAGAATTTCCATGCAGTAATTGAAGTCGAGCACTGCAAGATACAATTCAAAGTTGTAAAATATTTTCAAAAAAATAAAAAGAAACCTTCACAAACCGACCGAGTAATTGCAACTGGCAATTGTTAGTAGAAATAATAAGCAATTGAAAGTAATTGCAGGACAGGTGGTGCGGTGCTGCGAGAGCCATAAATCTACCTGGACACATCACACACATATCTCTATTTTTTTTGTTTCAAATATATAAATTTTAACAATTGGCCTGCTTCAACTTTAATAAAAAAAAGAGTTACAAAAGGTGAAGTGAAATGCAAAGCACATTTGCATCATCAAATGAACGGAGTTGAGGATGAAGAAGAGTTGAATGGATGGTGAAGTGAAAGGAAATTGAGGATAAAAATGAGTTATTAGTAATGGGATGTCGCGGTTCTCGTGTATAGATGTTCTCTGGTCTGGTTTGTGAGAATAAGATGTTTTTATGAAAGACAATTTACTGGTTTTGCTTAATTTCAGTTTTATGAAACTTTTTCAGTTAATATTATTCATAGTTTCACACCCCCTTTCAATTTTTTAATGTTTTGCATCCAATTTTTTTTTATAGTTTCACACCCCTTGTCACCTTTTGAAGATTTTTGCTATTTTACTAGTTTCACAGCCAACACATTTTGATGATTGTACTGTACATTTTTCAAAGTTTCACACCCCTTAACAACTTTTGAGAATTTGTCAATCCATTTTTGACAGTTTAACTCCCCTTGGGGATTTTAATCTTTCAGTTTTCAACAAATGTTTTTTGTTTCACACTTCTCGTGCATTTAAAAATTTTATTCATACCTTCTAAGTTGTACACCGCTTACAAGTCCCTCTTTTTGCAAAAAATACTTAGTTTTACACCCTGCCAATTTTTAAACCATCTTCACCTTTTTCGTCAATTTTCATAGTTTCACACCCCAGAAAGTCAAAAAAATTGTAATTTTTGAGACTTTAAAGGACGTAACCTCAAAATAATCCCCGTTCCAATTTTATTCAAGCACATTAACCATCAACAACCCAACAGACAGCATGAAAAAAAAAATAATTCCGTGATGTCTTTGACCCTTTCTTCATGTAACACAATTATTGCATCCGTACCTTTTTCTCTTTTGTCTTCATCCTCAACAGCATCAACAGCAGCAGCAAAAAAATTATTTAACAACAATAACAGCTACAAAATCCATTAACTCTGCTCACATGAGCAGCAACAAAAAAAAACGGCCAAATATGTTAATCAGGATGGACCCTTTCTTTTAATCTGAGGTTATTTCCCTTCCTTATTTCTTTTTATTTTAGATGTGCATCGAATGTAGATGTACAAATAAGCGGTAAACGATCCCGAAGAGGTAAATTTTTATTTATTTCTTTCTTTTGTTTCTCGATTCTTTTCCATATGCTCGAACTTCTTCTTTTGTTTTTTTATTTCTTATTTCGCTGATTCCTTTGTTTTTGACTAACTGTATCGCTTCCTTCTTTTGTTTTCTTTTCATCAACGATTTAAGATTTGTTACAAAAATTTTTGATTTTTTAAGAAAGAGAAAAAAATCTTAATTTCACGTAGAATCGCAGAAAATTTCAAATTCAGTTCTAAATTTCCAATTTAAATCCCGAAAATCAGCTCATCTAAAATGTATCAATTGCATTCATGCCTCGAAACAACATAAATTATCCAATAACTCATAAAATTTTATCTCAAAATTATTCGCATATAAAATTTTTTTAATCCAAAATTTAATTTTTTTTAACAGCCGAATGAGAAATAAAATGAAATAATTTATTTATTTAAAAAAAAACTTCATTATGATATAATAAATTTATTTCTCATTATTATAATTATCGTTATCGAAGTGCACATTGAAAATGAGATGAGAATATATATTGGATATGGAGAAGTGTCCAGTGGGGAGTGAATGAATTCTGATTTGTAGTCAAGTTAAGGTTACATCGACATTAAAAAAGTTAAATTCGGACAATTTTGAGTAAGATTAGTCAAATTCGGACAGTTTTGAGTCAAAATTTCTGCATTCGAACAGTTTTTCGTCAGACTAGTCAAAATTTTGGACAGTTTTGAGTCAGAATTATTAAATTCGGACAGTTTTGAGTAAGACTAGTAAAAGTTCCGACAATTTTGAGTCAGAATATTTAAGTTCGATCAGTTTTAAGTCAGACTAATCAAATTCGGACAGTTTTGAGTAAGATTAGTTAAATTCGGACAGTTTTGAGTCATACTAGCTGGTTTCGGACAAGTTTTGATCAGACTAATCAGATTCGGACAGTTTTGAGTCAGAATATGTAAATTCGGACAGCTTTGAGTCATACTAGCTGGTTTCGGACAGGTTTTGGTAAGACTAATCAAATTCAGATAGTTTTGAGTCAGACTAATCAAATTCAAACAGTTTTGAGTAAGACTAGTAAAAGTTCGGACAATTTTGAGTCAGACTAATCAAATTCGGACAGTTTTGAGACAAACTAGCTGAATTTGAAGAGTTTTAAGTCAGATTAGCTGAATTCTAACAAATCAAGGCTAAATTTTGCCTATTAAACCCCTAAGCCATACAAAACCATCAATTTTCAGCCCCAAAACATAACAAAGAGCTCCCCACAGGGACAAGTCCTCATAAATACATACAAACGCACATACAAACATCACATAAAATATCCACATGCATACATAAGTACACTGAATGCATTCAATAATGATTATGCAAAATATTCATTGTACATTACGCAAAAAGGCAACGTGGAATGAGGAACAAGCAGTAGCAGTAGCATCAGGATGGATGAAAAAAAAAATTAACAAAATACAGTAAATTTAATGAGTTGAGCCTCATTTCATTCTCATTTTCAGCATGCGTAGATGATGCATGATGCACACAGCAGCCCACTACCCACCGAAAATGTGGAATGAGAAAAACTGAAAATTTGCAAAATTGTAAAAAAAAACTTCACCGAACATTGCGAAAATCGAACATGAAAATAAATTTTAATGGGGTTGATTGCTGTTGCGTGGGGTGGAAATGGGAAAAAATAAAATAAAATATTTTACGCACACTCGAATGCACTTTTTGGGGATGCAAAAATCCTCATTTGCAATTCTTTTTATTTTCGAAATTTAAATTAAAATTTTTTTTAATGAATAATAAATTCAGAAATGGAATGGGATGATGACTGTTGGCCGGAATGGAGGTGGTTGGATTGGTCATAAAAAGTAAAAAATGTTCAGAAAATTAATGAAAATATTGATAAATGCAAAAAGGATGAGGTTGATAAAGGAAAAAATAATGATTGTGGAGAATTTATGATGCATTGAGCATAAAAACCTTTTTAATTCTGAAATTGTCGGGATAATGAGTTGGGTTGGACAAGTTTGGAGGAACTGAGAGGAGGTTAGCTTGGATATCAATGAGATTTGTGGATAAAAGTCAAATAATGTTGGAAAATTGAGGAAAATCTGAAGAAAAAGGTAAGAAAAATAAAGAAAAAAATAAAAAATCTTAAAAAATTTAAACAAAATATAAAAATTGATTCAAAATTCAAAAAAAATTAAATTTAAAATTGTGCATTTTTTTAAAAATTGCAGAAAATTGATGGAAAATTTATTTAAAAAAATCAAAAAAAAAATTGAAAAAAAATCAAAATATTTAAGCAAAAATTGTAAAAAGTTCATACAATATCAAATTTTTGACACCTGGACTAATCCAAGCTCCAAAAATTTATTGAGAAATTTAAACACAATTTATGCATTCATCCTTAATATAAATTGATGGATTTTCATTAATTTATTATAAAAAAAATTCTTCATCCAATTTTCATCCCCGAAAAACCCCAAAAAAAAATCCACAAACTGAAAATGCATTTTCAATTTCGGTTAAAATCCAAAACAAAAAAAATAAACTGCGACATGGGATGAACATGGAGAGGATTAATAAAACAGGAATGGGGGATGGAAGGGTGGTCTCGCAGCTGCCAATGAAAATTTAAAATGTAAAATGAATAAATTAATTTGATGGATATTTTTTTTGTATCCTCATCCGAATTATTTGCATTCGCTGAATATAAAATGAGGTAAAAAATATTGTTTTTTGTGCAGCTTCGTCGATGCACTTTTTTTTTGTATTTTATGTGATGCAAAATGCAATTGATTATTTTCCGTGTACACGCATATACATGAGTGGCTGGGAGGGTGCAAAACGAAAATTTTCCCGGGATTGAATTGCTGGATGCAAAAAAAAATATTGTGAGCAAGTTAAAAAATCACGGGTTGTCAGTGACTAAAGCGCATTTTTTTGAAAACTTAAAAAAAAAATTGAACAACAATTATAAAAAAATTAAAGTAATATTAACCAAAAAATGCAATTTAGTCAGTCAGTCAATCCAATATCGCCAAACCCTCTGCAAAACTCAATCCAACATCCCCAAATAATTTATGACATGCACCAAAAAATATTTAAAACATAAAAAATTTATCGCATCGCTACAAAAAGAAATGCATTTCGACATGCGTGGTGCGTGCAATTTTTGTGCAATTCACGGGGACCTCGAAAAATGACAAGCAAATTTTTGTGATGCTGTTTGTATTGCTTTTTGAAATTTTAATTAAAAAATTATATTTTTGAGAGGTTTGAGGTGATGCAGTTGAACATGACAAAAAAAGGCTTCATTAATCCTATTAGTTTTCAATTACTGATCAAAATTAGTCAATAGCGTTGATGAGCTTCTTATGATCTTCATTTAATTTAATTAAAATTTTGATGATTGAGGAATTTTTTGGGTTTTATTTGAAATAGAATTGAAAATGATGGAATTTTGTTGGTTTTTTGGTGGTTTGCAGGGTGATAGGAAGCTTAGCTGACATGTTGAGATGGAAAGCTAGCTCAAAACTTTGCAAATACTCCAAATATTAAATTAAAGTTCTCAAAAATTCATTAATTTTCAATTTAAACCAGTCCAACATACACAAATCGAGCACTTCCTACCTGAATCATCCCAAAACTATCCCTTTACATCCACAACATCACATATGCTTGCATCAAAATCACCCCGACTGACTACATTTCAATAAGCGCATCGTATGACCTAAACAGGACCCTCACAATAAATATTCAAATTTTTTTTCTGCTTCATGCTTCTTTTAAAAAGGATAGTTTTTGGTTATTGCCGTGATTATTGCCATCACCTTGTATCATATTCGTCGACCAGATGCATGGAAAAAAATTATTTGATTAAAATGAAATTAGAAATAATAACGGGGAAGTGAGATGGATGAGATGATGTTTAAAAAAAGGGTTTTCAATAATGTTTAAAGTGCAACTGCATGTGAGGTTGAGGAGATTTAGAGCTGTTTGTGATGTCTGAGTTAGAAATTGATGAACATTTAGAGTTAAAATAGGATTGTTTAAGGTTATGCTGAAAAATGTTTCTGAAAATGTCAGACTTTGAGGTTATGTCTATAAAAATGATATTTTGTAATAAACTTTTGAATTTCTATGATTTTTGGGCTTCATTACCTTGAACTCGATCCCGACTGTCCATTTAAATCAATTATCAGCCAACATATGGCTTATAACTTTGCACTAGCTCTATAGCTGTATACAAACAGCAATATCTGTTGTGCATCCATGAGTTACAAGATCGCTCGCATAACTTATCGAAAAATATTTCATTTTTGTTCACAATTCTTATATACTTCATTAACAAGTGCTCAGAATGACCATTGCAGATTTTACAGATGTCAAGAGATTTAAAGGAAAACCAAAAAGAAAACTTTAATTTAATGTGTTGATGAGAATATTAGAACCTTTAATATTCTGGAATGACAGAAGGTGTCGAAGGATAGAGCTGTCTTAAGACAATCTCTAAGCGCATTAATAGGCTCATTTGCGCCAGCCAGGGAAAAAAGTAAGAATAGTGTCTGAGCAGTGCGGAATTTGAGGTTTCAAACTATATAGATTTCTCCAGTGCGAGAGTATGGCCTTTGTAGCGGAGTGGTTAAGCAACAGATGGGAAATTTGAACGACTCTTTTGTGAATATTTAGATTTGTTTTCATGGTTTACAATTGATCTGTATAATCAGCAAAAGAAGTGAGTAAGTGGGTTTGATTCCTACAAGAGACCATATGATGATGATGATGGGTTCCTATTGCTCCACTATGAAGCGCCAAAGTTGCTATTTCCTGCAGCTTCTTGTTCTGTTGTTCCGCCTCCCGTTCAACAGTTGTATGCAAAGTAATTCTCCATTATTTAAAGCGTTTAAATATGACAAGGATTCTCGTAAAGCTCACGACATTACAGTAAGTAAGAAAGTCATTAACAAAAGTTGATTTTATTGAAACAAGTCAGATTGAATTATTTAAGTTCATTTGAATTGCCGAAACAAGTAAACATCAGGAAAAGTTGAGCGATCGTTGAAAGAAAAGTTCAAAAAATTTCCAAACCTCTCAGATTTGTTCACTCTTCTCATTTCCTTAACTTGTAAGTTCCTCTCAATCTACATTCCTTCTCTTAAATTCAACATTTCAATTGCTTACTAGCCAGGACATGATTTTTTGATACAACTCGATTAAAAATTTACAAATGAAAATTCTTATTAGAAAGAAAACTTAAGAAAAAATCTCAACTATCGTCCACTAGATGTCTCTTCTGTGTCTCAACTTAAAATTTTATTTAAGCTACTCAAAAATTAATTTTCCCCTTTTTGGTTTAAAATTTCTGATTTTATCGCTGTCTGTACACCAAAATTGGAGGGGATTGTAAAGACATTTAATTTTTTTCATGTCCAACACATCGAAAACTCCATTCATGAAATTTTTTAATGTTGAGAAGTTTTTTCAGTATTCTTTAACAAAACATAAAACTCCGCCTACTTATTTCATTGTGATTTTTACCGTCGATTCAGAAGATTTTTCTGCTTTGTAATGGACACAAAGGACTTGTGAGGGTTGAGAATTTTTTTTTATGAGCATTGAAATTATTTGAGATTTATGGAATGTTATATTTAAGAAAATAATAAAAATTCATATTAGGTTTTTACCTTTTTTTCTAGATTTTTTTTCTAAAAAAAAATTGAAACATTTTTGAAAAAAGTAATTTTCTACAAAAATGGAGAAAAATTAAAATAAATTGATAACAAACCAAAAAAATCTCAAAATTTAAAACCTAATTTTTCATAATAAAATTCAACCATCAAAAAAGTGATCAAATCAAATTGAAATAAATTTCCAAAAAAATCAATACAATTATTCAAAATCGGATTTTCATTTCATTCAGAATTAGAGCATAAATTGGAACTGATATGAAAAAGTATTTCATGCATCAATGAACGCATTTTAGTTTTTCTCATTAAAAACTTTTAAATCCGCATTGATTTGCATTCTCTGAATAAAAATCAGTGATTTGTTGAACAGATTAATTCTAATGAAAACCGTTCGATTGTGCATTAAAATTGAGATTAAATGTGATGTTAAAATTTTACTATAAAAAAACTAGATTTGTAGGTTTTTTTACATTTTTGAAATTTTCAAAATTTAAGTTTTTAAGTTGAAAAAATCTTTTCTCACAAAAATCTTAAATCTTTACCTTCATCGACAACAACAAAAATTCACAACTCATCGATAAATTTCCCAAAATATAATTAAATTGTCATTACAAATCAACACACGAGAACTCAAAATTTTCTCCGAAGACGATGACGACGTTTAGTTGAATTTGATGATGGATTATCGGAAAACTTTTCATCAATAATTTTCAATCACATGTGATTATGAGTTATGTTCAAGGATGTGTGGGGGTGTGTAGAGGTTAGAAAAGTTTTCTGATTGATATTTAAGCTAAGTTTTGTAGTAAAATTGTTAATTTAAAGGTTTTTCAGATTTACTTTTATTGATTTCTGAATATTCTTATGTTTTTCAAAAATGTATTTTTTTATTAAGCTAAACTTAATATGTGACAATTTGGTCGATGGTTGTGATTTTTTGATCAATTTACGCCAATGGTGCGAAACTTATAAATATATTTTCTTCTTTTTTGATCATTTCATCAGTTCCGCACCCTTAATAAATAGTTCCTCTTATGCCAAAAGCCATTGGTTATGACAAGGGTGACCAGATAATTTTTGAAAAAATTGGAAAGACCTGAAAGTAAAATAGAGAACATCCCAAGTGTCTACAGTGGGAAGACAAATGTAAATGCAACTGAACAAACTGATTTCATTAATTTTGAATCCCTGGATTTATTTTTTTTGATATTTTTAGGTTGTGTTTTTAATTTTGAACTTCTGGCTTCATTATTTTTCATTTTCAAACCCTTAAATTAATATTTTTTAAAAAATGATGAAACCCCTGGATTCACTTTTCAATTAAAGAACCACTGGACTCATCACAACCACCATCGAAACCCCTGGATTTATTATAACTAGCTTTGTAATCCCTTAAATTCATCAAAGTTTGGTCCGAAACCCCTGAATTCATGCTCATCCTGTTACCAGTCATACTCTGAATCCAAGAAAAATGAAAAATACAATTTTCTAATAGCCAAACAGCTCAAATCAATGTTCCAGATTTCTAACAATGTTTGCACAAGTTTTCTACATCAAAAAAATGTTTAAAGCATAAAACAATTCAAAACAATCTTCAACAAATTTCACACACAAAAATAGCCCCAAAAAATTATCGATTTTTTTTTCATGTGTTCAAAAATTCATGCACACATGTGTCAAGTCCAATTACATTCAACATATTCTCTCTGCCTGCTCATTCTGTGACCTTTCATTCCATTCACAAAATATTTCTCGTTTCCCTTTCAACCTCAAAAAAAAATTATTTTTGAGTTCAGAAAATTTTTGTTTGAGTAAAATTAAAAACTTTAAAATGGACATGAGACTTTAAAGGATGAAGGCAGACGGAAATCGATAGAAACTATCGTTCCATCTTTGTCCCTTTTTTAAGGAGAAATTTTTGTGGCATGAAAGTTTTGTGAATGAGATTTGGGAATATATTTAGGTCAAGAATAATGTGTAGTTTGTAGGATATGCAGCCTGTTGAGGCAGATGTATTGTAGAGTTTAGACATTGTTTGGCAAATTTCCATTGATGAGAGGTGATGTTGATGGGATGCATTCTGGATTTGCATTAAAAGTAAAGTTATGTCACGAATTAAGGCAATTTTGAGGTTATTTTTAAATTTTTTGAAAATATTTGAGGTTATGCAACAAAATATGACAAAACAGTGAGGTTATGTCAAAAATATAAGCTATTTTGAGGTTATGAATCTTAAAAATGGCAGAAAAGTGAGGTTAGGTTTAGAAATTCTGAAGATTTTTGAGGTTAAAAGTAAAAATTTTCGAGAATTTTGAAGTAACGTCAGTAAAAATTGACTGAGTTTTTGATTCTGAAACTGTAAAGAATTTTGAGGTTATGTTTCTGCAATTTTATTAATTTGAGGTTATATCATTAAAAATTAAGTTTGAATCTTTAAGTCTTAGTTTGCAGTCGAGTAACTCGCTAAAATCAATAAAAACACATTCCCAACTCCAATATCCTCAATTTTATCAAAAAATTTACTCCACAGCTTCTCAAACCGAACCCACAACCATCAAAAAAACTCTCAAACTAATTCACATCCGCGTGCACAGACACAAAAATTTTCCCATGTTAATCCCAAATCCATTCATTTGCATCTCAATTTCAATTACCATGTTTTTACATTCGCTCCAGTCCGGAGCTCTTTATGCTAAATCGCAGTCAATTTACAATCAACCATTTGTACCAGGCAACAAATATCCATCCAAATTGACCACTAAAACAATTTCAGAAATTTTTTCTGTCTCTCAACGCGAGTTTTTTTTTTTTATTTTAAATTCTCCCTCGTGTGCAATTTTGTTTGCTGCTCCTCCGTCTTGTTTCTCGTTACGTTGAATGGCAAACCACAGCGTTGTGAAGTAAACGAGTCCTTTTCTGACGTTGGACTGTGACCGTTCTTTTTTTGGTGGGAAATTTGCATTTTTTTAAGAGAAGTTTTTTATTTTTTTTTTTGTTTCGTTTCATGACACCGCAAATCTGTTTTCTGTTTCTGATGTTGTTTGCTGCTGTTTGGAAATTTTGCAGTGTTTTTTTTGTGCTGTTGATGTTAGGGTGAATTGAGAGTTGAAGTGAGGGGGCACTGAGAGGAATTAATTTAATTTTGTCTAATTGATCAAGATCTTTTCTTAAATTTCTCAAAAATCTTTTTAATTTTTCATGAATTTTTGTCAATTATTTCTCAATTCTCGCTCAAATTCATCAATTTTCTCTCAGGGGGCTGTTCACTTATTACGTAACGCGAAAAAATGACTTCTTAGACCCCCCCCCCCTCGTAACAAAATTTGTATGAAAAAAAAAATTTCTTTGTTTGAACCGTAACAAAATCTTAGACCCCCCTCCCCCTAAAAGCGTTACGTAATAAGTGAATGGCCCCCAGTGTCCTCTCAAAACCATGTCCATTTAGCGGTTTTTTTCAACTCCATCTTCTCAATTCACTCCACATTTTTTCCATTTATTTCACTTCATTCATCGTACGCGCGAGAAAAAATTTGTTTTTCATTGAATTTTCCTCGCAAACGGCTTTTTTTGCATAAGAATTTTTTTTCGTTTGGTTTATTTTGCCCCCGCATTCGCGTTGATTGTTACATAATTTCATTTACCTTCATTCACTTAGTAAACGGCATGCGAGGAAATTTTTTTGTCATCATCGTCAATTTTTTTTTTAAAAAAAAAGTTGTAGCTGCTTTTGAGAGGAAATAGCGAAGTTTGTTGCAGATTGGGTATTATGGCAAGCATTTTTGAGGTTTTGTCAAGAATTTTTGAGGTTAAGTCAAGACTTTTTGAGGTTATGTCATGAAATTTTGAGGTTATGTCAAGAGTTTTTGAGGTTATGTCATGAAATTTTGAGCTTGTGTCAAGAATTTCTAAACTTATGTCATGAACTTTTGAGGTTAAGTCAAGAGTTTTTGAGGTTATGTCATGAACTTTTGAGGTTATGTCAACAATTTTTGAGGTTCTGACAAGAATTTTTGAGGTTAAGTCAGGAATGTTTCAGGTTATGTCAAGAACTTTTGAGCTTATGTCAAGAATTTCTGAGCTTATGTCATGAACTTTTGAGGTTAAGTCAAGAGTTTTTGAGGTTATGTCATGAAATTTTGAGGTTATGTCAAGAATTTTTGAGGGTTAGTCAAGAATTTTTAAGGTTAAGTCTAGAATCATTAAGCTTGTGTCAAATCCTTTTCTCAAACCATCAATCTAGAATCAATTCTAGTACAAATTCTAAGAAATGCGCCTTAACCACAACAAACCAACCTCCAATTCCATCATCGCATCACAGTACGCTGCTCACATTCTGAACACTTGATGAGGTGCAAATGATCCGCTTATCATGTTCACCGAATATTCACATTTCGTGTTGATTCAACATCTAAAATCTGTTTTGTTGGTTAATTGATTTATGGTCGACGTATGTGGAGAAAAAAAATATAAAAAAATTTACAAGCACAAAAAAATCGCTTAGAGTGATTTAAAAATCAATTACATGGTTGCTCCATTGTTTGTATGCGATGTGAAAAAAAATCTATTGTTGACTTTTTTGTGTGGATGAAAAATATAAACATTGAGGTAAAAAAATGCAAAAGTGGTTAGACAATCGATTATTGTTGTTTTTATGGAGGTGATAAAATTGGTGGTGGGGGATTATAAATGTAGGAATGTTGATGAAATTTGAGGAATTGAAGGAATTGAAATTTGGATGTAGATTGGAGGAATTTGAGTGATTTAAATGATTTGAATAGAGTCAGATTAAAATTCGTAGCTTAGTTAAAGTTGATTTAGTCTCAAAGATTTGGGCTCTTTACTAAAAAAGTTCGTAGTTGGATACCCCTTAAAGATTTTTTTCATACTTTTTAGGATCAAATTTATAAAAATTCTTAGTTTAATACCCCTTTAAGGAAATATTTTCATAGTTAAAGGCCCCTTATTTTTAAACAAATGAGTTTAACAATACGAGAACAATAAGTCAAAGCTTAAATCAAATCTAAATCCATATTTTAAAGAAATTTTAACTTCAGCACAAAAATAACGAAAAGGCTTAAAACTTTAAAAAATAATACCCAAAAAAAATAATCCACAATCTTAAAACAAAATAAAAAAAAACTCGAAATAAATTTCTTCCATTTTGAATTCTTTATTTTCGCTCTTCTTTCACCATCGAAATTAAAAAACTTCTTTTCTTATCGCATGAGCGTAAAAAATTTAATTTTCTGAGGGGTGGAATTTCACCCTCGCTTATTTTTTATGTATTTTTATCTCGCGCGCGTGTGTTTGCTTCGGAACAAAAAATTAATTCATTCTTAGAAAAAATGTATGCAATAAACAACACGAACAAAGAGAAGATGACGACGATGGAGGGAGATTAGATATTGAATTATTTAGATAGCGATGTTTAAGTTTTGGATTAATATTGAATATTTTTGAAGGAGTTTTGTGAGATTTTTGAAAAATTTTGAAGAACAATTGAAAGATTTCATTCATATTCAATGAGTTTGATTAAACTTGCTCTAATTTAATTGGTTTGAGACCTGAGCATCAATGGTGCACCAAGAAAAGTTCCACTTAAGGTATGCCATCCATCACATGTTAAACCAGGAATAGTTCAGCCCTAAAAACTTCTATTTGGAAGTGAAAATCAATTAAAAAAGGTCAGACTAAGAAAATTTCCAAAAATACATTGATTCATCGCTTGGCCGTCATAGAAGTGTGCAATCCTATCAGAATCAGACCCGCGTTGAGATTTTGACCTTCAAATTTTGAGGCGATTCCCTTGAAAAAATTTATAGACGCTCCTGCTCTAAAGTGATCTGTTTTGTAGGCCCTGGTGTCAATTTTACATTATTTAAAATATTTTGATTGATTAAACAAGTTTAAACGTTTTGAAGACATACTTACTTTAACAATGTTCCTACGTGAAGCTTAAGTTACAACAAAAGGCTTTTCATCTATCTCTATTGCTGACCTTGTCACCAAGTTCGTACAAATTCTCTGTCCGCACAATAAGCTGGCATTCTTTCATCACTGATATTCGTCAAGTAGCTTTTAAAGCTCCTGAGCGTCTCTTTTCTTGCGGATTCTATCCCAGGACGGTGTAACAAACTTTTGTATGTATCTTAGCATTTTTCGCAGCGAAACCTTCGTTGGCTTCACAACTGAGTCGATAAATTATTATATACATATCCAATGGCTACGTTTCTTATATTTACAGCCTTCAATACCCATAACAACACGATCCAGATCTAGAAAATAATCACGAGTAATATGATATTGCAGGTTGCTGATCAAGTTTTATGAGATGAATTTTGAGGAGTTCTGCAATTTTAAACTTTTGTTTTAAAAACTTTTTCACTTGCTTAGCTTCTGTAATTTTATTACAAAACAACAACTTTTCGATTTTTAATTAAATTCGCATCTCACTTTTAACCTATAATTACAAACAATAATTAACCTATAAGTAGCCTTGTAACGAACATCGTGTCCAGCTAAAGCTTATTTAGCTAATTTCATTTAATTTTTTTATTTTAAATTATAAAAAAATAATTCAACACTTTTTAAACTGACCGTTTAACCATCTGTTGCACAATCATAAAGCACCCCTTTCTGTAATCTTATTGTTCCGATTTCTTCGACATTTCTTCCCAGACTGTCCTGCATGCGTCTTTTTGTCGTCTCCGATAGCCACAAGGAAAAATATTTACGAATCACAAAGGGATGAATTTTTTATTAAGGAACAAAACAAGTTCCTTTTGTCTCAAAATCATTTAAATGTGAAACAAAACTTGTTCTTAATTTTTTTTGTACAGACTGACCAACGGTCAACAAAAAAGGGGGATTTTGTTCAAATCTCAAAACAGGACGATTTTGATGAATTTTATTTAATTTGTCCCAAATGAGGATTGCTGAACTGGTTTTACTGGAAATTATGGAATTAAATTTTAGTTTTAATTTATTTTTTTGTTGTGTTTTGAGATTTTATGGACAGATTTTGATAAAATCTATGTCGAGCATCACAAATGCAAATAGGAAAGCATGGATTTTGCCAAGAAGAGTCTTGATTTTTTTGAATTTTTAAAATAGCTTGAAAACGGTTCTGTAAACGAATTTCAATCTCAAGATAAAGATTCAGACCTAATTAGACCCAATTAGAATTAAAAAAGTATGCAATACAGCTTCACAATTATTCCTAACCCCATCTTAACTCAATAAGAACAAAAAAAAACTTTTCCTTACAAATCTTTTTAATTCACAAAGGAAATAAAATTAAAAATATTTCCAACCCACTTCTTTCCCGCCTTCATTTTAATTCAAAAAAACTTTTCCTCCATTTACATTTTCACAATTTTTATTTTTCCATAACTTTTCTTATATTAAAAATATGATTTATTTAAATATAATGAGCTCTTTTAAATCTCATTTTCCTGCCATGCAGTACACATTTCCCATCCCGCAACAGTACGAAAAAAAATTATCATGAAAAAATGTCTCAGCACACTCGCAGTGCTGAAGAAGAAAAATTTAAAAAAGAGAGGAAAATAATCCATTAAAAAACTTTTTTTATTTTCTTCTCCACCTTCATTGCCGTACTTTATAGTCGCATAAATGTGGATATGTGTATGATTTTATTATGTGCTGTAGAATCATAGAGAAAGAAAAAAAATTGTATATAAAAATATTTATTTAATTTATTAAGCGGGAAGTAGGAGGAATTTTTTACATGATTTTTATTTTGTGGGGCGATGGAAGGTTGTTGAAACAAGTTCGAGGAGCCATTTGAGTTTTCATTTTGATCGTATATGGAAGAAATTTTTATTTAAAAATTCAGGTGCCTCCACACTTGATTTTTAACTTTTAATTGTTCATGTGCCTCTACATTAGAATTCTGAGATTCAGATTCCTTCACTTAACAGTTAAATTTTTCGGGTGCCTTTACATTAAGGTTTTGATTTTGAGGTGTCATCACACTAGAGTTCTGATGTTCAGGTGCCTTTACAGTAGTTTTTATAATTATTCAGGAACCTTTACATTAGAGTTTGATGTTCAGGTGCCTTTACAAAAGAGTTTTAAGATTTAGGTGTCTTTAACCTAGAGTTTGGTCTGCCTTTGTGGTGTCTTTGAACTAGAGATTTGATATTCAGGTGCCTTTACAGTAGATTTTTAATTGTTCATGTGCCTTTCCATATTAGTTTTTATGTTTAGGTTAATGAAAATTAGATTTTGATTAGTTCAGGTGACTTCACACTAGACATTCAATGTTCAGTTGCATTCGCACTAGACATTTAATGTTCAGGTGCCTTCCCAATAAATTTTTAATCTTCATCCATTTCAATTTTTGAATTTTTCAGCATAATTTTCCGTACATTTGCTGCTTTTGATCTCAAAAGGTGACATTAAAGTTGTTGTTGATGAGCACACATTATGCGCAATTCTAAAAACTCTCAGTCCAACAGCTTTAAAAAATTTCGGATCAATACTGACAATTGAGTTAAAGCTTAAATCAATGAATGTTAAATTTGGATGAAAGCCAAACGAATTGGATTGAATTACTGTTAATTTATTGTGCAATAATATTAAGGATTCCAAATTTTCTTGTGGTTTGAAAATATCTTTTGGCAATTCCGAAATATCGCAATTATTCAGGATAAGTGTAGTTATGGTTTTTAAGCTCACGAACCATTCTGTTGAAAATCCTTGAAGATTTCTCGATTGAATGCAGAGTTGGAAGCGTGCTGAAAAGCGTCCACAGGCAAAACCGGCAGACGGCATTGTCGGTAGACGCTTTTTGACTGCAGCCGGTAGTTTTTTTTTTGCCGGCAACCGGCAAAAACGGCTACCGACATTGCCGGTCGCCGGCAAAAACGGCGACTGGTAAGACGCTGAGCGTCCAAAAAATGAAAATTTTAAAAAATTTTCTATTAACAATGAAAAATGTTGGGAATGTTGATTTAAAATAATAAAAGTAGTTAAATATGATTAAAACTTGTAAAAAATTATTTGAAAAATGGTAAAAAACGAAAATCATAACAAACGATAAAATAATTGCTGCAGATTCTAAATTTTTCTTTTTATTACTATGTTTAAACTATTTTTCTTTTTAAGTGTAAGTTTTTTTTGTTAAGTCGAAATTTTTTTTATTTGTTTTTTAAACTTCTTTCTGTTTTGTTTTTAAGTACGTTTAAGTTGATGATGTTGAAGTTGATTTTTTTGTTTTTTTTTTTCTTTGTTTTTTTTCTGTTTTTTTACTTCTTTAAACTTCTGTTTCGTCTTTTTTTCTAAGTGTGTCTAAGTCTAATTTTTTCATTCTCTATTTCCGTTTTGTTGATTTTTTATTACACGCTTTTTATTGAGTTGCTCTGTCTGTTTCTTTGTATGTCACGATCAAATCTTGCAATCGATTTTTCGACCACTTCTATTGCTCCAATCGAGCTCAAATTTTGTATACACACGTATTCCCGGTGACAATACAATATTTTAACACTTTAGAACCACACAAATGCTTAATTATAGTACAATTTTAATAAAACTTTTTTATATGGGAAAAAAATCCAATGTCAATGATATAAAATTTTGATTTGTTTAAAATATTATACTTGAAATGCTCAAAAGTCATTTATATGATTCACTATAGTTTAATTAATATTACTAATTATTAATAATACTAATAATTGGAGAAGCTGAAGATTTTCTGGGAGGATGAAAAAATTGACAAGTAATTTTTTCATGAATATCCGTAAGTGAAAATTTGAATTTTCAAAAAAACCGTTAAGCACAAGTCCGTTACGAATTAATGCAAAATAACTATCAATACGTGATGTGCATTTAGCACACATAATTTGAGCATAAACGTATGCTGTTTTAAATGTATTACAATATTTATAGCACTTCACCAACTTAATTAAATTTACTTTTCTATTTATTATCGGCTTAACGTAATTTTGCATAACATATAGATGTGATTTGCATCTTTATGCTAAGAATCCACACGTTATGTAATAGGAATGGTACGGATAAACACAAAATCTTTACGATTGATTTTTAATGTTCTTTACTCATGAATGTTTTAAAAAACACAGAAAACGCACATAATTGAAGTTCAGGACATTTTTTGGAAGAGTTTTATGTGTTTCCAGGTATGACTTAAATTATAAAAACGAATGAAAAATCCTGACAGTCGTTACTAATTACCCATTAAAAAATGGGAATATGTTAAAAGTTGAACGAAACGAAGTGGAGTTGAATTTGAATTGTTGTGATCGATATTCGATTAAAAGATTTAGACAAAAAAGTAGAAAATAAAAAAATGTTAAAAAAAACTTTTTAAAAAACACGCTTTTAACAAAAAGACTAAAAACCAAAAAGATGAAAATAAAATAAGATCACACTTTTAGCGAATCAGGATTTTAAAAATTTTCTTGTGACAACTAGAAATGTAACATAAATTTTTTTCAAAATATTGTGATTAAGTCCAAGAACACAATGACTCGAAAAGCGTGGGGCTTTGAATTCATCGATGAATTCCCAGGCGTCTTCATTGAGAGCAAGTATTTCGTGTGTAAACGCAACTTCCTGGAGCTGATTTCTGAATTCATTGACGTCGCTAATCATCCCATACAAACTGTCCCATCTTGTTTCGACGTCCAAGCGCAGGCTTCTGATTCTTGCAGCATGAAGAACTTGAGAGAACTCAAGTCTCTTTGATGCCTTCACAAGAGCTCGTATTTCTGCTATGACCATCCTAAAATCGATGATGACGTCTGTTACTGCGAGTTGACATGTGTGCGCACCACAAACCATTTTTGAACACAGAGCTCCTTCGTCTACCATGACTTCTGTAACTAATGGCTCTGGATCTTCATGTTCCTGTTCATCATGCAGATGTTGTTGTTGTTCATCCCACTCACGATCGAGTTCTGCCTCTACACGAAGCATATGTTCCACATTTCTTCTGCTCGCTCTGCTGCTTGTGCTCCGTCGATGTTTATTTCTTCTTCATGCTCAAGGTTTGCTATTGCTCGGCATATTCTGATAGCATCTTGCGCCTGTATTGCCAAATCAGCTGCTCTGAGCATATTAGCTCCTTGGTCGGTGCATGTTGAGTATATGTCGTTGATCGTCAAACCAACTTTCCTGATTAGTAGCTCAACTTGGTTAAAGAGGTTCGCTCCTGTTTGTCGTTGATGTTGAGTGATGACTCCTATGGTACGCTCAACTACTTTGTCTCCCTTTGCGTAGCGCAGACTCACTGCAAAGACGTGTCTTCCATGTCTTGATGCAGAGTCGAACATTATTGATACTAACTTGCCTTTAGTCTCATTTGCAATCTCTTTGTAGATTCCTTTTAATGGTTCTTGGATATCCTCTATGTCATTCTCTGTGAAATCTTCTCCTGCTGCTTGAAGAATATATTCTCGGAGCTTCTTTCGATTGAAGACCTTATTGTAAGCATCGAACTCAATTTTTGGACGCTCAGCGTCTTACCAGTCGCCGTTTTTGCCGGCGACCGGCAATGTCGGTAGCCGTTTTTGCCGGTTGCCGGCAAAAAAAAAACTACCGGCTGCAGTCAAAAAGCGTCCACCGTTTAGCGTTTTTACCGTCCGGGCGCTCAGCGTCGTGCCAACTCTGATTGAATGTTCAAATATTTTAGATTCTTTAACAATTTGAAAAATTCCGGACTAAATGAAATGCTTCCTTGGCTCACGATGGTTAAAAACTCTAAATTTGCAGCTTGTGATGTAAATAATTTTTCAGGTATGTTTCCATTTAATACACTTGCAATTGTAAAAATACTCAATTTTGGATTCGAAAGAAGCCAATTTTCAGGTAAACTAAAAATTTTCGTATTCGTCAAGTCCAAAAATTCAAGATTTTCACAATGTTTAAAATCTGTATCTGATATGTCACTTAATACTTGATTACGAAACTTAATTGATGTTAAGTTTTTAAATTTTTAACATATTATTGTTGGAAAAACTGATGAGTAGGATCCAGTTCGAGCATTAACAAGGACCACGTCTTTATCTGATTTACCATTTACGTGCGACCCATTGATATCATTTGTATTAATGTAGTTCGTAAGTATAAACAAATATAAGTCGCAGGAATATTGAAATGTTAAAGCTGCTGAATATGAACATTGAAGGATTTGTGCCATTGCTTTGAGATTAACCAAACTTAAAATTGTATATTCAAAAATCATTTTCGAACTGCTCAATGTGAACGATGGATGTGAACTATTCAAAACGTTGTTCAAATCAGGAAATTGTTGGCAGTTTTCAACAATAAAATTTTTCTTGTTTAACATATTTTTAACAACTTCTGAAAATGGGAACTTTTTTCGGTGCTTTTACACTAGACTTCAATTGTTTAGGTGTCTTCACACTTAAGTTACTAGGCTCAGGTGGCTTCACACTAGATTTCATAAGTTCAAGTGTCTTCACACTTAAGTTACTAGGTTCAGGTGTCTTCACATTTAAGTTACTAGGTTCAGGTGGCTCAACACTAGAATTCATGAGCTCAGGTATCTTTAAACTTAAGTTCCCAGGCTCAGGTGGCTTAAAACTAGAATTCATAAGTTCAGGTGTCTTCACACTAAACTTGCGTGATTTAAATGCCTTCGAATTAGAGCTTCTGTTTTAAAAAAATTGAGACCCTACTTGAGACAAGTAATAACATCAATTGTTTTAAATAATGTTAATCAAAAATAGCTATTTAATAAAATTTTGTAAAAATCTAAAACAAGAAAAAATTAAAATGATGTTCAAACTTGAGCGGAAGTTTAATGTTTAGCGAAATTTTAGTTAAAATTTTGTTAATTCTTTAGTTCAAGCATCAGTCAGTCTAATTCTAGTCTAAACTGTGACAAGATGTCGAAAATGATATTTCAAATAATTCTATCAATTTTTATAATTGTTCAAAAATCCAGAGGACAAATTTTGCACTGCAGATATTTAAATGAAGTGACTTACACCTGTAAACTTGATGTTCTTCTTGCTGAAAATCGAATGAATTCAACAAAAGTTTCTGGTGAACATTTAAACGACCAATCTGATGATGAAGTCACTATCGTTAAAGCTATTTTCGGTTCCTATTCGTTCTTTTTTCCATCAATAATTTGTGAAAAGTTTAAGAATTTGAAAGTTTTAGACCTTAAAGATTTGGGCATTCAATTTCTTCAGAATAATTCGTTTGATGATTGCACAAATTTGGAAAAATTGATGATTAATATTGTGATTAATACTGAGTTGCCGGATAATTTATTCAATGCCAACACAAAGATGTCAAGTGTGATGATTGTTGGAAGTTCATTGCAGTCATTGTCAAAAAATCTTTTCAAAAGTCAAGAAAAATCGTTGAAGGATCTCGAAATTCAATTAAATAATGTCAATTGCTTAATTCCATGGAATTTTTTCCAGTCACTCAGCAATCTTCAATACTTAGTCATTGCCATCAAAGGATTGAAAACTCTTGATCCAGACTGGTTCAAAACTTTATCAAAACTCGAAGAACTCGCAATCGTTCAGTCAGAAATTTTGAATCTTCCAAAATATGTTTTCACAAATTTAGAAAATTTACGAAAACTTTCACTTCGTATAAACAAATTGACAGTCATTCACTTGGATTCTTTTGCTAGCCTTGTGAATTTAAACTATTTGGATCTGTCAGACAATAAAATTTATTCAATGGATCCGGATATTTTTAAATTGAAAAAATTGAGATTTGTGAATTTTTCGAATAATTTTTGCCGGCAAAATTCTGTGATTGACTCGTCATATGATATAAATTCAATGCCTTATCTCACTAATCAATGCACTCATAATTTTACACTACAGAGTAAGGTTTAAGTTCAGTTATCTTATTTGGTGAATTTTAAAAAATTTAAATAAAAAAGCAATAGTCTTTGTTAATTTTCAAGAGAAATTAACCTCAATATTAAGTCGTCGCTTTAAAATTTAAACTTAATTTGAGTCATCGCTTTAAAACGTATTCTCAAATTAAGTCGACGCTTTAAATCTTATTCTCAATTTAAATTATGCTTTAAAACTTCGTCCCATCTAAGTCGTCGCTTTACATCAATTACCGTAACCAACTCGATGTTTTGAAACACAGCTTAAAAAAATCCAATTAAATCTCAAAATAACAATAAACATTTATTACAATAACATAGATTAAGCATGTGGATGCAGCATGTAGCTTGCAGTACAATCATCAGTGTAGTTCCTTATCAATCTTCTATCGCTTGTCAAATCCATTATTCCATCGGCTCCACAAAAGTTATCTGCTAAATTGACGATTCGCAATTTTGGATGTTTATAAATTTTAGGATCAATTGAAAGAATTTGGTTCTGCATTAAGTCCAGCACTGTTAAATTATTAAGACCAGAAATTGAGTCAGCGTGGAAAATTGTCAAATTGTTTGACTGCAAAATTAATTTTCTCAAATTTGTCACTGGCGAAAAAATATTTTTTGAAAGATTTAAAATTTCTGAATTTAAAATGTAAAGTTCCTCTAAATTTGCTAATTTACTGAACCATCCAGGATCGAGATTTTTAAGTCCAGTGATTTCAATTTTCAAATAAAAAAGATTTTCAAAATCATTAAAAAAATTCCAAGGAAGTAAAAAGTTTCCGGTATAAATGTGCATTTCCAGGATTTTTAAAGTTTTGAATTGATACTTAAGGATGTTTTTGGACACTGTCTGCAAGGAATCGCAACTTAATTTTAAACTTGTTAATTTTGTGTTGTTAAAAAATAAATTTTCTGGAAATTCAGTATCCATTGAATTAGTCAGCAGCATTTGGTCCAAATTTGAGCAGCTCACAAATGAATTCTTGTCAAAAACCTCAATTATTGAATTCATCGTGTCCAATTGGTTTAAATTTTTGAATTTCTCACAAAGTTTTGTTGGAAAAAAGTACGAAAAAGTGCCTGACTCGATTACAATTTTTAGCACGTCATCATCCGATTTGTTATTTATGTGCAATCCAGTAATATTAGTTGAATATGTAAGCTCTTTATTGACAAGCATGTCCAGTCTGCAAGAATATTCTCCTGAAAGAATGTCAAAATATTTGCAATTTAAAATTTGTGAATTTATATTTTGGTTGATTATGAAAATTTGGAGAAAAATTAAATTTATTTTTGACATTTTTGTTCAATTTTGGATGAATAACTAGCTTTAAATGTAAATATAGCTTCAATCTGTCCAGTTGCAACATCAACAGTGAAATGTCCGAGCTATTTTTACATTTCCTGTTAAAAACTTTAATTTTTAAAACAATAAATTTTAATTCGTTGCTACACAGTTTTATTCTTGACTTATGTAACCTAGCTTTAAAATATTAAAAGCGTAACTTCAATTTATGTCAATGCTTTGAATCAGATTAAGTCAACGAGTTAAAACTTTCCTTCAGTCGACGCTTCGAAGTTTCAATTCATATTAAATCAATGCTTCGAAGCTCTGATTCAGATTAAATCAACGCTTTAAAACTTTCCTTCAGTCGACGCTTCAAAGTTTCAATTCATATTAAGTCAATGCTTCGTAGCTCTGATTCAGATTAAATCAACGCTTTAAAACTTTCCTTCAGTCGATGCTTTGAAGTTTCAATTCATATTAAATCAATGCTTCGAAGCTCTGATTCAAATTAAATCAACGCTTTAAAACTTTCCTTCAGTCGACGCTTCGAAGTATCGATTCATATTAAGTCAATGCTTTTAAGCTCTGGTTCAGATTAAATCAACGCTTTAAAACTTTCCTTCAGTCGACGCTTCGAAGTTTCGATTCAGATTAAGTCGTGACTTCAAATATTTATCTCGTTTTTTTTGGGTTGTCGCTTTATGAAAAAATTCAATAAAAAAATAATTTCTGAAAATTCGGTCCTCATTAATTCTAAAATTTAAAATTCCACCCGTCACTTACCCACTCCATCAAAATCTTCAACTTTTCCTTTTATTTTCTTTCAACTTTGTTTGTATTTAATTATTTTTCCTTAACGTTATTTAACCTCGCTTCAGTGATTTTTTATTGCCACCCAAACCAACTGCTTGAGTGCTGCTTTTTATGTGCCATACATTTTTCAATGTGCTTGTGTGCGTCTTTTTTCCATGCGACATTAAAAATTTTCTATTGAAAGAAAAAGAGTTTTTCAATTCAACGCACGAAAAACGAGGGAAAAATGTTTAAATTTTTTTGAGAAAAAAGGAAGCGAAAAAAGCTGCGGAAAGATTAATGAATTTCACCCCCATCGTGTGTTCTTTATGGTATCGGGGCTGTTTTTCGTTTTCTTTTTGTTTGTCATAAAAAAATTTCTTTTTAACGCGCATAAGCTGGCACAACCCTCTGGTGTTATGAGGCTTTTCTTATTCATTATCGTCTTTTTTTGTAAAGTGTATTTGTGACTGAATAATGAAATAAAATTTTCACTTGGTTAAAAATGGAAATGAAACTAGAAATCAAATATTCTGATCTATTTTGTTTCATTTTCCACATAATTTCACACTGATCACTCAAATTAAGTTTAGATCAATGGGATCATTTTCAAAAATGTTCCCTAATTTGCTCTTGTTCATCATATTAAATTTATGTTAATTTGTATCTTAAACAACAGTGGTTTACACGTTCAGCCATAAAAACGCTCATTCATTAAGGCGCTCAGCAACAAAGATGCTCAGCCATAAAAACGCGTAGCCATAAAGACACTCAGCCACAAAAAAGCTCAGCCACAAAGACGCTCAGCCACAAAATAGCTCAGCCTTAAAGATACTCAGTCTTTATAAAAAAATATCAAATTTTAATTTTCCTGTTTATTTTTTTGTGAAATTTTATCCAAAACTTCTTTAAGTTCTTCATTCTATCTCTTTAATCATGTTTTATTAAAATCTTCATTCCCATACATCGACTAAACCTCCCACATCTCATCTTACACGAAAAATGCATTCAAAAAGATTGCGAAACAAGCACAAAAAATGTTGTTCATCAAAAATTCATCTCAAGAACTGAAAAAACGAAAAGATGAAATTTTTTCTGTTTTTCTTTCTTTTTATTTCATCTACGGTTGGTTGCTAAGTGAACGAAATGCCTAAAACCATAAAGAAAAAGGAAAAGAGGCAAAAAAATAATGAAAGGAGAAATTTTTTTGCTCCATGCTTTGAAAAAGAGAAAAAGATGATTGAGGATGTGAAAAATTTATGAAAACACAATTTATAAACATGGTTGAGTGGATGTAGATGAGTAAAATATTCTTGAAGAGGGAAATTTAGGGCTTAAATTTGTAAGATTTAGTTAAGGCTGAGCTTCATTACGGCTGAGAATCATTTATTGCTGAGCGTCATTCTGATTAAGCGTTACTATGGCTAAGCGTCGTTATGGATTAGTATCATTGTTATCGAGTCTTATTGTGACTGATCGTTATTGTGGCTGAGCATTATTGTGGCTGAGCATTATTGTGGCTGAGCATTATTGTGGCTGAGCATTATTGTGGCTGAGCGTTATTGTGGCTAAGCATTATTGAGGCTGAGCGTTATTGTGGCTGAGCATTATTGTGGCTGAGCGTTGTTGTGGCTAAGCATTATTGTTGCTGAGCGTTATTGTGGCTACGCGGAGTTAATACTAAGCGTTTTGAGAGCTACGCGTATTAAAACTGAACTCATGAAACCTAGAAACAAAAAAAAATAAAGAAAAATCCTAAAACCCCCTCAAAATTCAACACAAAAACTAAAATATTTTTTCACCATCTAAATTCATCTCACAAAGCACATAGCACATTAAATATAAAGGATGTGTAAAAGAAAGGGAAGAAAAAAATTTATGCATGAAAAAATGAGAAAGAAAAAGAAAAATTATTTCCATTCTCGAAGGTGAATGTGCTTGCTGAAGCATATACAAGCAGCACATAGCGTTAGCAAGGAAAGCTCTTGGAAATGAGAAAAATGAGAAGTGGAAAAAAATTTGATGATGGAGGTAAGTTGGAGGGATTTAATGTTGATTGAGCGCCTTTTTTGAATATGTTAAGCTATGCGTCTTAAGGCTGAGCGTTGTTCTAGCTGAGCGTTATTACAGCTGTGCGTTTTAAAGCTACGCATCGTTCTAGCTATCTTTGGAGCAGTGGAACTCTTAATAATCGAAAGCAGCCAAATACCAGACAAACTGCCAACAACACCTTTAATTATTCTAAATTAAAAGAACTCAGCATTATAAAAATTGCTCGAGTAGATGAGGTTTCTGTTCTACTGCCTCGCTTGCTAGCGGTAGAAACACCCATTAAGCAAACTCGTAGAAAAAAATTTTTCCTTCCATTTTTATCCTCCTCGTCTTCTTTTCACTGAGAAAATTACGATGAATTTTTTGTTTTATACATCTTCACTGCTGCTCATGGAGGTCTCACCAAACCACACCGAGTCGAGGCGGGTTTTTAATATGAGAAAAAAAAACAGAGAATTCTTTTCCTGCAAAGCTGCCGTTCATTTTGGTTTTTCAGCGAGAAAAACTTTTTTCATTCGACTCCGTATTTTTTTTGCTGCTGCAAGCTGTATTTATGAGATATAGTAAGTTAGACTTCAGTTTTAAAATACTTTTTTTTGTGCTTGAATCTGTAGAAAAATAAAGACGAACGAAGCGAATGAGAGTGAAAAAAAAAAGTTTCTCGACAAATTGCTTCGCTTTCATGATTACAGACGATGGCAGAAAAATGGAAATGAAGAATGGAAAAAGTTTTATGTTAGTTAATGATGAACGACTGAGCTGTGAGATAGGAAATGTGAGATAAGGTGGGGTTGGGTGGAATAAATGGATGGTCGAGGGTAAATGAAAATGAATTTTGTGGGGAGATTTTAGCTGATGAGCTTGATAAAATGAAAAATGGAGGTTGAAATTAAGACTTTTAAGATAGATTTTGGTATAAAACTCCACACCAACCGCATCTTTGTAGGAATTAAGAATATTTTGAAAATTTGTTTGTTTTAATTTAAAAATTTTAGCTTGTGAGCAACTTACGACAAATATTTGCACAAATTCACAATTTACACAGCTGATCATCATTTTGTACGATCGCACAGAACATTTATTATGTACCAAATGCCAAACCGGAAACATCAAATAAGCAGCCGAGCTAGCTCAGTCGGTAGAGCATGAGGCTCTTAACCTCAGGGTCGTGGGTTCGAGCCCCACGTTCGGCGAATTCCTTTTTGCACTTTTTTAAGGCTTTGGCTTCTTTATTTTGAAAGACAAGTTAAATAAAGCTAAATTGTACAATTTTCAATGATTTTTTGTAAAACATATGTTTGGAGTCCTGTAGACTGCTAATTAGAGTACCATGTTATTTATCTTGAAAACAAAATTCAAATATTATCAATTTCACCATTTTCTTCAATCAAATTGTTGTGATTAATAATTCCAAAAAAATAAACACTTTACAAAAAAACTTTGAAAAATATTCAAATGCAAAAAAAAGGGATTTCTCAAAAACTCAACATTTCATGAAAAAACTTTTGTTTTTCACAAAGCTTCAATATTATATTTTTTTGTGTTCATCATTCTCATAAATTATGGATCGAATGTTAACATTGTAGCTGATTTTCTAGGATAATATGAAGTTAAAATATTAGATTTTGCAAAATGTCACAAGACTTAATTCAAGTTTCAGACGTACTGAATCAACCTTTGATTATTCTATGTTGCGTCTTAGGCCCACGTCTGTACACTAGCTTGCATTTACCCTTCATATTTACTCGAATGAATTTCAACATTTTTTAAATGCGCCTTTAATACTTTAGATTTTTCTTACTTGTTCCCTATTACCATCATCTACCGTTGTTGCCATGGAGGAGATTACAAGAAGAATTTTTTGCTTCTTATTTTATCTCAAACATTATAAACTCACTTTTTGTCATTTCAGCTTCTGTCTGCCTTAATGCCAGCTTCTTCAAACCCCTTTTTTTTGGTCCTCATCTTCAATAAGATTTCATTTTCATCTTTCTTCCTTTTTTTTGTGCCACCATCGCACTTTCTTTTCAGAAAACTTTTGTCCCATCCCACAACTTTTTTTTCGGTCTCATCCGCTCGCTTTTTTGTTCTCATTATAATAAATTTAAATTTTCATCCTTCTTTTTTATGCTGAGAATGTCTTAAAAAGGAAAAATAAATGTGGAAGTTGAGCTGCTTTTTGTGTGTGTTATTCATTATTTTTTGCTGAGCTTGAAGAACATTTTCTCATTTTTTTTAAAGAAAAATTTCAAATGATGGATGAAAAAAATTAATTTTTAAGAAGATAAGGTTTAAGGAAATGAGGTTTGAGATACTTGGGATTATACAGAAAGGATGATGAGCATTAAGCTGATTTGGGTTCTTTTTTATAACAAGAATCATATAAGAACTCTTTAAATAATACAAAAAAGTTATAAAAATTAAGGACAATTCCAACAGCATTCGAGAATTTTAGACTTTGAAACTGTCAGAAACCTTAAAAAAGTGCAAAAAAGAATTCGCCGAACGTGGGGCTCGAACCCACGACCCTGAGGTTAAGAGCCTCATGCTCTACCGACTGAGCTAGCTCGGCTGCTTATTTGATGTTTCCGGTTTGGCATTTGGTACATAATAAATGTTCTGTGTGATCGTACAAAATAATGATCAGCTGTGTAAATTGTAATATTTGTGAGAAAAACATTTGAGCAAATATCGAAAGTTGGATTTTAGATATGTTTATTTGGGTTTAGTACGTTTTGAAGGGGAAAACTTATTAACTAAGGTTAAATAAATTATAAAAAGTTAAAAGAAGATATAGTCATTTTAAAAAGTATTTTTAAAATAATCAAAAAATACATTGAATTTAAATAATAATAAGAATATTTTTTGACGATCATTAAACGGAATAGCTACACACAAAACACCTCAATACACATGTTATACTATTTATAGAATGCCATGCGTAAGTTTTTGTGTTGATCAACTTCAAAATATCTCTTTTTTGTTTAAACGTAAGTTTGATCTACTTTTTTAATTTTTATAAACTTATTCTTAATTTGGGAGTAAAATCTCTGGCTAGTCTCCTGATTTGTTGATTTATTGACACCCATTATCATTTTCAGTACATTTTTTCAGCATTTCTTTTAAAGTTTCTTTACAGTTTGCTGCACTTCCTTCAGATTTATCATTTGCACAGCCGTTACCCCTCATATCCATCGTCACAACACCTGTATTGTCAATCAATACTTCATCAATTGCTGTAATTTCATTAAATCTAAAGTCAATGTGCTTTAAATTTGGCAAAATTCCAAACGAATCCGCACAAATTATTTTTAACATATTTTCAGCGAGGCTCAAATTTTCTAATTTTTTTAGATCATTAAAACTGTTATTTGGAATTTTGTGGATTTTACAGCTCGTGATGCTTAAAGTTTTCAAACTTTTGAGATTTTTAATCCATTCAAAATTGAAATTCACGACATTTCCAATCGACAAGTCTTCTAAATTTTGAAATAAACTGAAGAAATTTTCCGGCACTTTGTAGCTTGACTTTGAAGTGATGTGGAATTTCCTGAGTGATTTACGTTGGCTTTTTAAGAAGTTTCTAGGCACTGAGTCGATTAAAATGTTCTCCATCAGCAACATCTCCAAGTTCTGGTTCTCATTCAGTAAATTTTCTGGAATTTCTTTGATTTTGTTGTCACTGAGCATCAAAACTGCCAAATTTTTGCACTTTCTGAACGAAGCTTCCTCGAAAGTTTCAATTTTTGTATTTCTGAAGTCAATTTCGAGGACATTCGGAAATGTTTCACAGATTTTTGAAGTAAAATGATTCGAAGTTGCATCGGAAGTTGCACTTATAGCTGTGATTTGATCATTTGATATTTGTGGAATGTTTTTTGCATGGATTTCTGGTTGGTTGTGTTGTTGTTGTAGCTCACATTTGTAAGAATTAGTTTTATGCAGCTTACTGTCTATTTTTGACAATTTACAGGTGAAATCTTCAATATTTTGAGCATTTTTGATCAACAAAGCACAAAAAACAATACAAACAATTTTTCTGCACATTCTTGCAAGACTTTCAACTTCAAGAAGCTCAAAAACACAACTGATGAAGTAACGGAGCTTTATAAGATGTTTAAAAGACATGTAGACAGTTATTGACATGTGTTGGAGACTGTAAACAACAACATCAAGTTGAAGGTCGTTCATAAAGTTACCATAAAGGAGTTGCTCATCTTCTTTCTCTTCTTTCATCTCAACCTGTTTCAGAATTTACAGTTTATGCTTTCATTTGATTTTTAGAGGTGTGTCTGTGCTTCATTTAGGAATGCATTGAATGTAGCTAAAGTGAGTCCACTTGTGCCAATTATGGAGGAGACTTATCTCTTTGCGAACTATCTGTTTATGTTTATTAAGGATCATCTAATGTTTTGCTGAAAATCTAGTCTTTTAAAGCTTGGCCCTAGTCCCAGGCATCATTGGTTAAACCCAAGCACTTCCATTCAAATTGAAGATACAAAGCTCAAATCAGAGTCAAGTCACATGACTAACCCGAACAGCATTGATTTAAATCTAACACCATGTCAGAGTCACATAGGCTTTGTGCCGGATTTCTGAAAGATTAACCGATTGGTGCCATTTGGGTAAAGTTGGCATTAGCAGTTTCAAGTTCAAGCTATGATTAATCATTGCTTAGCATCCAAACGCGTAATAACAAAACAAATGAAAATGTTCGCAATATTTGTTTTCCAAAAATAGCCAGTGCTGATAGCTGCACTGACATGCCTCCACATTTATCTCATTTGTTTATGTTTATTTGAATAGTTTCTTATCGCATTCAAAAGTCTGTATCCGCTGAATGATTTGACATAATTCGACTTTCTCTCGTTCGGTCAGTGTTGTGTTTTGATGGCTTGATGTATATAGGGAATAGAAGTCTCAAGGAAGGGCTGTTAACATAGTTTTTTAAAAATTCTTATCATTTTGTACTTCCAAGTAAGTAGACCAAGAAGTGCAGTTATACTTCATTTGGTTGGTTTGGTGCTAGCTTGTTAATTCTTACCAACTTTAGCTAAGCCAGCATCACGTCAGTCTCATAAAGCTAAAGAAGCTTTGGTCCGAGTAGATGCTCAGGCTTTTAACTGCTTTAATTAATTCTATTAGCCACTTATCCTTGCCATGAATTACCAGCTCTGCCTGCATGTTTATCATTTTGAATAATTTTCTCACAAACAAAATTTTATAATTCCACATTTTTAATCAGCAATTGCAGCTCAACTAATTCAGTCAGTCGCTTATAAAATCTCGCAAAATGAGGACGTTAAAACTATTTGTTCTGCTCATATCCATCACATACGCACTATCAGTTGAACTGAGTTGCACTCGACATTCTGAACTTGAGCATGTTGAATGTGAATTGAGCCAAAAAGTTGATGATTCTGAAATTGTTGCTGTTTATGGATATAAATCAAAGATTGGAGAGAGCTTTACAGACATAACTGATCTTGTGCTAACTTATAAGAATCTTCCACAGCACATGCCACATGGAATCGGAAATGTTTTCAAGAAGCTGATCAGTTTTGATGCCTCGTCGTCAAGTGTTAAATATTTTGACAAAATGTGCTTCGAAAAGATGGAAAAAGTGAAATTTTTGAGACTATCGAATAATGAAATTGAGGAACTGCCTGGAGATGTTTTTGAGGGATTGCCAAATTTGCAGCATCTAGACATGACGAAGAATAAGATTAAAAATTTGCCGGCTGATATTTTTGTGAAAAATGTGAATTTAAAATACATAAAATTGAGTGAAAATCAGCTCGAGGTGCTTGATGCTGGCGTCTTTGCTAATAATGTGAATTTAAAAAAGATTTTCTTGAATGGCAATAAATTGAGGAAAGTTGCGATCGACTTTACAATTCTTAGTGAGCTGTCGTTCTTGGATCTGCTTGATAATGCTGGAAAGTGTAACTTTAGATTCGACAGGAAGACTTTGGATGGATTTGACCTTCAGAATATTCAAAATACTGTCGAAAGTGGATGTAATTAGAGTTCTAAAATGGCATTTAAATAAAAACATTTTTAAGAAATTTAAAGTAATTGAAAAACATGAAAAAAATTTGAAACAAAAAAAAAATAAAAAAAAAATTAAGTAAAACAAAAATAAAAAAATGTGAATTTTTCTTGAAAATTAAAAATAAAAATCAAAAAAAGTCTTTTTTAAAAAGAATAAAAAGTCGACAAACAAATTGAAAATAAAAAATTGCATCAAAAGTATATCGAAATCAACAACCAGAAAATTGTCATTGGCTTGAGTAAATTAATTTAAATTTCAGACACAGCGGCCCACACCAATGAACACATAAAGGCCTTTTTTATATTTTATTTCTATAGGCTCAATGCAATGAGAATAAAATAAATAAATAAAATATTTAAATGTACACAAGAGTTGCTTGTACACATGATAATTGTATAATCAAAAACATGCACGCATAAAATTTAAAATAAATTTAAATGTATAAATATTGAGTATGGATTTTTTTGCAGGATATCAAGGGTTGGTAACTTTTGACTGATGATTTAAAACAATATAGATAATGCTTAGAGGTCTACAAATTATGACGTCCATTAAAAACATTATTTTTAAACCTTCTACTCTCTCTCGGTCACAAAACTGTCACAGAATCCAGTACCTCCCAGCTTCCCCTTCCAATCACCTCCTTCTGTGACGTCCAATCAAAGGTGATCAAAAATTATGATTTATTTTTGTGAAATCGGTTGACACAAATTTCCTGACCCCCCCCCCCCCCCCCCCCCTCGCTGACGAACAAAAATTTCTTTTGTTTGAACTGTTACAAAATCTCAAAACTATCCCCTAAAATACGTTTTGTAATAAGTAAATGGACCCTGATAAAATAAAAATTTCAAAAAGCAATATTTTAAAAGTTGCCAGCCCTAGTAATTAACAACCCCCATCACTTCATTGCACGACTCCCAAAAAAAAGAAAAAATAAAATTAACAATGCACCAAAAAAGTGCACAACAGAGACGAAAAAAAGGTCCTCAACTTGCCAATTGCTGTTCTGCCAGTTGCGTGAATTGCATGTTAATTATAATGCAGCATCGATTTTTTTCCTTTTTTTTGGCTCATTCACGACTACCACAGTGCAATAAATAACAACAAAAGCAGCCTGCAGGGGAAATTTTTCGAGAGGCACAAAATAATTTTTCGTGTTTTTTCAGTTTGACAATTTTTGTTCAACTTTTTTTTCGGCATAATAAACATGCAGTTGCATAAACAGAAGCATTGCAATTGCATTAATGACTGCTGTTTTTAAGTTTTGGGGGAGTTTTTGGGTTGGGCTGGGGATGATTCTGATGGAGTTGTGACTTTTGGAACTAATTGGAACGAGGATTTTAAAAATTGCAAAAGTATTTGACAATTTACAAACAAACAAAAAATAATTTCAATTAAAATGGACAGAAAATAAAATTAATGTCTGTCAAATTTAAATAAAATTGATGAATTTTACAAATTTATTTATGTTTCGATATTTTAATATGATTATTTAAATTGCAATGTTATTATATTATTATTTCAATTATTGCTTTTGGAAATTTAAAATTTAATCAGCAATTTTAATTTTTTTCAATTTAAAAAAAATTCTTTTAAATTTCACAATTTTCACCTCCATTTATTTTTTTATCAATGCTTTCATTTTTGAACCGCTTTGTTATTTTTAATGACATCGCTTGACTGCATTTCCCATGAAGCACTGGTGCAATTTTAATTACAATTTATTGTGAGAGTAAGGCAGATGTATGACGACTAAAACTATATGAAGCTTGTGAATAAACTTCCGAGCTGAAAATTTATTCTTCAAATTTAAAAAAAAAATAATAATTATTTACTCGATATTATTTTAGCCAATCATCAACCAATCTGAACGTCACTGAATCTGAACAGCCTTGTTTTTGAGTGACACTGTAGCTGAGCGTCACTCTTGCTGAGCTTTATTAAGTCTGAACTTCCTTAAATCTGAGCTTCATTTTATCTGAGCTTCAATAAGGCTAAGTGTCACTAAGATCGAGCTGTATTGAGGCTGAGCTTTACGAAAGCCGAGTTTCATCAAGGCTGAGCGTCACTAAGGCTGAACGTCACTAAGACTGAACGTCACTAAGACTGAACGTCACTAAGGCTGAGCGTCACTAAGGCTGAGCGTCACCAAGGCTGAGCGTCACTAAAGCTGAGCATCATTTAGACGAATCGTTGATAAGACTGAGCATCACTAGGATCGAGCTTCATTAAGGATGAGCTTTTTTAAAACCGCAGTAAATATGTTTCAGTAAATATGATCGTCGTTAAATCTGAGCTTCATTCAAGGTTGAGCGTCACTGAAACCAAGCATCACTAAAACGGAGGTTCATTAAGGCTATGCTTTATAAAAAGCCGAGTTTCATCACGGCTTAGCGTCACTTACGCTGAGCATCACTTAGACGAATCATCGATAAGATTAAGCATTATTTAAGCTGAGCGTTCAGCTTTGTGTTTAGCAAGATGAAATTAAAATTAGGAATGGCCTATTTTCAGCACAGAAGTTCCAACACATCCACTAATCGGATAAAAAATTGCAGTATTTCCATTTTAAGCCTTTAATTATGATCAAAGTTCTTGCTTTAAAATCCTTCATTAAATCTGCAATTTGTGAGTTGATGTTCATGTTTTTGTGCATTTCCATGTCCATTTATGTCCAACGTCTGCATATGTTGATATTTGCATACACATATATATCAGTATGTGGGTTTGTTGACGTTGCCACCCAACATGCATCAACAACCTTTGATTGAAAAAGCGCATTCAACCGTGCACATTCATCCCATCAGAATTAACAGCAAAAAAGAGACTGCAGCAATGTTTTTAAATAATTAATTTTTTTCAGTCCCACATCGCATCTCCACCTTTACGTTGTCTATAATTTCATTATAATTTTTTTTGTTCCTGTTCCTGTTCCCATAATGACAAACACACACACAGACATCATATCATGTCATTCATGATGCAACCTCGTCCCATGAATATTTTAATAATTGTATTTAATAAAAAAAAAATTGCACAACAATTTTTCGCTAAAATTAACGTTGAATTTTCATAATTATTATTAATTAATTATTATTTTTTACGTTCCATCCCCAAATGTGTCTCCTTTTTTATGCTCATTGAGAATGCATGGAAAATTCCATTGCATGATGGAATGAATGAGCATTAAAAAATCATAATGAGATATTAAAATTATAAGACAAGGTAACGGGGAAGTGAAGAGAGGTTAATTGAGGAAATTGATGAAGAATTTTTGATTTCGCGGATAAAGAATTGAATGAGTTTATGGATACGGAATGTGGGATGTTAATAGATTTGGAAATTGTAATTTAAGGATTTAGTCTAAAGGAATTCAAAGATTGATTCATTATTGTATAAACAGATGGGAACCGGAGAATTTATAGACAAAAACTGGAAGACCTATAACCTTATCATTATCCATGCCTAAATATAGAGCAATTCTGACTGAGGATCCGTAACCTGAATGTCACAAGTCAGTTAATCGATCAGAAATATGGTAACAAGCCGGTGTGACTCTGGCGAGGTGCTGGATTTAAATCGAAGCCTAAGTTATATTCAATTAACCGACTTACCGACTTATGACTTTCTCATAATTATTTGCAGATATTTTGAGAGTATTAAGATTTCATTGATTGGCTTAAAACCAGTCAAAAAAGTGGAGTATAATACCAATACTCACTATGACTTTCATTCAGAAAAATTAAAATTGTGCGACATATTTGAGAGAGACTTTAAACTTTTTACCCAAAAATGACGCATGTTACATGAATTAAATCAATTATTCATTTTTATTTTATTTTGGGTTCAATTTTGAATTAAAATCTTATGATAAATGCAAAGCTATTGCCGTGCATCATATTTACTGAAGACATTAAACTGTAATCCAAAATATGATGCACAAATTTATCACTTTATTAATTTAAAAGTGCTAGTGGATGTGAAATTCTGAACCTTCGTCAGATAAGGCAGGTATTTTTCTCCCATTTTTCCGCTGGTTAATGTTCCTAAAGATCTCTTTTTTTTCTTTTTGGCTGACATTAATAACTAGACAGAAAAAGCACTTAAAGATTTCTGCTTTAATCCATAATCTCAATCTAATTCAATATCTCAACAACCATAAATCGGCAACCATAAATGTAATTATGATCTTCATCTAACGCACATAAAAGACTCTCCTTTTTTCACTTCATACCCCCTACCTCCAACTCAGTTTCACAGTATCATCCATGAAAAAAATGTCGAGCAATAAATTTTCATGCCGTTAGTGTAAAAAATAGCCAAACAGCATAAAAGAGAGCAGCACATATGTCCACTTAATTGTGGACAATACAGACGATGGTGAATAGAGACGGCAGCGGTTAAGGAAGTAAATTTATGTGGCAATTTTTTCCTATACAAAATTTTTTGGAAGTTCATGTGTGTTGATATTTTTGCGGCTGGACAGCAACTGGTTGCTTATATATTTTTGTTGTTTATATTGAGATAATTTGTGTACATTTATGGGATTTTATGATGATTGATGAATGCGGGGTGGTTGAAAGTGATGAGTTTATTGACTTTTGTTGTAGATTAGAAATAGCTATGTGAGGATGGTGATTTAAGGTGGGATTGCGGTGGGAATTTTGAGGTTGGAATGTTAAATTTATGATTTAAATGCTAGAAAATGTCAAAGTTATCGATTTCAGATTATATTTTGTTGTCAAAGTTATTTTTAAGAGACGTGCGTCATATTTGGGAAGACTTTAAACTGGTTTCCAGATTATGACGCACAGTTCTTTTAAATTTATTTAATTTTTGATGGCAATATCTGATTCGAACAATTTCTATTTAAGTCAAAAAAAGCCTCAAAATCTTTTAAAAATCATGTAAACTCAACGATTTAATTTAAATCAGGGTCAATGACCTTCAGATCATTTTTTCTCACAAGATGACCAAACGACCCCTTTAACAGCTTTTTTCAAGACATCCAATTCCTTATGTTATGCTATGCATTATCAAAATCTACCTGCGAAGTGGACAATATCTACAAACTAGATATCCTTTACACCCCTTTTTTATTCCCATAAAATTGACCATCACATTAGAAGTTCTTTAAGAAAATTTCACAATTCCGTTGTCCAAATGTCTTCGAATTTCTTTGTTCCTTTACAAAAATTTTCTCATGATTCTCCTTTCTTTCCAATTTTAACGCATTTTTTATTCGAGTCCCAAATGAGAATCATTGAATGGGACTAATTTGCATAAACTGACCGTTGGTCATAATCATATTGACTTGAAAAACAAGTTTCTCATGGATATTAGCATTCAGAGGGGTTGAAAAGTTTTAATTGTCATTTGAAATGCGATTTTTTTTGTAAATTTCTTTTGTAAGATTGAGAATTGGAAATAAAGAAGTTGAAGATTGCATTTGGTTTTGTGTTGCTTTGGATTAGAATGATTGATTGGGTCATTGTTTGATGAATGTTATATTTTATGTTTGTACAAGCGTTGCTTTTGAGTTTGGATTGCGTTTAGATTGAAAAACCGGCAACCAAGAACGAAGAACCAAGAACCAAGAACCAAGAACCAAGAATCAATAATCAAGAACCAATCATAACCAAACACCAATAGCAAAGAACCAAGAACCAAGAACCAAGAACCAAGAACCAAGAACCAAGAACCAAGAACCAAGAACCAAGAACCAAGAACCAAGAACCAAGAACCAAGAACCAAGAACCAAGAACCAAGAACCAAGAACCAAGAACCAAGAATCAATAATCAAGAACCAATCATAACCAAGAACCAAGAACCAAGAACCAAGAACCAAGAACCAAGAACCAAGAACCAAGAACAAAGAACCAAGAACCAAGAACCAAGAATCAATAATCAAGAACCAATCATAACCAAGAACCAAGAACCAAACACCAAGAGCAAAGAACCAAGAACCAAGAACCAAGAACCAAGAACCAAGAACCAAGAACCAAGAACCAAATACCAAAAACCAAAAAGAACCAAGATCCTAGTCAAAATCCATATTTTTAAAAAACCAACAGCATCAAAAATTCCATTTTCTGATTTTCTTACATTCAAAAAATAAAACTCATTTGTGAGCAACTTTAATCTCTCCTTCATTCTTCATCCATTCCATTCCTCATTCCATTTCAAATCTCATTTTACATTTTCACATTTTTCTCTCCCTTTCCCTTCCTCACCCACACCCCTTTTCATTATTCTTCATTTTCATTCTTTACATCAAGATGGAAATTTTTTCACCATCTCATCCCGCACCCTCACCCTCCATTTTTTGTACCAACTTTATTCTCTGTGTATTCACGTCGTCGTTTGTGCTATGTGCTGAATGGCAGAATTTCATTTCACATTTTTTTTAAATATATTTTTTGAGAAAATGAAAGAAGATTTTTTTTGTTTCCATAGTTTTTTTTTGCAGCAGCTCTGATGCTTATTTTTATACCGTCTGTGATGGTTTTGGGATAGTTTTTAATGACTTTTTTTTTGCATGAATATTTTTCGTTCTTTATTTTTACAGTTTACAGCTCTCTTTTTTTTGATGAATGGATACTGAGATGGGAGTTGTTAATGGGTAATGTGAGATTATTCTGTGAATTAGTATGGCTGGGTGGCTGGCAGTGGGTTTAAGACATCTTTAAAGAAAACTAGTAATGGATTTAGACGAATTTTTTACTATAAATCGCTTTAGTTGTTTTCGCAGCTAGCTTTACCTAGCTTTTGATCTTACACTTCCCCTCCTCAATAAATTTTACTATTTAAAGGTTCTCTGGTGCTCATTAACATTCTCCTAGAAATAAGTTCTTAATTTTCGTTTTTAAAAGGCCGCAAAAACTTGAAAATCTTTCAAATTTTCAATTATTTTCTTCAATGTTCCTCCCAAAATTCCATAAATTATCAACAATAAGATAAGAAAAACCTGACAAGAATTCATAATCACCCATCAATCCCTCGACAATTTCCCTACAAAAAACTCAAAAGATGACAATAAAAAATAATTAATGCCATTCTTCAAAGATCTTCCAACAACTTCTCCCCTAAAAACATAAAAAAACTCATTTTTCTTGAAGCAAATTCACTAATCTCGAAAATTTATGAGCACCATAGTGACATCACAACCTGACACATCTCATGATTAAATTTTTTTTCATCTCCCATTTTCATTTCTTTTCTTTTCTTTCTTTTTTTCGAACCCTTTTAGAAATATATATATTTTTTTGTCTTTTTCTCATTTCCCACTTCAAACTTGTTATTTTTTCATACATCCTGACATTGTTTTCTCATTCTATGCTTTTACTTTGCACCGTTTGTAGTTAAACATTCATCCATGATTTGAGCTGTATAGTTTTGACTTTTTGTCTGTCTGGTAGTTTTGGTCAACTTAGCATTGAATGGAATATATCACATTACTGAACTTATCCTTTAAATGAATATATCCTAAATTTAATCTTAATATTTAACTGAACTGAGTCTATTGATAAACTAATTAAACTGAACATATCTATGAACTAAACTTATCCCCAGGACTGATCTTATCCTCATACTAAACTTATCCACAGGACTGATCTTATCCTCATACTAAACTTATCCACAGGACTGATCTTATCCTCGGACTAAACTTATCCACAGGACTGATCTTATCTTCATACTAAACTTATCCATAGGACTGATCTTATCCTCATACTAAACTTATCCACAGGACTGATCTTATCCTCATAGGAAGCGTTTTCTCAGGATTCAAATTATCCTGCACCCAAGACTGAACTCAATCTAAAAAGTTTTATCCTTAAACTAAACGTATCCTCAAATTAAACAAGGATGTGAAACTGATCAAAAATAATGATACAAATGTAGGGTGACCATCTGCGTAGTTTTACAACGGACAGTCCTGTATTTCAAAACCCTGTCCTGTATAAATTTGAAAACTTTGTTCCAGGTCCTGTATTTTTTTCACGAAAATTTCCGTTAATTTTCAAATTTTACTCTATGTCCTGTATTTTTCGAAAAAATTTACCAAAAGTCCTGTATTTTCATGAAAATTAGATGGTAACCCTATACAAATGGAACTGAATATATTCCATATCTTATCACCAAAACCCTTAAAACTTCAACGAGCCCACCCAACTAGTAATCATAAAAGAAGTAAATGTGCACATCTGAAATGTTCCATTACTGCTTACTTGCTTCGTTGCTTCACATGCCTTGCCTTCGCCTCACTTGCTTTTTCGTTGTGTGAAATGGAAAAATGAAAAATTTTCTCTTATGGGACTTTTTTTTTTCCTCCTTCAAATTTTCTTTTTTCCACCCTCGCTTTTTTCTTATTCCATTAATTTTTTTTTCTATGTGCTTCTTTTATGCTGTGTGCGGAGAGAAATTTTTCCTTCGTCGTTCGCTTTTGTGCTGCTGATGCTAATGCCTTTATTTTGTGATGGGATGGGAGGAACATGAATTTTTGGAAAGCTGAGTTGGAACATGAGCTTCATTTTGGGATGAAAAATGTGGCTGTTCTTAAAACTGAATAGATAATAAAACAAATTTAATTTAAGGGATTGGTTCAGTTCTAGTGAAAGGTTTGGTTTTGGAGATAATTTTAGTTCGATGTTTAATAAATATTTGATTCAAAAAAGGTTTAGTCCTTGGTTAAGCTTAGTTCAAGGAAGAAGTCAGTTTAACTGATAAATTTGGTTCAATCAAGGGTGCGAAACTGATGAAATGATTAAAAATGATCAAAATGTTATTTATCAGTTTCGCCATCTGAGTTCAATATTAATTTTAGCTTTAGTGATAGTACCAGTTTAGTCATAGGAATAAGCTCAGTTTAAGAATAAGTTTAATCTTGAGAATACGTTTATTTCAAGGATTAGTTCACTTTAAGAACAAGTGAGATTTAAGAATAAGTTTATGGTGAGAATAAGTTCAGTTTGGACGTACCTTTAGTTTAAAGATACCTCTTTGTGGATAAGTTCAATTTTTGGGATGAGTTCAATTTTTGGGATAAGTTCAATTTTTGGGATAAGCTCAGTTCAAACATTAGTTGAAAGATAACTTCAGTCCTGGAAAAGAGTTTGTTTCAAGTATCAAACTAAGTTCAGGGTTGAGTTTAATTAAAGAATAAGTTCAGTCTTTAAGTTCACTTCAAGTTTAAATTCCGATCTGATGGTTAAAAATCTCACTACTCAATCCATGTCTCTCTAACTTGCCATCCTACTTACAATCTTTAACATTTTTTTTCAGCTGTATTTGTGAGAATACTTTGAATGCCGCTTTATGTTATTATTTTTTCCATACGAAAGCAGTAAAAGCAGGGAAAAAAGCAGAAAGAGAGTCTTGTGATTTCATTAAAAATTAAAATGTGTATGAAATAAATTTAATACAAGCACATGCAGAAATAATAATAATAATAATAATAAAACAACATAATGGATATAAAAAAAATATGAGAATAAAAGAAGGAGAAGAAGATGAATGTAAGGTTTAATTTCATTTTTTTGAGATGAAACAAAAGAGGGTGGAAAAAAGAAGAAAAGAAATGATTTTAATGAAAAATGAGAAAAATTTTTAATGGAGCAAACAAAAAAAGGAGAAAGAAATTGAAAAGAAAAAGACGAGGGTGGAATTTTTAAGCATTTTATTCAAAATGAAGTAAGTAAAAATGGTTTTTAGGATTTCTGTGGAAGAAAAAATGAATTTTTTGTAAAATATTATCAAATTTTGTAAATGTTTGTGAAAAATTAACTTTATTGAACTAAAATTTTTGTCAATTAAATTTCAATTTTAGTTACGTCAAAAGACACGTAAAATTACCTCCTTTAAGTAATTAAGTGCCTAATGTTCATCAATAAACCATCAATATCGTCATGAAATACGATTTTGATCATTACAAAGATACAAAAGCTGATATAAAGTCATCAATTTTACGACAATTTTAATCAAAATGTTATTGCAATTTCTGGAGCTGTTGAGATATGAAAATTATTATTTAAATAATCATAATGAATATTGATAAAAGATTTAATTATATGAAACTTATTTAATAATTTGGTTCCTTATTTTCATCCTTAGAAGCTTAGCAATTATTCAAAGATTTCTCATAGAATAAGAACATACTTAGATTGACAAAATTAGTTTTTTAAGAGCTACAAAGTCAGGATCAACATCGAAAACTGCTTACTCGTCAATCGTTAAACCATGGTCAACAGCCAGGCTAGGGCAGTTTATAAAAACTAATATACAACTGAAATAAGGATTGAATCCTACATAATGTTAATTATGTAAATAACATCATACAAGAATAGGTAAAGTGTAATTTAATATGAGTATTTGTGTAAGCTAGTTTGAAGGACGAGTTCAGTTGAAGGATACGTTTAGTTGAACGATACGTTCAGTTTGGAGGATAAGTTCAGTTGAATGATAATTTCAGTTGAACGATTAGTTAAGTTGTAGAATAAGTTTATGTGAAGGATAGGTTTAGTTTAAGGATAAGTTCGGCTCAAAAATAAGTTCAATTGAAACCTAATATAAGTTGAGGGTTACGTTTAGTTGAAATACAATATAAAAGAACAGGTTCAAAATGAATGATAACTTTATATGAAAAACAAGTTCTAGATATAAATAACATAAATATTTAAATGAGGGTAGTCCATCATAAGGTAAGTTTTGGGATACATTCAGCTAAGGGTTGCGTTCATTATTGTAAAACGTTTAGTTGAATGACAAATTTTCATTGATTATTTAATCCAAAATTTCAGCTAAATGGAGGAATAAACCTGAAATAAAGCCCTAAAATGCATCAAAGATTCAACCAAATTTTGTAAACTCTGTAAATTACCAATTAATCAATATAAATTAAAGTAATTCCTTCAGACAAAGGAGCTGCATGTATAGTTAATTTTTATACGATATGTTCCTGGAAATCTGAAAATGAGACAACTACAGCATTTAAAAGACACAACTTAATTATTCAAAAAATCAATTTTATTATCAAAATTCAAGGTTTAATTAGAAAATGTTAAGAAGATCAATCAAATCTTTCGCAATTTCCTTTATCCTTCAAAAGATTTCCTTTCATCTTCAAAGCCAATCCAAAAATTTTAACTTACATTTATTCCCATTCACCCTTGAGATTAAAATCATCACATTGTGCACATTACAAGCATACAAAGATGAAAAACAGCATGTGTACATGCACAAAAAAGTATGAAACAACAAAATTGCACCAAAACTCAAGTCGAGAAGATGTAAACAAAACTTTCAATTTCCGCTTTTCTGTTTCATTCACTCGAGAAATTCTCAACAGAAAAAATAACAAATCTGTGAACTAAATTTTCGATTTGTAGAAATGAGAAAATTTATTGATTTTCCAATTTTCCATTTTCAGGTTTGGGTTGTGTGTGTGTGTGTGTGTGTCTTTGTGATGAGTGCTTTTGACTTTTCAGGTTTCAATTACAGACTCTTTTGTTGTTGTTGTTTTTGTTGCAAATTTGAGATGCGAAATGAGATGGAAAAATTGTTCAACATGCAAAAGGATTTGTGAAATTTTTGGGAGAGCATTTGGATGGAATTTAATGAGTTTTAAGGGAAATTGAAGATGTTTTGCTGTCTTTTTGGAGAATGAGAATATTATTGTGATTTTTATTGGTTGAATTGGAATCAAGAAAGCTTTAAAATCTAGTTTTATGAATACTTCGTTCAGGAGTTATTTTATAATTTTCAGATGAGCATTTGTGACATCAAATCAGAGTGGAATCTTGAGTATCGAGCCATATATAGGCGAATTCTGCCAGTGCCAGAGTTAAGCTTCTATGTTGTGAATTCTTTATTAAAAGACTGGATTTTTGTGTTTATGTAAGTTCAATTCCTACAGACATCGATCTCCAAATGATAATATAAAGTGAAGGTCTTAAAGACAAATATTGGACAGTGTTGAACAAATTAAATGAAGATATTGTCGTTGTCATTGAATTGCTATTAATAGTCTAAACTGATCAAATAGTAAAAAGTTAATTCTTCAGTTCCACACTCTCACAATTTGACATTTAATTTGCTTTAAAGCAATAAGCAGAATAATTTAGTAATGCACAGTTCAGATGACAATAACAATGTAAAAGGGTTTCATTCAGCTGATGTGTTTCTTGACGGTGCGAAGAGCTAGAGGCACTGCAATTTTAATTGATTATAGAATCTGGTTCAGTAGTAATCAGTTTATATCAGTGATTTTTTGCCCGTGTGCCGCGAAAATAATTTGGAAACCTCACAAAATAGATAACCACTGGGCTAGATGACAACGAACTCATTGAAGCATTCCAAGTAGGTCACATGAATAACCATTTTATTATTACTGGAAGGTATTTAAAATACATACAGTATGTAATTGAAGCTGAATTGACAATAATATTTAAAAGGTTAAGATTTATGTTTTCAAATTCATCTTTACTTGATCATTATGGCATGCAAATATTTAAAATTGTATTAAAGCAAGGAGATTGTAAATAAGGAAATTGATTCCCGCCGGTAAGTTTGAACTTTAATGTTATGTGCAAAGCATACATCAACCTCATTCCTTCATTTCTCTTACAGAATCTTATGATTTTTCATTTAATATAGTTTGTCATTAAAAAACGATTAAGTAGGCACAAAGGTTATATGCTTGACAAGTTAAGCTTAAAAGAATCTTGAAGAATCATCGAAAAAAGCTGATTAAGAAGATGATGTTGCAAAAATTGAGAAGTTTGATGAAAAAATGCCAGTTCTCGATTCAAATTTATATGTTTTGCATTTTTGTAGCCTTGATGAGCCAAAAAATGCTCAACTTTCATCTCAAAAAAGGACAAATGAAAGTCACATCATCAAAAAAAATTCATCTCCATCATCATCATTATTATCATCAAAAGCGAGTAACGTTACGTTTAATTAATTTTCCTTGAATATGCACACACAATTTTACTCCAATTTTCTTCACAATTTTTCTTCATCTTGAACAAAACAGCAAAAAAAGAGTTTTTTTTTCTTGCGCACAAATTTTTTCTTTATCTCAAATCTACCCACAAACTTGACAGCTTTTTTTTTCATCATTTTTTATTCCAAAAAGCTTCACAAACACACACACACACAAAAGAAGAAAATTTTCCTCAATTTTTTTTACACGAAAAAGGAACGCGAACGAGCGAAAAACGAGAAAAAAAGCACAGAATTTTATTTTTTACTTATTTTGTGATGGTTTGAGAAAGAAAAATGATTGAGGAGAGCCTTGGAACGGCAACAAGAAAAAGTAAAAGAAAAGAAAAAATTTAATTTTTTTTTTTACTTTAAAAAATTTATTTTTTATGTTTGTGTTGGTTTTGAAAAAATTTCTTGAAGATGGAAAAAAAATATATTTTTTGGAAGGGATTGAAAAGTTTTGATAATGTTAGAAAATTATTTTTTACCCCTTTTTTTGAGAATTTGAATAGAAAAAAATAATTTTCTAACTCTTTTCAAATTTTGGTGCTCCGAGATTCATTTATGAGGGAAGTTTGAGCTTGATGCTGGTAGATGGCGTTAAAGATTTGGATCTGATCATGAATAATGCTAACAATTTTGATTTAAATATTGAGTTTTTACCGACTTTTAGCTGCATTAAATCACAAGCTCTTCAATCTTGTTTCTAGATTTACACGATTTGATTATCAATCTCAGAATTATTTGCTTAGCTAGGAATGAGTGCCTTAGAAAAGGTTTGGTACAAAGTATGAACCCTCTTATCCAAAGATCGAACCTAAAGTTATTACTAGTATCCAAATCAATGACAATTTAGAGTCTTTAATCCTTAAACCTATGAATATAAAATGACTAGACACCGAGTTTCCTATTTCAAAGTTAACCATCAATTCCTATGACCTGGGTTTGGTTGAAGGGAAAGTTAACCTAGATTTGTGTGCTTTTTAGGCATCTAAGGCAGATATTGAACTATAATTGTTGTATAATATGAAAATCATAGTGAACATGATATGAAAATCAGTTAATAAACATATCACAAAGATATAACATGGCGCAGTTGAAAATAAGTGATTTGGTGACTCCAATCGACATAAATGCAAACTCTTTGAGTGAAGAATGGAAGAGATTTAAGAGTCAAATAAACTGTTTGTTTGAAATCAACGAAATTAACAGCAAAAACGACAAAATCAAAATTTCATATCTGACGTTACTCATTGGAAATGATGCAGCTGACTTGTTTGATCATCTAGGATTGTCTGAAGAGGATAAGAACTGTTTTGAAAAAGTCATCAATGGTTACGAAAATTGCTTTAGACTGAAAACAAGCATTTACGTGAATCGGATGAAGTTCTATCAAGCGTTCCAAGACGATACAGAGACATTTGTTCAGTTCGTGTCAAGAGTTCGAAAGTTGGCTACAAAGTGTGACTTCAAGGTGAAAGAAGAACAAATTAGAGATCGGTTGGTGATCGGAATGAAAAATTCAAAAATGCAAGAAAAATTAATTGTTGAAGGAGAATTTTCATTACATGCTATAATTGAGAAAGTGCGTTTCCATGAATGGCAGATCGATGAATTGGCAAACTTGAAGGAAGAAAAGAATCTGAAGATCAGCAATAAAAAGTCTTCAAACAACTACAATTGTACCAAAGAGTCTTCGAAAATCTTTACGCCTGCAGCTAGCAAGTATATGAATGACTGTCAGCTTGAATGTAGCGAAGCAGTATGTAAAGAAGGAGGAAAGGTTGGTGCAATGAAAAACAAGAATAGTAGCAAAGAAGAGTTTAATGTTAGTTCTGATTCAGTCAAGTACGTTAGTAGTCTGATTTGGTATAAGAATTTGAAAATTAGTGACAAGTTGGTTAAATTTAAATTAGATACAGGAGCACAGATTAATACAGTTACTGAAGGAATAGTGAAGAGTTTTAAGCAAAATTTTGAAATCATTCCAAGTAAGGTTAAGCTTCAAGCTTACTCGGGTGGGATTATCAAGCCCATCGGCAAAGTTATATTGCCAATAGTTAGTGATAAGAATACATTCTATGAAGAATTTGAAGTTTTAAAAGGAGATTTCGAGCCATTGCTAGGATTAAAATCCTGTGTAAATATGAATTTGATTTCGCGCATTGACGCCATTAATAATGAAAAACATCTTCATAATGATACAGAAATGGTTAAGTTTAAACAGCATTATAAGGATGTTTTTGAAGGTTTAGGTAAATTTAAGAAGCCTTTCAAATTATATTTACATGAAAAAGCTATTCCATTTGCCGCGGCACCTCGTAAAATTCCATTAAAATTAAAGGATAAAGTCCAAAATAAATTGAATGAGATGGAAAATCTAGGTGTGATTGAGAAAGTGAATGAACCGCGTGAATGGATTAATAATATTGTAATTGTTGAGAAAGCTGATAAAGTAAGAATTTGTATGGACCCCAAACACTTGAATAATGCCCTTAAGAATTTTCGTTATCCAATTCCATCACTTGATGAATTGAAGCAGGATTTAAAGGATGCTCAATTCTTTTCTGTTTTAGATTTGAAAGATGGATTTTGGCATGTTGAATTAGACGAGGATTCTCGGAAATTATGTAGTTTTAGCACTCCGTTTGGGATGTACCAATTTAATCGTTTACCTTTCGGCATCAAAATAGCTTCAGAAACTTTCCAAAAATATATGTATGATACCTTTGGAGATTTGAAAGGTGTCAAATTTTATATTGACGACATTATTATTTTTGGAAAGGATTTAAAAGAGCATGACTTAAATGTTAGAGCAGTTATGCTAAGAGCCAGAGAAAATGGCATTAAGTTCAATTCGAAAAAAGTTCAGTTTACTGAAACTTCGGTCAAGTTTTTTGGCCATATTTTTTCGAAGAATAATGTTAGGATTGACCCAGCTAGAATTGAAACAATCACGGACATTCCAGTTCCGACTAATAAAAATGATGTTCAGAAATTTTTAGGTGTTGTCAATTATATGCGAAACTTCATTCCTCATTTACCGAAGTTAACGCATAATATTAGAGAGTTACTTAAAAAAGATAGTGAATTTGTTTGGCAAGCTCAACATCAGGTTGAATTTGAGAATCTTAAATGTGTTATAAAAGATTCAGCTTGTTGTACTTTATTCGATGAAAAAATACCTTTAGAGCTTGAAACGGATGCATCGTCGTATGGTTTGGGTGCATGTTTGAAGCAAGGTGAAAATATCATATGTTATGCATCTAGATGTTTGTCTGATATTGAGAAAGAATATGGACAGATTGAAAAAGAATTTTTGGCAGTATTCTTTGGGTGCAAAAAGTTTCATGATTATGTTTATGGTCGTCGTGTGATTGTGAAGTCGGATCATAAGCCTCTTGAGAGTATCATGCTTAAAGATTTGTCAAAGATAGGGTCCAGAAGACTACAAAGATTACGTCTTAAGCTTTATAAGTATGATTTGCATTTAGACTATAAACCAGGTAGTAAGATTCCCATTGCTGACTATTTATCTCGTTACACAAGTTGTAACGTTGATAAAGACTATGAAGAAAAAGTGATGAAACAAATGGTTCATACACTGAGCATAGGAGATGAAAAGTTAAAATTGTATCAGTTAGAAACTGATAAGGACAGTGATTTAAAGTTTCTTGCTGATTATTACAGTAAAGGTTGGCCGACTGATAAGTCAAAAGTTCCAGACAACGTAAAGTCTTATTATAAAATGAGAAATGAGATTTATGTATCGCAGGGATTAGTTTTCTTTGAGGATCGATTGATCGTTCCTAAGTCTTTGCGTGAAAAAGTTTTGTGTGATTTGCATGAAGGTCATATGGGAATGACTAAAACCTTGAAATTCGCCAAAGAGTCTGTATTTTGGCCAAGTATGGCACAGAGCATAGAGAATCTTGTTAGTTCTTGTGAATTATGCAACACGTTTGCAAAATCGAATAGGAAAGAGCCAATTATTCAGCATGAGATTCCTCCTAGAGCTTTTGAAAAGGTTGGATGTGATGTTTTAGAATTGCATGGAAAAAATTATTTAGTGTTGATTGACTATTTTTCCAAGTGGATTTGCTGCAAATATTTACCATCCAAGAATTCGAGTTCGATCATTTCTAAGTGGATAGAAATATTTGCAGATCATGGCGTTCCTAGAGAAATAATAGCTGATAACATGCCATTTAATTCGAGTGAATGTAGATCGTTTGCTAATGAATGGGATATTCTAATCATAACATCAAGTCCGCATTATCCACAGTCAAATGGTTTAGCAGAAAAGGCTGTAGGAATTGTTAAAAACATGATGAAAAAGACGAAAAATAGTGACCAGTTGTGTGTAGCTTTAATGAATTACAATAACACACCTTTGGGAGATTTAGACTTGTCTCCATCACAACTGGCACAGAATCGTCGTATGAGAACAAAAATAGTCACAAAAACCGAATCACTAGAACCACGCTTAAATAAGAATGTGGAAGAAAAGTTGAAGCATAAGAACTTAAAAGCCAAATTTTACTATAATAAAAATGTTTTTCCGCGAGGGGAATTTTCTGTTGGCGATAAAGTTTGGCTTCAATTGCAAAACAATACTTGGAAAGATGGAGAAATCATTGCAAAATGTAAACAACCCAGATCTTATGAGATCTTGCTTAGTAATGGTTCCATTTTTCGGAGAAACTCAAAATTTCTCAGGTTAAATAAAAGCAGCAATATGATTAATCTTGAGGAAAGGAATAGTATAAGCGATGATGATTCATTCATTGAAAGTTTTTTCGACTCATTGCAACCACCTCAAGTCCCACATGCAACTGCTGCAACTCCTCAACAAAACAACGTTGGTCCAGCTATCATAAATCAACCACAACTACGAAGATCATCGAGAATACCACAACCAACAAAAAGATATGGACTAACTTAAAGGGGGAGATGTTGTATAATATGAAAATCATAGTGAACATGATATGAAAATCAGTTAATAAACATATCACAAAGATATAACAATAATTGATCACTCAATTGTAATGAAATGTAAAACGATCAACTTTAGCAACTATTAACAATTTCAATACTGTGATCGGTTTCTAGGTCTATCCATAGCACTCTAGGGCAGAAGTGAGCCCTAGAAGCAGGGCCTTGAGCTTTTAAAGCTGGAACTTATATTTATCGAAAATGAAGCTCATAACTTCTTAAGTATGAAGTCTGGGCGACGTTCGTGGATTAAGAAACTAGAACTAGATCCAGAAGATTGGCCTTGGACCTCATCAATTCAAAATGAGATTCAAAATCTCATACTTGGATTAATAAAAGTTCATAATCGTCTCCAAAACTTCATCAGAATCTTAAACAAACTACATTTCCTCCCCCCCCCCCCCCCCCCCAAAAAAAACAAACTCAGCAAAACCAACAGAACAAAAAAAACTACAAAATTTCTTCATCATCACATCGCTGCCAACAATGCCTTGAATATTTTTATTTCATCTTTTTTTCCCCATCATCGCTTCCGCTCGCTTAACAAAAGAACTTTCTCGCAACTTTCAACGATGCGAGAAATAGAAAAAAAAAGGAAGGAAGTGAAAATATAAAAAAAAATCTTCCTTTTCTTCGTGCCGTCGAGCCAATGAGAAGCGTTGTGAAGTTCTTATTGGTTGTATGAGTCGCAAAAATTACATAAAAGTACTCTCGAAGCAGCACAGAAACGACGGTGAATAGTTTTTTATATTAAAAACTAGCAGAAAAAAATTCTTCTTGCTGTTGCTGTTGCTGCTATTGAAAAAAAAAGTTCCCTATGCTGAACGTGAGCTGTGTGTCATGAATGTTGTAGGGAGGGAGGTGAGGTTTGATGAGGAAAAATGAAAAAGGGGTTGCTAAGACATTTCAGCCATGATAGAAATTTTATTTTTCTATGCTTTGCTTTCTTTTTAACGTTAAAAAATAGTTTTTAATTAAAATGCGAATGAGGAGATTTGAATGGGGATGAATGGATGATGCAGTATGTTCACACTGTTTGTTAATGTTTTGACTGATTCTTAACCATAAATGGTGATTAATTTAAGATTGTAAAGTTTTTAAGTGCAAGATTGATTTGATCTAGTCTAAATGTCCTAGATTTGAGTTGATGAATTCAAAATGCACTAGATTAGAGTTAGTCTAGTCTGGATGTACTAGATTTGAGTTAATCTAGTTCAAATGTACTAGATTAAAGTCTATGTGGTCAAAATGAACTAGATTAAAGTCTATGTGGTAAAAATGAACTAGATTTGAGTTGATCTAGTCCAAATGTAACAGATTTGAGTTGATCTAGTCCAAATGTAGTAGATTTGAATTGATCTAGTCTGAATGTAAACGATTTAAGTTAATGTGGTCAAAATGTAGTAGATTTGAGTTGATCTAGTCCAAATGTACAAGATTGAAGTTGATCTAGTCCAAATGTACTAGATTTGAGTTAATCTAGTTTAAATGTACTAAATTTAAGTTGACTTACTCCAAATGTACTAAATTAGAGTTGATTTATCCTTAATGTTCTAGTTTGAAGTTTATCTAGTACAACTGTATAAGATCCAAAGCAAAATCTAATTTAACAAGGTGTGAATATGGAAATACTTTCTTCTAATAATCTCAAACAGGATGTATGTGGGTGGAATGTCAAGAATAATGTTTGAGAAGTTTTGGAGGTTTTTGTTTCATTTTTCACTTTTAAATCCATTTAGATCACGTGTTGTTACTGAATAGTCATCTAATTAACATTTTTCAGTGCAATAAATACCAAAATTATACAAGTTTTAAAACAAACTCAACCAAAAATCCTCAAAAAAATGTTCCCTCAAAATCTTATTTAAGAAATTCACAAACTTTTTCAATTACTTTTAAGCCCCATCTTACATCCTCATCCACAGCATTTCTTTATCCTACATTTTCCATAAAAAAAAATATTTCAATGAAAAACTTCCTCTCGAAATAATCACAAAGAAAATAAAAGTTTTTCTCAATTTAAAAAAAATTCCTCGTTTATATGGAAACAGCCATCGATGGGACGGAAGAGGAAGAAAGAAAAATTCCCTAAGGAAAACTTTTTAAATCTCAAAAAATACGGAAAAAAGAGTTTGAAGATGGAGAATTTTATTTCTCATTTACTGAAAAATGAGAGGAATAAATAATAGGAAAAAAATTGGTTTTGTCGATCCTTGAGGAGAATTTTGTGTCGAATATTCAGTAAAAACTCAAGCTTAAATACTCAGTCATGGATTACCATTAAGCTGTGCCGTGAAACGTTATTAAGATGCCATTATTAAAAGTGACAGTATGGATGGCAAGAGATCACGAAGTAGATCGCAGAACTCGTGGGTTGGATGTGTTGAAAAGAACGCTAGAGTCCTTAATATCCTGAACTGGAAGGTTTTTAAAGATAGAGTTGCCTTCAGACGATCTCTTAGCGCGGCAATAGGCTCATGTGCACCCCAACCAAGGTCAAGTGCCGTAAGTAAGGACTGTAAAACAAGGCAGTCCATCCCTGATCTAAGTTGTAAAACTTTAGCCTTATGTGCATTAAGTCATGAGATCAATCCAGGCTCTTTTCAATTCTAAGCTCGGAGTTAATTTTAAGCCCTAAATGTGCCTTATTTGATAAGGATGCAAGAATAAATACAATAATCATATTGATGCCATTTCTGCAGCTGGAATAGCGACAAAATAGATTCCATCAGGTCTTAAGACGTTCTTGTGTCTTTGGTATGAATCAATAGATTCAACATAATTCACAGTTCCTTTATTTTAAAAACTTAAATTTCCCAAACTGTATGACACAACTTGAATCATATCTTATATCTGATAAAACATTCTCGCAAGGACACAACTTAATTCAAAATATAGCAGCAGCAAAAAAAACTTTCTCTATTGAATGAAGACAAAAAAAAATCCAATTCCGACTAGAAGAAGATGAGAAAAAAAAATAATTAATGGAGGATCTTTGCATGGGTTTCCAAGGGTTACAGTTTCTCATTTCTCATCTTCCTCATGTTTTCATTCTAAACTAATTTTCTCTTGTAGACTTCATGAAAAATTCCTTTTTACATTTTATGTTTATAAAAAACGAAGGAAAAATTTCAGCACAAAATAATATTTTTTTCCATCCCCACATCACCGTTGTGAGCTTCTTATTGCCTAGCAACAAGAAAATGAAAATTATCTTGAATATATTTTTTTTAATGTGTATGTTATGTGTAGTTTTACATGCAGCGAGCTGTATCCCCGGGGATTTTTTGTTGTAGTTTTAATTGAAAGGAATTATTTGCAAAAAAATTTGAAATTTGAATTTTTTTTATTTTTAAAAATTGCTTAAAGAGTAAGAAACTACATATGCAGACAGAAATATGTTGACAAATTAGTCTTAGACCTCCGTTATAGCTACTTGGTTCCCATTTACAGAATAGTAATGTAATGAACATTTACGGCTACATCAACCAAACTAGCGCGCTGCACTGTCATCCATTATTGACATACTTAGGTTGTTTATCATGGACTAATAAAGCTAGACGGATTAAAGATTGAGAAATACTGACTCAAAATTTTCCTGGTCACAATCAAATTTAAATCGGTTTCTAGAGCTTCAAATGATGCCTGGTAGACCTAGTGTTACATGGCAAGCGTATTTATGCAAAGAAACTGCTCAGCAGGGCTATAAACTCAGTGAGCTTACGGCATTATCTAGCAAGCACCTGGTCTAGTCAAATGTGGATTTTAAACATGACAAAAATTTAAAATCTTGGATTTTTGATTTTAAAATAAAAAAATCGCCAAAGTGTATACGACTTTAGCTTTAACCTTAAGACTTAAATTACCAAAATTCCATTCAAAAATTCTAAAAATCGTCAAACTAATCGAAAATTTCAACATCATCGTCATCATTTCATTCCATCCTCAAATCCAATGTCTCAAGCAACTCACAAACACATCTCAAAAAAATATCGCAAAATGAGTGAAAAGCGAGGATTGAATTTTTTTCAGTCCTGCGCGATGTTTAAGAAAAATTTTTCCATCTTAAAAAACTTGTTTTTTCTTCGTCTTCGTTTTTTACTGTGTGTGTTCACAGCAGCTCAGTAGCGCGTGTCACAATTGGAATGGGAAGCGTATGTGGGTGACTTTTCTGTGGGGTTTGAAATTTTCTTCCATCTTTGAAAACTTTCTTTTAAGTGGAAAATATTTCTTTTAATGAAAAATGACACAAAAAAAAATATTTTAAGGATGAGATTGATGATAAAAATGGAGAAATGATGTAAGGTGAAAAGGTGCAGGATGTGTGTATTTTATGGAGGGATGTGAGAGAGATTCTTTGATGAAAATTAATATCGGTTTAATGATGATTGATATTTTCCTTTACTTAGCTTCTTATTTGGTTTCATATTCTTTACTTTTTTGCATATTAAAAGATTTTAATTCGATTTTGTTGCTAAGGAAACTGTTAAGTACTTTTAATGGCAAAGGGGTGGATATGCTTGGAGTTGGCAAGTCGGTTGATGCACCATGGTTAAGGTTTTCGTGAAATTCTTGGTTCTAGAGCCTAGATGAGGTGCTTTGGCTAAGATTTCATTTAAATTCTTGTTTCTAAAGCCTAGATCAGGTGCTCTGGTTAAGATTTCAATAAAATTATTGATTCTAGAGCTAAGATGATGTGCTTTAGTTAAGCTTTCATATAAACCAAACCAATTCAAAATTCTTTAATCACAATAAACTTCATTAATATCACAAAAATCCCACAAAATCTGTCCTCACCTAGCTGTTGTCATGGCAAGACATGATGTAATTCGATAAGCAGGAAGCCTCACATCTGACATCTTCATGCATCTCATTCCACATCCATATAGCAATAATTCAGCATGTAAGCGATCCAATTAAATTATTACAATGAAATTTAATTACCATAAATTTTCCTGCTTCCTTTACAACCATCTTAAGACGCCATGATGGAATTAAATAAAAATATTTTCATTTTATAATAAAAATTTATATTCACATTTTCCCTCTTTTTTATGAGCATTTTAAATCCACCCTCGAGTAAAGCACAGCAGAGAATTTTTGTTATATAATTATATTATGTGTGTGTCGTCTCATCCCTACAGCCATCCATTATTCTTCGTGATGCTTTCTTCTTGCATTAAGGTTTTTATTTTTTTGAGTGGTGGTGGCTGATTTTCATCTTATTTTCTGTGCCTGTCTTGAGTTTTATGCTGCTTGCCACATCCACATTTTCATTAAATTTTATTCACGTTATTGAGATTTTTGGGGAAAAGTTTTTGTACTTTTTGGTGATGAAGATTCTTTTTTTGGGGGTTGTTTTCTGAGCGATGGGGGTAAAGTGGGTAAATTTGAGTTTGAAAGGTGCCTTGTGAGTATTTTTGCAAAATTTTTGTGGATAAAAAAAGCTTTATTTTTATCAAATTGGCAGATTTTCAAGAAAGTTGTAAGAATTAAGCTAAAACTAAAAATAGGACTAGGGGCCGACGGAGAATTACTGTTGAACGGGAGGTGGAACAACAGAACAAGAAGCTGCAGAAAAAAATTAGCTTTGGCCCAGAATCGATTTCGATTCAAATGCTTTGTGGAAGCCCTACGCTTCATAGTGGAGCAAAAGGAACCCACCATCAAGAAATAAGTAGGCTGTATATCAGTTTTTGCTGATTTTTGGTCAAAAAGTGGGACACGTCCAGATTTGAGCTATAAAAAGGCAAGAGGAAGCTGGACATTAACGGCCTGTTTCACTAAGGTGGATTATCCACCGATCGGATTATCCACTTTTTCAATCCGAGGATAATCCATAATTTTTTTTACTTCGTTAAACTGTACGCTGAATCAGAAAAAATGGATTTAAAGAAAATAATTTTTTGACGATGGATTTCACAAAAAAAGATTATCCTAGTAGGTGGATTATCCGAAGATTATCCTGAGATCATCCTAGGATTATCTACATAATTAATCTAAAATGTTAAAACTGGGTCCCCCCAAGATTGAAAATTCGGATAATCGTCAGGATTATCCTAGGATAATCTCAGGATAATCCATATACTAAAATTATTTTTTCGCTATATTCACTATAAAGAAAAAATATTTTTTATCAAACTGTTCTGATTATTATTAACCAATTAATTCTACATCAGAAAAAAATTATTTGGATTTTCCACGTATCCAAGAAATAGATAATCCTAAAATGAGGATAATCCACCTTAGTGAAACAGGCCGTAAAGTTTTAAGGTGAGACTTTGTTCAAAAAAACCAAACTTTCCTCTCAAAAATGCACAATTCGACAGCCCAGAACAAAACAAAAAAGAAGCTGTTTTAGTCTTTTTAAAATTTTTGGAAATGTCCAAAAACAATTAATGATCGACAACTCATTTAAAAGACTTATTTTTTGAGTTTATCGAAACAAAATTTGAGACCTTTTCGTAAATTTTGTCAAAAAAGTCTCAAAAAATTCCAAAACTCTGACAAAATTCACCACAAGGACACCCCACAAAACCCACGCCGAAAAACGTGAAAAGAAAATAATTTTTCTTCTTCTCAATTTTCAAAAAGATTTTCATTTTCTAAACATTTCGTAAGAATGACAACATCTACAGCATAAGAACGAGGTGGAACGGGTAATGTGATGCGGGTGAAAAATTTTGATATTTTCCTTAAAATGAGAAAATGGTGAAAATATTCCGAAGGATGTGGGAAAGAATTGGAAGTGACATGACGCGGAATAGAATTTGAGATGATGGAAAAGTTTAAAGGAAGTTGGTGGGGTTGTGGTAGAATTGAGGGGGACTTTTAGGTAGAAATGTGGAAATTTTGGGATTTTTTAATCGAATTTTAAAGGAATTTTGTAAGATTTTGTTGTATTTTTTCAGATTTTGGAGAAGTTTGAAGAAAAAACATTAAATTTTAGCAAATTTTTACAGAATTAGGTTGAATTTTGATGGAATTATGGCAGAATTTAACCAATGTTAGTCTAATTTTGATAGGGTTACCATTTAATTTTCATGAAAATACAGGACATTTGGTAAATTTTTTTGAAAAAAACAGGACATAGAGTAAAATTCGAAATTTAGCGGAAATTTTCATGAAAAAAATACAGGACCAAGAACAAAATTTAAAATTTTTTACAGGACAGTCTTGAAAAATACAGGACTGTCCGTTGAAAAACTACGCAGATGGTCACCCTAAATTTTGAGCAATTTTTGACAAGTTTTGAGCCAAATGATGAAATTTTGATATTACTTTGACTGATTTTGATGAAATTTAATCGTATTTTATTAAAGTTTTGATAACGAATAACAATTTTTTTAAAAGTTTTTACAATCTAGTGTCAAAACCTACACCAATCTTAACCTTTAAAGATACCTCATTTACATTTTTTTATCTTTTTTTTCATTTAATTGCACTTTATTGCATTTATTGATTACATACTGTCCGGTAATAATTCACATTTTACACTTTTGTATTTGTATATATATGAATTAATATTATGTAGGATCAAACTTCTAATCTTCAAATCTAGGTTTTCAAATAAACTAAGGCTCTCGTTTCGATCTTCTGTAGGCGTGACGCGATACTTTTCAGGTCCGTTCTAACAATATTCCATTCGTGGGGAATCTTGTAGCTCACGTTCCGATTTCTCCCGCTACACTCTAAGTTCCTGACCCGTTCCTTAATCCAACGTTGCCCAAATGCCCAATTATGGCTTGATCTCCTACATTAAGCAGTCAAAGTATCTAAACTTCCGAAAAAGAACAAATTTAGAAATGGCTGGATTCAAACCGACGATCTTCGAGTTACCATACCAAATTTGAGCCAAGCGCTTTACCTATTCGACCAGCAAGGCACTTAACTGCTTTAAATTTCATTTCTAAAACTATTTTCTTTACATTTTAATATTAAAATTCTAACTTGAATTCAATCCCGTCCATCCCGAAAAATACAAAATTCTAAGTAAATAATATCACAAAATTCATTCCCCAAAAAAAATTCTCCCCCAAGAGACGCGCATAAAAGAAACAAAAAATTTTTCCTCCATATTTTAAGATTTTTCCAAGTTAAAAAGAAGAAAACTTTTTCCTTGCCTACGTTTTTCGGTTGTGTTATCTTTCGTTCCGTTCCTCGTTTTTATGAAAAATTTAAATACATTTTCTTCATCTCATGACATGAACCATATAAATCTTGTATCATCAACTCATACACACAATTCAGCTCTTTTTATATATTTTATATTTTATGAACCCAAACCATTCCCAATCTTATCTCTATCTTATGCTTCATTTTATAAGTCATAGAAAATGAGAAGGAAAAAAAGTATTTTTTTTTGTATGCCGTAAAAGATGACGGCGAGGTTTTTGCATGAAAAACATTTTCATTAATGGAAGAAGAAAAAATCATGAAGATGAAAACTTATTGGAGGGGGTGTGGGGAATGTGTGGGTGGAATTAGAAATGATGGAGAAAAAGTGAAAAATAAAGATAAGAAAGAGGATGTGAGATGATGTTAAAAGGGTAGGCAATAAAGTATGAATTTTATTTTGTATATTGCATGTAGTTACGCTAGTGTGATTCTTGGCTAATGTGAGTTCAACATACTCAAACCTTAACCTATAATTTAAAGTGGGAATGATGATATTCCTGGCTATAGCTTACAGTCTATTCCATACTTAGTCTCGAACTCATATTAACTGAGTCAGTATTTTTTATCAGTTTAGCTCAAGAGTACTAAAAGTTTGCGATTAGGACTTCCAGAATTTATGAAAAGGGGAATTCTGGAAACCCAACTTACGACACCAAGCAACTTTAGCTCACTCAATCAACTTACAATAGTATTTAATAATTAACAAGATGTAAGCAGCAACAATGTCAGATTTAAACACAATCATTAAGAAGCCTTGTATTAGAATTGAACTAAATGACGAATAAGCATTGATTGACTTTTTGCTAGGTTCTTTAGAGGACTTTCTTAATATTTTAAAAACTTTTAATTTTCACGATACGATTAAAAATAGTCGACATGAAGAAAATCCTTGTTTTCCCTGCTAAATGACTATTAACACTATAATAAGCTCTGCAATCTGGCTATCGAATTATAAAAGATTCTGCTGTCTCATTATTACATACTTTACTTCGCTGGACGTACAGATCAATTGTGATCCATGGCCTCCCTTAGATGGCACTTGAAGCTGACTCTATCGCTGGCTTCCGTTTGCAAATTAAGCAGTTTTGGTCTCATTATTGGTCAATTAAAATATCGAGATTGAATCATTTTTAACTGAAAAAAAGCTCACAGCCTATTGCTCAATTTAACTGCAAGTTAAGCTATGAATATTGAAACTAGAACATACTCAAGCTTACTTTTAATGAAGAACTTAGTCATTAAATAAGTCATCATTATTCTTGAACAGGATTAAGCATCAATAGCTATTCAGCTTGGTATCTAAATTGCTTAAATTTAATTTTTTAATATTTTCTTAAAATTTCATCTGAAAGGTCTTAAATCTAGTAGGATTAGGATCATGTTGGCACAACACCATTTGCTAAAAGTTCCATAACAACTCTCGCTCCTTATTGTATGCCTTTACAAACTTCTTACCTTACAATATGAATTTTATTTCACTTAGTTTTGACCCCCTGAAGACATCCCCCAACCCCTATTAAATCTCAAACAAGAATTTTCCCTTCAACTCTTTTCCCAAATTTTCCTCATTTCGCTCGTGTTCAGAAAACATCTCAAAATACAGCACAAGAGAAAATAAGACGCACACACACAAAAAAAAGTCGACAAAAAAGAGGGAAAATTTATTTAAATTAAGAAAATGGAAAACTTGTGTTTTTTGGCTGTGCTGTGTGCAAAAACTTTGTGAGATAAGAAATGAAGGAAAATGAGGAAAGACGAAGACAAGAAAAAGGGATCATTTTAATTAGATTTTGATGCAGAAGGCAATTTTTTAATGGCTGAAAAAAGAAAGAAAGTTTACTTTGTGTGTAATGAAAAATTGAAAAGTTTCGATTTGAAAGACAAGATAAAATTGTTTTAGAAGATGGATTGAAGTTCTTGAGGGAAATGGAGATGAAGATAGCTTCAAGGGAGTTCTTTGAAGTTGCTTTGAAGATGGCAATTGAATAGATTTTGATGACTATTTTTTTTGTTGACTTTAGAATTGAAGTTTTTAATTATTTTAAGTGAATTTTACAATTTTTAAGAAAATGGCTTGGATATGACAATATTTTAAGCAACTCAAGCTTTAAACTTGATCTAAAAGTCGCAATAAATCAATAAAAGGTAAAATTCAAACTAATTATTCACAATTAATCACTCGCGATTCCAAAACTGACACAAAAAATCATCAAATGACTCAACGCGTCCAAATAAAAAATAAAACTGACTTAAAATTCCCTCAAAAATCCTCAAAATAAAATCCAGTTCCAAAACTTAAAACCTTTAAAAAAAAGTTCTCACAATCATAAAAATTCCTCAAATCAAAACTTTTTTTCCCACCCGACAACTTTTTTTCGGTCCCAAAAAAAAAAGAACAAAAACAAAAATTCCATCACGTCCCAAATAAAAATCGTCCATTTGTTCCCATCATGTCATCGACCAGTTCTTCAATTGTCCACAAAACATTTCATTTCGTCCCGTTTGAAAGAAAAAATTCTCAAGAAAATTTTTATCATAAAAATCAAGTTTTTATTTCAGCCTTAAAAATAAAGTCCGGACTGACTTGTTCCACTAATCCAGTTTACTTTGCATTTTATGAAAAGGAATTGAGAAGGACGAACCCTTGCAAGAGGGTGATTACAAGACAATCAAGTGTCATACAGGTCACTCGATGCAATGCATGAGAATGTAAATCAAATGTCTTATGCAGTCTTGCTTATTTTTGAAGGGATTTATGTTATTTTTCTAAGAGGGTTGATAGATTTTAAGGAATGGATTGGATTTGGGACATTTATGGTTGTGAGGTTTGGGTAAATTGAATTAAAAAAGGTAAGAAAGGGGTTTGAAGTAAGTTTGCAGGTTGAATTTTGTTGATTTGAATTTAATTGAGCGAAAAATAAGTGATAAATTAAGCCAAATTTTATGTCTTCTAGATTTTATATTCTACAGTCATCGTTCGTGTTCAGTAGAACTGTAGCAAGCTTAGTTCCTTCCTCGACCCCAAGTTGGACCACTTCTTTTAATAAAATACACTGCAATCGAGATTGCTCACGATTCTTCAAGCTTATAAACCAGTGATGGCCAACCCATATGCCGCGGCACTTTATTGTATCCTGAAAAAATCTAGAAAACCGAAGAATCATGTGTTGTATCCAGTTTTCGACATAAATAACTCCCAAGGTGTGCCGTGGCACAAAAAAAGGTTGCCCATCACTGCTATAAACCATTTGTTATCATATTCTTTCGATAAACGAATTATCGAGACTATAGCAGTGTCTTTAGCTTGTCGCAGTGTGAAGGAACACTTGGGATCTTTCCCACTGTCTAGAATTCGGTCGACTTTGTTTAAAATTATTTGTTAAATAGTCGCAACAACATTGCAAAATTCTACGGATGTGCGGGACGTAAATGGTCGTAATATGAGCTGCCTACTTAGCAGGTAGTTGCTCAATTTAAGATACATAACACAATAGCTTCAAGAAAATTATTTAAATATTCCAACCAAACTTGCCATCGACAGTCAATCGAGACAGAATGCTCTTATTCATGATAATCAACATTAGCGATCCTAGCAATCCACAGACACTGTAAGGCACACACTTTAATAAATCATAAACTTCAAAGTTATTGTCAATCTTGTAGTTCATAAACTGCATCCTTTTATCTACGTTTGATTGGAAGGTTATGGAGTTTCTGTCGATGGATTCATTGATGGTTGTCGATATGCTGTCAATTATTGAGTCAATTGATGAATATATTAGTTTTCTATTAAGGCCATTTTGTCGTTTAAGGCCCTTTTAAGTATCTCTGACTTCTGCGAAGATTCCTTGATTAAATCTTTGACTAATTCTAATTTTGTGATTTACTCGTTGATTTTCGTTTCCATGGTTGGCAATTTGCTTTGCAAGATTTGATTCTAGAGCTCGGTGTCGATCAAATTTTGTATGGAGTTGACTCTTCCATACGAAATCGATGAAAACCTCGAGTCGACTTCGAGCTATGGTTGAATCTAATGAATTTGACGTATCATTAGATTTGTTGAGTGTTTCTTGGACATTTGCAGACATTGTAGACACATTGAGCAAAATAACATGGAAATTTTTAATTTATTGGTGTTAATTGAGCTATTTAAAGCTGTGATTTTGTGATCAAGACCTGAAATCTTTGAATGTAGTAAGCTGAAGGTCTTATCCCGAGTGGACAAAGTACTAGTTAAAAGCTTGCCATTGACTTGCCTTTTCTCGGCGAGTAAGTATCCATTGACGTGCCTTTGCAACTAGACTTAGGGACGACTAATGACATATTTTGCGCTTTCCATTTAACTGGACATAGGAATTGCAAATATGTCTAGTTAATGTCCAGTTACAAAAAAATCGAAATAAAATAAATAACACGTGTCTTTTTCTCCATATTTTTTTCTTTTGTAAAATTTTATTATTGTATTAGTGTAATTAATTAATTAAAGTACACTATCACTTATGAAAAATCTCTAGTAAAAATTGAGTCTCGAACACTTGCGCGTGAAACAATTATATTTACTTAAAAGTTTCATACAAATTTTGGTGGACCTTATATAAGTGATTTCTGTAAGCGCTTGTGAAGTATATGGTCAAAAAAGTAAGGAAAATTATTTTTGAGTTTCGAACACTTGATTGATTAGCATGAATGTCCAGTTAAAGTCTAGTTAACGTATAGTTCTCTTTATCGTAAATATTTCGACAAGTTAAAAGACTGTTAAATGATTGTCCAATAATGGACTTTAACTGGCTGTGTCCACCCGGGTATTGTTTGAATTCTCAAAATTAGCAACACTTTTTGCTGATTTTTGGGTCAATTCTTCAATTGTGTATTCTAGTTTAGACAATTTTCGGTCCACATCATTCTATACCTTTGTTGGCTTGTCTATTGAGTCTTTTGAAGCGCTCTGTATCATGGCTAATGAGCTATTAATCCCAGAAGTTATAGTTTTCAAATCTAAGATTTTTGCATCAATGTTAAAGAAATTTTCTCAATCTTCTTTGAAGTTTCAAAGCTTGTGCTATTAATATATTCCAAAGACAAGGCCCCACAGTTGACTATTCTGCCGTCAAGTGCCTTAAAGGTCTCAATCAGTGTGTCATTGAAGGTCTTATTTAAATTGGTTATAGTTTCATTGATGATTGATATTTTAGTGTCCTAATTTACTTGAATATGCTTGATTTTGATTGCTATTGAGCTGATGAGGTTTCTGAATTCAGGTTTAAGATCATTTTCAACATCTTTAAGCTTCTCGTTGACTGATTTTTGAACAGAATTAATCTTTAAGCTCATTTCATTAAGAAGCTGCGAATCGAAGTCAGTAATGCTTCCAAATCTGTCCGTCAGCACCGTCGCACTATAAAGTTTTGAATTATCAAGTTGTTCCTTGACTTTCTTAAGATTTCTCTCAAAAATCGTAAAGTTTTGCAAGGTAAAGTAGTTTTTTGCATGTTCGTTGATATATTTAAAAATTAGGACTCCCTGCCATCCCCGTCTCCCTCCCTTCCTTCATCCTTATCCCCTTTGACTATCTTCCTAGCTGTTCCTAATAATTTTAAAAAAATTCACGACACAAAACTGACTCAAAAAAAGAAACATTCTCAAAATCCGCCATTCCACCCTCTCATCCTTCCATTTTTCAATCCATCTCATCCATTAAATTCACCCTCATTCGCCTACATTCTCATCATGGCAGCTGCCGCACATAACAACAACCAAAGAAAATTCTACATCGTGTAGTTTTATTTTATTTTATTTTACACAACGAAGAAATTTCATTTTTTTTTCTTGTACGCAGTAATGAGAAAAAGCAGCAAGCAGCGGCAAAGTGGAGAAAAAAAATCTTTAAGGCGTTTCCTTCCTTCGTGTCTTGAGTCTTGCGATTCCGTGTGTTTTAAGGAATATAAAAGACTTTTTGAGACGCGATGTTGGAAATTTAAAGGCGTGGCGGATGTGAAAATAAAAAAAATTTGAAGGAATTTCTTTTTTGAGGATTTTCTTGAAGATTTTTATAAGAAAATATTTTTTAAAAAATGAAAAAATATTTTTTTAAAATTTCTTGTTGAATTTAAATTACAAAAATTTGATTGAATAATTTTCAAATCTTTTAAATATTTTTTTAAAATTTTAATTTTGAGATTTTTGAATTTTTTTTTAAAAACTTACATTAGAAATTTATAATCTTCATTATTTTAAAATAAATTCGAATTATTATTATTATTATTATAATGACAATTACTTTTATTTTAATTAGTTGACTGAGTTTTTAAAATTGTTTTTTTTTGTTTAAAGTAAATTTAGAAACAAAATTTGAATTTCCAAAATACGCTAAATTAGAATTTTTAAAATTGAGCTAATTTAAATTTTTTTATAAAACATTAATTTATTTTAGATAAATTTGAATTTTCTTTTTTTTTAACATTTCAAAAATCTTTCAATTTTAATCCATCTTAAATGTGGTTTCAAGTTTCAAGAAAATCTGATAAAATTGAAAGTTTTTTGTGGTTTTGAGTTCCAATCGACATAAAAAAAAAGAAAATCGAAGTTTAAAAAATTCTTTTGAAGAAATTTCTGAAGTTGACAGCACAAAAAAATGAAAAAAAACTTCAAAGAAAATATTGAGAAGTTTTGAAGTCAATTTTGAAGATTTTTCCTTCCTTTTTTTCCAACTTTACATCATGTCAACAAGGCTGTATACTTTACAGTTTGGTTTTTATGCTTCACAAGCTACAATGTGAACTAATATTGAAGACTGAATAAGGAATTGAAGCTGTAAGGTTGAAAAATTTGATATAAATTTCCGCTAGACTCAAGAAGATGGCGCTGTTGTGTCTTTTTGATCGTTTCGACAACAATTACATAAATTAAAATATTTTAATGAAATTGTTATTTTTTGATTTAAATTTTTTGATTTTTTATTTTCTAAGGACTTTTAAAAACATAAATAAATGTCAAAATAGGCATCCAGCCCTTAAAAAGCCTTTAAAACATGACAATATTGAATTTAGTAATACAAACAATAATCATGAATTTTAATTTCTGTTAAAATTCTATTTTATTTTTCACTTTTATCACAAAATGTCAAAATTCTCTCGAAATAATTTTTTAATTCTCTTTAATTTTTTGAATCCTTTTTTTGAGTTAAAAAGAGAATCTAAATCTTGCCGGGACTCAAACCTTTAACTCTCTTAATTTTCAACTCTCATTTTATTATTTTTCTGTGCTTCCCAAAACTTTATTTGACAAAATATTCAAAATAATTTTAAAACAAATTGTTTAATTACATTTTGAGGTTCTTTTAAGATAAAATTCACAAGAAAAAGCCGGCTAATTGATAAAAATATCTTTGAATATGGAAAAAGATTTTTATTTGGTTTTTTTATTAATTTGTTTTAATCTTAAATATTTTTGTCAATTTTTTTGAATTAAAATTTAAAAAAAAATCCATTTAAAAATGCAAATTTCAGTCAAGCAATTGCAAAACGTGTTCAGATTGTTTAGATTTATAAAATAGTTGTGGATTCTGAATCAAAACTTTATGGACATTGTAATGGCAATTGGTGATCGACAAGAGAGTGACAATAAAGCCGCATGTGGAGTATGTGACCAATAGGGCTCACACCGCATTAAGACAGCTTTATCCGCTCATCAGCAGGAACTCACAACTCGACGTACGAAACAAACTTCGCATCTACAAGCTAGCCATCAGACCAATATTCACATATGGTTGTCCAGCATTTGGAAACATGGCAAAAACCCATCTTCAAAAACTTCAAGTACTGCAAAACAAATTCTTGAGAATTGTTCTCAATAAAACAAGATATGAAAGGATCACCGATCTTCATACAGAAGCGAAAATACCGTCCATCGAAGTTGCAAGCGAACTTCAACTTCAAATATAATGGCAATTGTAATCATGTAGGATGAACAGTGGCAAGGGTTTAATTTCTATGGTATGGACCTGGAGTCACCTGAAATTCAAATCCTTCAAATTTCTGCTTTTATTTATCAACACTAATGTTTCAACAGTTTTACTGGCTTTCGGAACCGGTTAAACCACCAGACATCCAACATTTTTTTTTCTCTTTTTAGGTTTTATATAATATCAATTATTTCGTTTTGATTCCTCCGTGCTAAGTATTAAGTTTCTGATCCGTTAAAATTTGAGTCATTAATGAACAAAGTTTGAATTTCGCTTTAATTTTGTAAACTTTTATTATGCGTTTTGCACTCGTTTACCTATTACGTTAAGCCAGTAATGGCCAACTTATGAGCCACGGCACACCAGTGTGCAGCAAAAATAAGTTTAAAAATCCTGTTTCGGTTTCAGACATGTTTTATTAGCAAGGTGTCTTATGGCACATAAATGAAATATTACAAAATTCCAAATTTCTTCAAAAAGGCGAACGTAAGTGATAAACGACCCCTTTGCAGATTTTATGTCGTGGTCCTTAATAAATATTTAAAATTTTTGTATGAATTTCTCATAATTTTGAAAAAAACTCGCTTAAAAACTGAAACAACTTAAACGTTAAAAATTTCTAATCAAAAAATAAAAAAATTGCATCAAAAACCCAAGAAATCTTCTACAGGTTCTCATCCCTCTATCCACAATTTCATCCTCACCGTCGCCATTTCTGTCCATCCACACATGCACAACACACAATATTCAAACAAGACAAAAAAAAAACTCGTTCTGTGAGGGATAAGCATGTGAGTGAATGCATGAAGCACAAAAGAAATAAAAAAAATGAAGGAAGTCGCATAAAAAAAGAAGAAGGAATTGGATGTGTGAGGGGTGAAAAACGGCATTGTTGAATTGAGAATAAAAGCAGCAACAACAAAAAAAAAATGAAATTTACCAACCGGGGTGCAGAGTGTGAGGCAAGTCAGCAGCAGCACAAAAAAAAATAAGAAAGAGAATGTGATGAATGAACATGCTTGAATGTATTGGTGTGGCTCACATGAGCTCACAAATGAATAAGGAAAAAAAAAATGTTCATCGTACTTTTGAGACAGAAAAAAAAAGTCGAGTCGTGAGAGGTGTGAGGTGACTTCATGCATGAATATGAGGCTGTATGTACATGTGTGTACCTTGAGGAGTAATATTCAAGTCTTTTATTATCTCTCCGTCTCACTCTCTTGCTCGATTTCTCTTCTTTTTTAAAGGTTTATCCGACTTTTTGTTCTTTATTTTTTTATGTTCTTGCTAGCTGAAATTTTTTGAGGAATTTAAAGACACTTTGAGAGAGTTGCTGTAAGTTTTTGACAAAAAGATGTAGATTTTTGACAAAGTTTTAAAAATATTTGAACAAAATGTTGTCAAATTGATGTCAAAATGCTGTCAAATTCCAATCAAAATTCTGTCAAATTCCAATCAAAATGCTGTCAAATTCCAATCAAAATGCTCTCAAATATCAATCAAAATGCTCTCAAATTCCAATCCAAATGCTGTCAAATTCCAACCAAAATGTTGTCAAATTTCAATCAAAATGCTCTCAAATTCCAATCAAAATGCTGTCAAATTCCAATCAAAATGCTCTCAAATTCCAATCAAAATGCTGTCAAATTCCAACCAAAATGTTGTCAAATTCCAATCAAAATGCTCTCAAATATCAATCAAAATGCTCTCAAATTCCAATCCAAATGCTGTCAAATTCCAACCAAAATGTTGTCAAATTTCAATCAAAATGTTGTCAAATTTCAATCAAAATTCTGTCAAATTCTAATCAAAATGCTCTTAAATTCCAACCCAAATGCTCTCAAATTCCAATCAAAATGCTGTCAAATTCCAATCAAAATGCTCTCAAATTCCAATCAAAATGCTGTCAAATTCCAATCAAAATGCTCTCAAATTCCAATCCAAATGCTCTCAAACTCCAATCAAAATGCTTTCAAATTCCAATCAAAATGCTCTCAAATTCCAGTCAAAATGCTATCAAATTCCGGTGAAAAATCAGTCAAAATGCTGTCATATTCCAGCCAAAAATTCCATCAAACCCCACTCAATAATGTTAGTAGTTTTTACAAAGATGCTGTCAGTTTCCGAACAAAACTTCTGATAACTTCAATCAAAAACATATTAAAAACAAAAATGCGCTTAAATCCACCAGAACAATCCAAAATAAGACTTTTACTAAATCTTTATTCTCTCCTTTTATTTAATTTTTTTTTTTCTTTGCCTTATGGCGATATGTGTGTAGAGTAAATGAGTTTTTTAAATGCAGAGAAATGAAAAAAAGGAAAAATTGCTGAATGTGTGGAACAAGAAGAAGAAAAAGAAAAAGTAAAACAGCAAAGAAAGAGTGAATAAATGAGGGATTTTTTTGAGGTGTGATGTGTAATTTTTATGGACGAAAATTTTGTGGCATGGAAGAGATTTTGTCGGTGGATTAGAACTTGTTTTGCAAATTGGGGGATGGAGTGAATATTTGGTTAATTTTGAAAAACTGAATGGTGCGATTTGGAGGTTTTGTTGTTTTAGTTCGGAGACAGTTTGTACTTTTTTAAGATTATTTTTTTTTACTGGAATTCGACAACAATTTTTACTGGATTTAGACAGCATTTTGAAAAGAGTCTGAGAGAAATCTGACAGCATTTTGACTAGAGTCTGAAAAAAATCTGGCATCATTTTGACTGTTTTTTAATAAAATTTTTTTTTATTGGAATTTGACAGCATTTTTGACTGGAATCTGACAGCCGTTTGACTGGAATTTGATAGCAGTTTGACTGCATTTGACAGAATTTTGACTGGAATTTCACAATGTTTTTGATTGGAATCTGACAGCAATTCATAAAACATCAAATAAACCAACAAAATCATTCAGTAAAACATCACATCTCCAACTTCAATTTTCATTTAAATTCTCCACTTCTCCTCAATTCAAACAAGCTAGCAAGCAGCAAAAAAAATCTACAACAAAATCTTCATTTTCAATTTTCTTTCTTATTTTATTTGAATAGCGACAGAAACATTGCAACGAGGACAATTTTTTTGCTTGTCAAGATGAAAATTAAATCTATTGAGTGGAAATTGTAAATTTCTTTCTTCAGACTTTGCTTCTCGTCATCATTTTAACTCGACTCGAGAGCGTCCATGATGAAGGAAACAAGAAGAAGAAAAAAAAAGTTGTTGGAGAAAAATATGAAATAAAATAATGAAATTTATGAAGGAAGAAAAAAAAGCACGTAATAGTGGAGAGAAAAAAGGAAGGCGAGGAAATAGGAAATTGAGAAGACGATGATGTTAAGCAGGATGGCAATGTTAAGAGATGGACTTTGGTGTTGAGAATTAATATTGATGTTGACATCATGCTTTTCAAAAAAAAAACTGTCATTTTTAAAAAGTGACAGCATTTAATTCAAAAGTTTGACAGCATTTTGTTCAAAAAATGACAGCATTTTTATTAAGTGTGACTTAGAATCAATTTTTGCCACACAAAGGCCCGAAAAATAAATCAATAAAGCTAGAAAAGCCAGCCTCACATCTAAAGCAACATCGATCAATAAACATCAAATCCCCATCTGTCTTATTTCCATCGTTTTAATTTTTTTTCCTCTCCATGGGCATCCAATGGTGCTATATAGAAAAAAATTATATTCCTTGCTTCGTCGTTATTTCCATTTAATTAATTCGCCATTTCTTATTTTTTCTTCAAGTCGTCCTCCGCCTTCATTATACAAAAAAAATTCCGCCTCATCAATTGCCCATTCCATGTTCTCTCGAGTCCCTCCATTCAATTCTTTCACGCGCGCACATCCCCAACAGTTCTTTTTTGCCATGTCCTCCTTTATAATTTCGTTGATTGTGTAATTTCGCCCTCTTCGTATTCAATTTCAAGAAAAGAAAGAAAAAAAAAACAGCAAGAAGGAAAAAAAGTTTCTGCTTAAAAATCCTTTTCTGTCCCTTCTCAACGCGCTCAAATTTTTTTTTGTATGTTCGATGCTCGTGATGGCTTTTTTCTCTCGAAAATGGAAAATTTATGTAAATTTTTTTCTTCTTCTTTTTTCGCCCTAGCAGTTTGAAAGGAAAAAAAATGAATTGTGAGTTTGATTGAGGAAAATGTTTTGTTAATGATGAGGAGAAGCGTCTTTTGGGGATCTTTTCGAGAAGCAATGTAACATTGAATCTTTTTTAATGACGCTCAGCCTCTAAGATAATCTCAGCTTTTAATGAAGTGAAGCTTTAAAAAACGTTAAAAAAAACTTTTTAAAAAACACGCTTTTATCAAAAAGATTAAAAACCAAAAACTTGAAAATAAAATAAGATCACACTTTTAGCGAATCAGGATTTTAAAAGTTTTCTTGTGACATCTAGAAATGTAACATAATTTTTTTCAAAATATTGTGATTAAGTCCAAGAACACAATGACTCTAAAAGCGTGGGGCGTAATTTAAGGATGAATTTCTTAGTTCAGCTATATTCTTAAGTAAGAGAACGTCAAGTCTCAAAGCCCCACGCTTTTCGAGTCATTGTGTTCTTGGACTTAATCACAATATTTTGAAAAAAATTATGTTACATTTCTAGATGTCACAAGAAAACTTTTAAAATCCTGATTCGCTAAAAGTGTGATCTTATTTTATTTTCAAGTTTTTGGTTTTTAATCTTTTTGATAAAAGCGTGTTTTTTAAAAAGTTTTTTTTAACGTTTTTTTATTTGCTACTTTTTAGTCTCAATCTTTTAATCGAATTTCGACCACAACAATTCAAATTCAACTCCACTTCGTTGCACTTCGTTACGTTCAACTGTTTATAGATTACAGTAGGTTTAAAGGTTACAGGTGTGTTGAACTCCACTTCGTTGCACTTCGTTACGTTCAACTGTTTATAAATTACCAGTTTTCAAAATTTTTCATTCGTTTTATAAAATTTAATTTTTTCAAAGCATTCATTAGTAATGTACATTAAAAATCAATCGTAAAGATTTTGTGTTTATCTGTACCATTTCTACTTCATAACGTGTGGATTCTTAGCATAAAGATGCATCTCACATATGTAACGTATTTATAACGGATTTTTCAAATTTAAATTCAATGAATATCATTTATATGTTATGCAAAAATACGTCAAGCCGTTAATAAAAAGAAAAGTCAATTTAATTAAATTGGTGAAGTGTTATAAATAATGCAATACATTAAAAACAGCATAAATTTATGCTCAAACTATGTGTGCTAAATGTACATCGCATATTAATAGTTATTTTGTATTAATTCGTAACGGATTTGTGCTTAACGGTTTTTTTGAAAATTTAAATTTTCACTTACGAAAATTCATGAAAAAATTACTTGTCAATTTTTTTTGTCCTACCAGAATATCTTTAGCTGCTCAAATTTATAGTATAATTAATAATTAGTAATATTAATTAAACTATAATAAATCATATAAATGACTTTTGAGCATTTCAAGTATAATATTTTAAACAAATCAAAATTTTATATCATTGACATTGGATTTTTTTCCCATATAAAAAAGTTTTACTTAAATTGTACTATAATTAAGCCTTTTTGTGGTTCCAAAGTGTGAAAATATTGTATTGTCACCGGGAATACGTATGTAATAAAAATTTGAGCTCGATTGGAGCAATAGAAGTGGTCGAAAAATCGATTGCAAGATTTGAACGTGACAAAGAAACCAACAGAGCAACTCAATAAAAAGCGTGTAAATTAAAGCCCAGCCTTAACTGAAGTCCAGACTGAAATTGAGCTCAACCCTATATGAAGCACAGCCTTAAATGAAGCACAGCCTTAAGTGAATCACATTCTTGAGTGAAGCACAGCCTTAAGTGAAGCACAGCCTTAAGTGAAGCACAGCCTTAAGTGAAGCACAGCCTTAAATGAAGCACAGCCTTAAGTGAAGCATAGTCTTAAATTATTATTATTATTTATTTGTCGACGTTACCGTCCGAAAGAATTGGTATTTATACATGTTTTACTTTTTACATTGATTAGTGATACATTTCATATCACTATGGGTGACGTAGAATCAAGCTTCTAATCTTCAAATCTAGGTTTCAATTAAATTCAGGCTCTCGTTTCAATCTTCTGTAGGCGTGATGTAATATATTTCAGGTCCGTTCTGACAATATTCCATTATAAGGTAATCTTGTAGCTCTCGTTCCTATTTCTCCCGCTACACTTCAAGTTCCTGATCCGTTCCTTAATCCAACGTTGCCCAAAATGCCAAATTATGGCTTTATCTCGTACATTAAGCAGTCGAAGAATCTAAACTTCTCAAAAAGAACAAATTTGGAAATGGCTGGATTTGAACCGACGACCTTCGAGTTACCATACCAAATTTGAGCCAAGCGCCTTACCTATTCGACCAGCAAGGCACTTAACTGCTTAAATGAAGCTCAGTCTTAAATGAAGCACAGCCTTAAGTAAAGCACAGCTTTAAGTGAAGCACAGTCTTAAATGAAGTACAGCCTTAAATGAATCGCAGCCTTAAGTGAAGCAAAGCCTTAAGTAAAGCACAGCCTTAAATGAAGCACAGCCTTAAATGAAGCACAGCCTTAAGTGGAGTGCAGCTTTAAATGAAGCACAGTCTTAAATAAAGTACAGCCTTAAATGAATCGCAGCCTTAAGTGAAGCAAAGCCTTAAATGAAGCAAAGCCTTAAGCAAAGCACAGTCTTAAATGAAGCACAGCCTTAAGTGAAGCACAGCCTTAAATGGAGCTCAACCTTTAGTAAAGTTCAGCTTTGAATAAAATTTCCACTAAGACAAACCCCATCCAAATTGTCCCATAGGCTCCAAAAACCCAGCACAGTAAAAAAAGGGAGGAAAACAGAGAAATTGGATAAGGGTGGATGGCTGAAAGGAAAGGAAAGCAAAAAAAAATATATAGATGGAGAAGATATTTTAATGAAGCATTCATTTCCATGGGATATTGAAAGAAACAGCAAGAAAGAAAAAAACATTTGACGTAGCATGAAGAAAAATTTTTTCTGTTTCTCGAATTTTTTTAATTAAATCCTCCACCTCGAAACATTTCTCGTCCATTCTCATCGTCGAACGAGTTGAATAATAAAAAAAAGGAAGAGGAGAGCAAAAAAAGGGTGGAAAAAATTTACATTTTTCTTTTCTTTTACTTTTTAAATGTAGTTGTTGTTGTTGCTGTTGCTGTTTGTTTGAAGGAAATAACAGTTATGTTGATTCGTGTAGAAAATGATTGCATGGTAAATGAACCAAAAAGAGTTCTTTTTTTAGTGTTTTAAATGAAATAAAAATGAAGAAATTATTGCTTAGAGGGCAAGGAAGGGCAGATGGCATGTTTGTTGCTACTTCTACTGCTTATTTTGGTTTTAATAAGAGGGCAGGATGATTTTTTTTTCATTCTGAGTTCATAGATGCTTGGTCAGATATAGAATTTTACAAAATATAATTCATTTGTTCAGTCCATGCAACTTTTTGGCTAAGCGTCATTATTTCTATGCGTTTCTTAGGCTGAACGTTGTTAAGTTCATGCGTTTCTCTGGCTAAGCGTCATTATTTCTATGCGTTTCTTAGGCTGAGCGTTGTTAAGTTCATGTGTTTCTTTGGTTAAGCGTCATTATTTCTATGCGTTTCTTATGCTGAGCGTTGCTAAGTCCATGCGTTTCTCTGGCTAAGCGTCATTATTTCTATGCGTTTCTTAGGCTGAGCGTTGTTAAGTTCACGTGTTTCTTTGGCTAAGCGTCATTATTTCTATGCGTTTCTTATGCTGAGCGTTGCTAAGTCCATGCGTTTCTCTGGCTAAGCGTCATTGTTTCTATTCGTTTCTCTGGCTAAGCGTCATTATTTCTATGCATTTCTAAAGCTGGGAGTTAACAATTTTAACAAAAATTGTAGTTCATAAATTCAATTCCATAAAGACCGTCCATTAAACAAGAACATCGATTAAAATTCAATTTACATTTTAATTTTCTTAATTTTACAACAAACTTTTCCATTTTTCCTTCTTAATCCTCATTTTCAATTCAACAATAATTGCAATCCATAAGCATTAAAGTTTTTTTTTTCTTGTTCCTCCTTCAAAAGAGAGCCAAGCACAAAACAAATCCCATGATAATTTTCCATTTCCATCCTTCTATCCTTTATGTCTGTTGCTGCTGCTTTATAATTATCCATCTTTCATCATTATCGATAGCAGTAAAACAGCAAAGTTCTTTTTTTTTGTGTTTTTCTGTTCATTTTCATCTTGAAGGATATTTTTTATGTAAATTTTTGTATAAATCAAACTAACGAGGCATTTCTCTTCGTAGATTTTTTTTGTTTCATTCTCTGCTTAATGCCACTCGCCTTGCTTCATTTTCTTTCTGCTGTTGCTGCTACTTGAGAGGATGAGAAAAAATTGCGTGAGTTGTTGAAGAATTCGAGTTGGTTGAGGGTTAAAGCGCTGTGTTTTGGAAGGTTTTTGAGGCAAACTCGGATGGCTTTGAGTCGAAAACTTATCTCAGAGCTGGTTTTTGACAAAAAGTCAAACGACATGTCCAAGAAATGTTTGTGGCAGACCAGAAATTGTTATTGAATCAGACTGATTTGAGATCAGCTTTACACATTTGAATGAGGAATGAATTTGACACCAAAGTAGCATAGCGAGACCAAATTTAGAGCATTTGAGGCGTTTTTGGAATGAACTTTACAGAAGAGAACAATATTGTGTCTAGATTTGTTGATATTAGAGCAAAACATGACTTGGATCAGTTTTAATTGCTAAATATATCCAAGTTCCATTCTAAAACAAGATAATCGCTTCTTTACTCTGATCTAACTCTAGCATTAAGTTCAGTAATAAAGAAAGTCAATTTTCGTGCATCATATTCAATTGAACACTTTAAAGTTTCCTCTATATATGCGATAATGTCAATATTACAAGTATTTTAACATTTAATCAATCTAAAATTTCCAAAACTATTTAAAAGTTGAAAAATGCCGTGCGCCATATTCAGGACAATAGTTTAAAGTCTCCTCAATTATGACGCACAGCATTTTTTTAAATTTTAAAAAAATACAGACAGCCAGTCAGAATGTCATTAATTGAACCTTTCAAAACACACGAAAAAAAATCCACGCTTGCAGAAATAATTACAATTTTGCTCGACGAATTGAAAATAAAATATTTAAAAAGGGAAAAAAAGTATGCCGTTGAGAATATAAAATAAAGAAATAAAGAAATAATAATAATATCGCGCACATCAAGATGATAGAGGACCGGGCGTTGGTGGTGTCTGAAGTGGTGTGAGTGGCTTTGAGGACAAAAGAGATGATATCAAAAATGGCAAGGGTATATGGGAAGGATGGGACGATGACGAGCGAATAAACAAAAAACAGAAATGAAATTTTAAGAAAATTTATAATTTCCATCTAATTTACGCCGCGCTGGCTCTCCACTTCACTGTTGATAATTTATTGTCCCCTTCTGTTCTTCTTCTTTATGCTCTGCTTCTGTTTTATGCCATTTTTGTTACTTAAAATTCTCTTTTTTTTGTTTTTGGCAATGTGGATTTTTTCTGCTCTTTTTTTGTTTTGTGAAGGAGTTTTTTGCGATTCTTTCATTTGCAACAAAATCTTTTTATTTAATTCAAGATGGTTTTTTTGCTGCATTTTTTCAGAGACATAAATTGTCTTGTTAGTGCTTTGAAGAGGAACAATGCTTTTTATTGTAGTCTTTCTTTGCGGTTAAACCTACGTTGGTGTGTTTTTTTAAACTGAACTTATCCAACCGAAAATCAAATTCATCCCATAAAAACTTAAACTTTTTTATTTTAATGAGTGTATACATTCAAAAACTGACGTTATCCCAACAAAACTGAACTTATCCAACTTATCCTTAACTGAATTTAACACCAAAACTGAACGTATCCTAAAAAAACTTAATGTATCCTTAAAAAACTGAACAAACCCTAAAAGAAACTGAACATCCCAATAGAACCTGAACTTACCCCAATAGTAACTGGACATATCCTAGCTGAATTTAAAGACTAAACACAGACACTGAACCTATCCCAACTGAACTGATTTAAACCAAAAAGTGATCTTATCCCAGCAAAACTGAAAGAAAATTACCCAAAACAGAACTTGTCCATACAATAACCGATCTTATCTTTATAAGCTTAAATCATCCCATACCAAACTAAACGCATCCACCTAAAAACCAGTATCAAAAGAAGGGCACTTGCTGATATGAACTAATCATATCCTTGTAATTTTCTGATTTTAAGAGCAAACTTAACAACTTTGAAAAATAAAATTACCTTCAATTCTTATTAAATCGACATTTAATTCTATTTTATTAACCAATAAATCCAATCCATTTTATTCGATATTAATCCTAAACTAATTGCTTCTGAGAATTTTACATCCTTTCAGCATCAATTTAAAATTGTTGTTTTGCTGATTATATTGAGTGTTTATTTTAATATTGTTGTTGTAATTGACACTTTTAATGAAGCAAAAATATTGAGATTTGAATATAATTACACTATTAATAGAAGTCGTGGACTTTAAATGTTGATTGCTTTTTAAGTAGCTATAAAAAATTTATTTTGTTTTAAAATAGAAAGATTTTGCTAAGTTTGAATCAATAAGGAGATTAGGTCAATAAATAATTTGATTTCCTTTTCGTTCACTATTTAGTAGAATAAGTTCAGTTTTAGATTGCAGAAGATCAGTTTTTGTTAAAGAAAAGTTCAATTTACTGGAGAAAAAATAGTTCTGCCAAAGATGAATACAATTTTGTGAAGGATAGGTTCAGTTTTTGATAAAGATATGTTTAGTTTAACAAAGGATACGTTCAGTTTTCCAATTTCCCAAAACAGAAAAAAATAAAAAACTTGCAAATTGTAAATTAAAATGATTCTAAATCATGCAACTTCAAACCTTACAAAGCCTGTTCCACCTCCATTAACTTAAAAAAAATCCTCCAGAAAAAAAGAATTCACGAAGTAAAGTACAATAAGAAGTCCCCAAATGCCAATTACAAGACATCCTCAGCTCTATTCTGTTTTAAATGTTCAAAGTCATTATTCAAATTGCTTACGTAGGCGGTATTATCCGGGTATGGGTGGATAAAAGAAAGGGTCACAATTAAGCAGTAACGGCACAATAAGTACAACAACAACAACAACAATTTCTCCATCATTTCGCGTTTTATTGCCACAAGGCACTTCTTTTTTTCGCATTCATTATAAATGGCGAATAATTTTTTTCTTGACAGAATTTTTTTTATCCTCAATTCTGTGTTCTGTGTTGTGTTAAAGGAAAAAAAGCCACGCATACATAAAAATGAGTAAGAAAAAAAATCCATTAATGGAACAAAAAGTGAGGGAGAAGCCGAAGGAGCTGAATAAGAATAAAAAAAAATAATTTAAAATGTAAATGTACAAACAATTGCCGCTCGCTCTCCCTTCTGCTTTCGAAATTTGATATTCGCCCCTTTTTTTCTTTCTTTTTTTTATTCTGAGCCGTTCTGAACGAAAAAAGGAAGAATTTTTTTAAAACGTCGCTTTTATATGAAAAAAAAAAATAAAGAAGAAGAAAAGAAAGTAGATGAAAAAAAATTAAATAAAATATCGTTAAAAAGGGTTTCACGAGGCAACGCAATTATAAGAAATATAAGAACTAAGTTAAGGATGTTTTGTGGAAGGGTTCGTATGGTGACGCATTTTAGTGTCATTGTCCGGTTAATGGATTGAATTAGGTAAAAAATTAATAATGAATTTTTTGGGATATGTTTAGTGGTTGAAAGATAAGTTCAGTTTTCTCAGAATCAATTTTGTTCTTTTAAAGAATCAGTTGTGTTTCTAAAGGACGAGTTTTGTCATTTAAACGGATAAGTTCAGCTTTTTAAGGATAGGTTCAACGTTTTGAGGATAAGTTTAGGAGCTTAAGGATTAATTCAGGATTTTAAGGTTAATTTCAGTTTTTAATAGACTGTTTCAGGATTTTATTAATTATTTTGAGGAAAGTTTCAGTATTAAAAAGGATAAGTTCAGTTTTTCACAGAACAATTTATGTATTTTGAGTTTGTTAAGAGGAAATTTAAGAATTTTTGGGGATAAGTTGAGTTTATTAAAAAACAGATTCAGTATTTAATGGATAAGATCAGTTTTAAAGAATATGTTCAGTTTTATCTGAAAAATAAAGAGTAAGATCCTCCATAGCACAGTTTAACTGTCTGAAAATCACCAACACAACCCCTCAAAAATCAAGTTTAAAAGAACGACAGTGAAATTTCGCTTACCAAGCAAAAGAAAAAAAAGCCCCAAAAAAAACGTTCAGCAAAAAATTTCCTTCATTTAATTTTTTTTTTCCTCCTTACGAATTTCTGTCATGAAGAGCGTTGCTAAGTTGCGAGGGTCCACGTACAATTATATTTAAATTTTTTTTCTCTTCTCTTTTCCAACTTGCGTGTGCGATGGTGTTAGAAAAATTACAGAAAAATGGGATGCGAGGAGGTGGAAAGAAATAAATTTTTATGAAGGGTGAGCTGGAAAAAAATATTTCAAATACACAAAAAAAAATACTTCAAGGCGTATTGAATTCATTAAATGAGCTTAGAGATAAAAAAAAAGTTTAATTGAAGGAGATAAAAATGAATGGAAAATGGCCTTCGTTGCTTGCTTACTTTACAGCTAATCGGTTTTTTTAAGTTGATATTTATGAAAAAAATGTTATTTTTTGATGATTAATGTTGAATTGAGATTTAACGTCTTATCGTGATTTGAGATGGCTCTTTTTGTGTAATTATAAATAAATGAGGGGACTTCAGGACACTGCAGACAAAACTAGACTTCCAATAGGATCTGATGAACGCTACAAAGAGTCCACATTACGTTTACAATGGTTTTTGAACTTCTTGTAGCTCGAATTTAAAAAAATGCAATAATATTTATTTATTTCAAAGTTAGAAGGTTGATTTAAATGAAAGAATTTAAAACATATTGCATCTAATGACTATAAATCAGGTGCAAACCAAAACATCATTTTCAGGATGTATTTAATCATTTAAGTCCCACAGAATTAATTTTAGGATGCTGCTGATTATGATGATCTTCAATATGTTGTGAAGCATTTTAAGCCTAGAATTGATTATTTCAATTTATTATTTAAAGCAAATAAGATATTGAGTAATTCACTATTGCAAGGTTTTAATGTTTTTGTCTGACATTTGCCATAAATTTATTTAAAATCTAGGGCATAAACGTGAAAAAATCAAGTCAATAATTTTAACAGATCTGCGAATAATAGCAAAATTCTAGTTCAAATATTTAAACATCTAGTCTAAAATTTTAAAAATCTACTCCAGAACATTATTCATTAATTTAAAAAATCTAGTGCGTATTTTCAAAGATCTAATCTATAATTTCGAAAAATTTTATAAAAATCTAGTCCAGGATTCCGAAAATCTTGTCCATATGACCAAAAATCTAATCTATAATTTCAAAATCTAGTAAATTAATCAAAAAATCTAGTGCAATAATAAAAATCTAGTCCATTAATCGAAAATCTAGTCCATTCGTCAAAAAAACCGGTCCAGAATTTCAAAGATCTAAATTATGGTTAAAAAATATAGTCAAATAATCCTAAAATTTAGTCCAGAATTTTAAAAATCTAGTCCATATTTTCAAAAAACAAGTAAAACTTTTTTATCACCGATTTCAACTTACATAAACATTCTTTTTCTGCAGCTTTCAACCGTCGATGGTTTTTGCTTTAAAACATACTGTCTAATACCCAATGCATAGTTGACGAAGTAGTCATTCCAGTCAATCTTTTTGACATCAATTTCAAATTTGTCTTCATCTTCTTTGCTCATTAAATTTAAGAGCTTGTCAACATTTTTTGAATGAAACTTGAACTCGGTGAGTTTGAAGAATTCTAAAGATTCGTTGGCAACTTGAAGTTTGTCTTGGATTTTGACCATTCTGAATTTATATTGACTTAATGACTTGAAAGGCTGAATTAGTATCAAAATACTCACATTGGCTTATTTCCTGACAATTTTGATACTCCATCAATTATGTAAGCAGGAAGATAGTGACAAAATATAGAGTTAATGCTGTGGAAAAGCTTATTTGTTGTTACGTATATTGTTGGATACCGAAGTGCTCCCTCTGATAAAATAAAATAATCTAGTACTTCTGTATGATCAATTATAAGCTCACCTTAGATTTTTATACTTCCACGCGTCACTTAGTGAATTGTGATTCTTTCTAGTTATTTTTTAAAAATTAAAAAGTTTATTACATATATTTTTTTAAACTTTTTAATTTTAAACCTCTAGTACTTTTAAAAAATTTAAGTTTTAAAAAAAATTAAAATTTTTTCAAACAAGGAATTTAAAAAAAATCCAAAATATTTTACGAAATAATATAAAAAAAATAAAAAATCATGATATTAAATGTTTAATTAAATTTTTAAAATTAAATAACATAGAAGTTCAAGTTGATAAGAAATAAACTCAACAAAGAAAGGTCAGCGTACACAAATGTTACATATAAAGACGCGCATATGATTGTACAACCTTCATATTATTTTATTCTGCTTTTTTCATCTTTTATTTTTATTCACACTGAGATTTGTGTTAATTTTGACCACAGTTCGAGCATTTTGTACAACTTCTAAATATATTAAATGACTAAGGCATTTCCTCCTTCCCATTAAGACCCAAACGAGTAATTAAATACATCTAAACCTGTTTTTATAGTCGACTTCTAGAGGACCTGCATTGAATGAGGTGATAAGAAAGCTAAAGTCCTTAATATCACAAATTGTCAGAATGTTTTGAAGGATAGAGCTGTTTATAGACGATATCTAGGACCACGTGCACCCCAACCAAGGAATCAAGATAGTAAGTTTCTAAAACTTGAATTTAACGTCTTCATTGCGAGCTCTCAATGAAATTTATCCGAAACAGCGAATGGAGCTTCAAGGAGGGACCAGCCACTCCTGCCACTGGTGCCACAAAAGACTCTTTATTTGAAATTTTATCATAAATTGCCTTCCTTTGAGAGGACGTATTAAAAATAATTGTCATTCTTTAATAAATAAAATGAGTTATATTGTCAATCAATTATCAAAAATTTGCATAAAATTTTGAACTAATCTTAGGTAATTCCAAATCATAAAAAAGAGGCTTAAAAATGACAATTGCAAGCGTTTTATCGACGTCAATAATTAATTTAATGACAAAAATCAAAAAAATAATCTCAACTATACAATTTTTCATTTTGTGACAAAAAAAGGAAGCAGGACAATATTTAAAGATTTAACATTTAATACGTCACAAGCTGCAATTTTTGAATCAACTGCAAATAAAAATATTCAGCAAGATTCTGTAGAAAAAATTTCAGAAGTCCTCGTGTTATTGATCGAGGGACTTAAGCGCATTTTTGTGTTAGCGATCAGTAATTGATTATCTAATTATTTTGCGTTCAACAAATAATTACAATGAATGTCCAAATAGACAGTCTTTATCATTTAACGGTTTTTTGGAATTCAAATTTTTTACCGGTTAAAAAAATCAAATTTTTGAACGCATCCTGATTACAATTTTTACAACGGTAGAAAATAATTCAAGTTTCTAAACGCATCCATCACGTGTTTTTCATATGAAATAAAAAAATCATTAATTAATTACGAAACAAGTTTCAAAAATGCGCTAAAAAGACAACTTTTTGAAGTCAAAAATACCAAAACGGAGTTAAATTATTAAAAAAATTATTTTTTTCATCTTATTTAAATTTTTTTCATTTTCACGATCTCCGCTGTGTTTTTAATTCTCCTTCGCTGTTGATTTATATAAAAAAATATTCTTAACGCAAACGACCCGGGAACTGAATATCATTCATTCTATGGAGGAGTCATCTGTCGTTAACTGGGAGCCCCATTTGCTTTTTTTCTTAATTGAAAGTTGAATTTTTGTTCTTCGAATTGTTTAAAATTGTGTAAAAAAACATTCAAAACTTGCAATTTAATATTCAACAATCAGCAAAGAAGCCAAAAAACAAACATTTGCCTTTGAAGCTCGGTACATCAACCCTCGCCTAAAGTGAACAAAATACAAAAAAAATCCTCATTTACATCAAAAACGCCAAGATGACGAGGACGAAGGAGTAAAAAAAAATTACAGAAGAAAAGTTTAAAGGCGAAAAAAATTGTTGGAAATTTTTCACCGATAAAACTTTTCTTTTATTTTTTTTACATCTCTGCAGCATCAAAAACGACAGAGTCAGAAAAGGCCTCACATAATGTGCGCTACACAAAAAAAGGAAAGTAAATGAAATTGAAAAGAAAAGAAGTAAAAAGTCGTTCATCATCACGACCGAGGGTGAATGCTGAGAATGATTTTTAAAGTGGGAGAATAAAAAAAAAATTAAAAATGAAGAAGAAATCAGCATGAATGTTTAAGGTTTAAGTGAATAAAGCGATTTTCTAGTTCAGGTGCGCTCACAGGCAGGGATTTGAGGTTCAGATTTTCACACTAGGTTTTTCAGGTTTTGGAGCCTTCTTCCAAGATTTTTTTTAAGTATTCAGGAGCCTTTACACTATATTTCAATGATTCAGTTGCCTCTACACCAGATTCTAAAAATTCTGGTACCTTTTAACTAGATTCTAAAACTTCAGGTGCCTTTACACCGAATTCTAAAGATTCAGCTGCCTTCACACCAAATTTTTAAGAGTCAAATGCCTTCACACTAGGTTTTTGAGGTTTTGGAGGCTCCATTCAAGATTTTTTAAGTATTCAGGAGCCTTTACACTATTTTTTAATGATTCAGTTGCTTCTTTACCAGATTCTAAAAATTCTGGTGCCTTTAAACTAAATTCTAAATATTCAGGTGCCTTTACACCGAATTTCACAGATTCAGGTGCCTTAACACCAGGTTTTTTAGATTCAAGTGCCTTTACACTAGAGTTCAAATATTTCAGGTGTCATCACACTAGTTTATAATTGAAAAAATCAACTCCTTTTCTACCAGACTGCCATCCAACCAAATCTTCAATCTATTCAAACTATAGCAACCAAATTCAACTTCAAAATAGCAAGGAGAGTCGTGAACAAAAAAAGTGGCAAATGAAATGGAAGGATTACAGCGAGAATGAAGAAAAAAATGTTTTTTCTATCAAATTTTCCTCCGCTTTTACTCATTTTCTTCTTTGTTGATTGACTGACGCTCACTTTTAGATATCGAAATGTCGAATAATGAAAAATGTTGCTCATCATGATGAAGTTTTTAAGATAAAATTTCTATTTTATTGCCTCTTTTAAGAATAAATTGAAAATGAATGAAAATGTAAAAAATTGTTATAGTTAAGGATTGGGAATAGAAAAAGAGGACAAAAAAATTGATTATAATTGCAATTAGAAATAGTTGAAGTGATCTTATATTTTGATTAAAATCTGTCAAGATTTGTTTTTAAGTTTTGAGATGAAAATAAGCTTAGTTGGTGGTAATGGTTCAATGGACAATAGAAAGATGGAAGAATAAATTCAGTAAATATTTTTAAAAGCGAGAAGTTAGCAGCCGTTCATAAATGACGTCTATCATTAAGAAAAAAGGTGTCTGGAATTTTGTGATGTTTAAAACAAAATAAATTTTAAAATGGATCGAGGGAATCTGAAGAAATTATTTTGGAATAGACGTCATTTATTATCATCCCTTATCCTGGTTTTCATTTTTAAAAACTATTTCAAAAATCAGTTTTTTTATTTTATTGTTTTTATTATTTTTAAATTTTAAAAACTGTATAATTGATAATTTTGGTTTGTTAATATTGACAAGCTAACATGTGGAGTTCTTGTAAAGCACACATAGCATGTAATCTACAAAAAGAGTGACATCAGGTCGACGGAATCGGATTTTATAGAAGTCGCATGCTGTTTTTTTGCCACAAGTTAAAATTTTAACAACTCACATATCAATTTTTTCTTATTAATTTCAAAATAACCACAGTCAAATTTATAATTTGAAATAATCCAAAACATCCGAAAAAAGCAAGCATTAGCATATTAAATAAGTCTGATGATTCCTTGCCTTTAGTCACATACTCGATGATTCTAGTTTCAATGCCATTTAGTGTATCATTTAAAGAAACTTTAAGGTCAGGTTGAATCATTTGTGTTCCATTGAATTTTTCAATAATTTTTAAAATACGAGAATTTATTTTGTCGATGCTTTCAGGTTGTGCTTTCAGTGGACTTAGTGTCTTTTTGAGCTCACTTTTAACAGTTTGCAGTTGGTTATCCGTGTCAGTTAAATAAGCAGAAAGCATTTTACTCAGATCTCCTCCAACTCGATCAAGTTCTTGAATTTTTGGAGTTATAAGTTGCTGGTCATTCTTGATGCTGTTTATAGTTGACTGTAATGAGTTTTCTGATTGCTTGATGTCATCGAATGACGTTGTGAGTTTATTTTGAATATTATTCATCAAATTTGATGCCTCAATCTTTGAAGTTGTTGCTACTTTTTCAATATCTTCAAGTTTTTGCTTTGAATTCCAGTAATTTTGGGTTTTTATGCTTGAAATTTCTTTCAATTTTTCTTTGTAAGATGAAGGAAGTAAAATTTTTGAGTTTTTAACTTTATTCTCAAGATTTTGTAGTTGCTGACTAAAAATTGATGAAGTTTCAGAATTAACGCAAACCAGTGAGTTTTCAAGCTGTTGCAAGTCACTTTCTATATTTAAAATGTCAAAATTGTTACATTTTTCCTTCACTTCGTTAATTAAGATCGTTGAATTAATGGAATCTGTTGAGGCTTTGTTGATGCAAATATTATCATAAAGTTTTAAGAAAACTAGATTTTTCAGTACATCAAAGATTTTTGAACTTATGTAAAAAATTCTGTTGTATGAAAATTCAACATATTTAAGTTTCGAATTGTAGTCAAATAAATTATCGTCGAGAACTTCAATATTATTGTTAAACAAATTAAGTTCCACCAATTTTAAGAATGGCTTAACATCCGACTGCTGAATTTCCCTAATTCGTCCATGAAAAATGGCAATTGCTTTTATATTTACATAAAAATTTGCAATATTTCTTGGAAAATAATGAATAGTATTATTTTTAGCAATAAATCCAGTTACGTCGCTGCTGTCTTTAGACACCATATGATCCCCTGTTACAGAACTTATGACTGCCGATTCCTTTGTGATCATTAATAATTTATTTTGAACATCACATATGTAGACATCTCCTGCTGCAGCCCAGTCAGCTTTGTAATAGTTACATGAAGTTGTTGCTGACATTGAATCATTAAATAATGCTGATAGGCTGAGAAGAACGCTAGTTGATGATTTAATTTTATTAATTTTTTTCAATTAATTCTCAATAAAACTATGGAAATAAATAAGGATGCCATAGCAGGATGTAGCTTGAAAGCATTGCTAAGTTTGTTAAAGATTATATCTCGAATAGGACTCGAACCCACGTCCTACGATTATTGGTTTCATGCTCCTACCACTGAGCTATTAAGATTACGCGACTATATGGCTTAATGATATTTTTAAGGAACACCCTTTTTTGTCTCTACTTTCTGTGCCTGATGATCTAAGTGTTGTCATTGTCAAGGGCATTCACAATCAGAAGCTATCACATCTCAACAAAATACAAATAAAATAGCAAACTTATGAAATCATCTTTTCCAATTTAATTAGAATGACAATCAAACAATAAATTAAAAGATTATCTTAAATGATCCGCCATTTCCCTTACTTTTCTTAGATTACAATGATTGGTTTTGATTTTACAATCTAAAGTATGAAGCTCAAGTTAAATCATAACTAAGGTGATATTTTCATCATCAAGACAGGACTTAAAACACAAAACTTTTCAACTTAACTAATAACTTACAAGCAAAACTATTGAATATAAATGATTTAAAATCAAAATACTTACAGCATAAAACCTTGAAGAATCATTTTTCTATTTATTGAACAATAAATTGAATAAAATTTTAAATAAACAGTTTATCAAGCTAGTTAAAAACATTAAGTGAGTTTTATTTGATAAACATTAAAACAAGTTTTAGGACAATTAGTAATTTAATGTAAATGTATCATTCAGATGATTCTCTTTTTTTATAATAATGAAACATCAAAATACTTGAAACTATTTTTTACGTGAATCATTTAATTTTAATAGTAATAATGATGATTACTCGTAGCAGAAATTTTCTAGTAATTTCCTAGTAATTTACTGGATAACTTTCTATTTTCTACTTGCTATTTACTAGTCAAAATCCAAATTCAAATCTTCGCCAAAGACCCGCATTTTCACTTGCTTATTGACCAGTCAACTCGCTTACAATTTAACTAGTAATTTACTAGCAAATTTTTAAAAAATTTAAATGAATATAACCGTTGATTTCCACGTGTTCTTTTGATTTTTTTTATTTTTGTAAATTATTGTAAAAGTATTAGTGTGTACTTATTTAAAGCTAATTAAAGTACACTAACACTATGAAAAAATAAATAAAAGACTTAATTTAATTAAGTCAAAACACTGATGAACACCCAAACCTAAGGAAGATAAATAATTATTTGAAAGTCACATACAAATTTGGATCGACCTTATAAAGGTGATTTCTGCGCGCTCTTGTGAAGTATATGGCAAATGCCAAATTTAGAACAAAATTTTTTATGATGCAAAAAATTCTGTTTTTGATGATTTTTCGTAGAATTCGAACTTAAGCAGATTTGATCAAACATTTTACATGGGAATTTGCTAGTAATTTGCTAGTAAATACCAAGTGTAATTTATTAACAGTAAGTTGTTTTAATAATAACTAGTAAATTGCAAGTAGTAGAATAAAAAGACTAGCAATTTGCTATTTAGTCTCGCTAGGGTACTAAATTTAATGAATTAAAGATTATTGTCAATATATATATATAATAATATGATGCTGAACATCCACAATGTGCCGTGGCACATTGTTTGGACAACACTGATCTACATTTACAGAAACATATCAAGGACCAACTTGGAAAAATTTAAAAAAAATAACAATCAAAACAATTGTTTGAAAGAATCCATAAATAGACATAAAAACAAGTTTTGAGATGTCCAGTAATGTTGGTCCTGTGCTCTCTTTAATGATTTTCTCAAGATTTTCTACTCTTGTATTGATATAGTTTTCCACATTGTTTTTTGGTGATTTGTCATACGAAATCATCCTTTCCCCGAGTTCTAGCTAAAATTTATAAAAAAAAAAAATTAAAAAGTATAATTAAGAAACTTTGATGTTATTCAATGTCAAATCGATATGATGATTTAGCCAGCATATGTAAACTTTCTGTATGGCACACACGTAATTGTGAATTTGTGGACTCTACTTTATGAGATATACCGCTATACTAGGAGTGTATAAATAAAATGCCGTATCTTATTACACGGGTACAGGAGAAATCGCATAGCATTATTAATGAGCGCCTTCAAATAAAGACTGAAAATACTGTCCAGAACAGTGTTGTCCAAACTGTGTGCCATGACACACAAGTTTGCAATGGAATTTATTTTGAAAAATATGAACTGCACTTAGTGTGTGGTTTTGTTAATGGTTCACTGACGCCCTACTTTGCTCTTCTAAAATGTCTGCATTAATAGGACTAAATAATTACCTGAGATGATGTCAAATCTGCTAATGACTTCTTTATATCGTCTTTAATAACTTCAAATATTTTAACAATATTTCCTGATTTTAGCGACATTGCCGTATTCAAATTATCCAAGTTCTTATTGAGGACATCAACTTCTTTTATTAAATCAGTTTGTGTTGTTTTGATGCTGTCTAGTATTATTTTAAGTGAGCTGTTACTAATGTCTTGTTGTTTCTGTGAGCACGATAAAAGTGAGTTTTCCAAATATTTTTCAAGAATATGAACATTTGCATTTAGAATTTCCGGATTAAATGTCTTTAATGCTTGGAAAAGATTTAATTCATTTAAAATATTTTTGAAATCTTCATTGATTGTTTGTGATTTTGTTGATGTTATTGCTGTTATTGAGTCCAAAGTGTTTTTTACACTTGAAATTTTAATTTGCTCGCTTTGTTGATCTTTCCTGATACTATTCATAGTTGACTGTAATGAGTTTTCTGATTGTTTGATGTCATCGAATGACGTTGTGAATTTATTTTGAATATTATTCATCAAATTTGATGCCTCAATCTTTGAAGTTGTCACAACTTTTTCAATATCTTCAAGTTTTTGCTTTAAATTCCAGTAATTTTGGGTTTTTATGCTTGAAATTTCTTTCAATTTGTCTTTGTAAGATGAAGGAAGTGAAATTTTTGAGTTTTTAACTTTATTCTCAAGATTTTGAAGTTGCTGACTAAAAATTGATGAAGTTTCAGCATTAACGCAAACCAGTGAGTTTTCAAGCTGTTGCAAGTCACTTTTAATGATCAAATAATCGTGATTGTAGCATTTGATTTTTACATCCTCAATAATTTTTATAGTTTCGGCTGCATCATCCATAGCTTCTCTATCAATGCAAAAATTATTGAGCAGTCTTAAATACGTTAATTTCTGTAAGTTTTTAAAGACTTTTAAGCCAATGTGAACAATCTTATTTCCACTAAAACTGACATACTGAAGATTTGGATTATAAGCGAAAAGTTCATCCTCAATGACCTCAATTTCGTTTTTATGAATCTCAAAAAGCAACAATTTTGGCAAAAATTTTAAATCGCTTTGACGGATCTCCTTAGAGCAGAGATATTTCAACCTGGTGACTTTGAAAGTATTTAAATAATTTTATAAACCTCAAATTTTAATTTAAATGCTTAAAAATTCAATGAAAAAAATCATGATTTAATTTTTATTTTGCGTATTGTGATTCATTTAATTTTATCTTAAAACAGTCAGATTGACATTTCATTTTAAATTCTAAAATCCAGTTGCATAAACATTTCTAGGTCAATTTCATTTAAATCACAAACTAAGTTTATTTAAAATAAGCCTTCTCTATAATTCATCTATTTTTTTTAATGTTTCAAAAATCTAATTTGCATTGCCCTTCAGACTATTTTGTTCATTTAATTGTCCATTATAAGCAACTGATATAAATCAAACTAGCAAGTTTAAAATATAAGAAAAACCAGTTTTTCATAACGGTTTCAACCCTTTTCCGACCAATTTTATGTCCACAATGCAATGTGCAAGTTCATATGACTAAACAAAAAAAAATGTTCCATGTGTGTCCGAAATAAAAGACTTAAAGGGGAAGACGCAAGCCCTTTTCTTGATTCTCTGTGAAGAATTTACGGTTAAATCTGGTCAAACCGGTCTCAACCCTTTCATTCTCTCTCGCTCATTGAATTGTTTGTCCGGAAGACAATTGATGACATTAAAAACTCAGGTAGTCAAAATAGACAGAGGAAGAGCCATTGGATAAGCGTGAGAACCGGTTTTTCTTTTGTCCTGTTTTGAGATTTTTTTTATTCTCTCTAGATGTTCATCCCTAACGGAACTTTTAATTGTTGGTAGTTTCAAATGATAGTTTGATATCCAATGCCGCGGAGATGAGATAGGAAAAGGTATCTTTAAGAAAAATCGGAGAATCTTTGCTGTTAATTTATCTTGTTGTCTAAAACTGCATCAATATAAAATTGACTAAGTTTCGCTTTTATTATCCGACTAGTTTTAGTTTCGATTATCAGACTAGGTTAAGTTTGATTTATCTTGTTGTCTAAAACTGCATTAAAGAAACATTGACCAGGTTTTGTTTTATTATCCGACTAGGTAATGTTTCGATTATCTGACTAGGTTTAGTTTCGATTGTCCGACTAGGTTAAGTTTCGATTATTCGGCCAGGTTTAGTTTCGATTATCCGACTAGGTTTAGTTTCGATTATCCGACTAGGTTTAGTTTCGATTATCCGACTAGGTTTAGTTTCGATTATCTGACTAAGGTTCGACTGAACTCTCCATCAAGGTTTAATGTCATTATTCGTCAAGATTTAGCTTCAATTATACGACTAGAGTTAATTTCGATTATCCGACTAGATTAAGGTTTAATTATCCGACGACTAAACAGTCTAGAGTCAACTTCAATTGTCCGACTAAAGTTCCTTTTGATTTTCCGACTAAAGTAAGCTTGGATTATTAGACTAGATTTTGACCCGATTTACCGACTAGAGTATGAATCGTTTATCCGATCTAATTATGAATTCTGCAATCTGAGCCACAATTATTTGACAAGAAAAAAAAGCGTTTAAACGACCACTTAACTCAAAAGAATTTCTTACTTTTAAAAACATTTTTTTTACAATTTTAGGGTCACTCGAAAGGACTTTTTTAAGATGAGAAACCAGTTTTAACCCTTTCTTGATTTTCAATCTCTCTCCTTTATTTTATTCAATTTCCATATGAATTATGCAAATTTAGAGACCGTTGGCTATAGAAAAAGTCCCGTTATTGTTATTAGTTCCCGTCCATATGCCATATATATTTGAGTTTATTCAACATTAGAGAGTATGCATGACACATATATGTATGCATAGATTATATATGACACAGAGTAAATAATGAGCACAATAATGTTAATTTTAATGACTATGACGATGATGATGATGATATGAGTAATTTGATGCATATGTGATGTTCTTCCTGCCTGATTTCATTCATGTCTTGATTTTACTTACATTTTCATATGTTGTATTTAAAAAAGGGGGTCAATGTGATTTTGAAGATGAGGAAAATCGTCAGTTTTGAATAAGATTTGTCCACGGATGGACATGGAATTGTGAATTGTGGACACAAAATTTTAAAGGTTGATGTGAAATTTTTGGGATTTTTAATGGTTTTGAATTTTTTTTGATGGTTTGTGATTGTTTTTGACTTTTTAAAGAGTTGAAAAATGCTTAGCGAAACCTGAGGTGTTATTTTTAATTGGATGGCTTAGTGACACTGATTTGGAGAACAAACTATTAGTTTATGATTAAATGACTCGAAATTATAAAATCTGCTTAAACTTTCTTCTAAGTTTCTAATTTTGATCACAATTGACACTCACTAGAATGACTAAAATGAAGTATGTCCATGAGATTTTACCGATTTTTTGGCAAAATGTGGGAAAACTTGAACAAATTTGTCGTTCGGGTTAATTTGAGCTCAACAGCGCCCTTAAAAATCAAAATTATGCACAAGATCTCACTTAAACCTACTCAAACTACTTCAAATCAATTTCTCAAAACAATAACAAAAGAATAAATCAGACAAAGACCATTTATCAAAACTACACTTCATCCCCAACACTAATTAAGAAATCCTCCTTAATTTACACAGAAAAATATCCAAAAAAGAAGAAAACTTTTACAGAAAAGTAAAAGAAAATAAAGTGAAAAAAATGTGAAAATTGAAAAACTTTTCTCATCTCCAAGTGATGGAAAAAAGGAGAATTCAAAGAAGTGCAACAAAAAGTGAAAAAAAGAAGTTTCCGTTTTTGAAGTGAAAAAAAAACTAAAACTCGTTGAAGTGAGGAAATGAAAAGTTGAAGGAAACTTTCTCGTCGTGACCAGTTTTATGGATCGGATGCAGGAAGATGAGGAAGAAAAATATTGAAGAATATTTATTGAAAATTGGAAAATAAATTTATTTTATGTAGTTTTTATCGAAAGTATTGAATAATGGTTCGAAATGAAAGTGGAAACAGCAACCTAGATATTCACGGATAGAGTAAATCATAGGTTGCCAATGCTAATGTTAATCCATTGTCGATGTCTCTGTCGTCATCTACAAATTTAAGTTTAAAGAACTAAGAGCTTACGATCCCAAAAATCGCATCCTTACCTTTCATTGGCGCTCTCATGATGGCCTGACTAGCCAAAATCAAGGCTTTATCCAAAGGAACCTGACCACGACCTTCGTCATAAGCCTTCACTAATTTAAGAACCTGTTCTCGCTATTGCCATGAAAACATTGAGTCTTTGTTCCTAAACACCTCAGCGACATGCTCAAGAGTACCGAGAATCTCCCAAGAGACTGTAGAGTCTAAGTCATGCTGTTCAAAAGACTTTTAAAAATAAAACAGTCTATCAGATAAAACACAAACTAGTTTCAGTGGATTTATCTTCAGATATATTAATGTCTAAATTCCTTAATTTTTGGATAAACAACACTTGATGACAAGATTTCCATTTGTCTCTTGCTTGCTCTGTCACCTAATTTGGCTTTGTCTACTTACTGAACAGACATTCTTGCTTCTTTATCGAGTTTTCACTGGAAACTCGAAAACACCTTTCAACAACATTTAGTTGAGATTTTGTGTTCTAATGAAACAGTGAACTACTTTATAATAACAGGCTGACCTCGGCATATTCTGAAGACTTTTTGGACACATTGATTCGGGTCCTTAAATATTATCTTTCGGTAAAAGAGTGATGGCAAAGCTTAAAACTAATATGAATTTTGTATAAAAGGCAGTCAGGTCATTTTGAGCTTTACTTTATGGTCAACTTAGTAGTGTAAAATTCAAACTAATCGAAACTTTAAGCAAAATATGTAATTTGTGATTTTTGAAAATAAAAACAATATTCTATAAATTATTTACAATTGAACATAAAAGTAAAGTCCAATTCAGATATAAATTTAAAAAATAATCATCAAAAATGTCTAAAAACTCTGAAGAAAAATCAATAAATTCCCAAAAAGTTTCATTAAAAATTAAAAGAAAATGTCTTCGACTTCTTATTTTTCCATCCATCCACACCGTCCATATTTCATTTCACCCATTCCATAAATTTTCCTTTCATTTTTGTTCCCTTTTATTCCATTTCGATGCCATTAAATCACCCGCGCGCGCTGAAACACAAAACAAAGCAGCAAAAGCAACAAAAAAAATCCCTCAATTTCTCATTTTTCATCGTCGTTTCTGCTGCTTTTTTTTCACTAACCCATTCCACCAATCGAAAAAATTGTTGGCAGTGGGCAATGACAGTAAGAAATTATTGGAGGGTGGGAAATGAATGGAAGTAGGGTGGAATTGAATGAGTTTTACGCGCGGATTCAATTTCAATTTTTTTTTTCTCGATTTTTGATGGAATTTTTTTAAGGGTTCTCGAATTTTTTTTTAAAGAAAAATAAATGAAAGGAATTAAAAATTTGAAAGAATAAAAGGGTTGCTGGGGATGTACAGGCAGTGGAAATAATCGAAGCGGACTTGAGAAAATATTTACATTTTTAATGAAATTTTTTTTTCATGAATTATTTTTTTGAAGGGGGTGAAAAAAAATTATTCCTTTCGAAGATCAAAATGCTTAATTGTTAAGACATTATGTTGAAAATTTGGTGAGCCTAGTTGAAAATTGACTTGACTCCTTTGATTTGTAAGGTTGAGCTTGTCCTTAATACACAAAATCAAGGCAAAATTAGAACTCTGAAAAACGATCAACTTAGGAGAATAGGCATAATAGCTACAAGACTACTGATGTATTTACCAAAAGACCTGAATAAACTTTGTTTCTGCTGCATAAGAAAAATCAACTCAAGAGCCAAATTATATGGCAATAGTTTCGGCCATTTATGAAACAAATCTACAAGCCATACAACTCGATGTTAATTGCAAATAAATTTAACTTTTTACAATTATTTTAAAATCTACTCACAGGCCGTACAAATCTGTTGAGTCTACCTTAATCTTCGCCTAAAACTCGCTCTTGGGTCTTCCAATTTACGATTACAAGCGCAAAAACTTACAAGTTTTACACTAATCATGCAGACAGCATTACATTTGGTAAAGAAATTAAAATTAAAAAGAGATATGGTTGTTGAAACTTAATTATTTCAAATCTAAAATATTTTTTTTTTAAATTTTGACCGAAATTGAATAAAAGTTTCTTATTTAAAACAGTTTTTTTTCAATTTTACAGTTCTTAAATTTTGTCATTTTTTTTATCCACTCCTATAAAGTCAAAAACTATCGAATTTATTTATTATTTGTTATTTTAAAATTATTTAAAAAAAATAAAAAAAACCATAAAAAATCATAAAAATGTAATCAAAAATTCTTTATTCATTTTAAATTTCAGCTAAATTTTATAAATTTTTTTTTTCGCATTCAAAATGATTCATTTCATTCAATAGCTTATAAAAAATCTTCAATCAAAGTCGTCAACCCACTCCTTATTGTCGTTTCTTATTTCAGATTTTTTGTATTTATTTCATAAAATTTTTCATTTTCAGAAATGCGATAAAAATTTCCATCAAAAAGGGATGAAAATAAATTTTTAACAAAAGGGTGATTTTAATGTCTTTTTCTCTAGATTTTTTTTTTGTTCGAAAAAAAAACACGCGGAAAAAATTATTTTTCATCATCTTGAAAAGAGCGCAGAATGAATGCTTAATGAGAGGACGCCATAATAATTTATAAAAAAATTAATAGTATTTATTCCTTTTACTTCAATTAATAAAGATTTATTAGTGAAAACTGGCTAGTTTTTGGACATAATAATGATAAATTTTCAAATACCTTTTTGTTTTTCTTTTTTTAAAATTAAGATAAAAAAAACATCGAAAATTAAAAAAATTCCGTCGACCTAAATGTCGTGTCTCCATCACTTTCCATTCTTCAATAAGCAATCATGTCTCCATCCCCAACTAAATTTCAACTCCACCCGAATGCTGTAATAAGTTGTCTTGTTTGAATTCGCAAGCACAAAAGTGCGAGGAGATGGAAAAAGTGATGAAAAATTAAATTCAATTTTTTACAGTTTTTTTTATCATCTTCATTTTCTTCCTGCTGAGCAGTTCTTTATCTTTTCGCTGTTGTAGATCAATGAAAAATAATGGAAAAAAAAGAGAAAAAAATAATAAAAAATTTTTATTATAATGATTTTTTAATAATTTTTTACATATTAAGATGGTCAAAATTTGGTAATCTTAAAGCTTTTATAAAGATATTTTAGCTTTATATGTAACAAAGTTGATTTCCATGAAGAATCAATAATCAATTCAAATAAATAATAAGTAACCAACAATAAAATACAAAATTAAATAAAACTGCTAGAAACTTTTTTTGTTGCACCCAAAAGATGGCGGACTAGGCAACTTAAAAATTCAAAAAAAAACTAAAAATGATAATAAGAATGCCACTCAATAGATGTCGTAAGTGATTCTTAAAAGAATTTTTCTTACTTTTTCTTTTTAAGATTTTTCAAAGTAAAAGTCTTATTTTCAAGATGAAAGATGTCCGTAGTTAATTGCATAGATAATTCTAGCTAAGCAAAATGAAAAAGCAGAAAAAAAACTAGCCAACGATACTAGAAATATTGCAAATCTATTTTTAAACAGAAAAATCATCATTAAAGCCCACAATTAACCTTTTTGGAATTAATACTGATAAACATGCAAATTTAATACTTTAAATGCCACAAATCTAAAATTAAATAATGAAACAAAAAAAAACTTGATTGCAGTGCGATAAAAGACGCTTTATTTCGTATAAAAAGACAAAATTCTCATACACTGAATTATGCTTCCTGGAAAACAACAAAATAAAGACTTAGTGCAGGATAGACGAAAGTGATTCTAATTTAATACAAAGTAGGCATTAAAATTGCCACATAGGATAGCGTAGAAGATAGAGGAAAGTAGAAGGTTATTTATGTCCAATCGAGTATTCATCTAATCACCACTGGTTAACGATACGGATTGCTTAAGTAGACTATTTAGAGCTTAAAATAGTGAGGAATTTAAAAATAGTTTCTAGTAGTAATTTAGGAGTTTAAGACATCTTCCAAGCCCTTGACGGCATCTTGGAGTGCTTTGCCAAACTTCTCTTTTTTCTCGGATGTCAATTTTTTGCCATCAACTTCAACACTGCCAGCTTCAAAATCTCCACCTTGTGGTTTGAAGAGCTTAGCCAAAATATCAAAAGTTCCAGTCTTTTTGCTGTTTGATTCATCGCATTCTGGGAATTTGGCGCCATCGCAATTGCAGTTCTTCTTGCAGCAATCTTGGTCGTAGACATCACGGTAGAAGTATTTGAGCAATACATCAATGATCATCTTACGACGTTTGCAATCTGGTGAACAAGTACAGTCACATTGTTCTACAAGATAATTTATAAATATTTGTTAAAAATAAATAAATCTCAGAATAAATAAAAACTTACTCTTTGTGGTAACTTCCTCATTGCTTTCGCTTGATTCGATACAAGTTGTTGGTCCCTCCGTAACAGGTTCTTTAGTGCATTTACAGTTTTCAGGATTAAACTTGCCGCCTATTTCATCACACTTTTTAGATTCTTTAACTCTCATTTCACCATCGCAAATAGCTGGTTCTGGAGTCTCCTTACTCTCACTAGAATCAACACAAGTTGTAGGTCCTTCAGTTAAAGTCGACTCATGGCTTTCACTAGATTCGACACAAGTTGTAGGTCCTTCAGTTAAAGTCGACTCATGGCTTTCACTAGATTCGACACAAGTTGTAGGTCCTTCAGTTGTTGTTTCCTTTGTGCATTCACAAGTTTCAGGATTGAATTTACCATTAATTCTTTCACATTTTTCTTCCTTGATCTTTCTCATCTTGTCATCACATTCACCAGTTTCTTCTGTCGACTCATCTCGAGTTGTGGTTGGAGCTTTAGTTGTTGTTTCCTTTGTGCATTCACAAGTTTCAGGATTGAATTTACCATTAATTCTTTCACATTTTTCTTCCTTGATCTTTCTCATCTTGTCATCACATTCACCAGTTTCTTCTGTCGACTCATCTCGAGTTGTGGTTGGAGCTTTAGTTGTTGTTTCCTTTGTGCATTCACAAGTTTCAGGATTGAATTTACCATTAATTCTTTCACATTTTTCTTCCTTGATCTTTCTCATCTTGTCATCACATTCACCAGTTTCTTCTGTCGACTCATCTCGAGTTGTGGTTGGAACTTTAGTTGTTGTTTCCTTTGTGCATTCACAAGTTTCAGGATTGAATTTACCATTAATTCTTTCACATTTTTCTTCCTTGATCTTTCTCATCTTGTCATCACATTCACCAGTTTCTTCTGTCGACTCATCTCGAGTTGTGGTTGGAGCTTTAGTTGTTGTTTCCTTTGTGCATTCACAAGTTTCAGGATTGAATTTACCATTAATTCTTTCACATTTTTCTTCCTTGATCTTTCTCATCTTGTCATCACATTCACCAGTTTCTTCTGTCGACTCATCTCGAGTTGTGGTTGGAGCTTTAGTTGTTGTTTCCTTTGTGCATTCACAAGTTTCAGGATTGAATTTACCATTAATTCTTTCACATTTTTCTTCCTTGATCTTTCTCATCTTGCCATCACATTCACCAGTTTCTTCTGTCGACTCATCTCGAGTTGTGGTTGGAGCTTTAGTTGTTGTTTCCTTTGTGCATTCACAAGTTTCAGGATTGAATTTACCATTAATTCTTTCACATTTTTCTTCCTTGATCTTTCTCATCTTGTCATCACATTCACCAGTTTCTTCTGTCGACTCATCTCGAGTTGTGGTTGGAGCTTTAGTTGTTGTTTCCTTTGTGCATTCACAAGTTTCAGGATTGAATTTACCATTAATTCTTTCACATTTTTCTTCCTTGATCTTTCTCATCTTGTCATCACATTCACCAGTTTCTTCTGTCGACTCATCTCGAGTTGTGGTTGGAGCTTTAGTTGTTGTTTCCTTTGTGCATTCACAAGTTTCAGGATTGAATTTACCATTAATTCTTTCACATTTTTCTTCCTTGATCTTTCTCATCTTGTCATCACATTCACCAGTTTCTTCTGTCGACTCATCTCGAGTTGTGGTTGGAGCTTTAGTTGTTGTTTCCTTTGTGCATTCACAAGTTTCAGGATTGAATTTACCATTAATTCTTTCACATTTTTCTTCCTTGATCTTTCTCATCTTGTCATCACATTCACCAGTTTCTTCTGTCGACTCATCTCGAGTTGTGGTTGGAGCTTTAGTTGTTGTTTCCTTTGTGCATTCACAAGTTTCAGGATTGAATTTACCATTAATTCTTTCACATTTTTCTTCCTTGATCTTTCTCATCTTGTCATCACATTCACCAGTTTCTTCTGTCGACTCATCTCGAGTTGTGGTTGGAGCTTTAGTTGTTGTTTCCTTTGTGCATTCACAAGTTTCAGGATTGAATTTACCATTAATTCTTTCACATTTTTCTTCCTTGATCTTTCTCATCTTGTCATCACATTCACCAGTTTCTTCTGTCGACTCATCTCGAGTTGTGGTTGGAACTTTAGTTGTTGTTTCCTTTGTGCATTCACAAGTTTCAGGATTGAATTTACCATTAACTCTTTCACATTTTTCTTCCTTGATCTTTCTCATCTTGTCATCACATTCACCAGTTTCTTCTGTCGACTCATCTCGAGTTGTGGTTGGAGCTTTAGTTGTTGTTTCCTTTGTGCATTCACAAGTTTCAGGATTGAATTTACCATTAATTCTTTCACATTTTTCTTCCTTGATCTTTCTCATCTTGTCATCACATTCACCAGTTTCTTCTGTCGACTCATCTCGAGTTGTGGTTGGAGCTTTAGTTGTTGTTTCCTTTGTGCATTCACAAGTTTCAGGATTGAATTTACCATTAATTCTTTCACATTTTTCTTCCTTGATCTTTCTCATCTTGTCATCACATTCACCAGTTTCTTCTGTCGACTCATCTCGAGTTGTGGTTGGAGCTTTAGTTGTTGTTTCCTTTGTGCATTCACAAGTTTCAGGATTGAATTTACCATTAATTCTTTCACATTTTTCTTCCTTGATCTTTCTCATCTTGTCATCACATTCACCAGTTTCTTCTGTCGACTCATCTCGAGTTGTGGTTGGAGCTTTAGTTGTTGTTTCCTTTGTGCATTCACAAGTTTCAGGATTGAATTTACCATTAATTCTTTCACATTTTTCTTCCTTGATCTTTCTCATCTTGTCATCACATTCACCAGTTTCTTCTGTCGACTCATCTCGAGTTGTGGTTGGAGCTTTAGTTGTTGTTTCCTTTGTGCATTCACAAGTTTCAGGATTGAATTTACCATTAATTCTTTCACATTTTTCTTCCTTGATCTTTCTCATCTTGTCATCACATTCACCAGTTTCTTCTGTCGACTCATCTCGAGTTGTGGTTGGAGCTTTAGTTGTTGTTTCCTTTGTGCATTCACAAGTTTCAGGATTGAATTTACCATTAATTCTTTCACATTTTTCTTCCTTGATCTTTCTCATCTTGTCATCACATTCACCAGTTTCTTCTGTCGACTCATCTCGAGTTGTGGTTGGAGCTTTAGTTGTTGTTTCCTTTGTGCATTCACAAGTTTCAGGATTGAATTTACCATTAATTCTTTCACATTTTTCTTCCTTGATCTTTCTCATCTTGTCATCACATTCACCAGTTTCTTCTGTCGACTCATCTCGAGTTGTGGTTGGAGCTTTAGTTGTTGTTTCCTTTGTGCATTCACAAGTTTCAGGATTGAATTTACCATTAATTCTTTCACATTTTTCTTCCTTGATCTTTCTCATCTTGTCATCACATTCACCAGTTTCTTCTGTCGACTCATCTCGAGTTGTGGTTGGAGCTTTAGTTGTTGTTTCCTTTGTGCATTCACAAGTTTCAGGATTGAATTTACCATTAATTCTTTCACATTTTTCTTCCTTGATCTTTCTCATCTTGTCATCACATTCACCAGTTTCTTCTGTCGACTCATCTCGAGTTGTGGTTGGAGCTTTAGTTGTTGTTTCCTTTGTGCATTCACAAGTTTCAGGATTGAATTTACCATTAATTCTTTCACATTTTTCTTCCTTGATCTTTCTCATCTTGTCATCACATTCACCAGTTTCTTCTGTCGACTCATCTCGAGTTGTGGTTGGAGCTTTAGTTGTTGTTTCCTTTGTGCATTCACAAGTTTCAGGATTGAATTTACCATTAATTCTTTCACATTTTTCTTCCTTGATCTTTCTCATCTTGTCATCACATTCACCAGTTTCTTCTGTCGACTCATCTCGAGTTGTGGTTGGAGCTTTAGTTGTTGTTTCCTTTGTGCATTCACAAGTTTCAGGATTGAATTTACCATTAATTCTTTCACATTTTTCTTCCTTGATCTTTCTCATCTTGTCATCACATTCACCAGTTTCTTCTGTCGACTCATCTCGAGTTGTGGTTGGAGCTTTAGTTGTTGTTTCCTTTGTGCATTCACAAGTTTCAGGATTGAATTTACCATTAATTCTTTCACATTTTTCTTCCTTGATCTTTCTCATCTTGTCATCACATTCACCAGTTTCTTCTGTCGACTCATCTCGAGTTGTGGTTGGAGCTTTAGTTGTTGTTTCCTTTGTGCATTCACAAGTTTCAGGATTGAATTTACCATTAATTCTTTCACATTTTTCTTCCTTGATCTTTCTCATCTTGTCATCACATTCACCAGTTTCTTCTGTCGACTCATCTCGAGTTGTGGTTGGAGCTTTAGTTGTTGTTTCCTTTGTGCATTCACAAGTTTCAGGATTGAATTTACCATTAATTCTTTCACATTTTTCTTCCTTGATCTTTCTCATCTTGTCATCACATTCACCAGTTTCTTCTGTCGACTCATCTCGAGTTGTGGTTGGAGCTTTAGTTGTTGTTTCCTTTGTGCATTCACAAGTTTCAGGATTGAATTTACCATTAATTCTTTCACATTTTTCTTCCTTGATCTTTCTCATCTTGTCATCACATTCACCAGTTTCTTCTGTCGACTCATCTCGAGTTGTGGTTGGAGCTTTAGTTGTTGTTTCCTTTGTGCATTCACAAGTTTCAGGATTGAATTTACCATTAATTCTTTCACATTTTTCTTCCTTGATCTTTCTCATCTTGTCATCACATTCACCAGTTTCTTCTGTCGACTCATCTCGAGTTGTGGTTGGAGCTTTAGTTGTTGTTTCCTTTGTGCATTCACAAGTTTCAGGATTGAATTTACCATTAATTCTTTCACATTTTTCTTCCTTGATCTTTCTCATCTTGTCATCACATTCACCAGTTTCTTCTGTCGACTCATCTCGAGTTGTGGTTGGAGCTTTAGTTGTTGTTTCCTTTGTGCATTCACAAGTTTCAGGATTGAATTTACCATTAATTCTTTCACATTTTTCTTCCTTGATCTTTCTCATCTTGTCATCACATTCACCAGTTTCTTCTGTCGACTCATCTCGAGTTGTGGTTGGAGCTTTAGTTGTTGTTTCCTTTGTGCATTCACAAGTTTCAGGATTGAATTTACCATTAATTCTTTCACATTTTTCTTCCTTGATCTTTCTCATCTTGTCATCACATTCACCAGTTTCTTCTGTCGACTCATCTCGAGTTGTGGTTGGAGCTTTAGTTGTTGTTTCCTTTGTGCATTCACAAGTTTCAGGATTGAATTTACCATTAATTCTTTCACATTTTTCTTCCTTGATCTTTCTCATCTTGTCATCACATTCACCAGTTTCTTCTGTCGACTCATCTCGAGTTGTGGTTGGAGCTTTAGTTGTTGTTTCCTTTGTGCATTCACAAGTTTCAGGATTGAATTTACCATTAATTCTTTCACATTTTTCTTCCTTGATCTTTCTCATCTTGTCATCACATTCACCAGTTTCTTCTGTCGACTCATCTCGAGTTGTGGTTGGAGCTTTAGTTGTTGTTTCCTTTGTGCATTCACAAGTTTCAGGATTGAATTTACCATTAATTCTTTCACATTTTTCTTCCTTGATCTTTCTCATCTTGTCATCACATTCACCAGTTTCTTCTGTCGACTCATCTCGAGTTGTGGTTGGAGCTTTAGTTGTTGTTTCCTTTGTGCATTCACAAGTTTCAGGATTGAATTTACCATTAATTCTTTCACATTTTTCTTCCTTGATCTTTCTCATCTTGTCATCACATTCACCAGTTTCTTCTGTCGACTCATCTCGAGTTGTGGTTGGAGCTTTAGTTGTTGTTTCCTTTGTGCATTCACAAGTTTCAGGATTGAATTTACCATTAATTCTTTCACATTTTTCTTCCTTGATCTTTCTCATCTTGTCATCACATTCACCAGTTTCTTCTGTCGACTCATCTCGAGTTGTGGTTGGAGCTTTAGTTGTTGTTTCCTTTGTGCATTCACAAGTTTCAGGATTGAATTTACCATTAATTCTTTCACATTTTTCTTCCTTGATCTTTCTCATCTTGTCATCACATTCACCAGTTTCTTCTGTCGACTCATCTCGAGTTGTGGTTGGAGCTTTAGTTGTTGTTTCCTTTGTGCATTCACAAGTTTCAGGATTGAATTTACCATTAATTCTTTCACATTTTTCTTCCTTGATCTTTCTCATCTTGTCATCACATTCACCAGTTTCTTCTGTCGACTCATCTCGAGTTGTGGTTGGAGCTTTAGTTGTTGTTTCCTTTGTGCATTCACAAGTTTCAGGATTGAATTTACCATTAATTCTTTCACATTTTTCTTCCTTGATCTTTCTCATCTTGTCATCACATTCACCAGTTTCTTCTGTCGACTCATCTCGAGTTGTGGTTGGAGCTTTAGTTGTTGTTTCCTTTGTGCATTCACAAGTTTCAGGATTGAATTTACCATTAATTCTTTCACATTTTTCTTCCTTGATCTTTCTCATCTTGTCATCACATTCACCAGTTTCTTCTGTCGACTCATCTCGAGTTGTGGTTGGAGCTTTAGTTGTTGTTTCCTTTGTGCATTCACAAGTTTCAGGATTGAATTTACCATTAATTCTTTCACATTTTTCTTCCTTGATCTTTCTCATCTTGTCATCACATTCACCAGTTTCTTCTGTCGACTCATCTCGAGTTGTAGTTGGAGCTTTAGTTGTTGTTTCCTTTGTGCATTCACAAGTTTCAGGATTGAATTTACCATTAATTCTTTCACATTTTTCTTCCTTGATCTTTCTCATCTTGTCATCACATTCACCAGTTTCTTCTGTCGACTCATCTCGAGTTGTGGTTGGAGCTTTAGTTGTTGTTTCCTTTGTGCATTCACAAGTTTCAGGATTGAATTTACCATTAATTCTTTCACATTTTTCTTCCTTGATCTTTCTCATCTTGTCATCACATTCACCAGTTTCTTCTGTCGACTCATCTCGAGTTGTGGTTGGAGCTTTAGTTGTTGTTTCCTTTGTGCATTCACAAGTTTCAGGATTGAATTTACCATTAATTCTTTCACATTTTTCTTCCTTGATCTTTCTCATCTTGTCATCACATTCACCAGTTTCTTCTGTCGACTCATCTCGAGTTGTGGTTGGAGCTTTAGTTGTTGTTTCCTTTGTGCATTCACAAGTTTCAGGATTGAATTTACCATTAATTCTTTCACATTTTTCTTCCTTGATCTTTCTCATCTTGTCATCACATTCACCAGTTTCTTCTGTCGACTCATCTCGAGTTGTGGTTGGAGCTTTAGTTGTTGTTTCCTTTGTGCATTCACAAGTTTCAGGATTGAATTTACCATTAATTCTTTCACATTTTTCTTCCTTGATCTTTCTCATCTTGTCATCACATTCACCAGTTTCTTCTGTCGACTCATCTCGAGTTGTGGTTGGAGCTTTAGTTGTTGTTTCCTTTGTGCATTCACAAGTTTCAGGATTGAATTTACCATTAATTCTTTCACATTTTTCTTCCTTGATCTTTCTCATCTTGTCATCACATTCACCAGTTTCTTCTGTCGACTCATCTCGAGTTGTGGTTGGAGCTTTAGTTGTTGTTTCCTTTGTGCATTCACAAGTTTCAGGATTGAATTTACCATTAATTCTTTCACATTTTTCTTCCTTGATCTTTCTCATCTTGTCATCACATTCACCAGTTTCTTCTGTCGACTCATCTCGAGTTGTGGTTGGAGCTTTAGTTGTTGTTTCCTTTGTGCATTCACAAGTTTCAGGATTGAATTTACCATTAATTCTTTCACATTTTTCTTCCTTGATCTTTCTCATCTTGTCATCACATTCACCAGTTTCTTCTGTCGACTCATCTCGAGTTGTGGTTGGAGCTTTAGTTGTTGTTTCCTTTGTGCATTCACAAGTTTCAGGATTGAATTTACCATTAATTCTTTCACATTTTTCTTCCTTGATCTTTCTCATCTTGTCATCACATTCACCAGTTTCTTCTGTCGACTCATCTCGAGTTGTGGTTGGAGCTTTAGTTGTTGTTTCCTTTGTGCATTCACAAGTTTCAGGATTGAATTTACCATTAATTCTTTCACATTTTTCTTCCTTGATCTTTCTCATCTTGTCATCACATTCACCAGTTTCTTCTGTCGACTCATCTCGAGTTGTGGTTGGAGCTTTAGTTGTTGTTTCCTTTGTGCATTCACAAGTTTCAGGATTGAATTTACCATTAATTCTTTCACATTTTTCTTCCTTGATCTTTCTCATCTTGTCATCACATTCACCAGTTTCTTCTGTCGACTCATCTCGAGTTGTGGTTGGAGCTTTAGTTGTTGTTTCCTTTGTGCATTCACAAGTTTCAGGATTGAATTTACCATTAATTCTTTCACATTTTTCTTCCTTGATCTTTCTCATCTTGTCATCACATTCACCAGTTTCTTCTGTCGACTCATCTCGAGTTGTGGTTGGAGCTTTAGTTGTTGTTTCCTTTGTGCATTCACAAGTTTCAGGATTGAATTTACCATTAATTCTTTCACATTTTTCTTCCTTGATCTTTCTCATCTTGTCATCACATTCACCAGTTTCTTCTGTCGACTCATCTCGAGTTGTGGTTGGAGCTTTAGTTGTTGTTTCCTTTGTGCATTCACAAGTTTCAGGATTGAATTTACCATTAATTCTTTCACATTTTTCTTCCTTGATCTTTCTCATCTTGTCATCACATTCACCAGTTTCTTCTGTCGACTCATCTCGAGTTGTGGTTGGAGCTTTAGTTGTTGTTTCCTTTGTGCATTCACAAGTTTCAGGATTGAATTTACCATTAATTCTTTCACATTTTTCTTCCTTGATCTTTCTCATCTTGTCATCACATTCACCAGTTTCTTCTGTCGACTCATCTCGAGTTGTGGTTGGAGCTTTAGTTGTTGTTTCCTTTGTGCATTCACAAGTTTCAGGATTGAATTTACCATTAATTCTTTCACATTTTTCTTCCTTGATCTTTCTCATCTTGTCATCACATTCACCAGTTTCTTCTGTCGACTCATCTCGAGTTGTGGTTGGAGCTTTAGTTGTTGTTTCCTTTGTGCATTCACAAGTTTCAGGATTGAATTTACCATTAATTCTTTCACATTTTTCTTCCTTGATCTTTCTCATCTTGTCATCACATTCACCAGTTTCTTCTGTCGACTCATCTCGAGTTGTGGTTGGAGCTTTAGTTGTTGTTTCCTTTGTGCATTCACAAGTTTCAGGATTGAATTTACCATTAATTCTTTCACATTTTTCTTCCTTGATCTTTCTCATCTTGTCATCACATTCACCAGTTTCTTCTGTCGACTCATCTCGAGTTGTGGTTGGAGCTTTAGTTGTTGTTTCCTTTGTGCATTCACAAGTTTCAGGATTGAATTTACCATTAATTCTTTCACATTTTTCTTCCTTGATCTTTCTCATCTTGTCATCACATTCACCAGTTTCTTCTGTCGACTCATCTCGAGTTGTGGTTGGAGCTTTAGTTGTTGTTTCCTTTGTGCATTCACAAGTTTCAGGATTGAATTTACCATTAATTCTTTCACATTTTTCTTCCTTGATCTTTCTCATCTTGTCATCACATTCACCAGTTTCTTCTGTCGACTCATCTCGAGTTGTGGTTGGAGCTTTAGTTGTTGTTTCCTTTGTGCATTCACAAGTTTCAGGATTGAATTTACCATTAATTCTTTCACATTTTTCTTCCTTGATCTTTCTCATCTTGTCATCACATTCACCAGTTTCTTCTGTCGACTCATCTCGAGTTGTGGTTGGAGCTTTAGTTGTTGTTTCCTTTGTGCATTCACAAGTTTCAGGATTGAATTTACCATTAATTCTTTCACATTTTTCTTCCTTGATCTTTCTCATCTTGTCATCACATTCACCAGTTTCTTCTGTCGACTCATCTCGAGTTGTGGTTGGAGCTTTAGTTGTTGTTTCCTTTGTGCATTCACAAGTTTCAGGATTGAATTTACCATTAATTCTTTCACATTTTTCTTCCTTGATCTTTCTCATCTTGTCATCACATTCACCAGTTTCTTCTGTCGACTCATCTCGAGTTGTGGTTGGAGCTTTAGTTGTTGTTTCCTTTGTGCATTCACAAGTTTCAGGATTGAATTTACCATTAATTCTTTCACATTTTTCTTCCTTGATCTTTCTCATCTTGTCATCACATTCACCAGTTTCTTCTGTCGACTCATCTCGAGTTGTGGTTGGAGCTTTAGTTGTTGTTTCCTTTGTGCATTCACAAGTTTCAGGATTGAATTTACCATTAATTCTTTCACATTTTTCTTCCTTGATCTTTCTCATCTTGTCATCACATTCACCAGTTTCTTCTGTCGACTCATCTCGAGTTGTGGTTGGAGCTTTAGTTGTTGTTTCCTTTGTGCATTCACAAGTTTCAGGATTGAATTTACCATTAATTCTTTCACATTTTTCTTCCTTGATCTTTCTCATCTTGTCATCACATTCACCAGTTTCTTCTGTCGACTCATCTCGAGTTGTGGTTGGAGCTTTAGTTGTTGTTTCCTTTGTGCATTCACAAGTTTCAGGATTGAATTTACCATTAATTCTTTCACATTTTTCTTCCTTGATCTTTCTCATCTTGTCATCACATTCACCAGTTTCTTCTGTCGACTCATCTCGAGTTGTGGTTGGAGCTTTAGTTGTTGTTTCCTTTGTGCATTCACAAGTTTCAGGATTGAATTTACCATTAATTCTTTCACATTTTTCTTCCTTGATCTTTCTCATCTTGTCATCACATTCACCAGTTTCTTCTGTCGACTCATCTCGAGTTGTGGTTGGAGCTTTAGTTGTTGTTTCCTTTGTGCATTCACAAGTTTCAGGATTGAATTTACCATTAATTCTTTCACATTTTTCTTCCTTGATCTTTCTCATCTTGTCATCACATTCACCAGTTTCTTCTGTCGACTCATCTCGAGTTGTGGTTGGAGCTTTAGTTGTTGTTTCCTTTGTGCATTCACAAGTTTCAGGATTGAATTTACCATTAATTCTTTCACATTTTTCTTCCTTGATCTTTCTCATCTTGTCATCACATTCACCAGTTTCTTCTGTCGACTCATCTCGAGTTGTGGTTGGAGCTTTAGTTGTTGTTTCCTTTGTGCATTCACAAGTTTCAGGATTGAATTTACCATTAATTCTTTCACATTTTTCTTCCTTGATCTTTCTCATCTTGTCATCACATTCACCAGTTTCTTCTGTCGACTCATCTCGAGTTGTGGTTGGAGCTTTAGTTGTTGTTTCCTTTGTGCATTCACAAGTTTCAGGATTGAATTTACCATTAATTCTTTCACATTTTTCTTCCTTGATCTTTCTCATCTTGTCATCACATTCACCAGTTTCTTCTGTCGACTCATCTCGAGTTGTGGTTGGAGCTTTAGTTGTTGTTTCCTTTGTGCATTCACAAGTTTCAGGATTGAATTTACCATTAATTCTTTCACATTTTTCTTCCTTGATCTTTCTCATCTTGTCATCACATTCACCAGTTTCTTCTGTCGACTCATCTCGAGTTGTGGTTGGAGCTTTAGTTGTTGTTTCCTTTGTGCATTCACAAGTTTCAGGATTGAATTTACCATTAATTCTTTCACATTTTTCTTCCTTGATCTTTCTCATCTTGTCATCACATTCACCAGTTTCTTCTGTCGACTCATCTCGAGTTGTGGTTGGAGCTTTAGTTGTTGTTTCCTTTGTGCATTCACAAGTTTCAGGATTGAATTTACCATTAATTCTTTCACATTTTTCTTCCTTGATCTTTCTCATCTTGTCATCACATTCACCAGTTTCTTCTGTCGACTCATCTCGAGTTGTGGTTGGAGCTTTAGTTGTTGTTTCCTTTGTGCATTCACAAGTTTCAGGATTGAATTTACCATTAATTCTTTCACATTTTTCTTCCTTGATCTTTCTCATCTTGTCATCACATTCACCAGTTTCTTCTGTCGACTCATCTCGAGTTGTGGTTGGAGCTTTAGTTGTTGTTTCCTTTGTGCATTCACAAGTTTCAGGATTGAATTTACCATTAATTCTTTCACATTTTTCTTCCTTGATCTTTCTCATCTTGTCATCACATTCACCAGTTTCTTCTGTCGACTCATCTCGAGTTGTGGTTGGAGCTTTAGTTGTTGTTTCCTTTGTGCATTCACAAGTTTCAGGATTGAATTTACCATTAATTCTTTCACATTTTTCTTCCTTGATCTTTCTCATCTTGTCATCACATTCACCAGTTTCTTCTGTCGACTCATCTCGAGTTGTGGTTGGAGCTTTAGTTGTTGTTTCCTTTGTGCATTCACAAGTTTCAGGATTGAATTTACCATTAATTCTTTCACATTTTTCTTCCTTGATCTTTCTCATCTTGTCATCACATTCACCAGTTTCTTCTGTCGACTCATCTCGAGTTGTGGTTGGAGCTTTAGTTGTTGTTTCCTTTGTGCATTCACAAGTTTCAGGATTGAATTTACCATTAATTCTTTCACATTTTTCTTCCTTGATCTTTCTCATCTTGTCATCACATTCACCAGTTTCTTCTGTCGACTCATCTCGAGTTGTGGTTGGAGCTTTAGTTGTTGTTTCCTTTGTGCATTCACAAGTTTCAGGATTGAATTTACCATTAATTCTTTCACATTTTTCTTCCTTGATCTTTCTCATCTTGTCATCACATTCACCAGTTTCTTCTGTCGACTCATCTCGAGTTGTGGTTGGAGCTTTAGTTGTTGTTTCCTTTGTGCATTCACAAGTTTCAGGATTGAATTTACCATTAATTCTTTCACATTTTTCTTCCTTGATCTTTCTCATCTTGTCATCACATTCACCAGTTTCTTCTGTCGACTCATCTCGAGTTGTGGTTGGAGCTTTAGTTGTTGTTTCCTTTGTGCATTCACAAGTTTCAGGATTGAATTTACCATTAATTCTTTCACATTTTTCTTCCTTGATCTTTCTCATCTTGTCATCACATTCACCAGTTTCTTCTGTCGACTCATCTCGAGTTGTGGTTGGAGCTTTAGTTGTTGTTTCCTTTGTGCATTCACAAGTTTCAGGATTGAATTTACCATTAATTCTTTCACATTTTTCTTCCTTGATCTTTCTCATCTTGTCATCACATTCACCAGTTTCTTCTGTCGACTCATCTCGAGTTGTGGTTGGAGCTTTAGTTGTTGTTTCCTTTGTGCATTCACAAGTTTCAGGATTGAATTTACCATTAATTCTTTCACATTTTTCTTCCTTGATCTTTCTCATCTTGTCATCACATTCACCAGTTTCTTCTGTCGACTCATCTCGAGTTGTGGTTGGAGCTTTAGTTGTTGTTTCCTTTGTGCATTCACAAGTTTCAGGATTGAATTTACCATTAATTCTTTCACATTTTTCTTCCTTGATCTTTCTCATCTTGTCATCACATTCACCAGTTTCTTCTGTCGACTCATCTCGAGTTGTGGTTGGAGCTTTAGTTGTTGTTTCCTTTGTGCATTCACAAGTTTCAGGATTGAATTTACCATTAATTCTTTCACATTTTTCTTCCTTGATCTTTCTCATCTTGTCATCACATTCACCAGTTTCTTCTGTCGACTCATCTCGAGTTGTGGTTGGAGCTTTAGTTGTTGTTTCCTTTGTGCATTCACAAGTTTCAGGATTGAATTTACCATTAATTCTTTCACATTTTTCTTCCTTGATCTTTCTCATCCTGTCATCACATTCACCAGTTTCTTCTGTCGACTCATCTCGAGTTGTAGTTGGAGCTTTAGTTGTTGTTTCCTTTGTGCATTCACAAGTTTCAGGATTGAATTTACCATTAATTCTTTCACATTTTTCTTTCTTGATCTTTCTCATCTTGTCATCACATTCACCAGTTTCTTCTGTCGACTCATCTCGAGTTGTGGTTGGAGCTTTAGTTGTTGTTTCCTTTGTGCATTCACAAGTTTCAGGATTGAATTTACCATTAATTCTTTCACATTTTTCTTCCTTGATCTTTCTCATCTTGCCATCACATTCACCAGTTTCTTCTGTCGACTCATCTCGAGTTGTGGTTGGAGCTTTAGTTGTTGTTTCCTTTGTGCATTCACAAGTTTCAGGATTGAATTTACCGTTAATTCTTTCACATTTTTCTTCTTTGATCTTTCTCATCTTGTCATCACATTCACCAGTTTCTTCTGTCGACTCATCTCGAGTTGTGGTTGGAGCTTTAGTTGTTGTTTCTTTTGTGCATTCACAAGTTTCAGGATTGAATTTACCATTAATTCTTTCACATTTTTCTTCCTTGATCTTTCTCATCTTGTCATCACATTCACCAGTTTCTTCTGTCGACTCATCTCGAGTTGTGGTTGGAACTTTAGTTGTTGTTTCCTTTGTGCATTCACAAGTTTCAGGATTGAATTTACCATTAATTCTTTCACATTTTTCTTCCTTGATCTTTCTCATCTTGTCATCACATTCACCAGTTTCTTCTGTCGACTCATCTCGAGTTGTGGTTGGAACTTTAGTTGTTGTTTCCTTTGTGCATTCACAAGTTTCAGGATTGAATTTACCATTAATTCTTTCACATTTTTCTTCCTTGATCTTTCTCATCTTGTCATCACATTCACCAGTTTCTTCTGTCGACTCATCTCGAGTTGTGGTTGGAGCTTTAGTTGTTGTTTCCTTTGTGCATTCACAAGTTTCAGGATTGAATTTACCATTAATTCTTTCACATTTTTCTTCCTTGATCTTTCTCATCTTGTCATCACATTCACCAGTTTCTTCTGTCGACTCATCTCGAGTTGTAGTTGGAGCTTTAGTTGTTGTTTCTTTTGTGCATTCACAAGTTTCAGGATTGAATTTACCATTAATTCTTTCACATTTTTCTTCCTTGATCTTTCTCATCCTGTCATCACATTCACCAGTTTCTTCTGTCGACTCATCTCGAGTTGTAGTTGGAGCTTTAGTTGTTGTTTCCTTTGTGCATTCACAAGTTTCAGGATTGAATTTACCATTAATTCTTTCACATTTTTCTTCCTTGATCTTTCTCATCTTGTCATCACATTCACCAGTTTCTTCTGTCGACTCATCTCGAGTTGTGGTTGGAGCTTTAGTTGTTGTTTCCTTTGTGCATTCACAAGTTTCAGGATTGAATTTACCATTAATTCTTTCACATTTTTCTTCCTTGATCTTTCTCATCTTGCCATCACATTCACCAGTTTCTTCTGTCGACTCATCTCGAGTTGTGGTTGGAGCTTTAGTTGTTGTTTCCTTTGTGCATTCACAAGTTTCAGGATTGAATTTACCATTAATTCTTTCACATTTTTCTTCCTTGATCTTTCTCATCTTGTCATCACATTCACCAGTTTCATCTGTCGACTCATCTCGAGTTGTGGTTGGAGCTTTAGTTGTTGTTTCCTTTGTACATTCACAAGTTTCAGGATTGAATTTACCATTAATTCTTTCACATTTTTCTTCCTTGATCTTTCTCATCTTGTCATCACATTCACCAGTTTCTTCTGTCGACTCATCTCGAGTTGTGGTTGGAGCTTTAGTTGTTGTTTCCTTTGTGCATTCACAAGTTTCAGGATTGAATTTACCATTAATTCTTTCACATTTTTCTTCCTTGATCTTTCTCATCTTGTCATCACATTCACCAGTTTCTTCTGTCGACTCATCTCGAGTTGTGGTTGGAGCTTTAGTTGTTGTTTCCTTTGTGCATTCACAAGTTTCAGGATTGAATTTACCATTAATTCTTTCACATTTTTCTTCCTTGATCTTTCTCATCTTGTCATCACATTCACCAGTTTCTTCTGTCGACTCATCTCGAGTTGTAGTTGGAGCTTTAGTTGTTGTTTCCTTTGTGCATTCACAAGTTTCAGGATTGAATTTACCATTAATTCTTTCACATTTTTCTTCCTTGATCTTTCTCATCTTGACATCACATTCACCAGTTTCTTCTGTCGACTCATCTCGAGTTGTGGTTGGAGCTTTAGTTGTTGTTTCCTTTGTGCATTCACAAGTTTCAGGATTGAATTTACCATTAATTCTTTCACATTTCTCTTCCTTGATCTTTCTCATCTTGTCATCACATTCACCAGTTTCTTCTGTCGACTCATCTCGAGTTGTAGTTGGAGCTTTAGTTGTTGTTTCCTTTGTGCATTCACAAGTTTCAGGATTGAATTTACCATTAATTCTTTCACATTTTTCTTCCTTGATCTTTCTCATCTTGTCATCACATTCACCAGTTTCTTCTGTCGACTCATCTCGAGTTGTGGTTGGAGCTTTAGTTGTTGTTTCCTTTGTGCATTCACAAGTTTCAGGATTGAATTTACCATTAATTCTTTCACATTTTTCTTCCTTGATCTTTCTCATCTTGTCATCACATTCACCAGTTTCTTCTGTCGACTCATCTCGAGTTGTGGTTGGAGCTTTAGTTGTTGTTTCCTTTGTGCATTCACAAGTTTCAGGATTGAATTTACCATTAATTCTTTCACATTTTTCTTCCTTGATCTTTCTCATCTTGTCATCACATTCACCAGTTTCTTCTGTCGACTCATCTCGAGTTGTGGTTGGAGCTTTAGTTGTTGTTTCCTTTGTGCACTCACAAGTTTCAGGATTGAATTTACCATTAATTCTTTCACATTTTTCTTCCTTGGTCTTTCTCATCTTGTCATCACATTCACCAGTTTCTTCTGTCGACTCATCTCGAGTTGTGGTTGGAGCTTTAGTTGTTGTTTCCTTTGTGCATTCACAAGTTTCAGGATTGAATTTACCATTAATTCTTTCACATTTTTCTTCCTTGATCTTTCTCATCTTGTCATCACATTCACCAGTTTCTTCTGTCGACTCATCTCGAGTTGTGGTTGGAGCTTTAGTTGTTGTTTCCTTTGTGCATTCACAAGTTTCAGGATTGAATTTACCATTAATTCTTTCACATTTCTCTTCCTTGATCTTTCTCATCTTGTCATCACATTCACCAGTTTCTTCTGTCGACTCATCTCGAGTTGTGGTTGGAGCTTTAGTTGTTGTTTCCTTTGTGCATTCACAAGTTTCAGGATTGAATTTACCGTTAATTCTTTCACATTTTTCTTCGTTGATCTTTCTCATCTTGTCATCACATTCACCAGTTTCTTCTGTCGACTCATCTCGAGTTGTGGTTGGAGCTTTAGTTGTTGTTTCCTTTGTGCATTCACAAGTTTCAGGATTGAATTTACCATTAATTCTTTCACATTTTTCTTCCTTGATCTTTCTCATCTTGTCATCACATTCACCAGTTTCTTCTGTCGACTCATCTCGAGTTGTGGTTGGAGCTTTAGTTGTTGTTTCCTTTGTGCACTCACAAGTTTCAGGATTGAATTTACCATTAATTCTTTCACATTTTTCTTCCTTGATCTTTCTCATCTTGTCATCACATTCACCAGTTTCTTCTGTCGACTCATCTCGAGTTGTGGTTGGAGCTTTAGTTGTTGTTTCCTTTGTGCATTCACAAGTTTCAGGATTGAATTTACCATTAATTCTTTCACATTTTTCTTCTTTGATCTTTCTCATCTTGTCATCACATTCACCAGTTTCTTCTGTCGACTCATCCCGAGTTGTGGTTGGAGCTTTAGTTGTTGTTTCCTTTGTGCATTCACAAGTTTCAGGATTGAATTTACCATTAATTCTTTCACATTTTTCTTCCTTGATCTTTCTCATCTTGTCATCACATTCACCAGTTTCTTCTGTCGACTCATCTCGAGTTGTGGTTGGAGCTTTAGTTGTTGTTTCCTTTGTGCATTCACAAGTTTCAGGATTGAATTTACCATTAATTCTTTCACATTTTTCTTCCTTGATCTTTCTCATCTTGCCATCACATTCACCAGTTTCTTCTGTCGACTCATCTCGAGTTGTGGTTGGAGCTTTAGTTGTTGTTTCTTTTGTGCATTCACAAGTTTCAGGATTGAATTTACCATTAATTCTTTCACATTTTTCTTCTTTGATCTTTCTCATCTTGTCATCACATTCACCAGTTTCTTCTGTCGACTCATCTCGAGTTGTGGTTGGAGCTTTAGTTGTTGTTTCCTTTGTGCATTCACAAGTTTCAGGATTGAATTTACCATTAATTCTTTCACATTTTTCTTCCTTGATCTTTCTCATCTTGCCATCACATTCACCAGTTTCTTCTGTTGACTCATCACGAGTTGTGGTTGGAGCTTTAGTTGTTGTTTCCTTTGTGCATTCACAAGTTTCAGGATTGAATTTACCATTAATTCTTTCACATTTTTCTTCCTTGATCTTTCTCATCTTGTCATCACATTCACCAGTTTCTTCTGTCGACTCATCTTGAGTTGTGGTTGGAGCTTTAGTTGTTGTTTCCTTTGTGCATTCACAAGTTTCATGATTGAATTTACCATTAATTCTTTCACATTTTTCTTCCTTGATCTTTCTCATCTTGCCATCACATTCACCAGTTTCTTCTGTCGACTCATCTCGAGTTGTGGTTGGAGCTTTGGTTGTTGTTTCCTTTGTGCATTCACAAGTTTCAGGATTGAATTTACCATTAATTCTTTCACATTTTTCTTCCTTGATCTTTCTCATCTTGCCATCACATTCACCAGTTTCTTCTGTCGACTCATCTCGAGTTGTGGTTGGAGCTTTAGTTGTTGTTTCCTTTGTGCATTCACAAGTTTCAGCATTGAATGTACCATTAATTCTTTCACATTTTTCTTCCTTGATCTTTCTCATCTTGCCATCACATTCACCAGTTTCTTCTGTTGACTCATCTCGAGTTGTGGTTGGAGCTTTAGTTGTTGTTTCCTTTGTGCATTCACAAGTTTCAGGATTGAATTTACCATTAATTCTTTCACATTTCTCTTCCTTGATCTTTCTCATCTTGTCATCACATTCACCAGTTTCTTCTGTCGACTCATCTCGAGTTGTGGTTGGAGCTTTAGTTGTTGTTTCCTTTGTGCATTCACAAGTTTCAGGATTGAATTTACCATTAATTCTTTCACATTTTTCTTCCTTGATCTTTCTCATCTTGTCATCACATTCACCAGTTTCTTTTGTCGACTCATCTCGAGTTGTGGTTGGAGCTTTAGTTGTTGTTTCCTTTGTGCATTCACAAGTTTCAGGATTGAATTTACCATTAATTCTTTCACATTTTTCTTCTTTGATCTTTCTCATCTTGTCATCACATTCACCAGTTTCTTCTGTCGACTCATCCCGAGTTGTGGTTGGAGCTTTAGTTGTTGTTTCCTTTGTGCATTCACAAGTTTCAGGATTGAATTTACCATTAATTCTTTCACATTTTTCTTCTTTGATCTTTCTCATCTTGTCATCACATTCACCAGTTTCTTCTGTCGACTCATCTCGAGTTGTGGTTGGAGCTTTAGTTGTTGTTTCCTTTGTGCATTCACAAGTTTCAGGATTGAATTTACCATTAATTCTTTCACATTTTTCTTCCTTGATCTTTCTCATCTTGCCATCACATTCACCAGTTTCTTCTGTCGACTCATCTCGAGTTGTGGTTGGAGCTTTGGTTGTTGTTTCCTTTGTGCACTCACAAGTTTCAGGATTGAATTTACCATTAATTCTTTCACATTTTTCTTCCTTGATCTTTCTCATCTTGCCATCACATTCACCAGTTTCTTCTGTCGACTCATCTCGAGTTGTGGTTGGAGCTTTAGTTGTTGTTTCCTTTGTGCATTCACAAGTTTCAGGATTGAATTTACCATTAATTCTTTCACATTTTTCTTCCTTGATCTTTCTCATCTTGCCATCACATTCACCAGTTTCTTCTGTCGACTCATCTCGAGTTGTGGTTGGAGCTTTAGTTGTTGTTTCCTTTGTGCATTCACAAGTTTCAGGATTGAATTTACCATTAATTCTTTCACATTTTTCTTCCTTGATCTTTCTCATCTTGCCATCACATTCACCAGTTTCTTCTGTCGACTCATCTCGAGTTGTGGTTGGAGCTTTGGTTGTTGTTTCCTTTGTGCATTCACAAGTTTCAGGATTGAATTTACCATTAATTCTTTCACATTTTTCTTCCTTGATCTTTCTCATCTTGCCATCACATTCACCAGTTTCTTCTGTCGACTCATCTCGAGTTGTGGTTGGAGCTTTAGTTGTTGTTTCCTTTGTGCATTCACAAGTTTCAGGATTGAATTTACCATTAATTCTTTCACATTTTTCTTCCTTGATCTTTCTCATCTTGCCATCACATTCACCAGTTTCTTCTGTCGACTCATCTCGAGTTGTGGTTGGAGCTTTAGTTGTTGTTTCCTTTGTGCATTCACAAGTTTCAGGATTGAATTTACCATTAATTCTTTCACATTTTTCTTCCTTGATCTTTCTCATCTTGCCATCACATTCACCAGTTTCTTCTGTCGACTCATCTCGAGTTGTGGTTGGAGCTTTAGTTGTTGTTTCCTTTGTGCATTCACAAGTTTCAGGATTGAATTTACCATTAATTCTTTCACATTTTTCTTCCTTGATCTTTCTCATCTTGCCATCACATTCACCAGTTTCTTCTGTCGACTCATCTCGAGTTGTGGTTGGAGCTTTGGTTGTTGTTTCCTTTGTGCATTCACAAGTTTCAGGATTGAATTTACCATTAATTCTTTCACATTTTTCTTCCTTGATCTTTCTCATCTTGCCATCACATTCACCAGTTTCTTCTGTCGACTCATCTCGAGTTGTGGTTGGAGCTTTGGTTGTTGTTTCCTTTGTGCATTCACAAGTTTCAGGATTGAATTTACCATTAATTCTTTCACATTTTTCTTCCTTGATCTTTCTCATCTTGCCATCACATTCACCAGTTTCTTCTGTCGACTCATCTCGAGTTGTGGTTGGAGCTTTAGTTGTTGTTTCCTTTGTGCATTCACAAGTTTCAGGATTGAATTTACCATTAATTCTTTCACATTTTTCTTCCTTGATCTTTCTCATCTTGCCATCACATTCACCAGTTTCTTCTGTCGACTCATCTCGAGTTGTGGTTGGAGCTTTGGTTGTTGTTTCCTTTGTGCATTCACAAGTTTCAGGATTGAATTTACCATTAATTCTTTCACATTTTTCTTCTTTGATCTTTCTCATCTTGTCATCACATTCACCAGTTTCTTCTGTCGACTCATCTCGAGTTGTGGTTGGAGCTTTAGTTGTTGTTTCCTTTGTGCATTCACAAGTTTCAGGATTGAATTTACCATTAATTCTTTCACATTTTTCTTCCTTGATCTTTCTCATCTTGCCATCACATTCACCAGTTTCTTCTGTCGACTCATCTCGAGTTGTGGTTGGAGCTTTAGTTGTTGTTTCCTTTGTGCATTCACAAGTTTCAGGATTGAATTTACCATTAATTCTTTCACATTTTGCTTCCTTGATCTTTCTCATCTTGCCATCACATTCACCAGTTTCTTCTGTCGACTCATCTCGAGTTGTGGTTGGAGCTTTAGTTGTTGTTTCCTTTGTGCATTCACAAGTTTCAGGATTGAATTTACCATTAATTCTTTCACATTTTTCTTCCTTGATCTTTCTCATCTTGCCATCACATTCACCAGTTTCTTCTGTCGACTCATCTCGAGTTGTGGTTGGAGCTTTAGTTGTTGTTTCCTTTGTGCATTCACAAGTTTCAGGATTGAATTTACCATTAATTCTTTCACATTTTTCTTCTTTGATCTTTCTCATCTTGTCATCACATTCACCAGTTTCTTCTGTTGACTCATCTCGAGTTGTGGTTGGAGCTTTAGTTGTTGTTTCCTTTGTGCATTCACAAGTTCCAGGATTGAATTTACCATTAATTCTTTCACATTTTTCTTCCTTGATCTTTCTCATCTTGCCATCACATTCACCAGTTTCTTCTGTCGACTCATCTCGAGTTGTGGTTGGAGCTTTAGTTGTTGTTTCCTTTGTGCATTCACAAGTTTCAGGATTGAATTTACCATTAATTCTTTCACATTTTTCTTCCTTGATCTTTCTCATCTTGTCATCACATTCACCAGTTTCTTCTGTCGACTCATCTCGGGTTGGAGCTTTAGTTGTTGTTTCCTTTGTGCATTCACAAGTTTCAGGATTGAATGTACCATTAATTCTTTCACATTTTTCTTCCTTGATCTTTCTCATCTTGCCATCACATTCACCAGTTTCTTCTGTTGACTCATCTCGAGTTGTGGTTGGAGCTTTAGTTGTTGTTTCCTTTGTGCATTCACAAGTTTCAGGATTGAATTTACCATTAATTCTTTCACATTTCTCTTCCTTGATCTTTCTCATCTTGTCATCACATTCACCAGTTTCTTCTGTCGACTCATCTCGAGTTGTGGTTGGAGCTTTAGTTGTTGTTTCCTTTGTGCATTCACAAGTTTCAGGATTGAATTTACCATTAATTCTTTCACATTTTTCTTCCTTGATCTTTCTCATCTTGTCATCACATTCACCAGTTTCTTCTGTCGACTCATCTCGAGTTGTGGTTGGAGCTTTAGTTGTTGTTTCCTTTGTGCATTCACAAGTTTCAGGATTGAATTTACCATTAATTCTTTCACATTTTTCTTCTTTGATCTTTCTCATCTTGTCATCACATTCACCAGTTTCTTCTGTCGACTCATCTCGAGTTGTGGTTGGAGCTTTAGTTGTTGTTTCCTTTGTGCATTCACAAGTTTCAGGATTGAATTTACCATTAATTCTTTCACATTTTTCTTCCTTGATCTTTCTCATCTTGTCATCACATTCACCAGTTTCATCTGTCGACTCATCTCGAGTTGTGGTTGGAGCTTTGGTTGTTGTTTCCTTTGTGCACTCACAAGTTTCAGGATTGAATTTACCATTAATTCTTTCACATTTTTCTTCCTTGATCTTTCTCATCTTGCCATCACATTCACCAGTTTCTTCTGTCGACTCATCTCGAGTTGTGGTTGGAGCTTTAGTTGTTGTTTCCTTTGTGCATTCACAAGTTTCAGGATTGAATTTACCATTAATTCTTTCACATTTTTCTTCCTTGATCTTTCTCATCTTGCCATCACATTCACCAGTTTCTTCTGTCGACTCATCTCGAGTTGTGGTTGGAGCTTTAGTTGTTGTTTCCTTTGTGCATTCACAAGTTTCAGGATTGAATTTACCATTAATTCTTTCACATTTTTCTTCCTTGATCTTTCTCATCTTGCCATCACATTCACCAGTTTCTTCTGTCGACTCATCTCGAGTTGTGGTTGGAGCTTTGGTTGTTGTTTCCTTTGTGCATTCACAAGTTTCAGGATTGAATTTACCATTAATTCTTTCACATTTTTCTTCCTTGATCTTTCTCATCTTGCCATCACATTCACCAGTTTCTTCTGTCGACTCATCTCGAGTTGTGGTTGGAGCTTTAGTTGTTGTTTCCTTTGTGCATTCACAAGTTTCAGGATTGAATTTACCATTAATTCTTTCACATTTTTCTTCCTTGATCTTTCTCATCTTGCCATCACATTCACCAGTTTCTTCCGTCGACTCATCTCGAGTTGTGGTTGGAGCTTTAGTTGTTGTTTCCTTTGTGCATTCACAAGTTTCAGGATTGAATTTACCATTAATTCTTTCACATTTTTCTTCTTTGATCTTTCTCATCTTGTCATCACATTCACCAGTTTCTTCTGTCGACTCATCTCGAGTTGTGGTTGGAGCTTTAGTTGTTGTTTCCTTTGTGCATTCACAAGTTTCAGGATTGAATGTACCATTAATTCTTTCACATTTTTCTTCCTTGATCTTTCTCATCTTGTCATCACATTCACCAGTTTCTTCTGTCGACTCATCTCGAGTTGTGGTTGGAGCTTTAGTTGTTGTTTCCTTTGTGCATTCACAAGTTTCAGGATTGAATTTACCATTAATTCTTTCACATTTTGCTTCCTTGATCTTTCTCATCTTGCCATCACATTCACCAGTTTCTTCTGTCGACTCATCTCGAGTTGTGGTTGGAGCTTTAGTTGTTGTTTCCTTTGTGCATTCACAAGTTTCAGGATTGAATTTACCATTAATTCTTTCACATTTTTCTTCCTTGATCTTTCTCATCTTGCCATCACATTTACCAGTTTCTTCCGTCGACTCATCTCGAGTTGTGGTTGGAGCTTTAGTTGTTGTTTCCTTTGTGCATTCACAAGTTTCAGGATTGAATTTACCATTAATTCTTTCACATTTTTCTTCCTTGATCTTTCTCATTTGGCCCTTACAAATGCCATCTTCTGAAGTTTCATTACTTTCTTCAGATTCCAAACATGTTGTTTGATCTGTTGATTGTGTTGTTGTTTCTTCACTTTCACTAGATTCAAGGCATGTTGTTTGATAATCTATTTCATTTTCGGAACTTTCTGGTTTTTCAGGTCTTGTTGCTGAGTTGCTTGGTTTTGAAATGCATTTACATTTACTAGCAATGAATCTACCTTTTAGTTTAGCACATCTTTCAGTTTCAGCTCTTCTCATTGTACTTTCACATTTTTCTGGTCTTTGTGAAGATTTTCTTGATTTTGATGTAGAATCGCTTCTTTTAGATTTCCTTGAAACAGACTTTGAGCTTGATTTTGAATTTGTTTTTGATTTCTTAATTGGTTTTTCATTTGATTTATCTTTATTTTCGTTTTCGTCTGATAAATTTTTCTTTTCGTCTGATTTTACTGGTTTTGTTTCATCTTCTTCTTTCGTGTCTTGATTTGGTATTGAAGGTTTAGAGCACTTGCAAGTTTCTTCATCAAATTTTCCTTTTGCTTTTGCACAGTCATTAGCTTCTTTAGCTCGCATTTTACCTTCGCATTTTAATGCTGGTGTTTTTTCCTCACTTGAATGTGGTTTATTTTCTTCAGAATCTGAGCCTTTTCCTTCTTCTGATTCATCATTATCATCATTTGACTTTTCTTTGTTTTTCTTTTTCTTCTTTATGATTTCATCCGATTTGCTTTCGTTTTCCTCTGAAGTTGCTGTATTTTCATCAGATTCTTCTTCTGTTGTATCTTCCTCTACATATTCTAGACTTTTCTCCTCTTTACCTTTCTTTCCTTTTGGAGCTATACTGGATGCAGTCTAAAATTAAGAATACCGTGATTAAATTTTATTTTTTTTAAATTAAAACAAGTTTCAATTGTCAGGTTAAATGAGATTCTTTGGTCATCTACATTATAAAAGTCCAATTCACTGATTCACTGACTCTAGAACGGAAGCAATGTGAAGACATTTGTGAAGACGTATGAGGCCAAAAATTTTAGGAGTTTTGACAAGTTGGTTTAGGTTGGGGTGGGTGTCAGGTGGGGGATGGGGACAAGGTGGGTGTCAGGTGGGGGATGGGGACAAGGTGGGTGTCAGGTATATTTTGTGAAGCCATATATAATTTTGTGAAGCCATGTGAAGTTTTGTGAAGCCATGCGAAGCTTTTTGAAAAGACATGGTAGGTTTCGGGGGGATTAAAGTGTTAATGGGATTAATGGGGTCCGAGTTTAGGGGGATTTGTGAAGCCATGTGAAGTTCTGTGGTAGGATTGACCTTAAAAACATTATGGTTATTTGCGTCTTAAAGTTCTTTACATAATAGTAATCAAATTTTAACCCTGATAAGTGGCACCACGGGCGCCTCCGGATAGCCTAGTTAATCATGATACGTGTCGCTTATTTTTTTTGACAGAATTTTACTATCGTAATCACATCAACATAAAGTGCTAAGAAGTCAAAAATAATATGAAGTACCGACTCTGAGAGTACGAGGCCAGCGTGTCAAGCATCTTGATGAGGACTATTTGAATGTTGAGGATATAAATTAGCAGCGTTATCAAGACATTATTGGCTTTATTAAGGACATAGGAATTCTATCATAGGGAACTTTGGATGATACAACAGAGCATCTTTTACTTTTAGCAAAACCTTTCATTACATTATATTCAATTCTTTCTGAGAGTCCAGTTGAAGTCTTTAGTAGTCTTATCAACTCTGGAAAAAACTTATCCGCTTATTCATCAAATGTCTTGTAAAAGTTAAATTTAAAAGAATAAAGCCACAGAGGAACTTCAAAAGATTGTTCTGTTCAACACGAGCTTGAAGCTTCTGAATATAATTTAAATAATTAAATTAAAATTAATATTGGCTACATTTGACTCCATATTCACTAAATCTTATTATTTAAAAATAAATTGTTTTTTTTTCATAAGTTTCTAATTTAGCGATCAAAAATCTAATTCTCAGATAATCAATTTAAAAACTTATTAGAAGCGTCTGATTCTTAAAAAGACTTACCTCGTCCTCATATTCATACTCGTACTCGTATGCGTAATCGTCATCGCTAAATTAAAGAAAAATGAAATAAAAAATTCATTTGAATTTGTTTAAATTAAAAACTGTGATAATTTTATATTAATATTGAAACCAGACGACTGTTTAAATAAGGAATTAAAATTTCAGTAATTTAACACAATGAAGCTTGGAAATTTTATCGAAAAAAAATACAACGCCCCTTAAAGATATGCAATTGAAATCGAATCGATAAATTTGCATACGTGTAAAATTATGAAATTTTTTTCTGTTAAATGAGAGAATTAAAGTTGGATAATAATTTATATAAAATATATTTTTAATTGAAATTAATTTCTTTTTTAAAGAAATTATCATTTTTGATTTTTAAATATTTTGACTCACCCATAATACTGATCGTAACTGAAATAAATGGAAAAGGAAAAAATTCATCAAATATAAGAAAATCAATTTTAGATAACTTTTAAATTGCTCCTCAAATTGCTAGAAAAATTTCATGCAATATTTGAGAAAAATTATGAAATAATAATATATACGTAATGCTGCTCATTTTTTTAAATTTAATTTAAAATCGGTTACTCAATCTGTTGCTATTCATTAATTTTTATTATTATTTTTCAAATACTAAACCTTTTTCTAAAGTTAATCAAAATTTATTTAAAATTCCTTTTTTTAATATTTTTTTGGTACTTACTAGTCATCGTCGTAATATTCATCGTAGTACTCATAGTCACCATCTACAGGACCCTCAGGACCTTCTGGTCTTTCAGGCCTTTCTGGTGGTGTTGCTGTAGTTTCCATGGCTGCGATTTTCTTCTTTGGAGGTGGTGGGAACATATCAGGATGCTCCTTTTTAACTTTATCCATAATTTCTTCAGAGCAAACGAGTTCGTGTTCAGATTGCTCTTCACATGATGACTCGGAATGATCACCGAAGGCAGTTACTGCTCCAATAAGGAACAGTAAAATTAAAAATGATTTCACCATTTTCTTTTTACTTCTTTTTTCACTTAATTCACACTTCTTTACTATTTCTAGGAGAAGTCTGGAAATGAATTCCAAAAACTGACTTTACTAGGCTCCGAGGTCCTCCTTTTATACCAATAAAATGAGAGAGTTAGTCATACTGTCTCTTTCATCCAGAATATTATGGATTAAATTTTTATAATATTTTAATAAATCAACCTTATTAATAATAATGAATTTTTAAATTGAGATAACTTTACTGTAGCAAAAGTGAGAAAAGAAAGAGAACGAAAATGGTTTCGATAGTTTATGAGAGACTAGGTTTTGTCACATTCGTGCACCAAGACTCAATCGATACAGTTTATTATTATTTCTTTACCTATTTTAAATTAAACTCTTGTTTTAATGTAAGTTATTATTCATATATTTAAAAAAAAAAACAATAATTGTATAAAAAATAAATTTATTATATTAAAAAACATTTAATAATTATTTATTTAAAATCATCTATCTTAGGACAATTTTAAAAGAAATCCAAAGTTATTTAAAATCCTCCTTAGATATTTAACAAGGATTTGGAGCGTTTTAAGAACCTTAAAGATTGTGATATTGCTTAAAAGATATAATTTTTAAGTCGAAAGTATTTTCTAAGGTTAAAAGAGTAAAAAAAAAATCAGAATTTCATAAATTAAGGAAGTTCCTTGTACATTCAAGATTATTACGTAAATAAAAGAAAAATTGATTAAAAACGTTATAAATATGGTTTTCAATCCCGGGATTGAAATGTATGTAATCCCGGGGTCAAACCCGGGATTCAGGACATTTTAACCCCTATTGAAAGGGATTGAAAACCCTAGTAATAAAATTGACAATTTTGGTTAAAAATTTGATAAATTTAGATCAAAAACATAAAACATGTTAAAAAGTTCTGTAAAATTATAGTTGAAAATCTTAAGAGTTAAGCAAGAAGATTATTTTTATTATTATTATTATTATTGTTATTATTATTATTATATTTATTAAAACTTTCAATAGCCAGAGCTTAGATAAATTAGAATTTGATCGATTTTGATCATTTTTGATCATTTTAAAATATTTCATCAAATTGCGGACTTAACAATAAGAATTCAAACAGCTGGTTGTGAAATTTTAATTGTCAAGTGCATTTTTGAGCAGAAGAACAAAGAAAAATTATTAAGAGATAAATGGTGGAATAAAATGTTTGGACAAGTGTGTCTGATAAGAAAATGAAGCTTAAATTTTAATTTTAAGTATTAAACGAGAAAATTTTTAAATTTATTAATTTTATAACTTTCGAGAAAATTCTATTTTCTCTCGAAAGAAAGTTCTGGGATCATCCCACAAACTGTAATTCGTATGTTTCATAGTTTATTTTGCAATAAATCAAACCTGTCTGCCTGTTTCAAGGCATGAACACCGGATGAATAATACTTTTGGTTTTGCCTTGGCTTCTTTTACAGCTTTAATTCAAAAACTAGCATTTAAATCTATTTGAACATTATTATTTAATTAACTTTCTAGGTAAACTGTTTATTATTTGAATTTTGATAGGCAAAATGAGTTTAAAAATTTCATTAAACGGCATCTGATCAAATAGTTAATTCGGAATACATCTTAAGTTAAATTTACACTAAGACAATAAAAACATTAATAAATGTCATCTTTATCACATGTTTTTTTATCTTATTATTTATGTTTAATATCATTAAATTTTATTTGTAGATCATTTAAATTTTCAATTCAGACTCTTTAGTTGGTTTTCTCATCAGAAGGAAATCATTTACACGTATAATGAGTTTTTGTCCATTAACTATGACTTTCAATTAATGGTTTCTAGTATTATTTTTGTGATTAATAACTCGGCTTCAATATATTAAATTTCAACGAAAAAAAACCTTTACCTGTTCAGATCAATTGTGATCCAGAGGTGTGCTAATGAGAGTTTAACGAGTGAGGATGCGCCAAATCACTGCACTCAAACTTGGACCTACAATTTATAGTGGGATCCGGACCACTTCTTTGCTGACATTTCTGCTTGTAGCCTCCAAAGGCTGTGAGCCTCATTTCCAGTACATATGATTCGAAAAAGGACAATTGAAAAATTTCCCATACCCAGTCTCGAACTCATGATCGCTGTGTCGGTATTGCAATAATTAAGTACCGAAGTACTAAACCATTCCGCCACCAAGCAACTTCAGCTCACAAACTCAAATTTCAACAACTTTTAATAAATACGTAAGCAGTAAAAATTTCACGGATTAAAAAGAGAATTTCAGTATCCAACAGCCAAATTCCATGCTGATATCACGCAACCTTTGTGTCATTCGACAGTTTCATGGGTCTTTTTGTAGCAAACATATTTTTATTTTATTTTTAAGTTTCACATTATTTTATTAATTATTCACATTTTTTAAGCATCTTATTCCTATCAGTTGACAGTTAAGTGATCAAAACGTGTTTTATTTTAATGACGTTATCTTCCATTTGTTCAAATACTCATTATTGAACACTTTGGGTTTTTCACTTGTTTTTAACTCATTTAAATTATTATTATTAATTCAGTAAAATGTTTTAAAAAAATATTTTCAATATTTTAAATAGAAAAAAAAACTGAATAAGAAATTTTAATATTTGAAGACATTTGAAACTTTTTGTTGTCTTGCTGTTAACATGGCGATGAATCAGTGTCCTATACAAAGACTATCCATCGGTATTTGCCGATTTTTGGTTAAAAAGTAGGATTTGTCCTGATTTCAGCTCTGAAAAGGGAGGAAAAGACAATATTTTCAAGCAATTTTCAAGAACAATAGGTTCAAAAAAGAACATTCAAGATTTTGAGCGGGACTTTGTTCAAAAAAACGAAACTGTCCCTTACAAAAGTGTGCATTTAGACAGCTTAGCTCTACATTCTTAACATAAACTTTTAAATTTAAATGAAATCTAAATTCGTTGATTATATTCAGTGCCTGGTTCCCAAGGCTCAGATTTTAGGAATTGAATTTAATTTCTGTCTTAGGATGCCTTGGGTAGACTTAGAAACCGGGTCTTCTTGGTCTATACTCTGTAAAAAAGGCTAAATAAGCAATTCATATGTTTTATCAAAAACACAGTTTAAATATAATATCGACAAAATCAAAATTAATCATTATTAGCTTTATGATTCTAAAACAATGAGAAAGTGTTATTCATAGCAATAATATGACTGCATATGGATATTAAATAACAAACTTGAAAAAACGACTTTATAAAAGTTTTTTTCTAAAATAAGCTCATTTGAAAAACTTTTTTCTTTAATCAAAATTGAGTTTACAGTTATATTAATTTAAACACAATTGGTTCAGATCAACATGTTGAGTCTTAGCTTCTTCTGATGCATGTGAGCAGTCACGATATACTAATTACGATCCGAGCGAATTTTACTAGAAAAATCTTACTCTACAATAACAACAATAAATCATTAAACAATAAAATAAATCTTTTTATGTATTAAAATTCTTTTAAAAAAATTAAATTATTTTCTTCAACTTCATAATTCATCTTTTAAACCATTTTTACCATCAATATAGTCAAAATTTGATATGCAATCATAAAAAACTGAAAATTTGTCATCATTAAGAACAATTTTTCCCTTTGTTGTCGCATCAACTTCAACGGCATCATCAACACACTCGTTTTTGTAGAATCTTGCAATTTTTAGATTTTCAGCAGCATCAAAAATATCTGGATCAACAGCTTCAATTGAATTTCCATTGAATGTGAGCGATTTGAGATTTTTAAGTGACGATGGATGGAATGCATTAGAGTTCAGGACAGTCAGTTGATTGTTGGACATGATTAAATGCCTTAATTCATTTAAAGATGCAAAGACAGCGATTGGAAGTTCATCAATTCTATTGTGAGACATTTCGAGATAAATGAGGCGAGGAATTGAGCTGAACCAATCAAGTTTGATGTCTACAATGTCACAGTTGCTAATGTAAAGGTACTGAAGTGCTGCCATTGACTTAAAGATATTTTCAGGAAGCTCATGTAATGGATTGTTGCTGATTGATAACCATTCTAGTTTAGATAAAGATCTAAATAGTCCATCTGATAATTGTTCAATTTGGTTCCCTTCCAAGTCTAAAAACCGCAACCCGCGTGGCCCCTCAAAGGCGTCGCGATGAATTTCTCGAATTTTATTATTTGACAAGTAAAGTGCGCCTAAATTCCTGCAATTTTCCATCGCTTCTCGGCTCACAATTTTGATTTCCTTCTCAGCCAGCGATAAAATTTCTAAATTTCTAAATTGCTTGCACAAAACTGATGGAATGATTGAAGTATGTCCTGTACTTTTTTCAATTGCATTGACGTCATCATCATGATTGCCTGGTATCTTCTCAAAATCATCAAATCCACTTGGATTATAAATTCTTAGTCGACAAGTAAATGTTTTCTTATTTTCATCACCAAAATCACTCGTGTCTTCATACTCACAATTTATTTCCTGTCCAAATGTGTTGGAAATTATGAGAAAAATTAGTAAAATTTCTTTCATCACAGCTGGCACTAACAACGTGTTAATTGACTTTAGAATCATACACAGAAGTAAATAAAAAGTATATAATTTTTTTATCAATATATTTTAATTGTATTTTAAAAATATCGATAAGATAATGAATAATAAGTGTTGGTTTAGATTATTTGAAATTATCTTGAATTTCTTAAATCAATATTTGGAGCTGCTACTTTTTACCGCATTTTTTGAAACTTGTTTTTATTTTATTAAAATGGATCCATGAATGAGTTATTTGCCAATAGCAACAATATCTGCCAGAAATTTAAAATTGCCCACCTTTAGGAGCAGACTTTATAATCACACAACTTAAAGCAGATATTTTTATAATTTTTCATAAGTTATGGCAACTTATTACTTATTTATGGAAAGCTTTAAATAAAGGAACACAAAATGAGTTTAATTTCTACTCAGAAAAATCCAGTGTGGCAACAGGTTATTTCACAGCAGCAATGAAAGTGCAAAGAACCTAAATTATTATTATTATTATTATTACTATTATTATTATTTTTATTAATCAATGGCCATCACATTAGCTGTAGAAATTGACTCGATCCGACACGGCTATCCGCTAACGCTTCACTACTCAGCTCAGCAAAGTACCGTCAAGATAAGTTTTTTGTAATCCAGTAACTTTAAAGTCATGTCCAAGTCCAAAAACAATGATTCAAGAGCTTTAAGTTCATGTAAATCACCAAAAAATTAGATAAAGTAGCATTAAAGTCGTGCTCAAGTCCAAAATCAATGATCCAGGAGCATTAAAGTTATGTCCAACACCAAAAACTAATATTCAGTAGCTTTTTAAAGGCACCAAACTCAATTCATTTTATTTAGAATTTTAAAAATTTTAAATTTAATAGATGTAATAATTTCCCGCACATTTTTTGACATTTAACTGATTTCTAAGGCTCTTAGGGTTTTACACAATTTTCCATCATTTCCATTTTGTCTCTACTAGTTTTCGTCTTCATTTTCGTATTTTAACCTATGATCTTCTAATACACATTAATTGAGCTATAAAAAATCAACTTACTTAATAACGGTCATTTGAAATTCAAAATTTTCACAACCTTACAAATTCTTCTTCTTCTTCTTCTTAATTAACTTTATTATGGTCCATCAGCTTATTGCTATTTAAAGACCGTTCACAATTCCAGGTAGTTTAATTTTTGTTATGTCTCGATTGTGATCTGTCAATGTAATTAATATATTCTGCTGTATTCCGAGATGATCGATTCCTGTTTGTCAATGTTGATTTGTTGAAATCCAGTCAGCACCAATTGATTGATAGAACTTGCTCGCGATATATGGGGAAACACACAAAACCCATCGCGAGACAAATTCTCCTCACAATTGACGATAATCCGTTGTATTCCAATAATATTCAATGTCTAGGTTATGGCTATGATAGAACATTCTTGTCCACGACTGTTGGTAAAACACAAAAAACCCACGTGAAACAATTGATTCTCCTCACAACTGCCGCCGATCGTGATTTGTCAATATAATTAAATGTTCTTTGGTATTCCGATGATGATCAATTCCGTTTTATCTAGATTATGTGCACATTTTTTTCCGATTTCAATTTATATCCAAAATTTAATTAAATCGCGACTTTGCTGAGTTTTTTCCTTGGTATCTTTGTTCTTTGTTACTTTGAAGACAGTTCCCGTAGGTTTGTGACTTATTCCTACGCGTAATTAATTAATTTTGAAGTATTGCACAATTCCACAACTTCCTCATTCGGAGGTTGGGAGAAAAACTGACCTTACAAATTCTTTAAAAATCATACCATTGAATAAAATTGAGCAAAATTTTTTTTAAACTACTCAGGAAAGTCAAATGCACTAAAATTACGCTTAACATATTTAAAAAATATTATCTGAAATATTTAAGTTTTTTGATTTTCGATAAAAGAAATGAAAAAGTAATTTTTCTTTTTTTTGTTATTAGGCAATAAAACAAAGGAACTAAACCAGGGGCGCAGCCAGAAAATTTTTAAGGGGGGGCCCATTTTCGAAAATTAAAAAACCGTTATTTTGTATTCTTAAATCTATATTCATTCTTCATAAGTTTAAATATTTAATTCAATATTCATACATTAAATTTGATTTTTCGTGCTGATTTTGACATTTCTTTCATCACTTCCTCTACATTAACTGGTTCTTCTCTATAAATACTTAATAAAACAATTATCAGATTTTTGCAGGGGGGGCCCAGGCCCCCTATGGCCCCCCCTCTGGCTACGCCCCTGAACTAAACCTAAAATCTTTTTCTTTTGCTGTCTCTTAGTCGTCAGATGATTCTGCTGATCCATAAACACTTTCATCATCCTCGGTAATTCGTTGTTCATCAGGATTAATTCATTGGACTTGAAGTATTTCTGCTGGAACTGGTTGAACTGCTGCCTCTACTGGCTGTTGAATTTTGTGTTCATTTTCACGATAATAATCACTAAAAAAGTTATTTTGTAATCGGTTCAACGAATATCTTAAGAAAATAGGATTTTCCAAGACATAGACTTCAAAAAAAAACCGATCGAAATACATTTTTTTTATCTCACTTGTTGAGATTGTGCCGACCAAAATTGTAGCGATGCGTGATCATCTTAAACGAGTATGAATTCTCTGTTGATCTCCTTAATGCTGCATCGACCCCATCACAATAATTAGTAAGTCTTCATACGATTTGATTTTCACGCATTTACATATCCGCTTCCTAATAATTTGTGTTTCTGACAATTCTGGTTCGTCCATTGATGCTCTGGAACACAGATATTAGTGCCACATCTGCTGGATTCACAGCATTTATTTGAAAATCAATTTCATTACAAAAATAAATTTCGCTTTTTTCATATTTTTTCACACTTTTCACTAATTTTTCGATCACTTTTTGATCCTTAGTGCTTTTAATATCACTTATTTAAAATACTTACGATAATGCTGCTGTTTTGTGGCCTTAACTCTTTCAGGAGCTAATTTTAATTATTTTTTTGTGTTTACAACAAGTTTTTTGATTTTTAAAGAATTTGTAAGGTTTTGAAATTTTGAATTTCAAATGACCGTTATTAAGTAAATTAATTTTAAATAGCTTTTTTAATGTGCGTGAGAAGATCATAGGTTAAAATACGAAAATTTAGAAGAAAACTGATAGGGACAAAATGAAAATGATACAAAATTGTGTAAAATGATTTTTAATAATCCGTTAAATGTCAAAAAAGTAAGGATCTCAATTTTGTTACTGCAAAAGCTATACTTCGGTTTTAAGACTAATTAAGTGTCAAGTGTCGTCTTGTTGTATTAAGCATAGATTAAAAGCATGGCCAAATGTAGGATAACAGCTCTATAATCAGGATAGTGATGAGAAAGTTCACAAAAGATCATTCGAGATAAAATGGAGAAAAAGCAACAAAAATTGAAATGTTTATTAAATTGTATAGTAAAGCAGGACCAAAAAAGTAATTAATTGTGTAAATGAAAAACTTAAGGTTTAGTCTGATCTGATTATTTTCAAATAATGTTATCTGATTTAATATTGAAAATCTTAAAGACAGTTTTTAAAAATCTAAGATTAAAAAATGATTATATAATCGAAAAGTGAGCATTTATTGGTCCACATATCCTTCAATATTAATGCCAACATTGTTAAAATTAAGAAATGTGGTTTGACTAAATTAAATGCGCAGTATTATGTTGTTTATTTCATTTTAAAATGTTTTTATCAGAGCCTTGTGAGTGGAAAAACCCAAAAAAGTTTCTTTTGAATATTTGGACAAGTGAATTTACCTCTGAAACTGCACGAATACACTACCAATGACCTTGTTCAATGATATCTATAAGCCTATGAAGTTTATAAAGTTTTTAAAGCAAGCTTTAGAGGCACGACTATTTCATTTGTGTCAACATTATCGAATGTGCGTTTTTTGTGTGACTTAAAAATCAATTTCTTAATATTAAACTTATGTCTTAATATAAGATTTTCAGGATCAAATGGACAAAATTAATTCATATTGCTCATTTTCCTTAAAAACTTCTCAATTAATAAATTCCTTGAATGAGAAAAACAAGTTTATTGGTGTGCAGCATTTTTATTTTAAAACTTTGGTTGATATGTACTCAAATGATGACGTCACGACTTATAAAAACAGACCTTGGCAAAATTATGAGATGCATCTAGAAGTTTTGTCACTATCTTTTAGGGTAAAACTGAGAAGTTTATATGAATTTCATTAACACACCCAATTTGTGACACCAGTGAGAAGTTTGCCTCTTGTTTTTCTCATCCATACTAAAAGTATTGTCAATGTGGATGTGAATGTTGTTGATCAAATTTAAATATAAAATTTTTCACTTGTTTAAACCTCATTTTGTACACGGGCTCGTTTCTTTTATTATTTTAATAAATATCTTCACTTGAAATGAATAAGACGTACATATGAGATAAAATGTTTTTTTTTCAGATAATTTTAAATAAATTTCGTCTTAATTTCAGGATTTTCATTTACTTTTATGCTACGTTTAGCTAAGATTGGATCTTTTCGTTTTTATTATTTGCAATGTAATGATTTCCATTTTTTTTTAATATTTAAGGATCTCTTGAAAAACCGGAACTAGGCAAACCACTGAACAGTCCATAAAGAAATTACAGTTTTTAAAATTTAAGAAAAATCAGCAACAAAAGAATCAATAGGCAAATCAAAGTTTCATATCTGCTATTTCTAATCATTCTGTGCCACTTTATTTTACTTCAGGTCCTCTTTAGATTGTCATTACACCCATTTGTTCATAATTCTGTTTTGGCCATACATTAAGTGTTCAAAATGCATTTTATCTCGTATAAATTTAATCTTCTTAACTGCTTTCATGATATAATTCAGAAGCTTAGCTGAAACTTAGGCAGTTTTTATTGAAACACATTCTTCAGCGTCCTTTCTTTCCTTTGTTAAGCAGCTTTAAGCACAAGAGTCGTTCCATTAGTTTTTTTTATATTTGGAAGCTAAACATGTAGCCAATGTTTCTATTAATTCCGCAACTCTTCAAGATCCTGATCAGTTACTTAAACCAAAGCTATCAAGAGCTTTAATTTCATTTTAGTCTTGTAAATTAAACAGCCGAAATAAGTAAACTTCTATCAACGTACAAATTTATTACTGACAGGAATCGACTAAACTTTATACGCCATAAAAACGCTTAACAACTTAACTTTTGAATTGTTCGAATTTGTAAAACCGTAAACATAAATTGCTTCCACATTGCCTTATTCGTTGCTGACATTTCTTGTTATATGTAAAAACTGTAATTTCTTTATGGACTGTTCAGTGATTTGCCGACTGTTCCGGCTTTTCAAGAGATCCTTAAATATTAAAAAAAATGGAAATCATTATGTTGCAAATAATAAAAACGAAAAGATCCAATCTTAGCTAAACGTAGCATAAAAGTAAATGAAAATCCTGAAATTAAGACGAAATTTATTTAAAATTATCTGAAAAAACATTTTATCTCATATGTACGTCTTATTCATTTCAAGTGAAGATATTTATTAAAATAATAAAAGAAACGAGCCGGTGTACAAAATGAGGTTTAAACAAGTGAAAAATTTTATATTTAAATTTGATCAACAACATTCACATCCACATTGACAATACTTTTAGTATGGATGAGAAAAACAAGAGGCAAACTTCTCACTGGTGTCACAAATTGGGTGTGTTAATGAAATTCATATAAACTTCTCAGTTTTACCCTAAAAGATAGTGACAAAACTTCTAGATGCATCTCATAATTTTGCCAAGGTCTGTTTTTATAAGTCGTGACGTCATCATTTGAGTACATATCAACCAAAGTTTTAAAATAAAAATGCTGCACACCAATAAACTTGTTTTTCTCATTCAAGGAATTTATTAATTGAGAAGTTTTTAAGGAAAATGAGCAATATGAATTAATTTTGTCCATTTGATCCTGAAAATCTTATATTAAGACATAAGTTTAATATTAAGAAATTGATTTTTAAGTCACACAAAAAACGCACATTCGATAATGTTGACACAAATGAAATAGTCGTGCCTCTAAAGCTTGCTTTAAAAACTTTATAAACTTCATAGGCTTATAGATATCATTGAACAAGGTCATTGGTAGTGTATTCGTGCAGTTTCAGAGGTAAATTCACTTGTCCAAATATTCAAAAGAAACTTTTTTGGGTTTTTCCACTCACAAGGCTCTGATAAAAACATTTTAAAATGAAATAAACAACATAATACTGCGCATTTAATTTAGTCAAACCACATTTCTTAATTTTAACAATGTTGGCATTAATATTGAAGGATATGTGGACCAATAAATGCTCACTTTTCGATTATATAATCATTTTTTAATCTTAAACTTTTAAAAATTGTCTTTGAGATTTTCAATATTAAATCAAATTTGTAAGCTTAGTTTTATGAAATAAAGGATCTATTCATCGTTGATTTACTCAAAATGAGAAAGAAAAGAAGCTATAAGTTCCAGGTTGTAAGCTATTTCAACAAACATACTTGGATTGAACTAAGAATTGAAAAATAAAGATCAAGATTTAGAATTATCAACTGGCTGCTGGAAACAGTTCTTTTAAGAAGCTTATGCAACGTATTTTTTGCGCTTATAAAACATATATTGAAGTTGAAGAATTCGATCAGCAGTAAAGAAAACAACGATTTTTTCCTTATCTGTTGCGAAATATGAAATAAATAAATTATAAAAATCTCATAATAATCAAGATAAAGAGTGAAAATGAGGCGAAGGTTTCTTAAATGGTGTGACGAGCTGCAAAACCATTTCTATTGTGCTTTTTAATTTTTTTCCATTTTTTGCAGGACTTTATTTCGATTATCATTTGATCATTTAGACATTAATGGTGAAAAATTAAAACTGAATAAAATTAAGAGTTTTAAAAATTGAGAAATTCAACAAAAACTGTTTTATTATTTTCTAACTTAAGTCTTTAATTATTTTCAGATATTATTGAGCTTACTTCAAAAATAATAGTTAAAAATTGTTTCAACCTTTTTCAATTTAATTTATGACAAGTTTTTTTAAATTTTACGTAAAGTTGATTAAAATTGCAAGACAAAAAAAATCGATAAAAATGAAATTTTCATAAATTTTATTAAAATTATAAATAGTTTCAAAGTTTAATATTTATAGTTTCAATTAATCCTTCACTAATCTTACGAATAAAATCATTATGAATGTTTTGAACATTTTAAAAAATTTTTTTTGTAATATTTAATTAAAAACATAAATTTTTGTTGCTTATAAAAATCCATTATAATTCTGCTTCGAAATAAAGAAAAAGCATTAATTTTAAAAATTTACATTTATTTTAAAAAGCTGATAAACTTTTTAAAATTTCTGAAAAAAATTAAAAACATCAAAAGAAGTGTGAAAAATTTAAAACAATTTATTCACCATCATCCATATTAATCAATTTCTATCAATCAATTGAGGTGGATTCTCTCTTTGTCAGGTCGCGATCGACAAAATTAAAACAGATGTTTTACTTCAGCACCATTTTTCGACTAGGCTTTTATTAGTAAAATTTACTTAAAATTGTATTAAAATTAATCGATAATACCCTGGATAAGAGAGGAGCCTGGTCACATGACTAACTCTCTCATTTTATTGGTATAAAAGGAGGACCTCGGAGCCTAGTAAAGTCAGTTTTTGGAATTCATTTCCAGACTTCTCCTAGAAATAGTAAAGAAGTGTGAATTAAGTGAAAACCAAGTGAAAAAAGAAGTAAAAAGAAAATGGTGAAATCATTTTTAATTTTACTGTTCCTTATTGGAGCAGTAACTGCCTTCGGTGATCATTCCGAGTCATCATGTGAAGAGCAATCTGAACACGAACTCGTTTGCTCTGAAGAAATTATGGATAAAGTTAAAAAGGAGCATCCTGATATGTTCCCACCACCTCCAAAGAAGAAAATCGCAGCCATGGAAACTACAGCAACACCACCAGAAAGGCCTGAAGGACCAGAAGGTCCTGAGGGTCCTGTAGATGGTGGCGATGAGTATTACGATGAATATTATGACGAAGAGTACTATGATGATGAGTACTATGACGACGAGTACTAGTAAGTATTAAAAACTTCTAAGAATTTAATATTAGAAAAAAAGTTTTTTTTTCGGCTTGAATATTCGTAAAATTAATTCTAAAGATTTTTGCAATTTTTAAACAAATAATAATATTTTCAACAAAGTCAATTTAAATTGACTTTACTTTTTAAAAAAAACCTCTTAAGTTTGCTTATTTTAAAAATTTAAAATTTAATTTTAAATTTTTAAATTTAAATTTTGTTATTAAATTTTAAAAAGAAAATTATATTCTTCTTTTAAAATAGATTTTTGTTCATATTAATTTTTTTTAAACAAAAATATTGCATGTTTAAAGCCCAAAAAAAAATTCCAAATAAATCCGTTCCAAAAAAATGTTCTTCCATTTTTCCATTCCAAATTTTTTCACTTCCAAAAAACTATTGTCCAAATAAATATTTTCCAACAAAATCCGTTCCAAAACATTCCATTCCACCAAATTTTTTTCCAACAAAATATGCTCCCCGAAAAAACATATTTGATTTCAAAAAGGTTTGACAAAAAATTGTTTAACTTTAAATTTTAATTAATTTATATTTTTTTAAAAAAAAAAACATTTTTTTTTCTTTTTTCAGTGGAGAGTAAGTATCTGTTTTATTTAAAAATAAAAAAAAGCTATCATATTTTTTGAAATATGTTTTTTTAATTCACTCAAATTTTATGAAAAACCAATTGTATTTATTTATTTTTTTAATTACAGTGAGGACTACGAATACGAGTACGAGTACGAATATGAAGATGATGTGAGTGAATATTTCTAAATCTGTAAATATCACAATAGCCCTTTTAACTTACTTAAAAGATTCAAACATGTTCTATAATTTATTCTATTAGATCAGATATGAAACGCATAATTTTAAGAAAGTTGTTTTTTTGCAACAAACCGCTTTTCTAACTTATTTTTAAGATCTTAATACTTTGTAACCAAAAGCGACTTAGTAACCAAAAATTTTGGAGAATCGTATTTATTTTATTAGATCAGTTAAATCGAGTTGATAGCCTCAAGAATGGTAAAAATTTTAAAAACCGTGTATTCGGACTGTAATTATTGTTTTTTTATTAGTTTCGCAAGAATGTGATGAGTGCGTTCAAAAATTTGAATATTTTAACGATATTAAATTTAAATTTCAAAAAAAAATCTATATTTTACTTTATGTCTTAATAATCTGTGCATAAACTTATTTGATATACAAACACTGGTAATAATGTGTGTGAAGGGCCCAGCCTTTCAGCTGGAAGCACTGCGATTCAAATTAGAACAGAATCTATTGTACCACACACTTTAGACCTACAGTTTATAGTGGGATCCGAACCCCTTGCAAGCTCTGCACATTGCAAAGACACGAGTACGTCATAAGACCTGATGTACCCTGCAATGTACCTAGTCACAATTCGTGTGCGCAAGATGCCGTAAGGAAGTCATCCAGATGCTAGTATATCCTTGTATACCTAGCAAAGGAGGCAGATTCTGTGCCAAAGAACTCAAAACTACACCCAGCACACGAACCGAGCTTCGTAACTAGAACGGTGAATTGGAAAAAGAGCTTCGAAAATTAGACATGGGCTGGGATTGAACCCAGTACCTTTGGCACAGAAGGCCAACGCTCTACCATTTAGGCCACTGATGCCATTTCACCGCTTAGCAAACACTGGTCACTGCGTCAAAAATAAGCTACAGTCCTCAACTTTTTCATTAATTTAAAAACTTTTAAGGCTCAGATTGATTATTTAATTTTTCGTTCTCTTTATAAATATAAAGAATAGCAGCAATGAAAACAAAAACAATACTTCAATTATATTAGTAAAGTTTTAGCTCTGTATCTTTAAACTTAAATATTTTTATTAATAGGCAACAACAGCAGGTGTAAAGCCAACAGGAAAGCAAGGAAAAGAAGCGAAAGACTGGGAGACTTCTGAAGAAGAAACAACTGAAGAAATCATTGATGACGAGAAAGAAACTTCAGAAGAGGAAGATGGTGAATCAGATGAAATAACTAAAAAGAAGAAGAAAAAGAACAAAGGAACACCAGAAAATCCAGCAGATGAGCCCGAAGAAACAGAAGACTCAGATTCCAAAGATGACTCAAGTTCAAGTGAAGAACCAAAACCAGCACCAAAATGTGATGGTGCAATGAAAGCAAAGGCTGCCGCTGATTGCACAAAAGCTCAAGGACAGTTTGACGAAAAAACTTGTGGCTGCTCGCAACCTACTCCTAAATCAAAGGAAACTGAAGAAGATGATGATGAAACTAAACCTGTAGAATCTAACGAAAATCAAGGATCGTCCGAAAATAGCGATGAAATAAATAAGTCAGTAGAAAAATCAGACAAAAAACAAAAACATTCAAAACCTCATCATAAGGGCTCAAATCATGGACGACCAGAAAGACCAAACCACGGACGACCAGAAAAATCAAGTCATCCAGAAAAATGCAGTAGTGTAATGAAGAGAACTGAAGCTGAAAAATGTGCCACAAAGAACGGAAGATTCAACAGTAAGAGATGTAAGTGTACATCAGCTGGAAAACCAAGCTCTCCAAAGACTAGTAAGCACAGTGGACCAAAGACCAGTAAACACAGTAGACCAAAGACCAGTAAACACAGTGGACCAAAAACAAGCAAACACAGTGGACCAAAGACCAGTAAACACAGTGGACCAAAAACCAGTAAACACAGTGGACCAAAGACCAGTAAACACAGTGGACCAAAGACCAGTAAACACAGTGGACCAAAAACAAGCAAAAACAGTGGACCAAAGACCAGTAAGCACAGTGGACCTAAACCCACAAAACCAGAAAAATGCGGTAGTGCAATGAAGAGAACTGAAGCTGAAAAATGTGCCAAGAAGAACGGAAGATTCAACAGTAAGAGATGCAAGTGTACATCAGCTGGAAAACCAAGCTCTCCAAAGACTAGTAAGCACAGTGGACCAAAAACCAGTAAACACAGTGGACCAAAGACAAGTAAACACAGTGGACCAAAAACAAGCAAACACAGTGGACCAAAGACCAGTAAGCACAGTGGACCTAAACCCACAAAACCAGAAAAATGCGGTAGTGCAATGAAGAGAACTGAAGCTGAAAAATGTGCCAAGAAGAACGGAAGATTCAACAGTAAGAGATGCAAGTGTACATCAGCTGGAAAACCAAGCTCTCCAAAGACTAGTAAGCACAGTGGACCAAAGACCAGTAAACACAGTGGACCAAAGACCAGTAAACACAGTGGACCAAAAACAAGCAAACACAGTGGACCAAAGACCAGTAAGCACAGTGGACCTAAACCCACAAAACCAGAAAAATGCGGTAGTGCAATGAAGAGAACTGAAGCTGAAAAATGTGCCAAGAAGAACGGAAGATTCAACAGTAAGAGATGCAAGTGTACATCAGCTGGAAAACCAAGCTCTCCAAAGACTAGTAAGCACAGTGGACCAAAGACCAGTAAACACAGTGGACCAAAGACCAGTAAACACAGTGGACCAAAAACAAGCAAACACAGTGGACCAAAGACCAGTAAGCACAGTGGACCTAAACCTACAAAACCAGAAAAATGCGGTAGTGCAATGAAGAGAACTGAAGCTGAAAAATGTGCCAAGAAGAACGGAAGATTCAACAGTAAGAGATGCAAGTGTACATCAGCTGGAAAACCAAGCTCTCCAAAGACTAGTAAGCACAGTGGACCAAAGACCAGTAAACACAGTGGACCAAAGACCAGTAAACACAGTGGACCAAAAACAAGCAAACACAGTGGACCAAAGACCAGTAAGCACAGTGGACCTAAACCCACAAAACCAGAAAAATGCGGTAGTGCAATGAAGAGAACTGAAGCTGAAAAATGTGCCAAGAAGAACGGAAGATTCAACAGTAAGAGATGCAAGTGTACATCAGCTGGAAAACCAAGCTCTCCAAAGACTAGTAAGCACAGTGGACCAAAGACCAGTAAACACAGTGGACCAAAGACCAGTAAACACAGTGGACCAAAAACAAGCAAACACAGTGGACCAAAGACCAGTAAGCACAGTGGACCTAAACCCACAAAACCAGAAAAATGCGGTAGTGCAATGAAGAGAACTGAAGCTGAAAAATGTGCCAAGAAGAACGGAAGATTCAACAGTAAGAGATGTAAGTGTACATCAGCTGGAAAACCAAGCTCTCCAAAGACTAGTAAGCACAGTGGACCAAAGACCAGTAAACACAGTGGACCAAAGACCAGTAAACACAGTGGACCAAAAACAAGCAAACACAGTGGACCAAAAACAAGCAAACACAGTGGACCAAAGACCAGTAAGCACAGTGGACCTAAACCCACAAAACCAGAAAAATGCGGTAGTGCAATGAAGAGAACTGAAGCTGAAAAATGTGCCAAAAAGAACGGAAGATTCAACAGTAAGAGATGCAAGTGTACATCAGCTGGAAAACCAAGCTCTCCAAAGACTAGTAAGCACAGTGGACCAAAGACCAGTAAACACAGTGGACCAAAGACCAGTAAACACAGTGGACCAAAAACAAGCAAACACAGTGGACCAAAGACCAGTAAGCACAGTGGACCTAAACCCACAAAACCAGAAAAATGCGGTAGTGCAATGAAGAGAACTGAAGCTGAAAAATGTGCCAAGAAGAACGGAAGATTCAACAGTAAGAGATGCAAGTGTACATCAGCTGGAAAACCAAGCTCTCCAAAGACTAGTAAGCACAGTGGACCAAAGACCAGTAAACACAGTGGACCAAAGACCAGTAAACACAGTGGACCAAAAACAAGCAAACACAGTGGACCAAAGACCAGTAAGCACAGTGGACCTAAACCCACAAAACCAGAAAAATGCGGTAGTGCAATGAAGAGAACTGAAGCTGAAAAATGTGCCAAGAAGAACGGAAGATTCAACAGTAAGAAATGCAAGTGTACATCAGCTGGAAAACCAAGCTCTCCAAAGACTAGTAAGCACAGTGGACCAAAGACCAGTAAACACAGTGGACCAAAGACCAGTAAACACAGTGGACCAAAAACAAGCAAACACAGTGGACCAAAGACCAGTAAGCACAGTGGACCTAAACCCACAAAACCAGAAAAATGCGGTAGTGCAATGAAGAGAACTGAAGCTGAAAAATGTGCCAAGAAGAACGGAAGATTCAACAGTAAGAGATGCAAGTGTACATCAGCTGGAAAACCAAGCTCTCCAAAGACTAGTAAGCACAGTGGACCAAAGACCAGTAAACATAGTGGACCAAAGACCACTAAACACAGTGGACCAAAAACAAGCAAACACAGTGGACCAAAGACCAGTAAGCACAGTGGACCTAAACCCACAAAACCAGAAAAATGCGGTAGTGCAATGAAGAGAACTGAAGCTGAAAAATGTGCCAAGAAGAACGGAAGATTCAACAGTAAGAGATGCAAGTGTACATCAGCTGGAAAACCAAGCTCTCCAAAGACTAGTAAGCACAGTGGACCAAAGACCAGTAAACACAGTGGACCAAAGACCAGTAAACACAGTGGACCAAAAACAAGCAAACACAGTGGACCAAAGACCAGTAAGCACAGTGGACCTAAACCCACAAAACCAGAAAAATGCGGTAGTGCAATGAAGAGAACTGAAGCTGAAAAATGTGCCAAGAAGAACGGAAGATTCAACAGTAAGAGATGCAAGTGTACATCAGCTGGAAAACCAAGCTCTCCAAAGACTAGTAAGCACAGTGGACCAAAGACCAGTAAACACAGTGGACCAAAGACCAGTAAACACAGTGGACCAAAAACAAGCAAACACAGTGGACCAAAGACCAGTAAGCACAGTGGACCTAAACCCACAAAACCAGAAAAATGCGGTAGTGCAATGAAGAGAACTGAAGCTGAAAAATGTGCCAAGAAGAACGGAAGATTCAACAGTAAGAGATGTAAGTGTACATCAGCTGGAAAACCAAGCTCTCCAAAGACTAGTAAGCACAGTGGACCAAAGACCAGTAAACACAGTGGACCAAAGACCAGTAAACACAGTGGACCAAAGACCAGTAAACACAGTGGACCAAAAACAAGCAAACACAGTGGACCAAAGACCAGTAAGCACAGTGGACCTAAACCCACAAAACCAGAAAAATGCGGTAGTGCAATGAAGAGAACTGAAGCTGAAAAATGTGCCAAGAAGAACGGAAGATTCAACAGTAAGAGATGTAAGTGTACATCAGCTGGAAAACCAAGCTCTCCAAAGACTAGTAAGCACAGTGGACCAAAGACCAGTAAACACAGTGGACCAAAGACCAGTAAACACAGTGGACCAAAAACAAGCAAACACAGTGGACCAAAGACCAGTAAGCACAGTGGACCTAAACCCACAAAACCAGAAAAATGCGGTAGTGCAATGAAGAGAACTGAAGCTGAAAAATGTGCCAAGAAGAACGGAAGATTCAACAGTAAGAGATGCAAGTGTACATCAGCTGGAAAACCAAGCTCTCCAAAGACTAGTAAGCACAGTGGACCAAAGACCAGTAAACACAGTGGACCAAAAACAAGCAAACACAGTGGACCAAAGACCAGTAAGCACAGTGGACCTAAACCCACAAAACCAGAAAAATGCGGTAGTGCAATGAAGAGAACTGAAGCTGAAAAATGTGCCAAGAAGAACGGAAGATTCAACAGTAAGAGATGCAAGTGTACATCAGCTGGAAAACCAAGCTCTCCAAAGACTAGTAAGCACAGTGGACCAAAGACCAGTAAACACAGTGGACCAAAGACCAGTAAACACAGTGGACCAAAAACAAGCAAACACAGTGGACCAAAGACCAGTAAGCACAGTGGACCTAAACCCACAAAACCAGAAAAATGCGGTAGTGCAATGAAGAGAACTGAAGCTGAAAAATGTGCCAAGAAGAACGGAAGATTCAACAGTAAGAGATGCAAGTGTACATCAGCTGGAAAACCAAGCTCTCCAAAGACTAGTAAGCACAGTGGACCAAAGACCAGTAAACACAGTGGACCAAAGACCAGTAAACACAGTGGACCAAAAACAAGCAAACACAGTGGACCAAAGACCAGTAAGCACAGTGGACCTAAACCCACAAAACCAGAAAAATGCGGTAGTGCAATGAAGAGAACTGAAGCTGAAAAATGTGCCAAGAAGAACGGAAGATTCAACAGTAAGAGATGCAAGTGTACATCAGCTGGAAAACCAAGCTCTCCAAAGACTAGTAAGCACAGTGGACCAAAGACCAGTAAACACAGTGGACCAAAGACCAGTAAACACAGTGGACCAAAAACAAGCAAACATAGTGGACCAAAGACCAGTAAGCACAGTGGACCTAAACCCACAAAACCAGAAAAATGCGGTAGTGCAATGAAGAGAACTGAAGCTGAAAAATGTGCCAAGAAGAACGGAAGATTCAACAGTAAGAGATGCAAGTGTACATCAGCTGGAAAACCAAGCTCTCCAAAGACTAGTAAACACAGTGGACCAAAGACCAGTAAACACAGTGGACCAAAGACCAGTAAACACAGTGGACCAAAAACAAGCAAACACAGTGGACCAAAGACCAGTAAGCACAGTGGACCTAAACCCACAAAACCAGAAAAATGCGGTAGTGCAATGAAGAGAACTGAAGCTGAAAAATGTGCCAAGAAGAACGGAAGATTCAACAGTAAGAGATGCAAGTGTACATCAGCTGGAAAACCAAGCTCTCCAAAGACTAGTAAGCACAGTGGACCAAAGACCAGTAAACATAGTGGACCAAAGACCACTAAACACAGTGGACCAAAAACAAGCAAACACAGTGGACCAAAGACCAGTAAGCACAGTGGACCTAAACCCACAAAACCAGAAAAATGCGGTAGTGCAATGAAGAGAACTGAAGCTGAAAAATGTGCCAAGAAGAACGGAAGATTCAACAGTAAGAGATGCAAGTGTACATCAGCTGGAAAACCAAGCTCTCCAAAGACTAGTAAGCACAGTGGACCAAAGACCAGTAAACACAGTGGACCAAAGACCAGTAAACACAGTGGACCAAAAACAAGCAAACACAGTGGACCAAAGACCAGTAAGCACAGTGGACCTAAACCCACAAAACCAGAAAAATGCGGTAGTGCAATGAAGAGAACTGAAGCTGAAAAATGTGCCAAGAAGAACGGAAGATTCAACAGTAAGAGATGCAAGTGTACATCAGCTGGAAAACCAAGCTCTCCAAAGACTAGTAAGCACAGTGGACCAAAGACCAGTAAACACAGTGGACCAAAGACCAGTAAACACAGTGGACCAAAAACAAGCAAACACAGTGGACCAAAGACCAGTAAGCACAGTGGACCTAAACCCACAAAACCAGAAAAATGCGGTAGTGCAATGAAGAGAACTGAAGCTGAAAAATGTGCCAAGAAGAACGGAAGATTCAACAGTAAGAGATGCAAGTGTACATCAGCTGGAAAACCAAGCTCTCCAAAGACTAGTAAGCACAGTGGACCAAAGACCAGTAAACACAGTGGACCAAAGACCAGTAAACACAGTGGACCAAAAACAAGCAAACATAGTGGACCAAAGACCAGTAAGCACAGTGGACCTAAACCCACAAAACCAGAAAAATGCGGTAGTGCAATGAAGAGAACTGAAGCTGAAAAATGTGCCAAGAAGAACGGAAGATTCAACAGTAAGAGATGCAAGTGTACATCAGCTGGAAAACCAAGCTCTCCAAAGACTAGTAAGCACAGTGGACCAAAGACCAGTAAACACAGTGGACCAAAGACCAGTAAACACAGTGGACCAAAAACAAGCAAACACAGTGGACCAAAGACCAGTAAGCACAGTGGACCTAAACCCACAAAACCAGAAAAATGCGGTAGTGCAATGAAGAGAACTGAAGCTGAAAAATGTGCCAAGAAGAACGGAAGATTCAACAGTAAGAGATGCAAGTGTACATCAGCTGGAAAACCAAGCTCTCCAAAGACTAGTAAACACAGTGGACCAAAGACCAGTAAACACAGTGGACCAAAGACCAGTAAACACAGTGGACCAAAAACAAGCAAACACAGTGGACCAAAGACCAGTAAGCACAGTGGACCTAAACCCACAAAACCAGAAAAATGCGGTAGTGCAATGAAGAGAACTGAAGCTGAAAAATGTGCCAAGAAGAACGGAAGATTCAACAGTAAGAGATGCAAGTGTACATCAGCTGGAAAACCAAGCTCTCCAAAGACTAGTAAGCACAGTGGACCAAAGACCAGTAAACACAGTGGACCAAAGACCAGTAAACACAGTGGACCAAAAACAAGCAAACACAGTGGACCAAAGACCAGTAAGCACAGTGGACCTAAACCCACAAAACCAGAAAAATGCGGTAGTGCAATGAAGAGAACTGAAGCTGAAAAATGTGCCAAGAAGAACGGAAGATTCAACAGTAAGAGATGCAAGTGTACATCAGCTGGAAAACCAAGCTCTCCAAAGACTAGTAAGCACAGTGGACCAAAGACCAGTAAACACAGTGGACCAAAGACCAGTAAACACAGTGGACCAAAAACAAGCAAACACAGTGGACCAAAGACCAGTAAGCACAGTGGACCTAAACCCACAAAACCAGAAAAATGCGGTAGTGCAATGAAGAGAACTGAAGCTGAAAAATGTGCCAAGAAGAACGGAAGATTCAACAGTAAGAGATGCAAGTGTACATCAGCTGGAAAACCAAGCTCTCCAAAGACTAGTAAGCACAGTGGACCAAAGACCAGTAAACACAGTGGACCAAAAACAAGCAAACACAGTGGACCAAAGACCAGTAAGCACAGTGGACCTAAACCCACAAAACCAGAAAAATGCGGTAGTGCAATGAAGAGAACTGAAGCTGAAAAATGTGCCAAGAAGAACGGAAGATTCAACAGTAAGAGATGCAAGTGTACATCAGCTGGAAAACCAAGCTCTCCAAAGACTAGTAAGCACAGTGGACCAAAGACCAGTAAACACAGTGGACCAAAGACAAGTAAACACAGTGGACCAAAAACAAGCAAACACAGTGGACCAAAGACCAGTAAGCACAGTGGACCTAAACCCACAAAACCAGAAAAATGCGGTAGTGCAATGAAGAGAACTGAAGCTGAAAAATGTGCCAAGAAGAACGGAAGATTCAACAGTAAGAGATGCAAGTGTACATCAGCTGGAAAACCAAGCTCTCCAAAGACTAGTAAGCACAGTGGACCAAAGACCAGTAAACACAGTGGACCAAAGACCAGTAAACACAGTGGACCAAAAACAAGCAAACACAGTGGACCAAAGACCAGTAAGCACAGTGGACCTAAACCCACAAAACCAGAAAAATGCGGTAGTGCAATGAAGAGAACTGAAGCTGAAAAATGTGCCAAGAAGAACGGAAGATTCAACAGTAAGAGATGCAAGTGTACATCAGCTGGAAAACCAAGCTCTCCAAAGACTAGTAAGCACAGTGGACCAAAGACCAGTAAACACAGTGGACCAAAAACAAGCAAACACAGTGGACCAAAGACCAGTAAGCACAGTGGACCTAAACCCACAAAACCAGAAAAATGCGGTAGTGCAATGAAGAGAACTGAAGCTGAAAAATGTGCCAAGAAGAACGGAAGATTCAACAGTAAGAGATGCAAGTGTACATCAGCTGGAAAACCAAGCTCTCCAAAGACTAGTAAGCACAGTGGACCAAAGACCAGTAAACACAGTGGACCAAAGACCAGTAAACACAGTGGACCAAAAACAAGCAAACACAGTGGACCAAAGACCAGTAAGCACAGTGGACCAAAGACCAGTAAGCACAGTGGACCTAAACCCACAAAACCAGAAAAATGCGGTAGTGCAATGAAGAGAACTGAAGCTGAAAAATGTGCCAAGAAGAACGGAAGATTCAACAGTAAGAGATGCAAGTGTACATCAGCTGGAAAACCAAGCTCTCCAAAGACTAGTAAGCACAGTGGACCAAAGACCAGTAAACACAGTGGACCAAAGACCAGTAAACACAGTGGACCAAAAACAAGCAAACACAGTGGACCAAAGACCAGTAAGCACAGTGGACCTAAACCCACAAAACCAGAAAAATGCGGTAGTGCAATGAAGAGAACTGAAGCTGAAAAATGTGCCAAGAAGAACGGAAGATTCAACAGTAAGAGATGCAAGTGTACATCAGCTGGAAAACCAAGCTCTCCAAAGACTAGTAAGCACAGTGGACCAAAGACCAGTAAACACAGTGGACCAAAGACCAGTAAACACAGTGGACCAAAAACAAGCAAACACAGTGGACCAAAGACCAGTAAGCACAGTGGACCTAAACCCACAAAACCAGAAAAATGCGGTAGTGCAATGAAGAGAACTGAAGCTGAAAAATGTGCCAAGAAGAACGGAAGATTCAACAGTAAGAGATGCAAGTGTACATCAGCTGGAAAACCAAGCTCTCCAAAGACTAGTAAGCACAGTGGACCAAAGACCAGTAAACACAGTGGACCAAAGACCAGTAAACACAGTGGACCAAAAACAAGCAAACACAGTGGACCAAAGACCAGTAAGCACAGTGGACCTAAACCCACAAAACCAGAAAAATGCGGTAGTGCAATGAAGAGAACTGAAGCTGAAAAATGTGCCAAGAAGAACGGAAGATTCAACAGTAAGAGATGCAAGTGTACATCAGCTGAAAAACCAAGCTCTCCAAAGACTAGTAAGCACAGTGGACCAAAGACCAGTAAACACAGTGGACCAAAGACCAGTAAACACAGTGGACCAAAAACAAGCAAACACAGTGGACCAAAGACCAGTAAGCACAGTGGACCTAAACCCACAAAACCAGAAAAATGCGGTAGTGCAATGAAGAGAACTGAAGCTGAAAAATGTGCCAAGAAGAACGGAAGATTCAACAGTAAGAGATGCAAGTGTACATCAGCTGGAAAACCAAGCTCTCCAAAGACTAGTAAGCACAGTGGACCAAAGACCAGTAAACACAGTGGACCAAAGACCAGTAAACACAGTGGACCAAAAACAAGCAAACACAGTGGACCAAAGACCAGTAAGCACAGTGGACCTAAACCCACAAAACCAGAAAAATGCGGTAGTGCAATGAAGAGAACTGAAGCTGAAAAATGTGCCAAGAAGAACGGAAGATTCAATAGTAAGAGATGTAAGTGTACATCAGCTGGAAAACCAAGCTCTCCAAAGACTAGTAAGCACAGTGGACCAAAGACCAGTAAACACAGTGGACCAAAGACCAGTAAACACAGTGGACCAAAGACCAGTAAACACAGTGGACCAAAAACAAGCAAACACAGTGGACCAAAGACCAGTAAGCACAGTGGACCTAAACCCACAAAACCAGAAAAATGCGGTAGTGCAATGAAGAGAACTGAAGCTGAAAAATGTGCCAAGAAGAACGGAAGATTCAACAGTAAGAGATGCAAGTGTACATCAGCTGGAAAACCAAGCTCTCCAAAGACTAGTAAGCACAGTGTACCAAAGACCAGTAAACACAGTGGACCAAAGACCAGTAAACACAGTGGACCAAAAACAAGCAAACACAGTGGACCAAAGACCAGTAAGCACAGTGGACCTAAACCCACAAAACCAGAAAAATGCGGTAGTGCAATGAAGAGAACTGAAGCTGAAAAATGTGCCAAGAAGAACGGAAGATTCAACAGTAAGAGATGCAAGTGTACATCAGCTGGAAAACCAAGCTCTCCAAAGACTAGTAAGCACAGTGGACCAAAGACCAGTAAACACAGTGGACCAAAGACCAGTAAACACAGTGGACCAAAAACAAGCAAACACAGTGGACCAAAGACCAGTAAGCACAGTGGACCTAAACCCACAAAACCAGAAAAATGCGGTAGTGCAATGAAGAGAACTGAAGCTGAAAAATGTGCCAAGAAGAACGGAAGATTCAACAGTAAGAGATGCAAGTGTACATCAGCTGGAAAACCAAGCTCTCCAAAGACTAGTAAGCACAGTGGACCAATGACCAGTAAACACAGTGGACCAAAGACCAGTAAACACAGTGGACCAAAAACAAGCAAACACAGTGGACCAAAGACCAGTAAGCACAGTGGACCTAAACCCACAAAACCAGAAAAATGCGGTAGTGCAATGAAGAGAACTGAAGCTGAAAAATGTGCCAAGAAGAACGGAAGATTCAACAGTAAGAGATGCAAGTGTACATCAGCTGGAAAACCAAGCTCTCCAAAGACTAGTAAGCACAGTGGACCAAAGACCAGTAAACACAGTGGACCAAAGACCAGTAAACACAGTGGACCAAAAACAAGCAAACACAGTGGACCAAAGACCAGTAAGCACAGTGGACCTAAACCCACAAAACCAGAAAAATGCGGTAGTGCAATGAAGAGAACTGAAGCTGAAAAATGTGCCAAGAAGAACGGAAGATTCAACAGTAAGAGATGCAAGTGTACATCAGCTGGAAAACCAAGCTCTCCAAAGACTAGTAAGCACAGTGGACCAAAGACCAGTAAACACAGTGGACCAAAGACCAGTAAACACAGTGGACCAAAAACAAGCAAACACAGTGGACCAAAGACCAGTAAGCACAGTGGACCTAAACCCACAAAACCAGAAAAATGCGGTAGTGCAATGAAGAGAACTGAAGCTGAAAAATGTGCCAAGAAGAACGGAAGATTCAACAGTAAGAGATGCAAGTGTACATCAGCTGGAAAACCAAGCTCTCCAAAGACTAGTAAGCACAGTGGACCAAAGACCAGTAAACACAGTGGACCAAAGACCAGTAAACACAGTGGACCAAAAACAAGCAAACACAGTGGACCAAAGACCAGTAAGCACAGTGGACCTAAACCCACAAAACCAGAAAAATGCGGGGTAGTGCAATGAAGAGAACTGAAGCTGAAAAATGTGCCAAGAAGAACGGAAGATTCAACAGTAAGAGATGCAAGTGTACATCAGCTGGAAAACCAAGCTCTCCAAAGACTAGTAAGCACAGTGGACCAATGACCAGTAAACACAGTGGACCAAAGACCAGTAAACACAGTGGACCAAAAACAAGCAAACACAGTGGACCAAAGACCAGTAAGCACAGTGGACCTAAACCCACAAAACCAGAAAAATGCGGTAGTGCAATGAAGAGAACTGAAGCTGAAAAATGTGCCAAGAAGAACGGAAGATTCAACAGTAAGAGATGCAAGTGTACATCAGCTGGAAAACCAAGCTCTCCAAAGACTAGTAAGCACAGTGGACCAAAGACCAGTAAACACAGTGGACCAAAGACCAGTAAACACAGTGGACCAAAAACAAGCAAACACAGTGGACCAAAGACCAGTAAGCACAGTGGACCTAAACCCACAAAACCAGAAAAATGCGGTAGTGCAATGAAGAGAACTGAAGCTGAAAAATGTGCCAAGAAGAACGGAAGATTCAACAGTAAGAGATGCAAGTGTACATCAGCTGGAAAACCAAGCTCTCCAAAGACTAGTAAGCACAGTGGACCAAAGACCAGTAAACACAGTGGACCAAAGACCAGTAAACACAGTGGACCAAAAACAAGCAAACACAGTGGACCAAAGACCAGTAAGCACAGTGGACCTAAACCCACAAAACCAGAAAAATGCGGTAGTGCAATGAAGAGAACTGAAGCTGAAAAATGTGCCAAGAAGAACGGAAGATTCAACAGTAAGAGATGCAAGTGTACATCAGCTGGAAAACCAAGCTCTCCAAAGACTAGTAAGCACAGTGTACCAAAGACCAGTAAACACAGTGGACCAAAGACCAGTAAACACAGTGGACCAAAAACAAGCAAACACAGTGGACCAAAGACCAGTAAGCACAGTGGACCTAAACCCACAAAACCAGAAAAATGCGGTAGTGCAATGAAGAGAACTGAAGCTGAAAAATGTGCCAAGAAGAACGGAAGATTCAACAGTAAGAGATGCAAGTGTACATCAGCTGGAAAACCAAGCTCTCCAAAGACTAGTAAGCACAGTGGACCAAAGACCAGTAAACACAGTGGACCAAAGACCAGTAAACACAGTGGACCAAAAACAAGCAAACACAGTGGACCAAAGACCAGTAAGCACAGTGGACCTAAACCCACAAAACCAGAAAAATGCGGTAGTGCAATGAAGAGAACTGAAGCTGAAAAATGTGCCAAGAAGAACGGAAGATTCAACAGTAAGAGATGCAAGTGTACATCAGCTGGAAAACCAAGCTCTCCAAAGACTAGTAAGCACAGTGGACCAAAGACCAGTAAACACAGTGGACCAAAGACCAGTAAACACAGTGGACCAAAAACAAGCAAACACAGTGGACCAAAGACCAGTAAGCACAGTGGACCTAAACCCACAAAACCAGAAAAATGCGGTAGTGCAATGAAGAGAACTGAAGCTGAAAAATGTGCCAAGAAGAACGGAAGATTCAACAGTAAGAGATGCAAGTGTACATCAGCTGGAAAACCAAGCTCTCCAAAGACTAGTAAGCACAGTGGACCAAAGACCAGTAAACACAGTGGACCAAAGACCAGTAAACACAGTGGACCAAAAACAAGCAAACACAGTGGACCAAAGACCAGTAAGCACAGTGGACCTAAACCCACAAAACCAGAAAAATGCGGTAGTGCAATGAAGAGAACTGAAGCTGAAAAATGTGCCAAGAAGAACGGAAGATTCAACAGTAAGAGATGCAAGTGTACATCAGCTGGAAAACCAAGCTCTCCAAAGACTAGTAAGCACAGTGGACCAATGACCAGTAAACACAGTGGACCAAAGACCAGTAAACACAGTGGACCAAAAACAAGCAAACACAGTGGACCAAAGACCAGTAAGCACAGTGGACCTAAACCCACAAAACCAGAAAAATGCGGTAGTGCAATGAAGAGAACTGAAGCTGAAAAATGTGCCAAGAAGAACGGAAGATTCAACAGTAAGAGATGCAAGTGTACATCAGCTGGAAAACCAAGCTCTCCAAAGACTAGTAAGCACAGTGGACCAAAGACCAGTAAACACAGTGGACCAAAGACCAGTAAACACAGTGGACCAAAAACAAGCAAACACAGTGGACCAAAGACCAGTAAGCACAGTGGACCTAAACCCACAAAACCAGAAAAATGCGGTAGTGCAATGAAGAGAACTGAAGCTGAAAAATGTGCCAAGAAGAACGGAAGATTCAACAGTAAGAGATGCAAGTGTACATCAGCTGGAAAACCAAGCTCTCCAAAGACTAGTAAGCACAGTGGACCAAAGACCAGTAAACACAGTGGACCAAAGACCAGTAAACACAGTGGACCAAAAACAAGCAAACACAGTGGACCAAAGACCAGTAAGCACAGTGGACCTAAACCCACAAAACCAGAAAAATGCGGTAGTGCAATGAAGAGAACTGAAGCTGAAAAATGTGCCAAGAAGAACGGAAGATTCAACAGTAAGAGATGCAAGTGTACATCAGCTGGAAAACCAAGCTCTCCAAAGACTAGTAAACACAGTGGACCAAAGACCAGTAAACACAGTGGACCAAAGACCAGTAAACACAGTGGACCAAAAACAAGCAAACACAGTGGACCAAAGACCAGTAAGCACAGTGGACCTAAACCCACAAAACCAGAAAAATGCGGTAGTGCAATGAAGAGAACTGAAGCTGAAAAATGTGCCAAGAAGAACGGAAGATTCAACAGTAAGAGATGCAAGTGTACATCAGCTGGAAAACCAAGCTCTCCAAAGACTAGTAAGCACAGTGGACCAAAGACCAGTAAACACAGTGGACCAAAGACCAGTAAACACAGTGGACCAAAAACAAGCAAACACAGTGGACCAAAGACCAGTAAGCACAGTGGACCTAAACCCACAAAACCAGAAAAATGCGGTAGTGCAATGAAGAGAACTGAAGCTGAAAAATGTGCCAAGAAGAACGGAAGATTCAACAGTAAGAGATGCAAGTGTACATCAGCTGGAAAACCAAGCTCTCCAAAGACTAGTAAGCACAGTGGACCAAAGACCAGTAAACACAGTGGACCAAAGACCAGTAAACACAGTGGACCAAAAACAAGCAAACACAGTGGACCAAAGACCAGTAAGCACAGTGGACCTAAACCCACAAAACCAGAAAAATGCGGTAGTGCAATGAAGAGAACTGAAGCTGAAAAATGTGCCAAGAAGAACGGAAGATTCAACAGTAAGAGATGCAAGTGTACATCAGCTGGAAAACCAAGCTCTCCAAAGACTAGTAAGCACAGTGGACCAAAGACCAGTAAACACAGTGGACCAAAGACCAGTAAACACAGTGGACCAAAAACAAGCAAACACAGTGGACCAAAGACCAGTAAGCACAGTGGACCTAAACCCACAAAACCAGAAAAATGCGGTAGTGCAATGAAGAGAACTGAAGCTGAAAAATGTGCCAAGAAGAACGGAAGATTCAACAGTAAGAGATGCAAGTGTACATCAGCTGGAAAACCAAGCTCTCCAAAGACTAGTAAGCACAGTGGACCAAAGACCAGTAAACACAGTGGACCAAAGACCAGTAAACACAGTGGACCAAAAACAAGCAAACACAGTGGACCAAAGACCAGTAAGCACAGTGGACCTAAACCCACAAAACCAGAAAAATGCGGTAGTGCAATGAAGAGAACTGAAGCTGAAAAATGTGCCAAGAAGAACGGAAGATTCAACAGTAAGAGATGCAAGTGTACATCAGCTGGAAAACCAAGCTCTCCAAAGACTAGTAAGCACAGTGGACCAAAGACCAGTAAACACAGTGGACCAAAGACCAGTAAACACAGTGGACCAAAAACAAGCAAACACAGTGGACCAAAGACCAGTAAGCACAGTGGACCTAAACCCACAAAACCAGAAAAATGCGGTAGTGCAATGAAGAGAACTGAAGCTGAAAAATGTGCCAAGAAGAACGGAAGATTCAACAGTAAGAGATGCAAGTGTACATCAGCTGGAAAACCAAGCTCTCCAAAGACTAGTAAGCACAGTGGACCAAAGACCAGTAAACACAGTGGACCAAAGACCAGTAAACACAGTGGACCAAAAACAAGCAAACACAGTGGACCAAAGACCAGTAAGCACAGTGGACCTAAACCCACAAAACCAGAAAAATGCGGTAGTGCAATGAAGAGAACTGAAGCTGAAAAATGTGCCAAGAAGAACGGAAGATTCAACAGTAAGAGATGCAAGTGTACATCAGCTGGAAAACCAAGCTCTCCAAAGACTAGTAAGCACAGTGGACCAAAGACCAGTAAACACAGTGGACCAAAGACCAGTAAACACAGTGGACCAAAAACAAGCAAACACAGTGGACCAAAGACCAGTAAGCACAGTGGACCTAAACCCACAAAACCAGAAAAATGCGGTAGTGCAATGAAGAGAGCTGAAGCTGAAAAATGTGCCAAGAAGAACGGAAGATTCAACAGTAAGAGATGCAAGTGTACATCAGCTGGAAAACCAAGCTCTCCAAAGACTAGTAAGCACAGTGGACCAAAGACCAGTAAACATAGTGGACCAAAGACCAGTAAACACAGTGGACCAAAAACAAGCAAACATAGTGGACCAAAGACCAGTAAGCACAGTGGACCTAAACCCACAAAACCAGAAAAATGCGGTAGTGCAATGAAGAGAACTGAAGCTGAAAAATGTGCCAAGAAGAACGGAAGATTCAACAGTAAGAGATGCAAGTGTACATCAGCTGGAAAACCAAGCTCTCCAAAGACTAGTAAACACAGTGGACCAAAGACCAGTAAACACAGTGGACCAAAGACCAGTAAACACAGTGGACCAAAAACAAGCAAACACAGTGGACCAAAGACCAGTAAGCACAGTGGACCTAAACCCACAAAACCAGAAAAATGCGGTAGTGCAATGAAGAGAACTGAAGCTGAAAAATGTGCCAAGAAGAACGGAAGATTCAACAGTAAGAGATGCAAGTGTACATCAGCTGGAAAACCAAGCTCTCCAAAGACTAGTAAGCACAGTGGACCAAAGACCAGTAAACACAGTGGACCAAAGACCAGTAAACACAGTGGACCAAAAACAAGCAAACACAGTGGACCAAAGACCAGTAAGCACAGTGGACCTAAACCCACAAAACCAGAAAAATGCGGTAGTGCAATGAAGAGAACTGAAGCTGAAAAATGTGCCAAGAAGAACGGAAGATTCAACAGTAAGAGATGCAAGTGTACATCAGCTGGAAAACCAAGCTCTCCAAAGACTAGTAAGCACAGTGGACCAAAGACCAGTAAACACAGTGGACCAAAGACCAGTAAACACAGTGGACCAAAAACAAGCAAACACAGTGGACCAAAGACCAGTAAGCACAGTGGACCTAAACCCACAAAACCAGAAAAATGCGGTAGTGCAATGAAGAGAACTGAAGCTGAAAAATGTGCCAAGAAGAACGGAAGATTCAACAGTAAGAGATGCAAGTGTACATCAGCTGGAAAACCAAGCTCTCCAAAGACTAGTAAGCACAGTGGACCAAAGACCAGTAAACACAGTGGACCAAAGACCAGTAAACACAGTGGACCAAAACAAGCAAACACAGTGGACCAAAGACCAGTAAGCACAGTGGACCTAAACCCACAAAACCAGAAAAATGCGGTAGTGCAATGAAGAGAACTGAAGCTGAAAAATGTGCCAAGAAGAACGGAAGATTCAACAGTAAGAGATGCAAGTGTACATCAGCTGGAAAACCAAGCTCTCCAAAGACTAGTAAGCATAGTGGACCAAAGACCAGTAAACACAGTGGACCAAAGACCAGTAAACACAGTGGACCAAAAACAAGCAAACACAGTGGACCAAAGACCAGTAAGCACAGTGGACCTAAACCCACAAAACCAGAAAAATGCGGTAGTGCAATGAAGAGAGCTGAAGCTGAAAAATGTGCCAAGAAGAACGGAAGATTCAACAGTAAGAGATGCAAGTGTACATCAGCTGGAAAACCAAGCTCTCCAAAGACTAGTAAGCACAGTGGACCAAAGACCAGTAAACACAGTGGACCAAAGACCAGTAAACACAGTGGACCAACAACAAGCAAACATAGTGGACCAAAGACCAGTAAGCACAGTGGACCTAAACCCACAAAACCAGAAAAATGCGGTAGTGCAATGAAGAGAACTGAAGCTGAAAAATGTGCCAAGAAGAACGGAAGATTCAACAGTAAGAGATGCAAGTGTACATCAGCTGGAAAACCAAGCTCTCCAAAGACTAGTAAGCACAGTGGACCAAAGACCAGTAAACACAGTGGACCAAAGACCAGTAAACACAGTGGACCAAAAACAAGCAAACATAGTGGACCAAAGACCAGTAAGCACAGTGGACCTAAACCCACAAAACCAGAAAAATGCGGTAGTGCAATGAAGAGAACTGAAGCTGAAAAATGTGCCAAGAAGAACGGAAGATTCAACAGTAAGAGATGCAAGTGTACATCAGCTGGAAAACCAAGCTCTCCAAAGACTAGTAAGCACAGTGGACCAAAGACCAGTAAACACAGTGGACCAAAGACCAGTAAACACAGTGGACCAAAAACAAGCAAACACAGTGGACCAAAGACCAGTAAGCACAGTGGACCTAAACCCACAAAACCAGAAAAATGCGGTAGTGCAATGAAGAGAACTGAAGCTGAAAAATGTGCCAAGAAGAACGGAAGATTCAACAGTAAGAGATGCAAGTGTACATCAGCTGGAAAACCAAGCTCTCCAAAGACTAGTAAGCACAGTGGACCAAAGACCAGTAAACACAGTGGACCAAAGACCAGTAAACACAGTGGACCAAAAACAAGCAAACACAGTGGACCAAAGACCAGTAAGCACAGTGGACCTAAACCCACAAAACCAGAAAAATGCGGTAGTGCAATGAAGAGAACTGAAGCTGAAAAATGTGCCAAGAAGAACGGAAGATTCAACAGTAAGAGATGCAAGTGTACATCAGCTGGAAAACCAAGCTCTCCAAAGACTAGTAAGCACAGTGGACCAAAGACCAGTAAACACAGTGGACCAAAGACCAGTAAACACAGTGGACCAAAAACAAGCAAACACAGTGGACCAAAGACCAGTAAGCACAGTGGACCTAAACCCACAAAACCAGAAAAATGCGGTAGTGCAATGAAGATAACTGAAGCTGAAAATGTGCCAAGAAGAACGGAAGATTCAACAGTAAGAGATGCAAGTGTACATCAGCTGGAAAACCAAGCTCTCCAAAGACTAGTAAGCACAGTGGACCAAAGACCAGTAAACACAGTGGACCAAAGACCAGTAAACACAGTGGACCAAAGACCAGTAAACACAGTGGACCAAAAACAAGCAAACACAGTGGACCAAAGACCAGTAAGCACAGTGGACCTAAACCCACAAAACCAGAAAAATGCGGTAGTGCAATGAAGAGAACTGAAGCTGAAAAATGTGCCAAGAAGAACGGAAGATTCAACAGTAAGAGATGCAAGTGTACATCAGCTGGAAAACCAAGCTCTCCAAAGACTAGTAAGCACAGTGGACCAAAGACCAGTAAACACAGTGGACCAAAGACCAGTAAACACAGTGGACCAAAAACAAGCAAACACAGTGGACCAAAGACCAGTAAGCACAGTGGACCTAAACCCACAAAACCAGAAAAATGCGGTAGTGCAATGAAGAGAACTGAAGCTGAAAAATGTGCCAAGAAGAACGGAAGATTCAACAGTAAGAGATGCAAGTGTACATCAGCTGGAAAACCAAGCTCTCCAAAGACTAGTAAGCACAGTGGACCAAAGACCAGTAAACACAGTGGACCAAAGACCAGTAAACACAGTGGACCAAAAACAAGCAAACACAGTGGACCAAAGACCAGTAAGCACAGTGGACCTAAACCCACAAAACCAGAAAAATGCGGTAGTGCAATGAAGAGAACTGAAGCTGAAAAATGTGCCAAGAAGAACGGAAGATTCAACAGTAAGAGATGCAAGTGTACATCAGCTGGAAAACCAAGCTCTCCAAAGACTAGTAAGCATAGTGGACCAAAGACCAGTAAACACAGTGGACCAAAGACCAGTAAACACAGTGGACCAAAAACAAGCAAACACAGTGGACCAAAGACCAGTAAGCACAGTGGACCTAAACCCACAAAACCAGAAAAATGCGGTAGTGCAATGAAGAGAGCTGAAGCTGAAAAATGTGCCAAGAAGAACGGAAGATTCAACAGTAAGAGATGCAAGTGTACATCAGCTGGAAAACCAAGCTCTCCAAAGACTAGTAAGCACAGTGGACCAAAGACCAGTAAACACAGTGGACCAAAGACCAGTAAACACAGTGGACCAAAAACAAGCAAACATAGTGGACCAAAGACCAGTAAGCACAGTGGACCTAAACCCACAAAACCAGAAAAATGCGGTAGTGCAATGAAGAGAACTGAAGCTGAAAAATGTGCCAAGAAGAACGGAAGATTCAACAGTAAGAGATGCAAGTGTACATCAGCTGGAAAACCAAGCTCTCCAAAGACTAGTAAACACAGTGGACCAAAGACCAGTAAACACAGTGGACCAAAGACCAGTAAACACAGTGGACCAAAAACAAGCAAACACAGTGGACCAAAGACCAGTAAGCACAGTGGACCTAAACCCACAAAACCAGAAAAATGCGGTAGTGCAATGAAGAGAACTGAAGCTGAAAAATGTGCCAAGAAGAACGGAAGATTCAACAGTAAGAGATGCAAGTGTACATCAGCTGGAAAACCAAGCTCTCCAAAGACTAGTAAGCACAGTGGACCAAAGACCAGTAAACACAGTGGACCAAAGACCAGTAAACACAGTGGACCAAAAACAAGCAAACACAGTGGACCAAAGACCAGTAAGCACAGTGGACCTAAACCCACAAAACCAGAAAAATGCGGTAGTGCAATGAAGAGAACTGAAGCTGAAAAATGTGCCAAGAAGAACGGAAGATTCAACAGTAAGAGATGCAAGTGTACATCAGCTGGAAAACCAAGCTCTCCAAAGACTAGTAAGCACAGTGGACCAAAGACCAGTAAACACAGTGGACCAAAGACCAGTAAACACAGTGGACCAAAAACAAGCAAACACAGTGGACCAAAGACCAGTAAGCACAGTGGACCTAAACCCACAAAACCAGAAAAATGCGGTAGTGCAATGAAGAGAACTGAAGCTGAAAAATGTGCCAAGAAGAACGGAAGATTCAACAGTAAGAGATGCAAGTGTACATCAGCTGGAAAACCAAGCTCTCCAAAGACTAGTAAGCACAGTGGACCAAAGACCAGTAAACACAGTGGACCAAAGACCAGTAAACACAGTGGACCAAAAACAAGCAAACACAGTGGACCAAAGACCAGTAAGCACAGTGGACCTAAACCCACAAAACCAGAAAAATGCGGTAGTGCAATGAAGAGAACTGAAGCTGAAAAATGTGCCAAGAAGAACGGAAGATTCAACAGTAAGAGATGCAAGTGTACATCAGCTGGAAAACCAAGCTCTCCAAAGACTAGTAAGCACAGTGGACCAAAGACCAGTAAACACAGTGGACCAAAAACCAGTAAACACAGTGGACCAAAAACAAGCAAACACAGTGGACCAAAGACCAGTAAGCACAGTGGACCTAAACCCACAAAACCAGAAAAATGCGGTAGTGCAATGAAGAGAACTGAAGCTGAAAAATGTGCCAAGAAGAACGGAAGATTCAACAGTAAGAGATGCAAGTGTACATCAGCTGGAAAACCAAGCTCTCCAAAGACTAGTAAGCACAGTGGACCAAAGACCAGTAAACACAGTGGACCAAAGACCAGTAAACACAGTGGACCAAAAACAAGCAAACACAGTGGACCAAAGACCAGTAAGCACAGTGGACCTAAACCCACAAAACCAGAAAAATGCGGTAGTGCAATGAAGAGAACTGAAGCTGAAAAATGTGCCAAGAAGAACGGAAGATTCAACAGTAAGAGATGCAAGTGTACATCAGCTGGAAAACCAAGCTCTCCAAAGACTAGTAAGCACAGTGGACCAAAGACCAGTAAACACAGTGGACCAAAGACCAGTAAACACAGTGGACCAAAAACAAGCAAACACAGTGGACCAAAGACCAGTAAGCACAGTGGACCTAAACCCACAAAACCAGAAAAATGCGGTAGTGCAATGAAGAGAACTGAAGCTGAAAAATGTGCCAAGAAGAACGGAAGATTCAACAGTAAGAGATGCAAGTGTACATCAGCTGGAAAACCAAGCTCTCCAAAGACTAGTAAGCACAGTGGACCAAAGACCAGTAAACACAGTGGACCAAAGACCAGTAAACACAGTGGACCAAAAACAAGCAAACACAGTGGACCAAAGACCAGTAAGCACAGTGGACCTAAACCCACAAAACCAGAAAAATGCGGTAGTGCAATGAAGAGAACTGAAGCTGAAAAATGTGCCAAGAAGAACGGAAGATTCAACAGTAAGAGATGCAAGTGTACATCAGCTGGAAAACCAAGCTCTCCAAAGACTAGTAAGCACAGTGGACCAAAGACCAGTAAACACAGTGGACCAAAGACCAGTAAACACAGTGGACCAAAAACAAGCAAACACAGTGGACCAAAGACCAGTAAGCACAGTGGACCTAAACCCACAAAACCAGAAAAATGCGGTAGTGCAATGAAGAGAACTGAAGCTGAAAAATGTGCCAAGAAGAACGGAAGATTCAACAGTAAGAGATGCAAGTGTACATCAGCTGGAAAACCAAGCTCTCCAAAGACTAGTAAGCACAGTGGACCAAAGACCAGTAAACACAGTGGACCAAAGACCAGTAAACACAGTGGACCAAAAACAAGCAAACACAGTGGACCAAAGACCAGTAAGCACAGTGGACCTAAACCCACAAAACCAGAAAAATGCGGTAGTGCAATGAAGAGAACTGAAGCTGAAAAATGTGCCAAGAAGAACGGAAGATTCAACAGTAAGAGATGCAAGTGTACATCAGCTGGAAAACCAAGCTCTCCAAAGACTAGTAAGCATAGTGGACCAAAGACCAGTAAACACAGTGGACCAAAGACCAGTAAACACAGTGGACCAAAAACAAGCAAACACAGTGGACCAAAGACCAGTAAGCACAGTGGACCTAAACCCACAAAACCAGAAAAATGCGGTAGTGCAATGAAGAGAGCTGAAGCTGAAAAATGTGCCAAGAAGAACGGAAGATTCAACAGTAAGAGATGCAAGTGTACATCAGCTGGAAAACCAAGCTCTCCAAAGACTAGTAAGCACAGTGGACCAAAGACCAGTAAACACAGTGGACCAAAGACCAGTAAACACAGTGGACCAAAAACAAGCAAACATAGTGGACCAAAGACCAGTAAGCACAGTGGACCTAAACCCACAAAACCAGAAAAATGCGGTAGTGCAATGAAGAGAACTGAAGCTGAAAAATGTGCCAAGAAGAACGGAAGATTCAACAGTAAGAGATGCAAGTGTACATCAGCTGGAAAACCAAGCTCTCCAAAGACTAGTAAACACAGTGGACCAAAGACCAGTAAACACAGTGGACCAAAGACCAGTAAACACAGTGGACCAAAAACAAGCAAACACAGTGGACCAAAGACCAGTAAGCACAGTGGACCTAAACCCACAAAACCAGAAAAATGCGGTAGTGCAATGAAGAGAACTGAAGCTGAAAAATGTGCCAAGAAGAACGGAAGATTCAACAGTAAGAGATGCAAGTGTACATCAGCTGGAAAACCAAGCTCTCCAAAGACTAGTAAGCACAGTGGACCAAAGACCAGTAAACACAGTGGACCAAAGACCAGTAAACACAGTGGACCAAAAACAAGCAAACACAGTGGACCAAAGACCAGTAAGCACAGTGGACCTAAACCCACAAAACCAGAAAAATGCGGTAGTGCAATGAAGAGAACTGAAGCTGAAAAATGTGCCAAGAAGAACGGAAGATTCAACAGTAAGAGATGCAAGTGTACATCAGCTGGAAAACCAAGCTCTCCAAAGACTAGTAAGCACAGTGGACCAAAGACCAGTAAACACAGTGGACCAAAGACCAGTAAACACAGTGGACCAAAAACAAGCAAACACAGTGGACCAAAGACCAGTAAGCACAGTGGACCTAAACCCACAAAACCAGAAAAATGCGGTAGTGCAATGAAGAGAACTGAAGCTGAAAAATGTGCCAAGAAGAACGGAAGATTCAACAGTAAGAGATGCAAGTGTACATCAGCTGGAAAACCAAGCTCTCCAAAGACTAGTAAGCACAGTGGACCAAAGACCAGTAAACACAGTGGACCAAAGACCAGTAAACACAGTGGACCAAAAACAAGCAAACACAGTGGACCAAAGACCAGTAAGCACAGTGGACCTAAACCCACAAAACCAGAAAAATGCGGTAGTGCAATGAAGAGAACTGAAGCTGAAAAATGTGCCAAGAAGAACGGAAGATTCAACAGTAAGAGATGCAAGTGTACATCAGCTGGAAAACCAAGCTCTCCAAAGACTAGTAAGCACAGTGGACCAAAGACCAGTAAACACAGTGGACCAAAAACCAGTAAACACAGTGGACCAAAAACAAGCAAACACAGTGGACCAAAGACCAGTAAGCACAGTGGACCTAAACCCACAAAACCAGAAAAATGCGGTAGTGCAATGAAGAGAACTGAAGCTGAAAAATGTGCCAAGAAGAACGGAAGATTCAACAGTAAGAGATGCAAGTGTACATCAGCTGGAAAACCAAGCTCTCCAAAGACTAGTAAGCACAGTGGACCAAAGACCAGTAAACACAGTGGACCAAAGACCAGTAAACACAGTGGACCAAAAACAAGCAAACACAGTGGACCAAAGACCAGTAAGCACAGTGGACCTAAACCCACAAAACCAGAAAAATGCGGTAGTGCAATGAAGAGAACTGAAGCTGAAAAATGTGCCAAGAAGAACGGAAGATTCAACAGTAAGAGATGCAAGTGTACATCAGCTGGAAAACCAAGCTCTCCAAAGACTAGTAAGCACAGTGGACCAAAGACCAGTAAACACAGTGGACCAAAGACCAGTAAACACAGTGGACCAAAAACAAGCAAACACAGTGGACCAAAGACCAGTAAGCACAGTGGACCTAAACCCACAAAACCAGAAAAATGCGGTAGTGCAATGAAGAGAACTGAAGCTGAAAAATGTGCCAAGAAGAACGGAAGATTCAACAGTAAGAGATGCAAGTGTACATCAGCTGGAAAACCAAGCTCTCCAAAGACTAGTAAGCACAGTGGACCAAAGACCAGTAAACACAGTGGACCAAAGACCAGTAAACACAGTGGACCAAAAATAAGCAAACACAGTGGACCAAAGACCAGTAAGCACAGTGGACCTAAACCCACAAAACCAGAAAAATGCGGTAGTGCAATGAAGAGAACTGAAGCTGAAAAATGTGCCAAGAAGAACGGAAGATTCAACAGTAAGAGATGCAAGTGTACATCAGCTGGAAAACCAAGCTCTCCAAAGACTAGTAAGCACAGTGGACCAAAGACCAGTAAACACAGTGGACCAAAGACCAGTAAACACAGTGGACCAAAAACAAGCAAACACAGTGGACCAAAGACCAGTAAGCACAGTGGACCTAAACCCACAAAACCAGAAAAATGCGGTAGTGCAATGAAGAGAACTGAAGCTGAAAAATGTGCCAAGAAGAACGGAAGATTCAACAGTAAGAGATGCAAGTGTACATCAGCTGGAAAACCAAGCTCTCCAAAGACTAGTAAGCACAGTGGACCAAAGACCAGTAAACACAGTGGACCAAAGACCAGTAAACACAGTGGACCAAAAACAAGCAAACACAGTGGACCAAAGACCAGTAAGCACAGTGGACCTAAACCCACAAAACCAGAAAAATGCGGTAGTGCAATGAAGAGAGCTGAAGCTGAAAAATGTGCCAAGAAGAACGGAAGATTCAACAGTAAGAGATGCAAGTGTACATCAGCTGGAAAACCAAGCTCTCCAAAGACTAGTAAGCACAGTGGACCAAAGACCAGTAAACACAGTGGACCAAAGACCAGTAAACACAGTGGACCAAAAACAAGCAAACATAGTGGACCAAAGACCAGTAAGCACAGTGGACCTAAAACCACAAAACCAGAAAAATGCGGTAGTGCAATGAAGAGAACTGAAGCTGAAAAATGTGCCAAGAAGAACGGAAGATTCAACAGTAAGAGATGCAAGTGTACATCAGCTGGAAAACCAAGCTCTCCAAAGACTAGTAAACACAGTGGACCAAAGACCAGTAAACACAGTGGACCAAAGACCAGTAAACACAGTGGACCAAAAACAAGCAAACACAGTGGACCAAAGACCAGTAAGCACAGTGGACCTAAACCCACAAAACCAGAAAAATGCGGTAGTGCAATGAAGAGAACTGAAGCTGAAAAATGTGCCAATAAGAACGGAAGATTCAACAGTAAGAGATGCAAGTGTACATCAGCTGGAAAACCAAGCTCTCCAAAGACTAGTAAGCACAGTGGACCAAAGACCAGTAAACACAGTGGACCAAAGACCAGTAAACACAGTGGACCAAAAACAAGCAAACACAGTGGACCAAAGACCAGTAAGCACAGTGGACCTAAACCCACAAAACCAGAAAAATGCGGTAGTGCAATGAAGAGAACTGAAGCTGAAAAATGTGCCAAGAAGAACGGAAGATTCAACAGTAAGAGATGCAAGTGTACATCAGCTGGAAAACCAAGCTCTCCAAAGACTAGTAAGCACAGTGGACCAAAGACCAGTAAACACAGTGGACCAAAGACCAGTAAACACAGTGGACCAAAAACAAGCAAACACAGTGGACCAAAGACCAGTAAGCACAGTGGACCTAAACCCACAAAACCAGAAAAATGCGGTAGTGCAATGAAGAGAACTGAAGCTGAAAAATGTGCCAATAAGAACGGAAGATTCAACAGTAAGAGATGCAAGTGTACATCAGCTGGAAAACCAAGCTCTCCAAAGACTAGTAAGCACAGTGGACCAAAGACCAGTAAACACAGTGGACCAAAGACCAGTAAACACAGTGGACCAAAAACAAGCAAACATAGTGGACCAAAGACCAGTAAGCACAGTGGACCTAAACCCACAAAACCAGAAAAATGCGGTAGTGCAATGAAGAGAACTGAAGCTGAAAAATGTGCCAAGAAGAACGGAAGATTCAACAGTAAGAGATGCAAGTGTACATCAGCTGGAAAACCAAGCTCTCCAAAGACTAGTAAACACAGTGGACCAAAGACAAGTAAACACAGTGGACCAAAGACCAGTAAACACAGTGGACCAAAAACAAGCAAACACAGTGGACCAAAGACCAGTAAGCACAGTGGACCTAAACCCACAAAACCAGAAAAATGCGGTAGTGCAATGAAGAGAACTGAAGCTGAAAAATGTGCCAAGAAGAACGGAAGATTCAACAGTAAGAGATGCAAGTGTACATCAGCTGGAAAACCAAGCTCTCCAAAGACTAGTAAGCACAGTGGACCAAAGACCAGTAAACACAGTGGACCAAAGACCAGTAAACACAGTGGACCAAAAACAAGCAAACACAGTGGACCAAAGACCAGTAAGCACAGTGGACCTAAACCCACAAAACCAGAAAAATGCGGTAGTGCAATGAAGAGAACTGAAGCTGAAAAATGTGCCAAGAAGAACGGAAGATTCAACAGTAAGAGATGCAAGTGTACATCAGCTGGAAAACCAAGCTCTCCAAAGACTAGTAAGCACAGTGGACCAAAGACCAGTAAACACAGTGGACCAAAGACCAGTAAACACAGTGGACCAAAAACAAGCAAACACAGTGGACCAAAGACCAGTAAGCACAGTGGACCTAAACCCACAAAACCAGAAAAATGCGGTAGTGCAATGAAGAGAACTGAAGCTGAAAAATGTGCCAAGAAGAACGGAAGATTCAACAGTAAGAGATGCAAGTGTACATTAGCTGGAAAACCAAGCTCTCCAAAGACTAGTAAGCACAGTGGACCAAAGACCAGTAAACACAGTGGACCAAAGACCAGTAAACACAGTGGACCAAAAACAAGCAAACACAGTGGACCAAAGACCAGTAAGCACAGTGGACCTAAACCCACAAAACCAGAAAAATGCGGTAGTGCAATGAAGAGAACTGAAGCTGAAAAATGTGCCAAGAAGAACGGAAGATTCAACAGTAAGAGATGCAAGTGTACATCAGCTGGAAAACCAAGCTCTCCAAAGACTAGTAAGCACAGTGGACCAAAGACCAGTAAACACAGTGGACCAAAGACCAGTAAACACAGTGGACCAAAAACAAGCAAACACAGTGGACCAAAGACCAGTAAGCACAGTGGACCTAAACCCACAAAACCAGAAAAATGCGGTAGTGCAATGAAGAGAACTGAAGCTGAAAAATGTGCCAAGAAGAACGGAAGATTCAACAGTAAGAGATGCAAGTGTACATCAGCTGGAAAACCAAGCTCTCCAAAGACTAGTAAGCACAGTGGACCAAAGACCAGTAAACACAGTGGACCAAAAACAAGCAAACACAGTGGACCAAAGACCATTAAGCACAGTGGATCTAAACCCACAAAACCAGAAAAATGCGGTAGTGCAATGAAGAGAGCTGAAGCTGAAAAATGTGCCAAGAAGAACGGAAGATTCAACAGTAAGAGATGCAAGTGTACATCAGCTGGAAAACCAAGCTCTCCAAAGACTAGTAAGCACAGTGGACCAAAGACCAGTAAACACAGTGGACCAAAGACCAGTAAACACAGTGGACCAAAAACAAGCAAACATAGTGGACCAAAGACCAGTAAGCACAGTGGACCTAAACCCACAAAACCAGAAAAATGCGGTAGTGCAATGAAGAGAACTGAAGCTGAAAAATGTGCCAAGAAGAACGGAAGATTCAACAGTAAGAGATGCAAGTGTACATCAGCTGGAAAACCAAGCTCTCCAAAGACTAGTAAACACAGTGGACCAAAGACCAGTAAACACAGTGGACCAAAGACCAGTAAACACAGTGGACCAAAAACAAGCAAACACAGTGGACCAAAGACCAGTAAGCACAGTGGACCTAAACCCACAAAACCAGAAAAATGCGGTAGTGCAATGAAGAGAACTGAAGCTGAAAAATGTGCCAAGAAGAACGGAAGATTCAACAGTAAGAGATGCAAGTGTACATCAGCTGGAAAACCAAGCTCTCCAAAGACTAGTAAGCACAGTGGACCAAAGACCAGTAAACACAGTGGACCAAAGACCAGTAAACACAGTGGACCAAAAACAAGCAAACACAGTGGACCAAAGACCAGTAAGCACAGTGGACCTAAACCCACAAAACCAGAAAAATGCGGTAGTGCAATGAAGAGAACTGAAGCTGAAAAATGTGCCAAGAAGAACGGAAGATTCAACAGTAAGAGATGCAAGTGTACATCAGCTGGAAAACCAAGCTCTCCAAAGACTAGTAAGCACAGTGGACCAAAGACCAGTAAACACAGTGGACCAAAGACCAGTAAACACAGTGGACCAAAAACAAGCAAACACAGTGGACCAAAGACCAGTAAGCACAGTGGACCTAAACCCACAAAACCAGAAAAATGCGGTAGTGCAATGAAGAGAACTGAAGCTGAAAAATGTGCCAAGAAGAACGGAAGATTCAACAGTAAGAGATGCAAGTGTACATCAGCTGGAAAACCAAGCTCTCCAAAGACTAGTAAACACAGTGGACCAAAGACCAGTAAACACAGTGGACCAAAGACCAGTAAACACAGTGGACCAAAAACAAGCAAACACAGTGGACCAAAGACCAGTAAGCACAGTGGACCTAAACCCACAAAACCAGAAAAATGCGGTAGTGCAATGAAGAGAACTGAAGCTGAAAAATGTGCCAAGAAGAACGGAAGATTCAACAGTAAGAGATGCAAGTGTACATCAGCTGGAAAACCAAGCTCTCCAAAGACTAGTAAGCACAGTGGACCAAAGACCAGTAAACACAGTGGACCAAAGACCAGTAAACACAGTGGACCAAAAACAAGCAAACACAGTGGACCAAAGACCAGTAAGCACAGTGGACCTAAACCCACAAAACCAGAAAAATGCGGTAGTGCAATGAAGAGAACTGAAGCTGAAAAATGTGCCAAGAAGAACGGAAGATTCAACAGTAAGAGATGCAAGTGTACATCAGCTGGAAAACCAAGCTCTCCAAAGACTAGTAAGCACAGTGGACCAAAGACCAGTAAATACAGTGGACCAAAGACCAGTAAACACAGTGGACCAAAAACAAGCAAACACAGTGGACCAAAGACCAGTAAGCACAGTGGACCTAAACCCACAAAACCAGAAAAATGCGGTAGTGCAATGAAGAGAACTGAAGCTGAAAAATGTGCCAAGAAGAACGGAAGATTCAACAGTAAGAGATGCAAGTGTACATCAGCTGGAAAACCAAGCTCTCCAAAGACTAGTAAGCACAGTGGACCAAAGACCAGTAAACACAGTGGACCAAAGACCAGTAAACACAGTGGACCAAAAACAAGCAAACACAGTGGACCAAAGACCAGTAAGCACAGTGGACCTAAACCCACAAAACCAGAAAAATGCGGTAGTGCAATGAAGAGAACTGAAGCTGAAAAATGTGCCAAGAGGAACGGAAGATTCAACAGTAAGAGATGCAAGTGTACATCAGCTGGAAAACCAAGCTCTCCAAAGACTAGTAAGCACAGTGGACCAAAGACCAGTAAACACAGTGGACCAAAGACCAGTAAACACAGTGGACCAAAAACAAGCAAACACAGTGGACCAAAGACCAGTAAGCACAGTGGACCTAAACCCACAAAACCAGAAAAATGCGGTAGTGCAATGAAGAGAACTGAAGCTGAAAAATGTGCCAAGAAGAACGGAAGATTCAACAGTAAGAGATGCAAGTGTACATCAGCTGGAAAACCAAGCTCTCCAAAGACTAGTAAGCACAGTGGACCAAAGACCAGTAAACACAGTGGACCAAAGACCAGTAAACACAGTGGACCAAAAACAAGCAAACACAGTGGACCAAAGACCAGTAAGCACAGTGGACCTAAACCCACAAAACCAGAAAAATGCGGTAGTGCAATGAAGAGAACTGAAGCTGAAAAATGTGCCAAGAAGAACGGAAGATTCAACAGTAAGAGATGCAAGTGTACATCAGCTGGAAAACCAAGCTCTCCAAAGACTAGTAAGCACAGTGGACCAAAGACCAGTAAACACAGTGGACCAAAGACCAGTAAACACAGTGGACCAAAGACCAGTAAACACAGTGGACCAAAAACAAGCAAACATAGTGGACCAAAGACCAGTAAGCACAGTGGACCTAAACCCACAAAACCAGAAAAATGCGGTAGTGCAATGAAGAGAACTGAAGCTGAAAAATGTGCCAAGAAGAACGGAAGATTCAACAGTAAGAGATGCAAGTGTACATCAGCTGGAAAACCAAGCTCTCCAAAGACTAGTAAGCACAGTGGACCAAAGACCAGTAAACACAGTGGACCAAAGACCAGTAAACACAGTGGACCAAAAACAAGCAAACACAGTGGACCAAAGACCAGTAAGCACAGTGGACCTAAACCCACAAAACCAGAAAAATGCGGTAGTGCAATGAAGAGAACTGAAGCTGAAAAATGTGCCAAGAAGAACGGAAGATTCAACAGTAAGAGATGCAAGTGTACATCAGCTGGAAAACCAAGCTCTCCAAAGACTAGTAAGCACAGTGGACCAAAGACCAGTAAACACAGTGGACCAAAGACCAGTAAACACAGTGGACCAAAAACAAGCAAACACAGTGGACCAAAGACCAGTAAGCACAGTGGACCTAAACCCACAAAACCAGAAAAATGCGGTAGTGCAATGAAGAGAACTGAAGCTGAAAAATGTGCCAAGAAGAACGGAAGATTCAACAGTAAGAGATGCAAGTGTACATCAGCTGGAAAACCAAGCTCTCCAAAGACTAGTAAGCACAGTGGACCAAAGACCAGTAAACACAGTGGACCAAAGACCAGTAAACACAGTGGACCAAAGACCAGTAAGCACAGTGGACCTAAACCCACAAAGCCAGAAAAATGCGGTAGTGCAATGAAGAGAACTGAAGCTGAAAAATGTGCCAAGAGGAACGGAAGATTCAACAGTAAGAGATGCAAGTGTACATCAGCTGGAAAACCAAGCTCTCCAAAGACTAGTAAGCACAGTGGACCAAAGACCAGTAAACACAGTGGACCAAAGACCAGTAAACACAGTGGACCAAAAACAAGCAAACACAGTGGACCAAAGACCAGTAAGCACAGTGGACCTAAACCCACAAAACCAGAAAAATGCGGTAGTGCAATGAAGAGAACTGAAGCTGAAAAATGTGCCAAGAAGAACGGAAGATTCAACAGTAAGAGATGCAAGTGTACATCAGCTGGAAAACCAAGCTCTCCAAAGACTAGTAAGCACAGTGGACCAAAGACCAGTAAACACAGTGGACCAAAGACCAGTAAACACAGTGGACCAAAAACAAGCAAACACAGTGGACCAAAGACCAGTAAGCACAGTGGACCTAAACCCACAAAACCAGAAAAATGCGGTAGTGCAATGAAGAGAACTGAAGCTGAAAAATGTGCCAAGAAGAACGGAAGATTCAACAGTAAGAGATGCAAGTGTACATCAGCTGGAAAACCAAGCTCTCCAAAGACTAGTAAGCACAGTGGACCAAAGACCAGTAAACACAGTGGACCAAAGACCAGTAAACACAGTGGACCAAAAACAAGCAAACACAGTGGACCAAAGACCAGTAAGCACAGTGGACCTAAACCCACAAAACCAGAAAAATGCGGTAGTGCAATGAAGAGAACTGAAGCTGAAAAATGTGCCAAGAAGAACGGAAGATTCAACAGTAAGAGATGCAAGTGTACATCAGCTGGAAAACCAAGCTCTCCAAAGACTAGTAAGCACAGTGGACCAAAGACCAGTAAACACAGTGGACCAAAGACCAGTAAACACAGTGGACCAAAAACAAGCAAACACAGTGGACCAAAGACCAGTAAGCACAGTGGACCTAAACCCACAAAACCAGAAAAATGCGGTAGTGCAATGAAGAGAACTGAAGCTGAAAAATGTGCCAAGAAGAACGGAAGATTCAACAGTAAGAGATGCAAGTGTACATCAGCTGGAAAACCAAGCTCTCCAAAGACTAGTAAGCACAGTGGACCAAAGACCAGTAAACACAGTGGACCAAAGACCAGTAAACACAGTCGACCAAAAACAAGCAAACACAGTGGACCAAAGACCAGTAAGCACAGTGGACCTAAACCCACAAAACCAGAAAAATGCGGTAGTGCAATGAAGAGAACTGAAGCTGAAAAATGTGCCAAGAAGAACGGAAGATTCAACAGTAAGAGATGCAAGTGTACATCAGCTGGAAAACCAAGCTCTCCAAAGACTAGTAAGCACAGTGGACCAAAGACCAGTAAACACAGTGGACCAAAGACCAGTAAACACAGTGGACCAAAAACAAGCAAACACAGTGGACCAAAGACCAGTAAACACAGTGGACCAAAAACAAGCAAACACAGTGGACCAAAGACCAGTAAGCACAGTGGACCTAAACCCACAAAACCAGAAAAATGCGGTAGTGCAATGAAGAGAACTGAAGCTGAAAAATGTGCCAAGAAGAACGGAAGATTCAACAGTAAGAGATGCAAGTGTACATCAGCTGGAAAACCAAGCTCTCCAAAGACTAGTAAGCACAGTGGACCAAAGACCAGTAAACACAGTGGACCAAAGACCAGTAAACACAGTGGACCAAAAACAAGCAAACACAGTGGACCAAAGACCAGTAAGCACAGTGGACCTAAACCCACAAAACCAGAAAAATGCGGTAGTGCAATGAAGAGAACTGAAGCTGAAAAATGTGCCAAGAAGAACGGAAGATTCAACAGTAAGAGATGCAAGTGTACATCAGCTGGAAAACCAAGCTCTCCAAAGACTAGTAAGCACAGTGGACCAAAGACCAGTAAACACAGTGGACCAAAGACCAGTAAACACAGTGGACCAAAAACAAGCAAACACAGTGGACCAAAGACCAGTAAGCACAGTGGACCTAAACCCACAAAACCAGAAAAATGCGGTAGTGCAATGAAGAGAACTGAAGCTGAAAAATGTGCCAAGAAGAACGGAAGATTCAACAGTAAGAGATGCAAGTGTACATCAGCTGGAAAACCAAGCTCTCCAAAGACTAGTAAGCACAGTGGACCAAAGACCAGTAAACACAGTGGACCAAAGACCAGTAAACACAGTGGACCAAAAACAAGCAAACACAGTGGACCAAAGACCAGTAAGCACAGTGGACCTAAACCCACAAAACCAGAAAAATGCGGTAGTGCAATGAAGAGAACTGAAGCTGAAAAATGTGCCAAGAAGAACGGAAGATTCAACAGTAAGAGATGTAAGTGTACATCAGCTGGAAAACCAAGCAAATCTGAGCCAAGAACTGAGCGTCCTACTACATGCATTGAATCTAGTGAAAGCCATGAGTCGACTCCAACTGAAGGACCTACAACTTGTGTCGAATCTAGTGAAAGCCATGAGTCAACTTTAACTGAAGGACCTACAACTTGTGTTGATTCTAGTGAGAGTAAGGAGACTCCAGAACCAGCTATTTGCGATGGTGAAATGAGAGTTAAAAAATCTAAAATGTGTGATGAAATAGGCGGCAAGTTTAATCCTGATAACTGTAAATGCACTAAAGAACCTGTTACGGAGGGACCAACAACTTGTATCGAATCAAGCGAAAGCAATGAGGAAGTTACCACAAAGAGTAAGTTTTTATTTATTCTGAGATTTATTTATTTTTAACAAATATTTATAAATTATCTTGTAGAACCATGTGACTGTACTTGTTCACCAGATTGCAAGCGTCGTAAGATGATCATTGATGTATTGCTAAAATACTTCTACCGTGATGTCTACGACCAAGATTGCTGCAAGAAGAACTGCAATTGCGATGGCGCCAAATTCCCAGAATGCGATGAATCAAACAGCAAAAAGACAGGAACTTTTGATATTTTGGCTAAGCTCTTCAAACCACAAGGTGGAGATTTTGAAGCTGGCAGTGTTGAAGTTGATGGCAAAAAATTGACATCCGAGAAAAAAGAGAAGTTTGGCAAAGCACTCCAAGATGCCGTCAAGGGCTTGGAAGATGTCTTAAACTCCTAAATTACTACTAGAAACTATTTTTAAATTCCTCACTATTTTAAGCTCTAAATAGTCTACTTAAGCAATCCGTATCGTTAACCAGTGGTGATTAGATGAATACTCGATTGGACATAAATAACCTTCTACTTTCCTCTATCTTCTACGCTATCCTATGTGGCAATTTTAATGCCTACTTTGTATTAAATTAGAATCACTTTCGTCTATCCTGCACTAAGTCTTTATTTTGTTGTTTTCCAGGAAGCATAATTCAGTGTAAGAGAATTTTGTCTTTTTATACGAAATAAAGCGTCTTTTATCGCACTGCAATCAAATCTTTTGCTGATTTTTTATTTAGTGATTCTTATTCATTCCTTTTCAGGAAAAAAAAAATATTTTTTTAATTTTTTGTTTATGACAAAGCTTGGAAACTATCTTTAAAAAATCCAAAATAATCCGTTTTTGCACGAAAACAAAGATTTCCCAACAAATCCTTAGTCTATTGGACATATCATTTTAGGATTCTATGATCTCAATTTTAATGCATACAGTCTCAGTGATATTTTTGGATTTTTCTGGGATATTTGAGGATTTTGTCCACGTCTTCGTGTATGCTGTTATTTTACTGATTTATCAATTTTCTCCATGAAACTTTCTATATTAGTCATTTTTGTTTCTGCCTCAATTGACAATACTTAATTACTTACTTACCAACCTTTGTGTTTGTAGAGAGAGTTCCGAAGCAAAGCTTTAGGGGAATCTCATATAAAGTCAATAAACATAAAAATTGTGTCAGTAACCTAAAGTGTGACTTTATATTTTCGAATTTGTCTACCAATTGTAAAATTATTTACTGATTGTGACGCTCGAATGTGACTTAACTTGCGTCACAGATCAATTTTCCTCCATAGAAGAGGGAAATCTGTGTTATTTACTGATAAATATTCGATTATTCGGATATTTTCATTATCTTTGAGATCCACATGAGATTCAGTGAAGCGACGACATATTATTTTGCATCTTTTCGGCTGTTTGATGATTAGTTCCTATTGATCCACTGTGAATCGTAGGGCATTAATAAAGCGGTTGAACAGGTTTCTGCCCCTGGCTATAACAGCTACTTCTGCTAGTTTCTTTTGTTGTTGTTCTGCCTCCTTCTCTACGGTTGTACGCCAAGTATATCGGCTGTTTGGGTAACAAAATATATTATTTTTATATATTTATCTTTTTGTTCGCTCCTGGATGGGATTTTATGACTTAATTTAATTTTTATGACGACATTGGATTGTTGTTTACGGAATCTGATGATTAGTCTTGGATGTTTTTTGCTCAACTTTTGGCTTAAATTAAGTTGTCTTTTTTTAAGGATTTTTAAAATTTTCGTTCCCATGTGATTCCGGGAATCAGAAATTAGGTCAAGGATTATTCTCGGGAATTAAAGGCATACAAAAATGTTCCTGAATCTTTGTTTTTTATTCATTGTACATGATTTCAATATGAATTTACCTATGATGTGCCAAGAGACGTTGTCAACGTTGATTCGAAATAAATTCAAACTCGTTTCGAATGTTTTTCGAACAAAATTTCGCAATTTCGAAAAACTTTTTTTTATGAAAATTTCAATTTTTCGCAATTTTTGACTTAATTTACTTATGATTACAGAATTAAATCATTCTACTATGTCTTTTAACACTAATTTAATCGTCTAATCGGTGATAAATGCAGCAAACATTAGTTTAAAATGCTTTTTTTTCAAAAATATTATAAATTTTTTTTGTTGTTTATATTGGAAATAAAAATGTTATTAATTCACTTGCACTAATTGTTTAGTAAATCAGTAATGATTCATTACATTTGAGTGGATTCGTTTAACATTTTGATGATGAAAAACAAATATTTAAACTATTAATTAGAGATATTAGACATTAATAATTTAACGTGTGAAAAAAATTTGAACTTATGCTCGAAAATAAGGTCCCAAAAAAAATTCAATATCGAAAATAAGGACTCGTTGGCGTACCATAGGAATTTACTGATTTTCGAGAGAAAAAATGCACTTATTTCATTCATTTACATCTGTAACGGCGATTTCTATTCTGGAGCTCATTTAGTTTTTCAATATTTTAATGTTTTTTTTAATCGTTAAAGTTTAAACTTGTTTTTTTCGACTAGCACCTACTTCATAAGGTATTCTTTTAAAACATAAAATTATGTTTGTTTGAAAATCAACCCTGAATTGAAAATGCTCAATGTTAATGTTTCTTCACGAATTATTAAAATTCAGCTGTGTAAATTGTTTCATCTTAAAAATGTCTCAATATAATTTTACTGAGAATTTTAATATTAAATTTTTCACTTTTTAGTGAACAAAGTTGTTGAATTGTGTGAACACGTTTTTGATTTAGTTTGTCAAAAGCGAGGAAATAAATCAAAATTTTGAGGTTAGAATTGAAAAAATATAATAAAAGCAGATAATAAATATATGCTGATAATTGATTAACAAGAGAATTGATTTTTTAAAGAAATTAGAAATTTTCTATTTTTTTCAAAAATCTTTTTTTTTTCAAATTTTCATGTGGTTTGAGTTGTCAGAATACTTATAAAAAACAACAACTTTTAAAATGCATATCGGTTCAAAATTAAATAATTATGAAAAAAAAATTGTCGACGTGGTTAAAACAAAATGTGACAAAAAGCTTCAATAAATTAATTTATTTATTAGTTTTGATAGCCAACAGCTTGATTGAAGGTTGGCAAAAGTATAATTACGCAACATGAAGAAGCAAGAGAATCCGTCACTTCGATATGCTCGATACTTTTGGGGATCCCTCCTTGGATTCACAATTTTATTAATCTTTGATATAATTACTGGATTTGGAGTCACTAGCGCAGTCATAGGCTTCTTATTCCCAGGAAAAGTGTAAGTTGCAACATTTTACTTCAATTGACTAGAATTTGAAATTATTTTATGCTTTATCTTCAGAATAAACCTAAAGGAACCAACCGATCGTCCAATTATCCTTCCAATGCGTAAAGAAGATGTCAAAATTCCACCAACATTAAATGATCCTTATGATGACCTCAGAGTCCTCGTTGTGGGTGAAATTCCAGAAAAATTTAAAAATATTATAATCAACAAGCATCACCTCGATGTGCCCTCAAATCCCACAATGAAGGAATTCTTGAATATGACAGAAGAGTAAGTTTGGCAATGAATTGAGCTTTTAACTACAATAAAGCTTCATAATATTGTAAATAATTTTTAGCGAATACATATCATCACTAGAAAGATTCCAGAATCGAATCTCACAACATGAAATGTATCCAGAAGATGACAGACTGGTTCAAAGAGTTCTGCATAATTTAGCTACTGCAAAATTTAATGAATTATGTAAGTTCGGTTTATATTAGTTGTGTCCAACCTTTTTTGTGCCACGGAACACTTTGTGGTAAGTCATGATAAAACCATACACAACATACGATTCGTGGGATATCATAATTTTTTTCGCAGCACATTGGTTGGCCATCACTAAATTGGATTGATTCACTGTAATTGATTTATCGATCCAAAACCCGGTTTTAATGTCTACCCAGGGCAACTTAGGGATCCGGGATGTTATCCAGCATCGGAAATAAATAAAATTAATCTGAGACAAAGGAAGAGTGCGAGTGACCCGGCTAGCCCTAAAAACCGGGGCCTGGTTGATTGATTTGTATTTGAGCTTTTAGTTTAGAAACATTTTTGGGTCATGGCTCCTCAACTGAAAGACATTTAAGATACTCTTAACGCATTTTAAGCGTTCGGACTTTACAAAGATAGGATTTAAGATCTTTTTTCCAAAAACAACTTATAATTATTTTTTTGACCTTTTGAATAACTCGCACATATAATAAAAAAGTAACAATTTTCTAGATGAAAAGTCAGGAGGTACACAATTCAAGATGATTGTTAAATACGAAAACGGCTATCGAGCACTTTTCAAACCAATGAGGTAAGATCAATAAATTTTGACAAGTTGCTTAACATTAAAGTTGTATTTTTGTGTTAAGACTTCAACGCGATCAGCAAGCAGCATCAAGTCATTACTACTACAACGATTATGAAAGACATAATGGAGAAATTGCTTCATATCACCTTGACAAGTAATTTTTAAGGATAAAAAGTTTCACAAATTAAAAGTTGATCAAAAAAATTTTAATCAGAATTTTAGGATTTCGCCGTGCAATTCCGATGGTCGGTCGTAAAATAAATTTAACATCCGAAATGTTTCCACTTGTTGACGACGAATTAGCATCAACATTTTATATTTCACCGTCTGGTAAAGTCTGCTTTACTGGCGTCTGTGATGTTTTTTGTGACACAAGTCATGGAATTTGTGGAGATCCATACATGCTTGAAGGATCGTTTGCTGCCTTCTTACCGAGACATAAAAATGCTACGAGAAAGGTGAGATTTTGTGACTGTTTGAATGACTGCATCTTATTTGAACAATTTTAAGGTGTGGAGACATCCATGGAGACGATCGTACTCGAAAAGAAGAAATGTTGAATGGGAATGGAATGATAATTTCTGTGACAAGGTGAGCAGCTTTAAGCTCAAAATTTTTAAGAATTTTTTTTTAATCGTATGTCAGGTTAAGCAAATCTTTCCATACAGTGAGGGTCGACGAATGTTGGATTTAATGGACATGGCAATTTATGACTTCTTGATTGGTAATTTAGATAGGCATCACTACGAAACATTCAAGTAAGATTAAGCTATGATTCTAATCATAAATTTGTACTTAAAATCCATATTCAATGAAAACAGGACATTTAACACAAACGAGACATTTACTATACATTTGGATCAGGGTCGTAGTTTTGGTCAACCATTCCATGATGAATTATCGATTCTTATTCCATTGAAGCAGTGCTGCATGGTTCGCAAATCAACATTGAAGACATTACTTGAGTAATTTGAGTTTTTTGATTATTTTAAAATTATATTTTATGAAAATATTTCAGTTTCCACAAAGGTCCACAAAAAATGTCTGATGCATTGCGGGAATCGCTTAAAGATGAACCGGTCGCACCAATCTTATGGGATCCACATTTTGATGCACTTGATAGAAGAAACGTAATAGTTCTTGAACATATTAGGAATTGCTTGAAGGTGGATGACGAAAAATAAATCAAAATTTAATTCATCGTGGCTATGGATGTTTTACAAAAAGTAACACAGTATCGTCACGACTTTTACGCATTCAATGTAAATCGCATCATGCTTATAAGCAATTAATTTTCAATAAAAAATATCCTTTTATGAACCTTGATTTTTAATCAAATTTTATTTATCATCAAAAAATCAACTCAGCACCATCTGTCATCCTCCAAGCATTTTGCTTCGAACCATTTCAATGAAAATTGATTCTTCTCCGTCATTGTGCTGAGGAATTCATCGTCAAAGAAAAAATGTTCGGCTGGAAAAATTCTTCGGAAATTTCCTTCGTACGAATGTTCTCGAAAAGCTTCACGCATTTGAAAAATATTTTCTTCATCGATGCACGGCAAGCATAGCTTACATTTTTTACTTTCGCAGCTTCGATGGCATTCATACTTTAAGCATGACTCGATGTTTACAGCAATATTTTTCCTGTTTGCAATCATCACGTCTGAGTCATTGAATCTGTAATAAAGAAAAATTTAATTTTGCATTTTTTCAAGGTGTGGAAACTCTGAAGTAAATTTGGAGATCCTCAATTCAAGGTTCAGGTTCAACTTTTTTTGAATCTTAAAGATCAATGTTATTTTACTGGCTGTCCATCACTTGCATTTGAACAAATTTTGATCCTACCTTGTCATAAACTCGAAATAGGATCCACCGCCAATCATTTTCACCAAATTGTACACCAATTGTTCATAAATTTTGGCATATTCCTCATCTTTTTTTCTTGCAGGTGTTATGTTGGGACTCATGTTCACTTCCATCACATACGGCGTCAAATTCTCATCAAGAATGAAATCAAATCGAACCAATTCATAGAAGTGATGTGTTGAGTAGTTGTAGCTTTTTGTCTGCAAAGTGAAGGGATATTAAAATATTGTATGATCTTCTGTCTTTAATCACAAATGACTCTGACTTAAAAGCTGATTGATAGACATTAACTTTAATCAGAACAAAGCTTTTTTGATAGAAAATTCACGTGATTTTAGAATAAAGACATAATCATCAGTCTATAGCAGTGATGGCCAAGTTATGTGCCGCGGCACGCTAGAAAATCAAATGCTTTGTACGGTTTCAGTCATGGCTTATTATCAGGGTGTACTGTGGCACAACAAAGGTTGACCACCACTGGTCTATCCCGAATAGCAAAAGTCAGTTAACCAAATAGATGTTCAGCACCAAGCTAGTCTAACTTTGGAATGGTCCTGGATTCGATTTGAGTCCAGCACCATGCCAGAGGCAAACCGGCTTTGTGCCAGATTTTTGTTCGATTAACCGAATTGTTCTATACAAGTATAGTTCCATGAATGATCTTCAAGCTCTGACAGGCTATAATTCTGTAGATTTTTCAATGATTTCTAGAAGAACTTACAGTTTTAGTAATGTACGGCTCAGAGTTTCGGACTATTTTCACAATTGCATCATCAATTTTATTCCAAAACTTCTTCACATCAAATCCTTTGTCAGCGATGATCTTCTCAAAATGTTTAATTATTGGAAATTCAAACATTTTGTATGCATCGTTAAATGTTGGCATCTCAAATGGTGGATGCATTCCTTCCCTAAAATTACATAATGTCCACAGAATCATCAATTAATCATTAAGCTTAGTTCAACTTACTGAACGACGTATTTATCAATTATTTTTGGATCAAATGGATGATAATTAAGCTTACAAAATCTAAAAAGCACATCTGCATCATATCGATAAATTCTGACAGGATCGAATGATGTAATCAGCACAAAAACACCAAAATCAAATGCATGTCCATCAATCAGGAATGGCTTATCCATAAATTGCTGATAAAAGTAGTCTGAATCATCATAAATGATGTCCTTCTTTTCCACAACCGACACACCACGATTGAAAATATTTTTCTCAATTAATTTTACATCCGGATTTTCGTCCATGAACTTTTGTAGCTTCTTCTTATTTTTTGGAAGTATAAAGGATGGCAAGATGTACTCCAGGTGAGCATTATTACGACTCATGTAACTTTTTCCGCCTAAAATCTCCATTCCTGGAAAATGATTGACTTTCTGGTGCTGCTTAAAAGGATATCTATCTATGTCCACATACAGCTCATGACTTTGCTCCCCTGGCAGGTAAAATGGACTGTCAATACTCATTAGAAGATCCCAATCATCTCCATGTGATGCATTTACGAATTTATACTGCAAACTGTTCAATACACGATTCATGGTACGAAAGTGACCTAATAAAAAAATATACAAGCTCAGATCTAATAACACTTTAGTACAGTGATGGCCAACCCATGTGCCACGGCACAATAGTCTGCTGCGAAACATTTTGGGATATTCCAGGAGCCTTATGCTGCGCAAAGGTGTGGAACTAAAGAATTACATTTTGATCATTTTATCAGTACCACACCCTTAATGCTGTGTGTGGTTTCGGTCATCGCTTACCATCAAGGTGTGCCGTGACAGAAAAGGTTAGCAATTATTGCTTTAAGCTTTTACGAGAGATTGATTCCGAATTTAGTTTTTGAACCAAATTGAAATCAAATTCGACCTTTTATCTGTCAAATTCTTATAAGGGTTGAAATGTTGTCTCTACAAACTTATTTATGGATGATCGATTGATCTGACCCGAATAGCACAAGTCGGTCAATCGAATAGATATCTGGCGCCAAGCCAGCAAGACTTTAACATGGTGCTGGCTTCAATTTAAATCTAGCACCATGCCAGAATCACTCTCGGCTTGGTGCCGAATATCTGATCGATTATCCGACTTGTGCTATTCGGGTGATGGATCTTCAAAGTAAATAGAAAACTTGTAGACTTACTGAAAGGCTGATGCATCTTTAAAAATAATGATTAAATCTAAAATGGTCCTTAACTAAGTGGAAAGGCTCAGCTTAAAGGAATAAGGTCGAACAAGCTTCACTAGATTCTTCTTAGAATCCTATCCCCCTTTCACCTCCATACCTATATCCTTATTTCAAGTTTATTCGTCAAAAATGAACTTACCATTTGGATTCCACACATCAACAACCACTGTCCAATATTTTAATTGATTAAATCCTTCAACATCTGTTACTTTTTCTGCAGGCTGGACCACACTTGTCTCTCCATCACCAGGATTGAGAACAATAGCACTCAAAATTGCGAACAATATAAAAATGATGCTGATTAAACTGATTAAAATCAAATTTGCCGATGACTGTTTGCTTGCTTGATTAGTTTTTGGTGACATGTCTCAGCTTATACACCTGCCTGTAGCTGACAATGAAATATTAAGATGAAGACTGTTTACTTTATTAAAATATAAAAATGTCATCTGTTTTTGAATGATCATTTTAATAAATACAAACCGTTTTGCTAAAGATCTGATGAAGAAATGAGTTGATTTAAGACTCCTTTAAGTGTCTGTTTTAATAATTTATCTCTCAAATTGTTCATAAAAATTGAGACTTTTGTGAGATAAAATGGTTTTTCTCAGCAATCGGAGGGTGTGTGCCTGGTTTATTTCTAATATTAGAGATATGATTAAGTAAGGACTTTGCAAGTTCAAACCAACATCTAGAAACTCCAAGCACAACTTAATGCGAACGATTGTACTCAAAATAATATATGATTTTAGAAAATGCGCTTTAGACATTCAAGAATTTTGAACTTCCTTACTTGTCATAGTTAATGTATATATTTTATTCAATACTTTGATTTTATTTCAGATAACATTACAAATTATTTATAATAATCCACGAGCCACCTTTTGATATGGAATCATAGACTTCTCCAACATTTTAGACAGCAACGGATAGACTGGATCATACTGTGACTTATTCTTCTCTCTAATGTAATTCCTGTACTTTAATAATGCACCACTAATCAGTTCCAATCGTTCACGTTCTTTATGCTCTCCCAACCATGAAATCAGCTTCTCATCGGTCCATCCAGCAGCTTTATGTGGTGACTTCAAGTCTTCAGCAGCATGTCCAAAAAGCATGAATAAAATGACATAAGATGGAATCAAATTGTTCTCAAATTCAACAAGTTTTTCAGGCGTTTCGACAATAAAAGATGAAATCATTCTCAGCATGCGATAGCTGTTTCCAAGCACGGACATATCAGGCAAGATTGTCTGCAATAAGTTCTCAAGATGTAAACAATCTGACTTTATCCTTTGCCTGCCTTTAACTGAAATTGGTCGAAGGATCGAAAGGTTCTGGATGAAAAGTTCAATTGTCTTGTTGGCCAAGTCAGTTGCAATTTTTATGACTGCAATTTTGTCATTAAACGGTGTCATGTGTGACGACCAGGATCGATTCAAAAAGTCCTGGAATTCACGCATGTAAAGTGATGCGGATGTGATGTTAATATTTTCAGAATTCAAGGATGGCTCACGATGCATGGACAGAAGGATGTTATTGATATTTGACATAATTTGAGACAGCAGTTGCTGCAAGATTAAAATTGTAACTTTCCGTCCATCCTCAACATTCCTTCTGATCCTCTCATATGACATTTTATCCCTCTTCTCCATATCTAGTCCAACAAGCATCTCATCCATCTTCAGCTGATGATGGAATATTAAATTTGCAGCATTTATGTTCTGCATCTGTGCTGCATTTGGAATAGTCAAGACTTGATCAGCGTCATTGCCAAATTTGGCATTTGACTTGATTTTTGATATCAAATCATTGTTGCAGGCACAAAGGACACTAATGACTGAATTGAGCAAATCATCATCAATCAAGCTCACTGTCAGCTCCGTTGTTGCGTTTTTAACCATTTGGTCGATGACTTCTTCAGTTAGAGTCTCATGTGCTGCAATTTTTAAATTTGCTGCACATTTTTCGATGTAACCGGATTTTAAGGAACTAAAGATTGTCCTGTCTAGCTCTAATTCCTTGCTGCTGACCTTTGACTGTAGATTGTTGAAAAATGCGAGAAGTTTCGGTAGACATTGCTGTAAATTCTGCAAGACATGAACTTGCGACTCCTCAAATGACATTTTTAGCAAGTCACAAAGTTTTCGTGAAAATTTTCTCATAAAATCCTTGCTTGGATTCTCAGAGATGTAGCCACTCGTGATTTTCTTCAGGCATCCATCAATGGCTACAATCTGCTCACAAATTGTCACGAGTTCGTCGGTAAACAGCCACTCAAGAGCACCAAGAAGCTTTGCCTTGAAATTCATTGAAGTTGTCAATTGTGGTACTCGACCTGGTAATTTTGAGGCTTTTGACAATCCAGTCACTGTCGCTGGTGATCCCTTGATGGATGTCTTGAGCAATGTCTGCAAATCAGCACCATTAAAGCACTGCTTAATGCTTTGTCTAACATCATTCAGATAACTTTCAATTTGATTGTCCAAAAATGACCCGAGAACATCCAAATTGCGATAAATTTCCAAACTTTTCATGATCGTTGCCTCGTCCATGTCTTGAATCCCGTTCAGCAAGTCACGATTCGCAATGTGAAGAAGTTTCTGCTTTAAATTGATGACTGCAGCTCGTTCATCAATTAAAATGTTTATTTTCATTAAATCTTTGTCATTTACAAGTCCATCAAGTTCATAGACCAGCAATGCCTGCTTATTCAGTTCCGATGTCTCTTTCAGCTTCCTGTACAGCTGCAAAAACCTTTGAATTTTCCTCATCAACTGCGACGCATTATAAAGTCGTTCGCAGACAACAATTTGCTTCTCAAGCTTCTGATACGGAACATAAACATTCGTTTTAAGGCTGTCAACACCGGTGTGAAGCTGGTCAAGGTCATCGTTGAGTGACTCCAGTGCAACCATCAATTTTGAAGCATTTGCTGAATTTTTAATCAAGTTTGGATAATCATGACGAATTTTTTGCTTTAATTCCGTTGAAATTAAGTCAAGACCGTCGGTGAGCTTCTTGATTTGCTCGGGAAATGAAAGGTTTTGGGATGTTGAGGATGAATTCTCGTTATGAAGGAAGTTCTTGAGGAAATCTAAAATATATTGAAAGTCAACTTTTTTTAAAGACTTTAATTGAAAAATGACAATTTACCATCGCTTTCAATTCGGTCTATAACTGATGTCTGTACCATGTTGGATGTACTTTAAGTCTGTAACATAAAATCTGCTTTAATTATTGTTTTTTTTATTAATTTCTTAACTTTTCTCGATTCGTGGCAGCTGATTGAATAAAATAACAACAAAAACTTTGTATTCAGCACTAAAATGTTTTTGAATATTTAACAAACTTACAACCAGGTACGGAATGGAATGGAACTGAAACACACAAAAACTTTCCAACTGACGATCGAAGAATGAAATTTAAGAATGAAATAAATATGATTTTTGAATTTTTATTAAACTGTTTTTGCAATGCTTATTCAATAAACGTCATTTATGAATGCCCCAATCTTGATTAAACCTAGAACTCCATATTAAATATCCCAATATTTCCATTCATATTTGTCCTATATGTTCTATCAAAATGAGAATCTACAGACATGAAATCCTTAAAATTACTCAATTTTGCAAATCGTTCTAAAATTTCCTCATCCGATGGTCGATCGGAGAACATTTTACTGGATCTTTTCGACTTTGTGATTGGAATCACATTGTCATCATCATCCCATCTGCCTGATTCGTATTTTGAAGTCTTTCTGCTCCAATTTGAAGTTGAATCATTGAAATTATTAGATTGGGGTGCTGAACTTGGTGTGACGTCATCTTCATCATCACTCCAATCTTGAAGTTTTTTCTTTTCTGTTTCTGGTGGTTTTAAGGATACCTCAGCTTCAGTGGTTGAGCTAACGTAGCTACTTTGGGGACTTGAGTTGCAATTCAATGAATTTTGAGGTAAACGATAATTGGAGGCACTGGAAGTAGGAACATCATCATCTTCATCTGACCAGTCAGTAGCTGTTTTTCTTGCAGGCTGACTATTTGAATTGTCATCATTCAAACTGTGGCTGATTTCTTCATTTGCTGGATGTCTTGGAATCTCTTGTGGATTTTGATCGATATATTCCAAAATTTTAGTAAATTCGTCTTCAAATTTGCTGGAACTACCTGAATTCAGCTTTTCAAATCTGCCATTGTTGCATTTTTGGTGACTTCCCCTGTTACTTGATCTGCTGCTGTATCCACTTGCATTAGAATTCCGACGATCAGGTCTAATATGATGTTTATTGAACCCAGTGGATGGTTCTCTGCTTTTAGATGGCTCTCGGCTTCTGCTGTGTCTAGAAAAATCTTTGCTATCCCGACTTATTGATGATCCACGACTTCCAGGTGATTCTTGACTCTCGAATCTTGAAATTTTAAGATCAAAGCTGCTGCACTGACGAAAATTTTGAGAACTTTTGCTTGTTGTCGACACATTTGAGTCTGACTCTCTTGAAGTTTCCCTAAATTGACGACTTTCAGGTCTATTATAAGGAGAGTTACGAGACTTTGAACTGTGCGGGCTGTTTGAATGATTATGAGCAAATCTAGACGGAATTTTATTCTGCTGGAAGTGACTTCGATTGCTTCGGAAGCTTTCTGTGCTGCTTTCACGATAGTTTCTGTTGTCATTTTGGGAATATTCGTAGGTTTTTGGTCCAGAACTGCTGACATTCAAAGGAACATCATCTTCTTCATCACTCCAATCTTTGACAACCTTTTTGGATTTTTCAGAATTATTTGAAATGTCTTCGTCGCTTATTATTTGATTATTATCATCATTATGATTGCTATGAACAGAATGGCGATCAGATTGATCCAAATGTGGATTGTTGTTTGATTTGAGAGCATTTTTAAGATGTGACATTGGATTGTAAAGACTGTTGTCAGGCTAAAATTAGAGGAAATTGAAAGATTTTTGAAAAGAAGCATTAATGGGTCGTTTAACAAAATGAAAAATCAATAATTTTTTTACAAACCTTTTTATCATTTTCATCATCATATCCATGCCTATTTTGTCTATATTCTTGTCGTTTTCTATCAATTTGATCAAAATCCAAATTATTGTCATTTAAATCTGTTGCTGACAACTCAGTTGATTCGCTTAATTCCTTCAATTTCTCATCATTTGTCTTTAACTCTTCATCTTCATCCCATTCTTTGACTTTCTTCTTTTCTTTTGGCTCTTCAGTTTGATCAGTTTGTATGTAGTTCAAAACATTTTTCCTGTCCATGCATGTTTTCTTGTGAAACTGCAAAAACAATAAAAATAAATGAGTTTCAGATTTCATCCTTTTGAGCATATTATTTTGTTTGTGTTTGTGTGAAGTTGATAAAATTGTTTATTTTTTGATATTTGAGACTTGACTTTAAACAAATGTGCTGATTGTATGCGACTTTGTGAATATTTTATGAGTTTTATGCTTTAGAATGGAATTGATCGACAGTTTTTTTGAAATTTTTGATCATTTTTCATCTTTGCTGATTTAATTGAACGAAGAGAAATTTTTGATCTTAATTACAGAACAAAACAAACGATGATCATGTAGGCATCATTGAAACATAATGCCAGACCCCAATGAGACCTCCGCCCTGACAAATACATATCAACCTTTTTTGATAACTTAAGAATATAAAATCAACTTTTTTTAAACCTTTAAATGGAAAACCATACTTAATTTGAGACTTGCATAAAAAATCAGCTAGTCATTAAACTACTGCTTGACATCCCGCTTAATCTCGAATGGCACAAAAAGGTTAATTGATCTGAAACCCGGTATCAATCCGGTGTGACTCTGGCGTGGTGCTGGATTTAAATCGAAGCTAGCATCATGCCAGAGTCATGCCAACTTAGAGCCGGATTTAAATTCGATTAACCGACTTGTGCTGTTCGGGAATTATAACTCTCTTCCTCAAAAATACATAAAGTCTTACAGATTCAAGCATTAAATGAGATTCCTGGTCATAATTTACTTACATAAAACTCAGGTTTATTAATTTTGTGAGATGAATTAAATGGACAGGTCTCCAGTTCCTCTCCTGTGTATGATTTGCGGCACTTTATTAGATGATTGTTGAATCTGAAATTTATGTTGCATAAAATTGAATAATTTTTATTTTTTTTTGCACTTTAATAATTCTTTAGAGATTTTTTTTTCATTGGCGACAAATAAATTCTTACAAAATCTTCTGGTAATATTGGCCAATTAGGGTCTGAATTTTTTTTTGCCTTTAAAAATTAAATAGATTCCGGCAAGATAAATTTCAGAACCTTCAAATTAAAATAATCTTTACACTTCACTCATTATTACTGTTTTTATTTTTAGTATTTTAATTTTTATTCAATAAAAATATCGGAAGATATCCAGACCCTCGTTGACCCTTTAACTACATCCTATGTTCACTTTTACTTCGTCCAAAATTCAACTTAATACCGCCGGGAATTTTTAATTTCTTACCGAAAATTAAGCACAACATGAGCCTTATTATAAGGACAAACTGTCGTTTGTTCTGCTTCTGGCACCGAGTCATTGTAACTCATTTTTTAAGGCAACGAAAAAAGTTCTTAACTTTCACTTCAAAGCAATATTCTAAACACGTCTAACTTCCTTGATCGCTTCAAACGACTCTGAGTGATCGAGAGAAAAAAAATTATGTTTTGGGAATGTGAAATGATCTTGAAAATGGAACGAGAACTAGAAACAAGAGAAATTTGGTTAAGAAAGTTCAGGTAGGAAAGGATAAAAAAGATGTGAATTGAAGGCGCTAATTTATGATAATTTTGAGGCAGTAAAATCTTTGTTATTGAAGTTTCATAATTATTTTATGGCAGTGAAGATGAAAGGATATTTAAGAAGGCTGTCCAACTGCGCTTTTTTGAGCGGGACTGTCGGTCTTGTTTGAATTTAGTCTCGCCTAAAATCTTTAATGTTCCGGTTTTTTTGATCCAATTTTTCTTGGAAAATATGGAAAATACTTAAAAAATTGGTCGTTTTCGCTTTTTGATAGTTTGAACACCTCTTCAAGTTCAACTTGTCATTGATATTCCATCAACTGTTAATCAATGCTTTCCTTTTTTTATGCTTTCTCGATTTCTTGGTCTCGACTAATTCTCTAGGTTGAAATTAAGACTTCCTGGGTAGTCTCAGTCTCGACTTTGGTATCTGGAAAGCATACTTGATTTCTAGCAACACAAAAGACCTTCATAAAGTTCTAAATGTTAAATTGAAAATAATTAAGCCTCAAACTCTACCCAATCAACTTAAAATCACTCAAAAATAGCTAAATATATTTGAGAAAAGATTCAATAAGTGAAAATTATGTTGAATTTTTTGAAAATAATTCAAATTATTATTGATAAATTTAAGACAAAAAAATTATTAAATTTCAACAAAAAAAATCTTGCAAAAATAAAAATTAAAAAATTTGTTGCAAATCAATTTCTCAATATTCAATCAGCAATTTTTCCAACATCAACAAAAATTAAATATCCACTTAACAGCTTTTTTTCAACCTATTTACGTAATCCAATAATTTCAACACAAGCAATTAAGCCATTTGAAAAACAGTCAGCATAAAAGTCAATTTAAGTTCATTCATCAAAAATGCAAAATTGCGTCAATTATAGACTGCCAATCGATCATCAAATTCAATATAAAAGCAGCTCAGAATTTACTCAGAACCATCAGTCTTCGTTAGCACTTCATACAACTACAGCAAGTTCATCAACTAAGAATCATGAAAGTTATCGCAATCGTAGTTTTTGCCGGTATCTGGGCATCATCATCAGCTCAATATCAACCATCATATACATTGACTGCTCCAGCACCATACCAACCAGCACCACCACAACAGATTCCAGCTTATCAACCATCTGTTTACACTGCCAAGACCGGTTATGGACCAGTAAACGTTGGAATGCCAGTTCCATACACTTATCCATCTCCAGCACCTCCAGGTTTGAATTATTGAGTCATTTATGATTATTTTTACTTAATTTTTGCAATTTATCAACAGTTCCATGCCCAACAAACTTGCTCCTTAGCTGTGCTCCATCAGTCGCACCAGTTCCATGCCAATCTGTGACTTATGAGAAGCCAGTCCCACCACCACCTCAACCTCCACCTCATTATACAAAACCAGCACCACTCCCACCAAACTATCGTTAAGACACACAATCAAGGATTTATGGATGGACTAACAATGGCTAATTGACTGAAAACAACTTTAGGATGGAAAATTTAGTTGAAAAATTTGTAATTTATTTAAATTTTGCTACAAAAAAATTAATAAAAAAATATTAATGCAATTCCTTTTTATAAGGAGAAAAAAAAATAATTTATCTTAATATTTTTAATTATTTGAATTATTTTGAATTTCAGGTTTTTAAATTTTCAGCTTTTGATTTCTTATGCTTCCAATTTTTTTTTTTGATTTTTAAATTATTTTTTGGATTTCAAATTTTTTAACATTATTATAAATCTCAAAAAATTATATTTTGAATTTGTTTCTTTGAAATTGAATTTATTCTGAATTTTAAAAAATTTTCTTCTTGCGTTTCTGTTTTCAAAAATTTCAATTTAGATTCAATGATTATTTTTTCTAGAATTTTGTTTTTAAATTTCAAAATAGATTTTTTTAAAAAAAATTTTTAAATGTAAACTTATTCAACTTATTAAAAAAGGAAAATAAAAATTATTTTTTTTGAATATTTCGAAATTTCTTTATTATTTATTATTACAATTGTCACTATTTAATCACTGAACTTATTATTGTTCTCCAAAACTTTCTTCTAAGAGGATTGCTTGCAGTAAGAACCCATCTTCAAATCCTCTTAAGCCAATTCAAACATTCATCAACCAAATCGTCTACGCTTCAAAGTCTGCTTAAACAAACTCAAAGAGCTTGGCAAATTCATATCGTAATTAATAAAATGCTTAATGTCCCTAGTTTCCACTTCTACCCCAGACTCACTAACAATCATAACTTCAAATTTTCCATTGTTAAATCCGTCAGATGCTCGTAAAACTCTCTTTTGCTTCCGCTTTCCATCAACTGATGTGACTCTTATTCCTAGTTTATATATTTCATAAGCAAGCAATTTAGCTGTTCTGTCACCGGCTGTGAGGATAACTGTTCGAAAAATTTTTCCATCTCTTTCCTTTATGCGACGTAGGACAGCGAAAAGATTCTCAAGTTTAAGTTCTGGAAACTCGATGATGATGTGGATGCGTGGGCTTCGGAAACTCATTTTTTGAGGATTTTTTTTGATTTTTTAAAAATTATTTTTCAGGATTGTTGATCTTTTTAACAAAGCTTAAACTGTTCTGATTTGAAAACTGAGCCTTTTTAATCTTTGTTTTTTAAAGTTTCTGAAGTCAAATTATAAATTCAAATGTTTTTATTTTCTGATAATTTATAAGAATGTAAATCAACAGGTACTGAGAATTTAAATCAATTAAACTATTATGGTGGATTTGAGAATTTTATAAAGGACTTATATAATGTGATTTTTTCTGTATTAAGTTAATTTCCACTCTGACTTTTGAGTACAAATGAAAAATAAAATAAATCTAATACTAAAGTTTACAAAATAATCAAATTGCATAACAAAAACAAATTTAAAATCAATTTTATTTTTTAAAACTAGTGAAAATAGTCTAAAGTAATTAAAATCTGTAAAATTTTGCAAACGTCATTTCAAGACATGCTGACAATGTCTCAAAACAGTTCCCCAGACATTTCACTTATCGAAAAAATTCTCATAAAAACAGAACTTATGAAAATTAATGATAACAAATCTGAAAAATCAGTAAGAAATTTCAAAACATCGCCAAATTCATCATCAACAAAATTAGAACAAAATGGATTGAAGACAAAGCGCAGATCATCAAGACGTACAAAAAAGCCTGTTAAACGACTGGAATCAGCAACAATATTAAGAAATGGAAAGATAAATCGTTCAAGAAAGTCAAATAATCCAATTAAATTGGAACAACAGAAGCATCTTGAATCTGTTATTGTAAATATTGTTAAGAAATTTAAGGAATGTAAATAAATAGTTTAAATTGACAAAAGAAAGAAGCTGTTGACAGAGTTTTTGTATTGCTAATTGGCAAACGGTAGCCAGCGATAGAGGCAGCTTCAGGTGCCGTCTAAGGGAAGTGATGGGTTGCAATTGATCTATATGGAAAGCGAAGTAAGTAAGAAAGTTTAAATTAACACCAAAAATTATTTTTTTCTAATATTTAATTAAGTTTTTCGATCATTTTGAATTTTAATACCACTGTATCCGAAGAATAGATTGTATTAGTTCTCAAAATAGTCTCAATATCTTTAAGTGTGCATTTAAAATAATTTAGGTATGTATGAAGATTGCACTACTTAATGTTGTCCATAAATTTAAACTTCAGTTGACTAAAAAACGTCAAAACGCTTAAAAAAATTTAAATTTTCAATATTTTCTCAAGCTACAAAAAAATGTTTATCAAAGTATTAGATAAGCTAGTCATTCGCTTCTTTATTCTCGTAGGATTTACACGATTATCTTTCAATATCTCAAATCAATCGTTCAGATTTTAATTTGAATTCAGAAAAATATCCGTCGGTTTTCAAGAGTTCTAATTCTGGCCATCCTATTCAAAACCCAAAAACGAACAATTACAATTCGATGATTTATCTTAAGAAATAAAAATTATTTCGAATAAAAATCAATTTTTTCTTATTCCAAAATTAATACATATTTATGTCATCAAATTACTGCTGCTTATTATTCAATTCAAACAGCACTTTTTTGTACAAACATAAACAAAAAATAAAAAATAAAAGTTAATAATGCGAATAAATAATATTCAATAATGTCTTCAAAAAAATCAATCGGATTATAACCAGTTTGTGCAGCATATGCAATTTTTACTCAATTGAAAAAATACACAATCGATTAACTAGCAAGTTTTCCATTCATGCATGTTTGGATTTGTAATTTGATCTTATTTGATATCAAGACTCCAAAATTATCAAGTGGTCAACTGCTTTTTCACTCACATCAACTTCTTATTAGATTAATTGAGTTCATCCTTAAATGAAACGTTTGTTGGATATTGGTTTTCAAGGAGTAAGGATAGGAGATAAGATAGGTTAAATAATCGATTATGCTAAGTTTTTAAAACTTTCCCAGCCTTAGCTTTAGTAGGGTTACCATCTAATTTTCATAAAAATACAGGACATTTGGTAAATTTTTTCGAGAAAAACAAGACATAGAGTAAAATTTGAAAATTAACGGAAATTTTCGTGAAAAAAATACGGGACCAAGAACAAAATTTAAAAATTTATACAGGACAGGGTTGAAAAATACAGGACTGTCAGTTGAAAAACTACGCAGATGGTCACCCTAGCTTTAGTCAACTCTATTCATACAACTCAATGAACGACAAAAGCTAGAAATTGAACCCTAAGAGCCTTTTACACATTCCACAACTCGTATACATTTCCATCTATACACATCCCATCCATAATCTGCACAAATCACACACAAAAATTGAAAATAATATTAAACTCTCAAAAATATTTAAGCCAGATTTATGTTATTATTCTTATAATGATCTTAAACGTCCAACAAAAAAAGACTCTAATTAACAACATCTTCACTTGCACAGGTTTAATGACCACTCCACCAAATTCCCGTTTTACGTGCTAAACCGAAAAATAAAATTGTATTTAAAGGGACAGCATCCAGAAGATTTTAAGTCAGTATTCTGTTAAAAATTCAAGTGAACAATTCAAAAATGTCCAAAATTAATTTGATTTTATTGATTAGCTTTGCAGTTCTTGCATGCTGCACAGCATTGCCAAGACCAAATGATGAAGTTGTTGATAAAATTGTTGATGAAGTTCCAGTTGAAGCAGAAGTGAAGAAAGACGAAGTTGAACTGGAAGATTCTGCAAGAATTCACAGTAAGTCTCACAGATTTATTTTTGGACTTAACATTATTTGATTTATTTTTTGTACGTTCTAGGACCTCATAACCCATTGTTGAATCCTCATCTCAACTCAAACGTTTATGCTCACAACCCAAATATTTATGGAGCCTATTCACCAACCATCATCACAAAGGCACCACTGTCATTTGATGCAACTATCGTACTCAATCCAGTTGTTCCTGGACAGTTGATTGGAAAAAAATAAATTGAGTCTTAAAATTGATGCTGAATAAAATTTTCAAAAATTATTTAATAATTGTTTTTTGAATAAAGTTCTGAAAATGTGAATTTTTGGTAATTTCTTATAATTTATATTCTAATCATCAGTCCAGACCTGATAAAAATAATCAAAATTTATTCAATTTAGGTCCACATCCTCGCTCTTATTTTATTTGTAAAGTTTCTAGCTACCAGTTGATCACTATTGCTTTACAACGCCATCTATTTGTCATAGTATCTACTTTTTAAATTAAAATCAAAATTCTCAAACCTTTCCTAAGAACTAGAAAAAGTAAACAAAATTGAAAAGCGAATCAAAATAAAGTTTGTGTTACAAAAACAAAAATTCTTAAATTAATAAATTAAAATTAAAGTCGTAGTCCAGAAATAAGTCTCAAAAATGGATAAATCACAAGCAGAGGTAAGTCAAAACAATAAAATTCAACCAATAAATCACAAATCTCATCTATTTTAGCAATTCTGGAAGAAAGTTGATCACATATCAGGCGGAGTTGAGCCAATCCTCAGACATTTTCTCGAAGCTAATGGATTTAGAAATTTCAGCTCATTCCTTCACACATCATTTGATGAAAATCTCTCAAATCGAATGGTTCAGCATGTAAAATCCATGAAACCAGACAATCGATACTATAAAATACTAACAGATTGGTATGATGAGCCATTAGAAGGATTTGAGTTGCTTGAAGGATGGAAAAGTTCACTTCGGACTGTTTTTATATCAATGAATTCTTGCGATCCGTCATTATTTATGGCAACGGCAAAGGAAGTGTCACCTCAACAACTCCAGACACAGATCCAGCAGCAAATTAATAAAACAAATTGCATTGAAAGCATCACAAAACGAATGAAGGAATCTGAAGCTGATCCAAAATTTCTTCCCGATCTGATTGAAAAGTTTCAAACGAAATTATTTGCAAAATTAAAAGAATTTGACTCGGGACTTCCATGGAATGATAAAAAACAGATTCCAATAAGTTTTGTGTGTAATTTTGAGAGTGGAAAGAAGTTTGAAGTAAAGTGTCCGTACTGCTCATCAGCATTAGTAGTCTACTGGAGGTATCAACAGGCCACATCAAATGCTGATGTGTTTTATCCAAAATTCAATGATAGTAATTATTTTAAGCACATGATGAGGCATTGGAATGGAAATTTAAATACCACAACTGGAAATACTCGAAGTGCAGTGAGTAAATTTTGACGTTCATCTTAATTATTTCTAAATACCGACTAAATGAATGACTAGAGTTTGACTCAATTAACCGACTAGTGTTTGACTCGATTTACCGACTAGAGTTTGACTTGATTAACCGACTTGAGTTTTACTGGATTAATCGACTAGAGTTTGACTCGATTAACTGACTAGAGTTTGACTCAATTAACCGACTAGAGTTTGACTCAATTAACCAACTTAAGTTTGACATGATTATCCGACTAGAGTTTGACTCGATTAAGTGACTAGAGTTTGACTCAATTAATCGACTAGAGTTTGACTCGATTTAGCGACTAGAGTTTGACTATATTAACCGACTAAAGTTTGACTCGATTATCCGATTAGAAATTGCTAACATTTTTCCAAAATTCTTCATTTCAGCAAAAACGAAAAGCCGACGACTCCCTAGAATCATCCCTTCAAGACACTTTTTCAAATTCTGAAGAGTTCATACTGCATAGCAACATAAAAATTGAAGATCCCGAGTGGTAGCACTAGTCAAAATGCACCAAAATATTCAACTCATAACTTATTAATGTAATTTCTAATTTAAAATAAAAATAACTGTCAACAATAACTCAGTTTTTTCTCACCGACCACAAATTGCAAAATCATCGAGGCCGAATCACAAATTTTTCTCAATCATCGATTTTTCGAACATACAAAAAATCAAAATTTTCCTCCTTCTTGAGAGTTATTCAAATTAAAATTAACAAATTTCTAGGCTTACAGTGAATTTGAAATAAAGACAACAATGTCGTCTGCAGTAGAACCACTGACACTATCGCGCGGTAAGCACAATCAGCTGGTGCTGTCTCAATTTGATTGGATACAAAATTTTTCTAAAGTTATTTTTAACTTTTTCATCATAACATTTTGACAAGAAGTTGAAGAAATTTCAATAAAAAGGGACTTTTGATTATTTTTTATATTTTAGACATCACTCGTGCCATTGAACTGCTTGATAAGCTGCAAATGAGCGGTGAAGTACCAGCAACAAAGTTAGCAGCTCTTCAAAAAGTTCTTCAGTCAGACTTTCTGAACGGTGAGTTAAAAACTTACAATTTTCGAACATAGAAATAATTTTAACATATTTTAGCTGTTCGTGAGGTTTATGAGCATGTCTACTCAACAGTTGACATTCAAGGAAGTTTGGATGTTCGAGCTAGTGCCACTGCTAAAGCAACAGTTGCTAGTTTTGCTGCCAGTGAAGGACATGTAAGTAGCAAAGACATAAATTAAGATATTAATTAATTTTTAAAAAAATTCTAGGCACACCCACGAGTCGTTGAACTCCCAAAGACGGACGAAGGTCTTGGCTTTAATGTTATGGGCGGAAAGGAACAAAACTCACCAATTTATATCTCTAGAATCATCCCTGGTGGTGTTGCAGACCGTCACGGAGGCCTTAAGCGTGGTGATCAGTTATTGTCTGTAAATGGAGTATCAGTTGAAGGAGAAAATCATGAGAAAGCTGTGGAATTGTTGAAACAGGTAATTTTGACTTGGTTAAGTGACTAGGGTTGAGTTTGTTTGACTGAATAGATTTCCTCCAATTTATTGTTATAAATTTCATAATCTCAATATTTTCAATTTCACCACATTCAGGCTATCGGCTCAGTAAAACTGGTAGTTCGCTATACACCAAAAGTCCTTGAGGAAATGGAAAACCGATTTCAAAAGCAAACAGCACGACGTAAATTTCAGTAATCAGTTATAAAAGCAGCTAGAAGAGTCTGAAGCTCATTGAAAGGAATTTCATATTTTTTGCTCTAATTTATTGGATTTAAGTTAAAAAAGAATTTGATTTTTAAAAGTCAAAAAGAATTTTTTTTCAAAAAATTATTATTTTATTTTAAGTTAATTAAGGCATTTTATTGAGCAATTCTTTTGTGTTGTGACTAAAATTGAAAGAAAATTTCTAACTTCCTACCGCCATAACTCTTTATGTTTTAAACCAATCACGTATCTCATTTATTTTTGTAGCATTTTAAATTCAGCTCATTTTTATAGTTTAAAATTTTAAATTAGGAAATTTATTTTTTTAAATTAAATTTATATTTGTTTTAAGTTTCAAATTTGTAAATGTGAAAAAAGTGTGTTTGTGTTGCAATATGTCCTCACTTCCATGTCCTATTGACCTACAAAAAATTATGTATTCAATGAAAATGAAGAAAATGATTAAATTGAAAATTTATAAAACATTAAAAAATTAAATTAAAAAAATATGAAATAAAAAATAATAAATGAAAATGTTACTTAATAAAAAAAATTAATTAAAGAATCTAAACTGTTTGTTATTTTAAATAATGTTTTTAAACTTTTCCATTTTTTTTAAAAATTTATTGTTTTTTTAACTTGAATTTTTTAAAATATTTCAATTTTTCATTTATTAATTGATTTTTAAATGCTTTTATTTCTTAATTTTAAACATTTTTAAACTTTTTCACTTCAAAACTTTAAAATTCTTGCGTTTGACAGTCAAAATGATGTCTGAAACTATCAACCAAGCCAAAATAAGCAACCCAAAAATTCCAAAAACTCCCACCAAAAAAATGACTTAAAAGTACACAATAATGTTTACAATTTTCAAACCTAATCACTTCCGCAGACCAAAAAATATTTGCGATAAGATAAGTTTTATTTCCAGCTTAAATCGCCACATTTTCACCTTTTTGTGATTAATTTTAAGTTCTTCCGTTCCTTCTTGATACTTATTTTTATCAAAACAATTGAAAAGATTATAATTTTATCAATAAATGCATCAGACGGAAGTAAATTTACGACTTTTAAACCAAAAAGGATATGTTATAGATTTTCTGATTGCTTCTATTATCAAAAAATCTTAAAATTATTGTCAACAAACTTCAGAATGATTCATTGAAACGGCCTTGTGTGAAAAAGTGGGTTACGGATTCTTGGAATGTTGCCGAACAGATCAGTCGCAAACACTTTACAAAACCATTCCTAGATTTGCTTATATTCAGCTCGAAACACTTGATTTCACCATAAACAATGCGAAACTATTACCACTCTAATTCATCTAATTTAATATTTTATTATTAATTTTATGATCACAACCAATAAGTCCTCATATCAGCCTTTCCTGTTAATTCTCAAGAGAATTCCGATAAGATATTGTAATCTTATACTTGAGGTTCATAAGCTACTAACATTTAATATAAAAGTTCAGTCTTGAACCACCATTGAATTAAAACAGTAACAATCAAAAAATGAATAATAAAGTGAAAATATTTGTGATATTTTTGGGATATTTAGCATTTGCAGAAGCTCAATTCCCAACATGTAATCCATTACTAGTTGAATGGTTCTCACATCCACACGAATGTGAATCGTACATCATTTGCTTCCATGGAGTACAACATGTATTACCTTGTGCACCAGGATTACATTTCAGTCCAACTGAGAAGAGATGCACGTTCCCCGATGAAGCACAGTGTCATGTGAACTATATGTGTCCACCAGTCGATGATATCAACAATCCAGTCTTCTTGCCCGACTCTTATGATTGTGGAATGTAAGTTGATATTTTAAAAAATGCGCTTTAAACAAATGTCTAGTAAGACTTTTCACTTGTCGATACAATTCTGGATTAAGATCTAATAATCAACTATTTAATCATTTTTTTCCACAGATATTACCTTTGTTCTCGAGGATCTCCAATAAAGCGTGAGTGTGCTCCCGGATTATGGTGGGATGTCGTCTTTAACTGGTGTAATACTTGGGACGATGCTGTTTGTGACAATCGAACAGTCATAAACCCCGGTAATCCAGGAAATAGAACAACATTGGGACCTACAACAACAACTGAAATGACAACGACCAGCACTACTACAACGACATTACCCACAACCACGACTAGTACAACAACAACAACAACAACAACAACATTGCCACCTACAACAACTCCACCACCTATTCCAAATCTTGCAGGCTGCCATTTGCGACAGGATCTGTTTGATGGAACTACTTATATTAAATCGATGTGTATTGTGAATGCAAATATAAACTATGAAGCAGCTAGACAACGATGCGTATCACTTAACATGAATTTATTCATTATCGATGACTCGAGAGTACAAACTCCATTCTTTGAAGCAACAACGTGGCTTCTTCGTGGCAGCCCTGGTGGATTTGTTTGGATTAATGGTAGACGTGATAATGTCAATGGATGGCGAGTATTAAATGCCGACAACACATTTAGGGGTCCATTATACAGCGGTGTAAGTTGGGTCAACACAACAACAGTGAATGGTCCAACCAATGGTGATTGTCTTCGTTATTCATCACAATTTGGACCTTATCAAGCTATGGGAATTGGTTGTACATCAACAAGTTGGCTTGTTTGTGAACATTCATTGCAAACTGAACAACCACCGACAACAACACCTGCACCAACAACAACAACTCCACCATCTGGTCCAAACCTTGCTGTATGCTGGAGACGAGCTGATTTGTTCCACAATGGAACTTACTTGAAGTCATCCTGCATCATTAATACATCACAAAACTATGCTGCAGCTGAACAAGGATGTAGAAGAAATGGAATGGAACTTTTTGCTATTGACAGTCCACAAGTTCAGACACAGTTCAGAAATTCAACCACGCAGCTTTTAATTGCTCAACAGCGTGGCTTTGTGTGGATCAATGGACGTGTTGATGATGAATGCAGGAACTGGTACACATTTAATCCAACCAGGAGCTTAATGTTCTCAGCAGTACACTGGGTACAGCAAGAAGATTTTGTTGGACGGAATACAGGCGATTGCTTGAGATACACACAACAATTCAATCCTGAATACTTTGCAATGGGCGTTGCTTGTAATAGTGCATCGTGGTACATTTGTGAATTTTCAGTGCCTCCTGTCATGGATGAGTTTTAAGAGAATTAAGTTAAAAAATTGTTAAGATTAGATCTTTAGGTGCTAAGTGAATTTATAGACATCAATAACAGATATTGAGCATGCTTGCCTTCTCCTCTAAAAATATTCAGACATTATGTTTGTAAAAAGTATCTTAAAGAAGTGAGTGGGTTTGCTTAAATAAGAACAGTGATAATTTTTAAGTCAATTAAGTTAATTAAATGAGCAATTTTATGTGATTAAAACTTGCTGAATGAAAATTTTGAAAAACAAATAAATGAATGAAAATTTAAGTCTTTAGTTAAGTCTTTTTTTATCACCATGATGAATGCAGGAACTGGTACACATTTAATCCAACCAGGAGCTTAATGTTCTCAGCAGTGCACTGGGTACAGCAAGAAGATTTTGTTGGACGGAATACAGGCGACTGCTTGAGATACACACAACAATTCAATCCAGAATACTTTGCAATGGGCGTTGCTTGTAATAGTGCATCGTGGTACATTTGTGAATTTTCAGTGCCTCCTGTCATGGATGAGTTTTAAGAAAATTAAGTTAAAAAATTGTTAAGATTAGATCTTTAGATGCTAAGTGAATTTATAGACATCATTAACAGATATTGAGCATGCTTGCCTTCTCCTCTAAAACTATTCAGACATTATGTTTGTAAAAAGTATCTTAAAGAAGTGAGTTGGTTTGCTTAAATAAGAACAGTGATAATTTTTAAGTCAATTAAGTTAATTAAATGAGCAATTTTATGTGATTAAAACTTGCTGAATGAAAATTTTGAAAAACAAATAAATGAATGAAAATTTAAGTCTTCAGTTAAGTCTTTTTTTATCAACGAAATCGTAGTAATTACCCATCAATATGCTGACTTCAAAGTAAGCAGTAATATTTACAGTGTGATCCCTAATCAACCTAATCTATTATATAAGTTGCCATTACAGATTTGAATCACAGATTAATTTTTAAATCATATTCGGATACAGAAATCAAAATCTAATTGAATATAATTCACATGCAGGCTACAAACCATCAAAGACCTTAATATAGACCTTGTTGAAGTTAGAAAGGTTCTGAATTTACTTTTTAGAGGTTACAGGAATGATAGGTTACACTCTGTAGCTTAACCTAACACTAAGAACTTTTAGATACTAAGCTGTGTGCGGTTTTGGCCATATATTACCAACAAGTGCACAGTTGCACAAAACATATGGCACACCACTGCACTAAATCATTCATTTAATAACAACAGAACTAATAGATTTACTTATCAACTCAAACAACAAGATTAGAAAAGAACAACCCAAGCAAAGATCCTAAAATCTCAAAAAAGTAATCCCTAAACTTGAGTAAAAGTAAAAAGTCTTGCCCTGCAACTTCCCACTACAGCCACAACTTTCATTAATTTCACTCAAATATTCTATTATTAATTTTATGATCACAACCAATAAGTCGTCGTATCAGCCTTTCCTGTTAATTCTCAAGAGAATTCCGATAAGATATTGTAATCTTATACTTGAGGTTCATAAGCTTCTTACATTTAATATAAAAGTTCAGTCATGAACCACCATTGAATTAAAACAGTAACAATCAAAAAATGAATAATAAAGTGAAAATATTTGTGATATTTTTGGGATATTTAGCATTTGCAGAAGCTCAATTCCCAACATGTAATCCATTATTAGTTGAATGGTTCTCACATCCACACGAATGTGAATCGTACATCATTTGCTTCCATGGAGTACAGCATGTATTACCTTGTGCACCAGGATTACATTTCAGTCCCACTCAGCAGAGATGTATGTTCCCCGATGAAGCACAGTGTCATGTGAATTATATGTGTCCACCTGTCGATGATATTAACAATCCTGTTTTTTTGCCCGATGCTTACGATTGTGGAATGTAAGTTGATATTTTTTTAGCAAATGCGCTTTAAACACATGCATAATAAGATTTTCTTACTTGTTGATATATTTATTTATTCTAATATTCTATTATATTCACAGATATTACCTTTGTTCTCGTGGATCTCCAATAATGCGTGAGTGCGCTCCCGGATTATGGTGGGATGTGAACAATAACTGGTGTAATACTTGGGACGATGTTGTTTGTGACAATCGAACAGTCATAAACCCAGGCAATCCAGGAAATAGAACAACATTGGGACCTACAACAACAACTGAAATGACAACGACCAGCACAACAACAACAACAACTTTGCCACCTACAACAACTCCGCCAACTGGTCCCAATCTTGCTGCTTGTTGGAGACGAGCTGATTTGTTCCACAATGGAACTTACTTAAAGTCATCCTGCATCATCAACACTTCACAAAACTATGCTGCAGCTGAACAAGGATGTAGAACAAATAGAATGCAACTCTTCGTCATTGACAGTCCACAAGTACAGACACAGTTCAGAATTACAACCACACAGCTGTTAATTGCTCAACAGCGTGGCTTTGTGTGGATTAATGGACGAGTGGACGATGAGTGTAGAGAATGGTACACATTTAATCCTACCAGGAACTTAATGTTCTCAGCAGTGCACTGGGTACAGCAAGAAGATTTTGTTGGACGGAATACAGGCGACTGCTTGAGATACACACAACAATTCAATCCAGAATACTTTGCAATGGGCGTTGCTTGTAATAGCGCATCGTGGTACATTTGTGAATTTTCAGTGCCACCTGCCATGGATGAGTTTTAGGAAGTTTAAGTTAAAAAGTTGTTAAGATTAGATCTGTGAATTGATGGAAAAAAATAAATTTAATAAAGGTTTGTGATTTAATTTAAAATTGATTCGTACACAAAAGAAATTTTTATGAAAATTATATGAACCGCGTGCTTTGTGCGACTTGGGTCATGGTTTAACATTAAGAGTTTGCCACGGTTAAAAAGTTTGGGCAACACTGGATTAAGGGCATGTTTCAAGTGCCATAAATTATGGCTTTTTTAAATTTGGATATATCAAATATCATTAAAAACACTTAAATTTAATTAAGCTCAAAAATAAATAATTTTACTTTTCTTTATTTCAAATATTTTTTTTTATATTTTTTTAATTTGACAATTGTATAAGGCCTACACAGTGATATGTATCTGTTCCGTTTTTGAGATTTGTTTTGCAAAAAAAGCTTTGGAAGATCTTCTAATTGGAAATTTTCTAGTTTGGCGTGATTTTTGTTTTTATTTTTATTTGTGATGATTTTTTTTTTATTTTCTACAAAAAGTGAGATTGTAATCTAATCTCTTAAATAGTCTCTAATACTTTATTAAGCTTAATTCGCATTTTGTGAATTTTCTACTTGCTATAATTCTTTAAAATTCAAATGTTTCTTTAATTTTCTTGAACATTCTATAATTTTTGTAAAATTTTTACACTTTATAAATGTAAACTTATTTAAAACTTACAAATATTCTTAAATTTTCTGATTTAAATTCAACTTTGTTTACTTTTTTGATCTTTTTTCAGTTTTTTTCAATGTTTTTCAAATTTTTTATCCAAACAAAAATTTTTCAAATTTTCAACAATTTCAAATGTTCCGATTTTAAATATTTTTAAACTATTTTTAAATTATTTTCAACATTTTTAAATCTTTTATTCTTTTCAAGAATATCAAAGTCTATCGGGCTTTATTTTGTTTACTTTTCAATTTTTTTATTTTTTCCCTAAAATTGTCTAATTTTCAAGTAATTAATTTTTAATATTTTTTATTTTCACATTTTTGATTGTAATGTTTGTAAAACTTTAAATTTTTTAAAATTTCAAACTTTTAATTTATTTTAAATTTATAAAATTTTGGTTTTGTTAAAATTATAAAATTCTCAATTTTTTTAAAAAAATATTTTAAATCTGACTCTAATAGTTGTCAAATCTTGTGCTTAATTTTTGAAAATGTTAAATATTTTTTTTAAAAAAAATATGATTGTAATTGAAATTCAACAATTTTCTCATTTCTCTCTCAACTTTTCTAAAAATTCTTTCTTTTTTTCACCGTCGAATGCCAAAATCTTATAAATTTCCTCATTATTTTCATCATTAATGTCAGTCAATTTCTTAAAATTATAACTTTGAACATCATTCAAGTTCTTAACCTCAAAAATCACATTCAATCGTTCCTCACGACTAAAATTCCTCAACATCCTCAACGGAATCTCGTGTTGCTTAATCAACAAATTTTCAGAATCTTTTATAGCCACAGAATTTTCATCAAAACAAATCACAAAAATGTCATACCAGACATCAATCATATCAACAGGTTCTATACAGTTCAACATTTGAACAAGATATGGATTATTATTTGCATAATCCTGAATTGTTATCAACTTTGTCGTCTGTTCCTCATTGAGATTCTGGATTATTTTAATAACATTACAGACATTTTCAGGCTTAAGCTTAGCCAACTCCAAAATACTCAATCGTAAGTCATTAAGTTTAATTGCACAGTCATTTCCGATTAATTTAATTTCCATTTTATCATCATTTGTGGTAAAGACATCAAAAATGACACGAATGACGTCATCAAGGTCTGTAGTCTCATCCAAATGCTTATAAGTCTCAATTAATGCTGTGTCATTTTGTAAAATTGATCTCATGTCCTCAAACAATTTTTTATCATTACAGGCATCAAGCATATGTGCAATAATTGTCTCCTGAACCATGTCAACAAATTCCTCAGGTGAACAATAAGACATCTTTGATTTTGACCAATATCCTTCAGTTATAGCCATCATCAGCATATTTGTCTCTGAAAATTCATCCATTGAGTCATTCAGTCTCATTAGTGCATCCTTTGGTAGCTTAAGTGACGCTTTTGTAGATTTATGACGTAATTTTGTAAATATTTCATAGCCGCAAAGCAAAGCCTTTCCTGTGTCCGTTACTGGACGAATGGAACCGCTAAAAATTGACATGGCACGCGTTGCTGCACTAAACTTCCGACTTATGTCCACTAATGTTGTGCTTTGTGAGAATGTTGCTAAAAATTTTGTGCTTGCAATTGACAAAGTTCCAAAAGTGACGAGATCAGCACCAAGTCCAAGCCAAAGCCAGAAAGCTTCACTATTTTTGAATGGATTGACAGTTTCTTTGTGCTTGACACGATCGCGAATTTTCAAGCCTGTTCGACCGGCACCGTAAGTTGCTGTTGCTGCAACAGCACCCATCATTAAAAGTGCAGCTCCACCTGTTGCGATTGTGGCACCTATTCCTGCTAAGATGCCAAGTGTACCACTAGCAATGTCACAAGCCATTAAGGTCTTAACTGGACGAGAACATTCAGCTGAATCTTCAAGCACGCAGTCAGCTTTTCCTTCTTTATTTTGCTTAAGTTTCAAGTGTCCATCAGTTGGATAAAGAAGCTGAGTTGCTGGTAAATTATTGTTTTCCCGCCAATCCTCAAAACTTTTATAAACTCGTCCTGTATGGTCCATAAACTTCTCAACTTTTTCATCGTGTTTTGGCTTGAATCGGTACAAAGGAAGTGTAAATAAACTCTCGGAATAATAAAACGCAATTGGAAGAATTGTGATGAAAATTTCTCGATCACCATTGCATTCAGCTTGAAGTTTTGCGACGAGTTTTTCGACTGCTTCGAGATTCTTGCCTTCATAGTAATAGAGACAGCCTTCGCGGGCTAATTTAAAGTGATCTGGTGACCAATTTTGTAGGGTAACATTTGGAAGGAGAGATAATGAGTATCCGATTGTGTTGATAAAGTTTGAACCTTCTAGAAGTTGATAGTTGTCACCTTGACCATGTCCGCCTCGATTGTAGTACTGCATTAGGGTCTCTTTGGCTATCAGCTCCCTAAAATTAGAGATTGATGGAGTTTTAGGCTTAATGTTGATAAAGTTTTAGTAGCTTTGTGGGTAAAATTTAACAATTTGCTGTAAAATTTTAAAAATGCTGTGAAGTTTTAAAAAATGCTGTCAAATTTTAAAAATGCTGTCAAATTTCAAAAATGCTGTCAAATTTAAAAAATGCTGTAAAATTTTAAAAAATGCTGTAAAATTTTAAAAATGCTGTCTGCATTGCTGATTGCAATGCATCTAAATAACAACAAAGCTATTCATCATCATCGAAAAAGCCACAAATGTCGCAGCATATTGAAAAAAATAAAGTTTGATCGAAACTGCTCGAAAAAGTGGCTAGATCAAATTTAATTATTATTTTAATGATCTTAACAGCCAACTAATATCCAATCCGCATCAAAACTCTAAATCCAATAACAAAATCACCTCAAAAAACCCATAAAAATATTTCTGACGTAATCCTTAAATTTCAATTTCAAAATTTTTCTATCGATTTTCATTAACTTCACATTTATTGCCTTACCAATCATCAACAGTCGCTGGCTCAATCTCCATTTTATCACAAACACGCTGATTATCACAAAAATATTAAATTTTATTCGCAAGATTTGTTAAAAACTTAAAATTTATTTTTAAAGTAATGAGGAACAAAGAAAAAAAGTTTTACTTCATTGAAAATAAAAACGTAAATAAACAAAAACAAATGATTGTCGTACAACATGAGAATTGCTTGAATGTATTGGTGTGGTGAAATTGGAAGTGGTGGATTATCATTAGGATGACCATCGATTTTTCGATAAGGAACAGGACATTTCTAAAATAAAACCAAAAAAGAAACAACTAGACTTGATTTTATTCAATTTTTAAAACCATTTATTATAAAAAATAATTTAAAAAAATTGAAAAAAAAAAACTTTCTTAAAAATTCGTTACTTTCTCCGTTCAGATATCCACACAAAGCTGGCCACTATTATTAACAAATCTAGTAAAGCACCTCGAAACAAAGGTTGAGAGGCACTGGGTTACACAGCATGCTTTCCACTAGGACCTTTACACTAGACTATAACTTGGGTAATTCCATTAGAGTAAGCACTACCCTGGGATAATGTTTGTCAAGAACATTTGTATAACATTGAGTCTAACCTAAAATATTTTCAAGAGTTAGCCTTGGATCTACTTTTGTGTAACAAAGCGAACAAGAGTTCCTTAGTCAATCACCTTATTCTAGATTGTAAAATTATTGAACTATACCAGTGATGACTAATCAGTGTGCCGCGGGACAGTAGTGTGCCGTAAAAAATTGGAAACCCCACGAACCGTATGCTGTCCGCGTTTTTGGTATTAGCTTACGACTTAGTCACGTGGAAGACCAAAGAACTCATGAAAGGAGGCTGTTGATAAAGAAAGTGTTGCATTTGGAATCGACAATTTGCATGATTTTTTTGTACAAAAAAAGACAACAATTCTTCATGCTCTACACATGTCATCTCATAAACAACTTACAAACGTTTCTTTATCTACGAAATAAGGACTTAAACTACCTCATCCAGTAATTCTTCTTTATCACGATCACTTAAGCTATCGGATTGTTGACAATTTCTTTTCAAGTGCTACATCCTTTCTGCTAATCACAAAAACCCAAAACACTTCCATTATACTATCTTATCATTCAATTAAATGTCTTATCTGACTTCCATTTACCTTCAAAATGTGTCCATAAATTCAGTTTTTCGTGAACATTCAATCGACTAAGATGAAATTGGTTCTTAAAACTGCGTTAATTTTGATATTTCATGCTGTATTTTGTGCTTCTCAGTCATCTCCATCGATTACATGCTCATATTATGCATGGCAATCAGCAAATACAACAACATACGAATGTGCATTGACAATTTCAAATCCAAATGGATTTGATAACTTTACAAGAATTAATGGCGATCATCAGCCTGGATTTAGTGATCAAAATGTGACAGAAATTCCATTCGCTAATGGATTGACTATAAATATCCCACAAATAATTTGCAGACAATTTGCTAATTTAAAAATAATAATTTTAGACAGAATTGGAATTACATTTGTGGATAATAATTCATTTCGAGGATGTGGACATGTCGAGAGACTTAACTTAAATAATAATGAAATTTCATCGGTCTCCGTTGGTGCTTTTTGGCGAAACGAGAAGCTTAAAAGTTTAGATTTGTCTGAAAATTCAATTCAAATTTTGCCAGAAAATATTTTTGATAATTTGTCAGATTTGGAAGTGCTGAATTTAAGTTTTAATGATTTTGAGACTATACCGAATAAAACTTTTAAAGAACTTGACAGTTTATTGGATTTAAGGTTAGCTGGTGTCGGAATGTCAAGGATAAATCCAGCATGGTTTGAGAATCTTGGTGATCTTCGTTATCTTTATTTATATTCAAATGAAATTTCTGAGCTATCTGAAGACAGTTTTGAAGATTTAGATGACTTAACGTTATTAAATTTAAGCATCAATCCAATTAATGGAAATTTCCCGCCAAAAATCTTTGAAAAACTATCAAAATTAACATATTTGCAGCTTGATCAAACAGGAATTACAAATCTGAACCCAAAATGGTTTGAAAAATTGGATAACTTAGAACAATTGTTCTTAAAATCCAACAACATCAGCAACTTACCTGATAAAATCTTCGATGACCTAAAAAGTCTCAGAACTCTCGATATATCCAACAACTCTCTAACAGTTCCACGCATTGCATCTTCAACTTTTGACAACCTCAAAACCCTTCAGTACCTTGATCTAAGCTACAACAGCTTAACCAATCTTAATCCACAGTGGTTCATAAATCTTCAAAATTTAACAACACTTTTACTGACAAGCAACAGAATTTCTGAACTTCCATTTGGAGTTTTTAGACCAATCACAAGACTGATGCAACTTTTTCTTGGAAACAACAATTTGAAGTCAATTAATCGTAATGATTTTGGAAACTTGAGCTCATTAGCTCATGTATATGTGCAAGGAAATCAAATTATTTCTGCTGATAAAAGATTCTTTGATGACGCACGAGCATTGTCGTTTTTAAATTTCTTAAATAATTTGTGTGCAAGTGAAAATTTTATTTTCTTCTATCTCAATCGGGAGAGTAATATGCAGAGACTGTCGAGATGTTTGGAGAATTCAAGGTTCTTTGTTGGTGAGTTTGAGTTTAATTATTAAAAAAGTTGTACATTTCTGAAGCTGAACGCTCTTCAAGCTGAGCGTCAATAGAGGTGAACATTCCTCGAGTAATTAAACTGAGTGATACTTAAGCTAAGTGTTAATCAATCTGAGCGAATCTCAAGCTGAGCGATAGTTAAGCTGAGCGTCAATCAAGATGAACATTTCTCGAGCTGAGCGTCAATCAACATGAACGTTCCTCGAGCTGAACGTCAATAAAGCTGAGAAATACTCAAGCTGAGCGTCAATCATGCTGTGAGATACTTAAGATGAGCGTCAATTTAGTTGAGAGATACTCCAGCTGAGCGTTAATTAAGCTAAGACATTCTTAAGCTAAGCGATACTTAAGCTAAGTGTTAATCAATCTGAGCGAATCTCAAGCTGAGCGATACTTAAGCTGAGCGTCAATCAAGATGAACATTTCTCGAGCTGAGCGTCAATCAACATGAACGTTCCTCGAGCTGAGCGTCAATAAAGCTGAGAAATACTCAAGCTGAGCATCAATCATGCTTAGAAATACTCAAGCTGAGCGTCAATCATGCTGAGCGATACTCAAGCTGAGCGTCAATCAATCTGAGAGATTCTCAGGCTGAGCGTCACTCATTTGAGTATCTCTCAAGCTAAAAGTCTTTTAGTCTGAGAAATACTTGACACTCAAGAACATTAAAAAAATTCCACAGTGACTCAACTCTTAATTATAAAGAGAAGAGTATATTCTTACTTATTTGTACACAAGCGATTCTCTCAAATCATCTTTTTACATTTTTTTGAATTATCAGCGTCCAAGTTCTAACAAATAAATCTAATCTCTTATAATTTATTTTGTAATTTTTCTTTTCCTTAATCTTCAAGACACTCAAACAAATTTCACCATAAACTACACATTCTTTGATGCTTTTCATCCGGGTCTACATGCTCAAATATTATCATCACGTGCAGCCCATATAACCCTTTCAAATGCACACACTCCAAGAATTGAAATTATCATTGGTGCACAAAACAACACAAGAACAATCATTCAAAACAGCCAAGGAAGCATTTATGCTGATGTTTCGACTCCAAATATTCTAGATCTCAGCCAATGGCGAACATTTCGAGTCACATGGGTCAATGATGTTGTTTTGGTGTTTCGCGAAGATGAAAAATTCCCATTTATTGCACAGACTATAGACAGACCGTTTATGATCGACTATTATGGCCTCAAATCACCGTAAGTATTATGATTTTGGCGTCATTTGCTAATCATTAAATTGAAAAAAATATTTTTTTGTAGTCTTAGTCACACAAGTTGGCGAGTACGGCCTATAAATATTCAGCGACACAATTAGTTGTTATCGAATTAAGTTTTAAATTTGTTAATAAATTCAAGGGTAGATGAAATGTGTTTATTATTATAAACTATTGATATATCTTATGCTGGAAAAGGCAAGAGCTCAGTCATGTTAGCTGGTTTCGAGGTTTTATGGTTCTTCTGCATTGAAAACAGACTTTATGATAAGTGGAAGAATGGCTGAGTTTTGTCAAAATTTGCTACGACTAAGAGCAGGATGAAGTTTACAATATTTTCCATTAGCTGCACATTTTTGTGCTTTATAAAGGCTTGGTGTTGAGATTACTGTGCGTATTTGAAATTCTCACGGTTTCTGCTTACAAAAAGCTATCACAATAAAAAGGACTGGCGATTTCTGTCATTTTAGTAAAGTCTGAATGTTTTATCTATTCCAGTTCAAGATATGCTGCTTGATCAGGCTGAAAAACGAACAATATGGTCTCAACATGAGATCATAAAATTAAGCAGAAACATGTGCAAGATTATGAATGAAAGGTTGAACGTACATCATGATTTAAAAGAGATCGATGATTAAAAAAAGAGTCGTAGCCAGTATTTTTGAGTTGAATACCCTCATTTATTCCTTAATGTTAAGTTCTGGGTTCAATCCCAGGCCATGTCTAATTTTCGTAGCTCTTTTTCCATTTCACCGTTCTAGTTACGAAGCTCGGTTCGTGTGTTGGGTGTAGTATTGATGTCTTTGGCATAGAATATGCCTCCTTTGCTAGGCATACAAGGATATACTAGCATCTGGATGACTTCCTTACGGCATCTTGCGCACACGAATTGTGACTAGGTCCATTGCAGGGTACATCAGGTCTTATGACGTACTCGTATCTTTGCAATGTACAGAGCTTGCAAGTGGTTCGGATCCCACTATAAACTGTAGGTCTAAAGGGTGTGGTACAATAGATTCTGTTCTAATTTGAATCGCAGTGCCTCCAGCTGAAAGGCTGGGCCCTTCACACATTATTATTATTCCTTAATGTTTAAAAAGGATAGATTGTTGTATGTAAACTTGACCAATAGTTCAATACTTCGGACATTCAAAATATTAGTTTTAAAAAATTAAATTTGTTGCGGCGAGGCATTTAGCAGTTCCTAATCTTGTCAAAATAATGACTGCGATAACACTTCAAAAAAAAAAACGTGTGGATGAACTTCATGTGGTTCAGCTGTGAACATTAATCATAAATTAAGACATAATTCGACATTAAACATTAGAATTTTTTGTGTCATTAACATCTGGTTTTGTGATAAGAAAAATAAACAAAGGGTCATTAGCTTATGACGTATGTGATTAAACCATGATTTTTAAACTCCTTCCTTCCTATAAATAATTCATATTGAAGTAAATTTCCTTAGTTTGCGCTGTCAAATAATCAAAGCAATTATAAGTAAAGAAAGGTCAAGATTAAGTTACGATGAGAACTCAATTATGTCACGTCACTTGATTATTATACTTAAAGAATTTTTATTTGTGGAAATCCCAAAGAATTATCAACAAAAATATTTGCAACAATCAAAAATAGATTGATTTTTAATGCTTCATATAGACACTACATGAACATTATGAAACAATTAATCATAGCCTTTAATATGAGGCTAATGTTCGATCTATTAAATATGAATTTTTTTAGCATGGCTTGATATTCGTTCAGCTAATGATTTGAACCAAGATATAAACGAAGTCTACGGAAATTCAACAGTAATTAAATGGGACCAAAAAATTAAAAGAGCTTGAATAAGATTCACTAGGGTTCTAAGAAGGGGTTCAAGTCTATTAAATTGATCTTAACTGATTCAATAAGGGACTCGTTATAACAACTTTTAGCCCCTTTCCCGTTATGTAATAAATGAATGACCTCTTAGATCCAAATCGGTCTAATGGGATCGACCTAAGCCCCAGATAATCTTAAAACTGATTCGTTTTACGGCACATCAATTAGAATAAAAACCAGGAAAGCACAAATGCGTTACTTACTTACTTCGCTGGTCGTACAGATCGATTTTGATCCATGGCCTCCCTTAGATGCCGCCTAAAATTGGCTCTATCGCTGGCTACCACTTGCCAATTTCCTATACCAAGTTCAATACTGTCTCTTTCAACAGCCACTTTTCATTAGTTCTTTGGCCTTCCACGTGCTCTTTTTCTATACACAAAGTCTGACTTAAAGACCTTACTTAATGGAGGAATCTGTGAAAGGTCTCCTCATAATATGTCCAGCCTATCGGAGCCTGTTTACTTTAAAACGTTTACTGACTCAAAAATGGGTTAATCGATCAAGAATCCGATACGGTGGATTAAAATCCTGCATTCGATGCCTGAGCCACGCCAATATGACGTTAGATTTCTGATCGATTAATTGATTTATGCTTTTCGTGATGCATCCAAAACTATATTTTGTACCACAAATCAGTATAATCTCTTTGCATTAAAACATTCAGGAGCAAAAAAATTCTCATCTAAGAATTTCAAAAATTCTCTTTTGACTCATAATTGAGTGAGAATAAGACAAATGAGAGGGAGTATTTTTTTTTGAAAAATTGGATCCAGCATTCACTATTATTTTGCAATTGTACGGCTACAGAAGTGATTTTGATTGTCCGCGTGTGAATTTTTCATACTTTTTTTTCCAGTGATTGACATTTTATTGAGCTTTAGTAAAGTAAATTTATTTTTTGTTTTAAAAAAATTATAATAAGTTTGAAGTTGCTTTTTTTAAGAGATTTTTTGATGTTTGAAAAAATCAAAATTCACAAAAGTTAAAAGGAAGTGGGTGCATAAATGACTGAGAATTAGATGGTGTAAAAAGAAGTTTAAGATAAAACTTAGTGAAGTATTATGTGTTGACCGAAGCATATTTGGGGAAATTGTGGAAAGAGTTTGAAGTCGGTTTAATGCAAAACTGAACGCAAGTAGTGAAAATAAATTGTTTATAACGAGAAATATTATACTTAATGATTACTTAAGTTAAAAGCGCAACGAAAGCACCATTCTCGACTTGATGATATTTTGGTTCTAACATATTGAAGTCCCGATGCATTTTTCATACAAAAACTGCGCTTTTAAGTGAAAACCAATTATTAAATTAAATGTCTACATAAGCATTAATACTTATTGTTGTCGCTCAAAGTCATATTCACGTTAAAGGTCATTCACTAATAACATCTAAGGGAGGCGGGGGTGGAGTCAGCAAGCAAAGAATAATAAAAATTTCTTGGATATCCTTTGTCCTTTTTTGGACGCCATAAGTAAACAACCCCATATAATGTCCTGTATTTGATAGAGTTTCTGTCATAAATTATTAAACAAAGCATTTAATATTCGCTCATTAAATAATTCTAAATTCAAAAATCATGCTAAATATCCCATAAATCCCAAAAATATTCAAAATAATCCCTAAGCCTGTATACATTAGAATTGAGATATCCCATCATATCCTGAAATTATACGTCCAATACACTAAGGATACGTTGGGATATCTTTATTATCGTGCATACATGCTCAGGAATTTTTTGAATATTTTTGGGATATGTAGGATAAATATGATATTTCGGATAGTTTCCACGCCTTGAATTATGATGAAAATCTTCGTCCTTTTTCAAATAAATAAGGTTGAACTAATTCCAATTTGGAAGAAACAATCAACCAATTGAGTTCAAAAGATGAGTAAACAAAGTGATAACAACATTGTTCATTTTTTAAAATAAATGTTAATTGACAGTCTGTTTTGATTGAGACTGCATTTTTTTAATTCAATTTACAATTTTTGATTTGTCAGCCAATTTTCTTTGTCTTTCAATTTTTTAAGAAGTCAACACAAGATTGAAGAATATTTATAAGCAATTAAGTCTAACATGGTTCACATAAAGTTGAAACTTTGCATTCATCTAAAGGGTCAGTAGGGAGGATAGGCGATAAATCTCGTTTATTGATGAATGTCATTTAAATACAGACTCTTTGTTGATTTTTGATTGAAGAAATGGTTAAAACCTAATTTTTTTCGAACAAACTTATGAATAAAATTATCAATATTCAAGGAAAGTCTCGGGTGGTTTAAAAAAGATTAAGAAAAATGCTAGCTTAATTAAAACAACTTCTTTATTTTATTTTTTTTTTTTCAATATTAAACTTCTTCTTAACTAGTTTGAGGATATATTTGGCTCTCATTTGCCCAAGGGATGATCAAAATTGATTTTTCTTAGCCACTTACTCATTACCAATGCTCTTTTAGCCCCCAAGAACACTTGTTTTCAAAAAATGTCCTTAATTGCTCTTAAAAATTCAAGCTAAAATCACATTTTCCACCGTCAGTTTTAAAATACATCACAAAATTTATCACTAAAATAAAAATCAATTTTAAAGTCTTCAATAAATTTATTTGCAATAATCAAATGACCCAAAAAAAATGTGAATGTTTAGATTATTTTTTTCAAAAAAATTACTGATAATTCATCTCATTTGAGGTCACAAATCAAAAACTCTTGTTCAACTGCAATCTCATTTTAATGATATTTTGCTTACTTGTAAACTGTATTTATGTCGTTACTGAAAAGGAGGAAGTAATACAAAAATAATTATAATTGTGAAAAAAAGGCAAAAACAGAGAATTTTTCTAATGTAAGGTTGAATAAGATCACTGTTCACTGAGTTGATGCGTGATTGGTTTGTTTGTGTAGTCATAAATATGCCTTAATGAAGGATTTGAGGAGATTTTGTTATCAATTTTGATGAAATTGATTGATATTTTATAAGAAGTCATCTAGAAAATTGTCAATCTTAAGGAATGATGAAGAAGTGTGACAAGGTTTATTTTCTACGAATTAAGTCAAATGAAAGATAATTTATCGACAAATGTCTAGCTATAAGGTCCATTAATCTTTTTCATAATATCTATGAAATTCATAATCTTTTTTTTGGTGATGATGAATTTACTCTGATTCAGAAATGACATTTGTGTGCTTAATTTTAATTTATTGTATCGTTGTTACTTACTTCCTTGGCTAAGGCGCACGTGGGCTCATTGCCGCATCCAGAGTTTGTCTAAAACTTGCTTTATCCTTACAAAACTTCTGCCAGTTCACTATGGGGCAAAATTGAAAAAAGAGGGACTTTCACATTGATTTTGGGACTTTTTCGAATTACATTCTCAAGTAAATTTTTTCTTGTAGAGGACATAAAACCTGACTTCTATGCCAAATTTCAAGTCATTTGGTGCTGTTCCTGCAATTTTATGGCTGTTTGAAGTCGGAAAATAGCAAAAAACAGATTTTTTCAGTCCAACTTTGAAGTCAAAACCAGAGGGCGAAGTCGACTCGAAATTTGTATGAAGTCGAGTGAACTCAAGTCGACTTTTCCATACAAAATTCGAGTCGACTTCGCCCTCTGGTCAAAACTCTTTGCAACGGTTAATTAAAATAAAAAACGGTTTTCAGTTTCTAGTAGTCCTATATAAGAACTATATTTGCTGAAGTACATAATTTTTTTCGATAAAATTTTTGTAAACATATGCTAGTAAATGTATGAAAATCCTATGAAAAATATCTTCAAACACGCCGCAACTATCTTAGATGACGACTACTTAAGGGGTAAAACCATATCATCATAAAGCCCTTAACTTTTAATTTATAAAACTGTATGAATTTTAAAATTTTATTGGTACACTTTTGAGATAAATTGATTTTAATAAGCCGTTGAATATTTGATCAAAATCATAAATTTCTCATAAAAATTACAAAACAATAATTACAAATATTTTTGTTACGACGTTTGATATTTCATATTGGAACATATTTGAGTCAAAATACATTAGATAAATTTGATGAGTAAATTCTTGATTTTGGCTATTTTATTGAAGTTCAGCTTGCGTCGGTCACATTCAAACCACTCCAGGAGCAACTTTAATGAACTTTTGATGAATTGATATACATCATTACAAAGGTATTGACATCAGCTAGCAATAAAAGTAAACAGGAAGCAAAAATATTGATTCTGAAAAAAGTTCTAGTCATTTGAGTAGATCAAAAAGTACACGTTTGCATCTAAGTCATATTTCTATAAATGACTGTTTTGATATTTTTTTTAGTTTTGGGTCGCTCACAAACAAGGCACATAATCATGACTAAGATCATACCTAACCATCAAGTATTTTATATCGTTGAAAAGATCTTGATTTAAGCTATAACAATCTGAAAACAGATTTTAAAAATATTTTGTTTTCTTAAAGCTGGAGCGTTATAAGTGGTGGGAAAACCATACAAGTCGTCAGATATCAAATGTACCCAATATATCGACATATTTTAAACTTTTTGAAAAAAATTCTTTGCATGCTGTTTTTAAATGTCATTTTCTATTAGAAAACATTAACAAAAATATTTGTAATTATTGTTTTGTAATTTTTATGAGAAATTTATGATTTTGATCAAATATTCAACGGCTTATTAAAATCAATTTATCTCAAAAGTGTACCAATAAAATTTTCAAATTCATACAGTTTTATAAATTAAAAGTTAAGGGCTTTATGATGATATGGTTTTACCCCTTAAGTAGTCGTCATCTAAGATAGTTGCGGCGTGTTTGAAGATATTTTTCCTAGGATTTTCATACATTTACTAGCATATGAGTACAAAAATTTTATCGAAAAAAATTATGTACTTCAGCAAATATAGTTCTTATATAGGACTACTTGAAACTGAAAACCGTTTTTTATTTTAATTAACCGTTGCAAAGAGTTTTGACTTCAAAGTTGGACTGAAAAAATCTGTTTTTTTGCTATTTTCCGACTTCAAACAGCCATAAAATTGCAGGAACAGCACCAAATGACTTGAAATTTGGCATAGAAGTCAGGTTTTATGTCCTCTACAAGAAAAAATTCACTTGAGAATGTAATTCGAAAAAGTCCCAAAATCAGTGCAGTTTTTAATCTCAAGCACATTTTCATATGCCTATAAGCCATTCCATGAATTCTTTGGATTTAATTGTTGTATCCTTTCAAAATGTCGAAGGTGTGACAATTTTCAGAATCGCCTGCCTTAGCAGAGAATATTTCGTCTTAACAAATCTCATTTTATTGTTCTTATTAATAACTTATTCTATATCCATCATTATTAGGCTGTCCATCGATTTTTGCCGATTTCTGTTCACTTTTTGGTCCCGATTTAATCTCTATAAAAGCGGGACACAGAACAAATTTTTAAGTATTTTTAAGAAAAATAGCTTCAAAAAAGCGGGACATTAAGAATTTTAGACAATATTATGGTCAAAAAAATGAGACTGTCAAAAGGACGCAGTTGGACAGCCTAATAATGATGGTTAGAAAACAAAATAAATATTTATTTCATAAATAATTCAAGTTTCTAAACGCATCGATTACGTGTTTTTCATATGAAATAAAAAAAATCATTAATTAAAGTTTAAATACAATGTTTTAAGACTTTTAACTGTTCGGCCGGCCAATAACTCGATAGAACTGAGCTAATAAAACAAACCCAACCTCTCTACGATGTTTGGTTAAAAAGTTTTTCTTGCCCCGAACAGCCGAACAAAGTGTATTATTAAGCTACCTTTTAGAAACAAGTTTCAAAAATGCGCTAAAAACTGTAATTAAATTGAGTGTTATTAAAATTCGACTTAATAGTCAATTTCATTTAATCATTTAAAATTAATTTAATTTGCCAACCCGGTAAACCCTTCGACACTGTTTTTTATTTTAAAATAAATTTTTCATTTTTTCCGTCGGATTTGTTTTGATTTTAAAATTAGAATAAAGTAATGTGAGATCATTAATCAGCAATTAGATGATTGCCATGGCTTTATGGATGTAGGAAAATCCCAAAAAATAATATTTGATATAAACCAAGCTGTGTAATAAAATTTATTTTAAATTATGTGCGTTCTATTATCGCAAAATATTCCTTCTTCTTGTTGATGCTGTGTGACCAAAATAAAAATTAAAATGATGTGTGAATGTGACAAGTGAGAACATTGCTTGATTATTCAAAATTATGCTGATTATTTATGAGAAAACATCAAAAGAAGGCTTAGAATAACGTGTTTTGGGGGTGAGGTGAGCTTTGAAAAGATAATTTTTGAAGAAATAGAGGAACTGAGAGTGAAATAGAGAACATACCACTTTTTTCCCATTTATTTTTATGTTTTCTGGACGAATTAAAACAAATTATAAAAGAAAAATGAAAAAAAAATAGAACACGTCCTCTGAAAAACTAAGCAGATTGACCGTCTAGCCTTTGAATCTCTTGAATTAGGTTCAGTAAAGACAACCCTTCGTAATATCATAATTTACTGTAAAAAGCAAATTTTGATAAATATTAATAAAATCTTAAAGAAGCAATAATGAATCGATAGACTCTCCTCTGTCTTAAGCCATTTAATGCAATATTTATTTTGAAAACTCAGTTAATTTTGAAAAATAAATTTTACTTTGTATTTGATAGGCAACAAGTCCATTTTTTGCTACATGCAAAGAGTAAATTAACTGAAAAAACAAAATAAAAATAAAACACAGTGAAAAAGGAGATAAAAAGAAGAGGCCAGCTTCAGAAGCTGCGTAAAGTTTTAGTTAATTCGCTACTTTGCTGTGTGCTTGACTGAATAAAAACCATCAAAAATGGCAGTCGCTGCTAAAAGTGAGTATTTTAAATGATTTATTTTGCCATTTTTTATAATTTTGTAGCTTGATTGATTTTGCTTTGGTTAACCTAGAAATTTCCTTTCAATTATTAACTCAGGGACTGGTTTCTTGAGCTATTTAAAGCAGCATTTCTAATATCAGATAGATTTTATTTATACTTCATTTGGGGCGTTCATCAATGACGTTACAATTGGCGTGCACAAAAATAATAGAATTTTTGGAATTTTCTTTTATTTTTTTTAAAACAACAATTATTTTAGGATGTCATTTATGAACGATCCTATATTGTATGAAATTTGATTTCATTTTAGGGTAAAATGTCCCAATTAGCCCTCGAAACCAACCTAAGTTGTTAAATTTTAAGGCTCATTAAAGTTCAACATAAGCCATAACATTTTTTCAAAGCAAAAAAAGCAACAAAAAATGTTCGCCGAACGTGGGGCTCGAACCCACGACCCTGAGGTTAAGAGCCTCATGCTCTACCGACTGAGCTAGCTCGGCTATTTATTTGATACTTCCGTTTTGGTATTTCATCCATAATAAATGTTCTCAAAAAGTATAAATATTTAAAAATTATGATCAGCTGTCAATTTAGTGTAAACCAGATGACAAATTCTGAACTCGCAAACCTAAATATGTGTCAGCAGTTTTGAATTAAATTCATCATAGCTCAATGACATTTTAAATGCTAATAATTATACAACACAATGTATGCAAACTGAGATTTCATTTTATTTCTCATACTAATACTCATCAAAGACGTGCTCAGGAATAAATTACTACCGGATGTTGAACATGTTACTTTATTTATGGGTTTAAGATTTTCAAGAGATTGAATTAGATAAGATTTGAGTATTTAACACTCTAGACCAACTATAATACTAGTTTCATCCCTAATTCTACGCCATTGTCTTCATATATTCACAAAAAGTCACTCATGAATTTCTGTTCTCATTTCCTTTTCTAGACGTTGCGATGAAGTCATCAAAAATCAAATGGTTGAGAGATTGTAAATATGAAAAATCCTTAGCAATGCATGCATGACCACAAATGTTATTACACTAAAGTTGACGAAAAAATCTTTAATTTGATAGTAAAAATCACATCCAAAACTAAATTTATTTTGCAGTAGACAATTTAGAGGTTAAAAGTCCTGACCAAAGACAAGACAGAAGTCGAGAAATTTGGTTCAAAATAAAATTATATCTTCAAAATCTTCCAGTTATTCGCAATATCAGACTGGACTTTAGATTCGGTGATAACAGAACAAGTGAGACTTTAGGAACTCAGCATGTGACGATTCCAAGAATTTATGAGATGGTACCAGACGTACCGCCTCCACCTGGTAAGTTTGAGAATGTTTCTTTTTATTTGAAATTTTGGAAGGGTCTGTTGGATTGAAGAAAGGGTTTCTGGGAACGAGGAGACATTTGCTGGATTGAAAAGGGGTCTGCTGGATTGAGGAGGGGTCCGTTGAATTGTAAAGGGGTTTGCTGGATTGAGGAGGGGTCCGTTGGATTGAAGAGGGGTCTGCTGGAGTGAGGAGTGGTCCGTTGGATTGAAAAGGGGTCTGCTGGATTGGGGACGGGTCCGTTGGATTGAAGAGGGGTCTGCTGGATTGAAGAGTGGTTGGTTGGATTGAAGAGGGGTCTGCTGGAGTGAAGAGGGGTCCGTTGGATTGAAAAGGGGTCTGTTGGATTGAAAAGGGGTCTGCTGAATTGAAGAAATGCATTTAAAGTTCATAACGGGTTTCTGGGATTGAATAAGGTTCTGTTTTGTTGAAAAGACGTTATAACAGTTTATTCAAATTGTCTAATGACACTCTTATTCTTGATTTTGATTAAATTAACATAAAAACACATCATATTACAAAAACAATATCCACCGATAACAATTCAAATGCTGAAATCATTGCAACATTGTAGCAAAAATGGCTATCAGTATTAAATTATATTTTTCTCAACAAACTTTTTAAAATGATTCAATGAAAATAGTAAAGAAATTTGTTTTTGTTTTGCAGTAATTCGTCCAGAAGAATGGGAGCAAAGTATAGGTACCAGAGACAATCAAGGGCTCGGATCGGTTCGACGCAATAATGAGATTTTTCAAACCAGCTCAACTAATCCTCCAACTAACCGACAGGAAAGTTATGAAATAAGTCCTTAAAGTGTATGCAAATTAACTATGAAGTCATTCAAATCATTAATAATACATTTGATTTCTATTTTTAGACCGATAAAATCAGTAAAATCCAGAACGAAACTGATTTAAAAATCCTGATGAGTTATAAAGCTAAAAGAGCCGATATGATTTAAATTAAGTTTTTTATGAATATTTTTTTTAAAAAAGATTTTTAAAAAATTACTGTTTGGAATTCAACGTTTTACTTCTTTTATCCACAAGTTCAATTCAATATTGTTTTGTAATAGTTTGTTAATATAAAATTTCATAACCAATAATCTGAATAAGTTCAATAATTTTATACAAAATTTTTATAATAAATTAATTAAGAATATTACTATCAAATATGGGTGTAGTCAGTTTAAGATGGTATAAGATGGCTTAATGAAGTCTAAGCCCTAAACATCATGTCAAATATTCCACTCAAAAAAGTAATCTAGCTTCCGTCATGATTAAAATCGTTTGAAATCTTAATAAGGGGCTGTTCACTTATTACGTAACGCGAAAAAATGCCTTTTTAGACCCCCCCCCCCTAGTAACAAAATTTGTATGAAAAAAAAATTTCCTTGTTTGAACCGTAACAAAATCTTAGACCCCCCCTCCCCCCCTAAAAGCGTTACGTAATAAGTGAATGGCCCCTAAGTAAACCTTATCGAAAAAATAAAAAAAAACCGACTTACACCCAATTTTCAAATGCAAAATATTCAAAAAATATCAAAAAAGTTTAAAACAATCACAAAATTCAATAAAAACTTTGACTAAATGTCAAAATATTTTTATTATTTTAGAAAAAAATCACAAAAATTGTTAATTTAAAAATTTGCTTGACAAAATTTTTTGCACAAAATAATAATTCAATCAACTTTTAAGATACTTCACATGGGTTTGTTGGATTTTCAAAGAAGTTTCTTACATCTTCAATAAAATTGTTGATTGTTGCATTGAAATTTGCTAATGACGGCGACTCAATGTTATCAAGACTTGGATACGTTAGAACTGAAATAAATTTTGTTTAAAAATTAATAAGTCTCGCGACTGATTGACTCTAGTTTTACTGTTCAATTAAATTAATTTTTACTTACCATTTCCAATTGATGATACGACGAGAATTGCAATGAGGCTGAGAACTTTAGACTTGAGCGACATGATGGCTGATTGAAATGTAAAGTTCTTCATACATTTAGTTCTTCTTTTTATAGCATTTAAAAAATTTTATTGTTTATTTTTTTATTTTTTTAAATTAAAATATTTTGAAAATTTTAAAAACTTAGCATTGAATTTTCTTGACATTTCAGCATTTTATTGTTTTTGTTTTCTTTTTAAATAATGACGTGAATTTTAATTTGAACCTAAAAGTGCTAAAGAGTAGCTAGTGATGTAACTCAACCAGCGAAAACAATCCTCAACCAAAAAAATTGACAAAAATTTACAATTAAGTTCTGCACTTTAAATACTTTTCTACTGTGTTGATCAGTGTTGTCCAAACTGAATGCACCGGCACTGGTGCACCGTAGATTTTTTTTGTCAATAATGTGAGCCACATGCTGTGTGTGGATGTGGTCATGGCTCACTCCTAAGGTGCCTTGGCTCATAAGCTTTCGACTAGGGTTTTCAATTCAAGGATTAAAATGGACTGAAAACCAGATTTGATCCCGGGATTACATACGTTTCAATCCCGGGATTGAAAACCCTACTTTCGACAACACTGGTGTAGCCATTTTCAAATTTTCCTTTTTCATAAATTTAGATTCTTCGACTGCTTAATGCGCGAGATCAAATCATAATTAGGCATTTGGGCAACGTTGGATTAAGGAACAGGTAAGGAACTTAAACTGTAGCGAGAGAAATAAGAACGAGAGCTACAAGATTACTTTATAATGGAATATTGTCAGAACGGACCTGAAATATATTACGTCACGCACACAGAAGATTAAAACGAGAGCCTGAATTTAATCAAAACCTAGATTTGAAGATTTGAAGCTTGATCCTACAGAATATAAATTCATAACATATAAACACAAATATGTAAAAAATGTGAATTATTACCGGACAGTATGTCGTCAATAAATGCAATAAAGTGCAATTAAAATGTTAAAAAGATTGAAAGTTTTTCATTATTTATAGCTCCTAAATCCAGGCAACCCACAAAAATTCTCATACTTTACCAACAGCTTTTGTAGTTTACTGTCAAATTTCTTGATATTTAACATTATTTATTAAGGGGCAAATCCGCGGACAATAAAAAGCTTCAAATTTTTGTTTTTCTCAAATTTTTCTTCTATTTGGCTATTTAAGTGATATTTTAATACCAAAACATGCGTATTTTCGACAAATGTACAACTTTCGATAACTTTGGCATGAAATAAATCATTAATTAAAGAGATATTTTGATTTTTCTGGCGTCAATCTCTCCTGCAATTGAAATTTATTTTCAACAAAAGCAAAAATTTTCTTAATTATAAATCTAGACAGCACCAGACTTGTTTTATAGCATTTCAAATTTAATTTTCTATCATATTCTTTTATCAGGTGTTAAAAAAAGTCACTTAATTAAAAGAAATTAAAGAAAAAAGCGTCAATCTCTCCTGCAAGAACACTTTGTTGCAAAACATCAGTTTAGAGTATTTTTTCGTAAAACACGATAAATTTTGAAAAGTTACAAAACGTTAAGATCATAATTAATTGCAATATCTTAATTATGCAGTGACTTACAGCTTGAATAAAGCTTTATTAACGATAACATACTAATTAATTGCTTAATTAATTAAAATAGTAAAGAATTGATACAATAATGTTTATTTTTGTTCAAAAATTGTAACGAGTTTTTATTTTTCAAATTTTTCCAAGTAGAGAAATATTACAACTCGCTTTTTGCCAGTTTCATAATTTTGCGGATTTGCCCTAAGGATCTTTTTAAAAGCTAAGTTAGATTTTACCATCGATCAGGATCTTAGTGCTTCGAAGTGGTTACAAAGCTGCTGATGACTGTCTTCATGTTACTGACGCAAAAGGTCCTCATCAGGGTTTAGGATATTCATATGAAGCTCAAAAAACTGTAATTTGTAATTATAATAAGAAAAAAAAATTAATCTAATTTTTGAGATTTCTAAGAATTATTGTTGAATAAATAAAAATAAAAACATTTCCAAGTAAACTAATTTGTATGATTATCAAAGCTTGCAATGCAATAAACAAAGGAAATCTTTCAATTTGTCAATTTTCTTTCAAAATAATTGAAAACTTTATCAAATCGCTGATACAAAAGTTATTGGGAAATGTTTTGCAAGTCCACGTATCTGAAAGACTTTAAATACTACAACTGATTACTAAAGCAGTCAATAAAGTTTAATTGAAGGAATCAGAAACTTAACAGACTAAATCTTTTACAGTCGTCCTTAATAGCAAAAGACAAAGTTTAAAATAAGTTAACAAAAATGAAAACAGCTCTTATTGTTGTCATATAGCAACAATATTTATTTAAAATCCTTATGTGATGTTTATGAATCTATTAGCTATGATCAGAAAGACGGAGATGTGCAGGACTTGGAATGAACATGTTTATGTTTGATTCAGCTGAGATTGAGGAAGCATTCTTTGAAAATACTGAGGACATTATGAGAGCTCACGTGGGAGTTTGGTGGATTAATGGATTAAGAAATCCAAAAACCAATGACTGTTCACTTTATCATGCTAATAGGATGCTCAAAGGACCACTTTATGATGAGTTTGAATTTATAAGATTAAATGGTCTTAATGGTATATCCAGCGGTGATTGTCTACGGCTCTCGGCTCATTTTGGTACACATCAAGGGTTAGAATTTGATTGTAATGCTAAAAATGCTGTTTTCTGTGAATATAATAAAAATCATTGAATAATTCTTGTGACCCTAATTATGGGGTGTCCATAAAATATTATCATGTCAATTTACTTTCTTACAATTTTATTTTTATTTGTCATCTTTACAATTTTATTCTATTTTAATTAAGTTGACTTTAATCATTTTGTCAATAAGTCGCAATAAAAGAACAAGTTTATATAGCTATAATTCTGTAAAGTCAGTTGCTAGAAGTCAACCAGCGAGTCTCCAATCTAAACGTGAAAATGAAATTTTTAGTGCTTTTTTTAATTTTATCGACTTCAACTCTCGGTAAAACAATCACCGATCAATATTTTCCATTTTATGAAAAATCATTACCAAAAACTGAAAACTGTGGCTATACAAAAGACCTTTTTGACAATGGAGTTTATTTGAAGACGGCATGCTTTGTGCATCAAAGCCTTAATCATGATTCAGCTAAATACAAATGTGCAGAATACAATATGAACTTATTTGTAATGAATAATGAAGTTGTGGCTTCACACTTACAAGATGCAACTCAAGAGTAAGTTTAAACTGTCTGCTTTAAAGCTTAAATTAAGCTTTACAAGCCTTTTATTTGAATTATAGTAGGTACCCAGGAATCAATGGAAAACTATGGATCAATGGCAAGCGCCAGACAGCTTCTAAAAGATGGCAAGTTTACAATATCGATGGAACTGTTCGAGGCTCACTAAATTCCAACATCAAGTTCTACAGCAACCATGAACTTGGAAATTGTCTGAGACTTTCTCCAAAATATACTGGAATTTTTGATACACTTCCTGGAAATTGTGCTGACACCGCTTATTTTGCCTGTGAACATTTCCAAAGGACACAAGATCCACCTGCTCTCAATACGAGTCCATGCTTGTATGTTCGAGATCTTTACAGTCACTCGAGCTATCTTAAATCAATGTGTGTTGTCAATCAGGATATTTTTTACGATCAAGCAAGACGTAAGTGTGCTGAATATGGAATGAACTTGTTCATATTTGACACTGCCGAAGTTGATGAAGCATTCTTTGAAGCAATTGATGAAATTATACAAGCATATCCAACTGGATGGTTCTTTGTCAATGGAGTAAGAGATCCAAAAACAAATGAATGGAATGTTTATTACTCAAATCGAGTTCTTAAAGGCAAGCTTTATGAAAATTTTGAATTTGTTCAAGTCAACAATACTTTTGGCATATCAAGTGGAAATTATCTTCGAATTTCTGCTGAGAGAGGTCCATATCAAGGTTTTGGTGTTGGTGTGACAGCTAAAAGTTGGCCGATTTGTGAATTTATCAAGAATTATTAAAAACTAAATTAACAATAAAGATGTCAGATAAGGAATCGGTTCGGGGAAGTTTTAAATCCTAGTTATTGGGCAGTAACAGGCTTTTATTTTCAAAACCAGGAATACACCTCAAAGCAAGCCCTTGTTTGCTTTTAATCATTTAATAAGCTAGTCTCTTGCAGTATTCAATTGTTGAATTCACAAAAATAAAATTATTTGTAATCGAATTCGTGTCATTTTTGACTGCAATAAAAAATAATGATTATTCTTTCTTGGATACACCCTTAATATCTGCTCCAGGGGCGTAGCCAGGAATTTGATTTGATTTGATTTTTGTGATTTTTTTCTTAAAAACCATAGTAAAATAAAGAAATTTCTGTTTACATTGGGGGATTTGTCTCCCCCCCCCCCCCCCTAGCTACGCACCTGCTCTGCTCTGATGTGTATTATACTGTCAAAAAATGACAACTTAATGCTTCTGTCAATATTTTACAATTAACTTGCTTTAAGTACGTGCAACTACTTTCCAAACACTTCTTTAAAATTCAGTGGAAATTTGTTATCTGTGTTTATCCTTTTCAATGATTTATTCAGGGTTCATTCACCATTGATGTTGATTACAAAATTAAATCTTCAAATTAACCTTTTTCAAAATATTTTAATTCAACAAAATAACAGAAAACAAAATAACTTCTGTTATTTTTTATTGCCTGCTCTAATTCAGTATTGGTAACCTTTTTTTATGACACGGCATCAGACGTGTACTAAGGGGAGGATTTGTGTGACATCATCAATCTCCCTACGGAACAGAAATTTCTTTACTTTGAATTTTTCTCGGGTTTTTGTGAAGAAATCCTAAAATCTCTAAATTTAAATTTTTTTGTAATCCGAGGGGGATGTAAAATAGGGGGGGGGGGGGGCTTTTATAAATTCCTGGATCCACCTCCTTGCACGGCTCACCTTAATGATAAGCCATAACCGAAACCGCAACACCTGCAAACAGTTCAAGGAATTTTTAGATTAGGGTAAGCCATCACTGCTCTAAATGATAGACGTCATTCATGAATTGCTCTAAATGTGACAGTTCTAAGTATATACTTTTAAATTTACAGCTTAAACTTCCTGTTGATCTAAAGCTATAAAAATTGCAAACAGTGAAGTTGAACTTAGATATAAATACAGATTAAATCATTCGAGGAGCTTAGAAGTTTGTGGTTCTCTAAAGTGAAAAAAAGGCTTATTTTTTGCAGTTAAAAGAAACAAGAGTTCAAGAAAAATTGGAAAGAATTTCACAAAGTTAATAAAATTGGACAGCAAAGTTAAAAATGAAGCTGATATTGCAGTTTTTATGCCTTTTAAGCTTAACGCTTGGTGTATTAAGCGAACTTGAAATCACACGACGTCCAACACCATCACCATATCCTGATATATGCAGCTATAATAAAGACTTATTTGATGATCAAAAATATTTAAAATCAGCGTGCTTTATGGAACAAAAATCAACTCAAAGAGATGCAAAGCATGCATGTAAAATATTAGGAATGGATTTGTTCATAATGCGTGATGAAATTGAGGCTTCACATCTTATGGATGCAGCTCAAGAGTATGTATGATCTTAGTCAATTTTCTATTGCTTGTCATCGGGTTAGAATTGAACTTAGAATTGAACCTATTATGCTCTAATACAGCAGTCATATAACTAATGTTTAATGCCATTTATTATATTCCTTATTAGAAAATATAGATCAGCATTCCCAGGAGGTAAAGATTTAATCTGGGTCAATGGAAATCGAGCATCACTTTCAAAACGTTGGCAAATCACTGACGTAGAGGGAAGGACTATTGATCGTTTAAATCCAAATATCCCATTTTATAGCAATCATGAGTCTGGAAATTGTCTTAGCTTGTCTCCAAAATATACAAAAATTTATGGAGTTCTTCCTGGAAACTGCATGATTAAATCGTTTTTCGTATGTGAACATCAAATTAGATCACAATCCCCACCCAAACCTGATTTAAGCCAATGTCTTTATGTTCGAGATGTCCGTCGGAATAAGACTTTATGTGTCATTGGTAAAAACTATGATTATGACCAGGCTAGACGTGCTTGTGCAAGCAATGGAATGAATTTGTTTATGATTGACTCTGCTGAAATCGATGAAGCATTCTTTGAAGCTACAGAAGATTTCTTTTTGCATTATCCAAGGAGCTCGTTTTGGGTTAATGGACAGCGAAATCCACAAACAAATGAATGGTTCGTCTATCGCTCGAATAGAGTTCTTCAAAGTCCACTTTATAAGGAGTTTGAATGGATAAAACTTTGGAATATTAATGGTGTATCAAATGGAAATTGCCTTCGTCTTACTAGTCAGTTTGGTCCGTATCAAGGTCTTGGTGATGTTTGTGATATGGCAGGATATCCAATTTGTGAATTTAATGGACGATTGTAACTTGTTATTTACATGAATCAACTGTTGCTTTAATATGAAAAGCAGCATTTATGAAAGCACATTACTAAGAGCAAAAATACTTAAGAATAAGAGCTATATAGTAGTATAGTGTATGTAGTATATAGTAAGAGCTACTTTTTATTCAAATAATTAAAAACTATTATTGTATTAATAAATTTTGGATCCAATTTGAGCGTTTTACTGTCTTTTCATGCCCTTTTTACAGTCCAACTTTAATAAGAAATAATAATTGCAAATGTGTTAAAAATTGAGAATAAAAAGAGTGAAAATATTCTTTCGATGCACATTTGTGCATGTAAATAAACAAAAAAATATTTAGCAATTATCTACCGACTGTAAAAGACAAAAGATAAAAAAAACTTCAAAAAAGATAAAATCGCAATAAAAATTGAACTTCGAAAAAATCAAAAAAATATCGCCTTTAAGTGCTGATAATTGAGTATAAATAGCATCGTAGTGTCGATAACATTAAGATTAAGAAAAGTAGAATGGGTTTTCTGTCCCGAATTCCTGATTTGATAGGAAAAAATCTCATTTTCAGTGTAAAGCTTGCTTGAAGAGGTCGCAAAATGGAGCAACTAAATGGAACTTGTGAAGATTTAACGTTCAATGAGAGTATTGGATATAAAAAGCAGGAAAAAGGATTGGCCACTCAATCTATTCATGCTGGACAAAAGCCTGAAAATTGGATGTGCCGGTAAATTGACTTGTGGACAAGCTTAATCTTTGACTTATTAATGCTGTATTTTTAGTGCCATAATTCCACCAATATTCACATCAGTGTGCTATGAACAGACAATTCCACGCAACATGAATGATTTTTTCTACACCAGACTCGGAAATCCAACACGATCGGTGCTTGAGGAATGCTTAGCAGCTCTAGATAAAGCCAAGTATGCAGTAACATTCTCATCTGGTGTGTCAGCAATCATGACAGTCATCACGACTCTTAAAAATGGCGACGGAATAATCGCTAGTAAACAATTCTATTCTGGAACTCTTGATGGTTTGGCAATTGCTGAAAGAATTGGATTTGATGTCCAATACATTGACTTTACTGACCTTAAAAACCTAGAAGATGCTCTGAAACCAAACACAAAGCTTATTTGGACTGAAACTTGTATGAATCCAACAATGCAAGTCATGGACATCAAAGCTATTAGTGATTTGGTTCATACTAAGTCAGATGCTGTTGTTGTGGTTGATAATACGTTTTTGACACCTTATTACTGTCGTCCATTGGAGCTGGGTGCAGACATTGCACTTTATTCATTAACGAAGTACTTTTCTGGACATTCTGATATTCTGGGTGGGTCAGTGACTATGAATAGTGATGAGTTGTACAAGACAGTAAGGTATGGGCAAGGTAGGTTGACATTTTTGAATATCTTCACTTCAATAACTAATTTATTGTCAATTTTAGGAGCCTTTGGTACGATGTTGTCTCCATTTGACTGCTACTTAGTCAACAGAAGTGTCAAAACTCTTGCGTTAAGAATGGAAAAGCACTCTGAAAATTCATTTAAAGTCGCCAAATTCCTAGAATCACATCCAGCAGTTGAACAAGTCAATCATCCAGCACTGAAGAGTCATAAAGGTCACGAAATAGCTATGAAGCAATTTTCAGGTCATTCTGGAGTTTTTTCATTTTATTTGAAAGGAAATTCTCACGAAAAAGCAATAAAGTTCTTTAAAGGATTAAGATTCATTCCAATTTGTACAAGTTTGGGTGGAATTGAGACAACATTGGCATATCCGAGGGAGATGTCACATCCAAAGTTTTCTGATGAGGACTGTTTTGCTATGGGAGTGACTTATGGACTTGTTAGGATTTCTGTTGGAATTGAGGAATGTGATGATATTATTAATGATTTGAGAGACGCTTTGGATGGAATTGAGAAGAGTGGGAAAAATGTTGAGAAAATTATTACGAAATTTGAGAGATTGTAATGAAAATTAAATAAGGTTTACGATTTTAATATCGATTTTTAAACTTTTATAAAAAATAAGAAATAAAAAAATTACAAAATATTAAAAAAAACTTAAAACAAACTTAAAACAATTTTAAAATTAAAAAAAAACTTAAAGAAATTAAAATAATTTAAAAATTTAAAAGAAATTTGAAAATCAGTTAAAAAATTTAAAAAAAATGAAAGAGTTAAATAAAGATTTTAAAATATTAAATATTGAATATTAATCCAAAAATTGCTATTAATCTGATTTTAACAACTCTACTTAGGGGATCTAAATTTGGATTATGGACTTAATGTTGATGATAAGATAAAAGCAGATATGATAAGGAAAATTAAGTTTGACAAATATTGTCAAAACAACCAACAAGCTTCAGTAATAATTGAACTGAACAAGTGAAAACAATTTTTTAAAAATTTGACAAAAAAAAATTAATAATGATGAAGTAAGTGTTAAAATTAATTAAAGAATTTTTTCAAATTATGATTTTTAAAAAAACTACACTAATTTAAAATTTTTGAGATTTTAAAACAAAAATTTAATAATTTCTTTGAATTGTTTTGGGAATAAAATTAGAATTGAGCCATTTTAAAAATTATTGTTTTTTGCTTAAAAATGTATTTAATAATTTTAACAAATTCTTTCAGCTATCATCATTTCCTCAAGCTCCTTATCATCGCCACCCTCGTCATTGCAACTATAGCTACAAACGAGGATAAAGACTACGATGCAGGATTCGTTGAACATCACGAAGAACTCCCAAAACCACAACCACATGTATTCCATCCCAAGCAACATCAAGAAGAACATCCAATAATCCCAGAACAAAGTGGATTCCATCCATTCAGGTCATTCTCAGTAACTGAAGCTTCCTTCTACATCCCAGTAGCTGTTGTCAGCGGTGTTTTATTGAATGTCATCATCATTGCAGCTCTTGTTGTTTTAAAACGCAGACGTGTTAGTTCTTACAGGAAGTTACAATTGAATAGAGCTACGCCAGTATTTAGGGAACTTCAAACTGAAGCTATATAAGTTTGAGATCAAAATTTGTAAGTGTGAGTCAGAGAAAAACTTCACTAAGATGGATCTTTAAGTAAAACTAAAGGAATGAAATGTTTTTTCGTGGGAGATTTTATGTAAAAAGTAATAAAATTTATAAATTTAAATAATCTTTTTGTTTGGAAATTTTCGGCATATTTTATGTAATTTAGGTCAAGTTCTGGTTATCGTTAAACATAAAAGATTTCAAACTTCCAAAACTTACCCAAAAACTACTAAAAACTGCAACATCACCCCAAACTACTACAATACGTGTGCAATCGCAAGTGCCAAATTTCCACAATTTCAACAAATCAAAAAGAAAACAACACTCAACGTGTGTGCGATTATCTCATTTCTGTCAAAACTCATTTTGATATACAATAAAGGGAGAAAATATGAAAACACTAGACATGTCTGTAGATACTTCGATCGATAATACTAAGTGAGAGTTAAAGTACTTTTTGTTGTTAAGTGATTAAATTAACAGAGATTTTGGTTTCTATAAATTTTTGATATATGGTTGATTGTGAAATTAAAGTTTATTAATTAAATTTATAATCAAATTAGGAACCTTATTAAATAGCCTTGTATACCCCTTTGTTCACTTGAGTATCTTCTTTAAACTCTTGAGTACCCCTTTGAACTCTTGAGTACTCCTTTGAACTCGTTAGTATCCTCTCTGAAGTTTTGAGTAGCTCTTTGAGCTCTTAAGGACCCCTTTGAAGTCTTGATTATCCCTTTGAACTCTCCAGTACACCTTTGGAGTCTTGAGTACCCCTTTGAGCTCTTGAGTAACCCTTTAAACTCTTGAGTACCCTCTTTGAACTCTTGAGTACCACTTTGAACTCTTGAGTATCCTCTCTGAAGTCTTGAGTAGCTCTTTGAGCTCTTAACGACCCCTTTGAAGTCTTGATTATCCCTTTAAACTCTCCAGTACCCCTTTGGAGTCTTGAGTACCCCTTTAAACTCTTGAGTACCCTCTTTGAACTCTTGAGTACCACTTTGAACTCTTGAGCACCCCTTTGAACTCTTGAGTATCCTCTCTGAAGTCTTGAGTAGCTCTTTGAGCTCTTAACGACCCCTTTGAAGTCTTGATTATCCCTTTAAACTCTCCAGTACCCCTTTGGAGTCTTGAGTACCCCTTTGAGCTCTTGAGTACCCCTTTAAACTCTTGAGTACCCTCTTTGAACTCTTGGGTACCACTTTGAACTCTTGAGTATCCTCTTTGAACTCTTGAGTACCTTTTTGAACTCTTGAGTACCCCTTTGAACTCTTGAGTACCCCTTTGAAGTGTTGAGTACCCCTTTAAACTCTCGAGTACCCCTTTGAAGTCTTAAGTACCCTTCTGAACTCTTGAGTACCCCTCTGAAGTCTTGAGTAACCCTTTGAACTTTTAAGCATCCTTTTTGAACTCTTAAATATCCTGTTTGAACTCTTAGGAACATCGTTTAAACTCTTAAGTGCCCCTTTGACTTCTTGAGTACCTTTTTAAACTCTTGAGTACCCTTTTGAACTCTTCAGTACTCCTTTGAACTCTTGAGTACCTCTTTAACCCCTTAACTCCCACTTTGTTGTAATGAATACTTATTTGGACTCCTAAGTTCTTCCACTTAAAGATATCTTTTTCAAACCACCACATTAAAAGCAATCTGCTTTTAAATGCACATACATATCTTCTCTCATTACTTTGTTAAATGATCGCTTCTAGATTATCGTATTACTCATTCTTAGTCGTCAACATAGCAATTTTGTTTTCGCTTCATTTCTTCTTCGTCATCAGAATAAATTGAAATAATTTTACTTTATATTTGCTATGTGAGGCATCTATGACATCACTCTTCGATACATTTTGTGTATTTTAGTTTCTCCTTTTCATGATTGATTGAATGTTCATAATTTCGCTCATATTTTTGCTCTTTCTCATTCTCTTCTCTCGACAGCTGACTGTCTACAATTTACTTACATCATCAACATGATTAACATAAGCAAACATTTTCGTCTCGAAATAATTCTCACATTTTCGTTCTTCCCGTTCTCGATTTTGCCATTGTTGTTGTTTTTTACTCAACTCTTTATTCTTAATTATTCACAAAATGCTATTCATGAGGGAAATATTGTAGTGTCTCGTTGACTCTCCGATGTGAAACTTGTCAAGACGCGATCGTACGCATTTTATTGTAAACATTTAATTTTCTTTGTTTTTATTGATGATCAATTTATTATAAAGAAGCTAAGTATTAAAGAATCTTCAATAAGTCGATTTATGAATTAGTTTTGACAAGGAATGTAACTAAGTATTGATCGAAAATAAACCAAAAAGGCTGATACATTAAAAGTGAGTATTGAACAAGGTTAAAATAATAAATTTTGTGTTTCAGGCGTCTTCACACCAGACATGCTCAGGTTCAAATATCTTCACACTAGGTTTTTTGTGGTTGTTGTTAACACTAAAGTTGTTAAGATTAAGGTGCGGAAAGAATAGTTCTATTTAGATGCAGGAGCCTTCACACTTGATTTTTAACATTCAGGTGCCTTCACACTAGATTCTTAACATTCGGGTGACTTTGCCCTAGATTCTTACTATTTAGGTGCCTACACACTAAACTTTAATATTCAGGTGCATTTACACAAGGGTTTAAAGGTTGTGGTGCCTTCACACTTAATTTTAATATTCAAGGGCTTTTAAATCATATCTTTAATATTCAGGTACCTTCACACTATATTCATATCATTCAAGTGACTTTACACTAGATTCTTAACGCTCAGGTGACTTTACACTAGATTATTAATATTCAGGTAACTTCACACTAGATTCTGAACATTCAGATGACTTTCCACTCGATTCCTTATATTAAAGTGCCTTCACATTAAAGTTCAAAATTCAAAGTATTGCCATTTACTTAATTATTCCAGATTATAAGCACCATGAACACATCAACTCGCAGTACCTCATTTACAATGACCATGCCAATGCCAATGCCAACATCATCTCCAACAATACCAACATCGCCTCTCCTACCATCAGCACCCGAATTTCAACCAAATGAATTCACGCAGTTTTTCAAGGTTCAAGACGCAAACACATCTCTTCCGTATCCAACAATACGACAACATTGTTATTACCTCAGACTTGACATAAAACGAGATTGGAATGCCGAATATGCTTCGAAAGATTCTCAAAAATTTCTTGAGTTGGCAGCTGAAGTTGAAAATGAGCTGAAAGTATTACTGACTGTGGATTCATCATTTAAAATATTCCTGATTCATGCACAAAAAGATCGCTGGTCACACAGACGAATTTTACTGACTTTTGTCATGCAAACGATGGTTAATTTTGCGAGTGAAAAGTTTGAGAATCTATTGCGAGAGCATGTAAAGAAGGAAGAGAAAATAATAAATGAGCGAGCGTATTTGAGAGACTTAAAAGTGAGAAAAACTTCGTATGCTGAGTATGAGCATTTGGTGAAGTTTGGATGTAATCCGTGTACTGTTTGTGGTGAGTTTGACTCTCTTTTACTCATTATTGAGATATTATGATCATTTTTGATTGCAGATCAAGTACTTAAGAAGCACAGGAAGATAAATGTGAACCATCCGTCCGTGAAAACTGACATTTTGTCATTCTTAGTTGTCATGCTGTCTCTTGGACTGTGCTTAACTATTGCTTTACTTGTTTTATTGAAATAATAATTTTATGATGCATTTTTGTACTTTTTTTATTGAGGATACTCAGGGGCCATTCACTTATTACGTAACGCTTTTAGGGGGGGGGGGGGGGGTCTAAGATTTGTTACGGTTCAAACAAGGAATTTTTTTTTTCATACAAATTTTGTTACGAGGGGGGGGGGTCTAAAAAGTCATTTTTTCGCGTTACGTAATAAGTGAACAGCCCCTCAGAAGAAATTGAATAAATACTCGAAAAGTTTTAAAAATTATTTCAAGGTGTTAATAAAGAGGCAGGCGCGTAGCTTAGGGGATTGGACAAAGGAGACAATTCCCAAACTCGCCTGGCCGTAGGCTAAAGTCAACTTTATCTCCGCTCCGGTTGATAATAGAATTTTATAAATTAATAAAGTTACCTTACTCATTTTAAAAAATGCGCTTTAATTTAGTAGTTTTTGATATTTCCTTACTTGTTTTTAATTACTCATTACTGCTCTTAACATTGATAACGACTTAAATTTTCAAAAATTCCTTTTCAAGAAGTTTCTCATTTGTTATTGTTTTATTATTCTTTACAGAAGTAAACATTAAAAAAAGGGAAGTTGAAAAATTCAAAAATAAACAAAACATTAAGTTTATCTGGTTCTAAAAACTAGTCTGAATCATCAAGTGTTAGGATATCGTTCAGTTTTACATTCGAAAATTAGAAAATAATTTTTTTAAAAATATTTGAAGTTATTTATTTGCATTAAAATGGAAAAGAAATGGTAAGCAAATTGAAATTACAATTAAGGTTGTTAAAATAATTTAAAAAATCATGAAAAAGTAAAAAAATAATTTAAAAAATTATCAAAAAGTGAAAAAAAATTTAAAAAATTATAAAAAAGTAAAATAAATATTTTAAAAAATTATAAAAAAGTAAAAAATTAAAAAAAAATTAATAAAGTTTGTTTATTCCTTTTAAATTAAATTTGATTGAATTTTAATTATGAAAAAATAAAAAGGTTTAAAAAAGTAAAAATAAAAAATTATCTAAAATTTTACAGGTCTTCAAAAATGTTAATCATCCTGATCCAAGCTCTCATCTGCATCACATCAGCATCATCCCTAAAAATCAACTGTGACTACAAGTTCAGCAGCTGGACAACATTTGAACGTTCATTCATCTGCGACGTAGCAAATGATCCGAAAATAATTGAAGAAAATACAAAAATTGATGAAGTCAACAAAGTCGAGCCAGTCGTGGGCTTCTCAATTTCATATAAAACTTGTCACTTCTTCCCACAAAACATTGACAAATTTTTCAAAAATTTAACAATTTTGGAAATTCACTCGACAGACCTTCAAGAAATAAAACAGCATGACTTGAAACCATTTACAAAATTGAAGGGGCTGTTCCTGTCAAATAATTCAATTCACATAATTGAGAAGAATATTTTCAAATTTAATCCAGACCTGCAAGTTATTTGGCTGAATATGAATCCACTAAAATACATGAATCCGAATGTTTTTGATCATTTAATTGGAATTAAGTCATTAAACTTCGTTGGCGGTGTCTACTCGATGGGATATGCTTTAACACCTGAAACAGTTCCAATGACAATTTTACACATGAAAGAAATTTTCAGTTTTCCGTCAGTCTTGTGGACTGACAATCAGGAATTGACAAATGAGCTGCACAAAGCTAAACTTTTATTTGAAATCTCAGCAGTTTTTAATGTTTTGATGATTTTGGTACTTTTATGGATGTTTGCGAGCTGGATTGTTGTTAAGTGCAAGAGAAACAATCGTGTTGGACATGACGAGTCAAAGACTTCATTTTCATTCTTTGAAATGAGCAGCATTCGAGAACGGCTGCAGACTTGCAATTTTAATTAAAATATTTCCCAAAAAGTTTCTCAAATTAATTAAAAATACTTAAGCTTTAAAACTTTATTAAAACAATCCAAATTACTTGAACAATTTTAGGAATAAATTTAAAAAATATTTCAAAAATTTCAAAAAATAATTTAACATTTTTAAAAATATTTTAAAACTTTAAAGAATTTCCAAAATTTAAAAATTGTCAACAATTGAAAAAAAATAAAAATTTAAATTACTTCAAAAATTGATAAAAAACAACAAAAATTTAAAATTGATTTATTAAAAATGTTAAATGAAAAAACTATTTTTGTTTTAAATAAAACAGTGTTGCAAATGTAGATGTCTACACTAGATGAAGAATGTAGATTCTTCAATAGTTTTTGTCTAGCTAAGAAACTTTCGTCACAAAGATCGATTCTACATGAAGATAGAAAATCTAATCTACACAAAGATTATTTCTACATAAAGATTCTGTCTACATAAAGATTCGATGTAGATGTCTACAATTCTAAATTTTTTCCAGGTCTACATCATAGAAGAATGTAGAATTGTAGACATCTACATCTAATCTTTATGTAGACAGAATCTTTATGTAGAAATAATCTTTGTGTAGATTAGATTTTCTATCTTCATATAGAATCGATCTTTATGAAGAAATTTCTGTCTCAAAATTTATCTGATCTAGACAAATGGCCAGAATGCAACACTGAAATAAAATTACAAAAACTCTTAATTTTTATTTTTTTATTAATAAGAAACGAAGCTTGAACCTCCGCATCTTCTACCTTTACCTTTTAAAAAATCTATTTTATCAAATTCAAAGGTTTTTCAGTTCGACATATTTCTTATTATCCTCATCAACTTCATAAATCAATTCATTAAATTTATATCCACCAAGATGCATCAAATTCCACCAAATATTCATAAAAATGATGATTCCAGCATGCGTCAAGACATCCTTACCATTCATAATTGGATAATGGTATCGACCGTTCAACGATCCAGTAACTAAGAAGCACACATAATAAACTATAATAAATACATTCGTCATAATAACTGATAACTTCAAATTCATTGGCTTTCGTGGCTGCAAAACTAAATCAGCAAATGTAACAAGTGCCACAAGTGAATGCAGCATGTGATTAATCGTTGGATCTAAAAGCTCTTCGACTACTTTGTATAAAATTTGTGTATGATCGATGAAGTAAACCATCCAGAACATTGTTGTGACGAAAAAAGCACTTGTAAATACCATCGGAAAGAACACAATGTCCATAGCTTTTGAGATTGCTGTTGTCAATTTTGGAAGTTGGTTTATAATTTGAAGGAAGTCATTTGTTGATGACAAAATGAAGTAAATTGTGACTGAAAACTAAAAATTTAATGTTAAGAGTTGTTAAATATTCATCTTAAGTAGTCTTAAGAGGGCTTTGATGTCCATGACAATTCCCACTAACTGCTAAAAAAACTGGCTTAAGTCCAGTCTGGTCTGAATTAAGGGTGCGGAACAGATCAAGAAATCATCAAACGCCAACAGACAAAGAACACAATCTCATTAAATCTGTAGATTTATCACTATAGTGACAATGCTCACATGTTAGCTTAGTCAGTGCATTTTAGATAGCAGCCTCTACGAGATCATGCTCTTTGTCTGTTAGACATCAGTCTGTTGATCAGTTTCCAAACCCTTAAAATCAACTTACAGCACTCCACGAAGTCAAAAATCCATAACACCCTAAATAAGGTAAAATAGATTTTTTGACAGTCCTGTCCATGTGAAAGAAGTAGTCTAATCCAGTATACACGTACATTACAGCAATGATAAGTCGGTATGTGAAGATTGGAATTGCTTTATTTGGCATTATTTCCATGATTGATTCCAGAAATGTGTTCAGCTCAAGTGACAAGGATGCAAACTGATGAATGACAATAGCAACTAGTTCCAAATGACAATATGCTGAATATAAAGTACTTATATAGCTCATATAATCACGACAATTGATGAATAATTAACATTGAGCTTAAATTGTCGGTTAAATTTCAGAATTTATCAATAATTTATAATCAAAGGTCATATTTAATCAGTCAGAGGTATGTATGTATGTTTATTAGCCATCTTTGTAAACAATAATAAAATATAATATTTAAACATTAAAAGAAAAATCTCAATTTAAGATGACACTGCATTTGCAGTTGTAATGAATTGATCTTTGGATTCAATTTGTGTAATTTAATCGATGTAATAAATACAAATTTTTGGATGATAAATCAATCAGAAGTTTGATGATTATTTAACGGATTTAAATTATTTGAACTAGTAACGGTAAAAAATATTTTAAATTTTGTGTACTAAGTTAAGTTCTAAAATAAGTGTGTATGTAAACAAACATTTTGTGTGAAAAGAACAAATTATTAATTGATAATTGAATAATCAGGAGAAATGAACGAGTAGGAATTAGGACCTTTAAGTGATTTTGTGTGTTTGAAGCTGATCAGGAGCCATTAAAAGGTCTTTCTTGTCTAAAAGGTATTGTTTAACTTCAAATTTAAATTTGTTAAGATTTTTTATTTCTTTCATTTCATTGCTCAGCTGATTATACAGAATTGGTCCAAGATAGCTAATGTCAGTTCCAATATGCCTTTTTTTTTTTGTGAATCTGCTTGGTTTTATATCTCCTGAAGATCTTCGATTGTTGCTGTGTACTTCAAATTTCAAAAGCTCATCCATATCGAACAACAGTGATTTCTTTAAATTTATGATCATTGAGGAATAAACAATTCTAATAACTGGCAGCGATTTATGGTCGTATGACTTATATAGGTCTATTGTAGGATGCCGTGAGTCGAGTCCATAAATCATCTTAATGCACCTGTTTTGTACTCTCTGGATTCTGGAAATGCCATCTTTTGTGAATTTCGTGTACAGAAACGAGCAGTAATAAAGATGAGACATAACATGTGCATGATAAAATTGAATCAGCATATCTTGGGGTAAGTGATGCCTTATTATAGAAAGAGCTCTGCATGACTGAGTTAACTTTTCTATTACGAGAGAACATTGATCTTTAAAATCAAACTTTTCATCCACTTGTATCCCAAGAAATTTATGTGATGATGTGTAAGTGATTTTAGTGCAGATAGAGTCAACTTAACTCTAATAAGTTCAGATTAGAAAGGTTTAATGTATGTTCAACCTTAAAACCCCACCTTGCCATTCCAGTCATCATAAAAACCCAAGATTTATTGAACTTTTGACCGACGAGCGCGCAAAACAAAAAGTTTTTAAAAAATTTCCACATTTTTTTCTTCTTAATTTTGATAGAGCACCTATAGCGAGCGTAAACAAAGATACAGATCTAAACAAATAATATCAAGTAAGTGAATATTTTGATAATTTATAGCATAAACACAAAACCCAATTTTTTTTTCATGTATGAAAAAATTTTATTTTAAATTATTTTTTTCACTCAAGGTTAAAATATTTTTAAACTTCCGTAATTCTGATCAAGACTGTCGATCGTACTGTAGTGTCTGTGATTGGCGGTTGTTCCTTATCTTTTTGTAATTTTAAGCTGTCTTCCTTCTGTTTAGATTTCCATAAAAGATTATTTAGTAAATCGCCGATGAAGAAAAAAGTTACAGGAACGAAAAGATTGAGTCCAAAAAATCCAATTCGTTGTGGCCAGTTAAATTTTTCTAGAATCGGATAGACCCACTCACTTGTGTAGACGTAGACAGCTAATGTCCATGAAATGTAAGCTAATGTGAATATTGTGACACCAAGTAGTCCACATAGATAACAAGCGTACTTCCTGTATGTCCATGACATCTCTAGGATCGCAAATATCACAATATTTGTACGCAGCATGTGACAGAACCACTCAGGAACCAGCTCATGCACTTCATTTGACACAACCAGATCGGGATTTATGAAGTAAAATATCCAAAACATAACACCGACATCGAAAGCTACTGGAAAGACTAGAGTCGTGTATATGTAGTCTTTAAACTTTTTAAATCTCGCTATGTGCTTTGAATTCATGTCCTTTGACTCAATAAAGTCGTTAATGAATGCCATTGAGAAGTACAGAAGTTGGAGAAACTGAAATTATTTCACTTTTTTGTTTAATTTATTTTTCACAATTTATTGTGTGATTTTTACTAGTCTTAGTCCTAGTCTTAGTCCTAGTGTTAGTCCTAGTGTTAGTCCTAGTCTTAGTCCTAGTCTTAGTCCTAGTCTTAGTCCTAGTCTTTGTCTTTCCATCATTTAATCAATAAGTCGCTTTTGTCAGTCACTAGCTCACTAAGTTTTAACTTATTCTTCATTTTTTCTTACCATATTCCACACATATAAATAAATGAACCGTCCACCGAACGAAAACTTTCTAAGCTGTAGCTCCTTCGGCGCAATGTGCATAAAATCATAGTGAACAGCGATACTATGATGAAAAATCACAATTAAATGGAAAAATGCGACGTAATTACTCCGTAAAACCATTAAAATTTGATTACTTTTCGTTATTGCAAAAAAAAATTATATTCAAAAAAACAGAAAAATCGCGGAAAAAATCTTAAATTGCGTGCAAACACAACGATGTGATGAAAAAGTCTGAGGTGTGAAGCGGAAAAGAGAGATTTTGAGGTGTGAAATTGAGCTCTCTTGAAGGTAAAAATTGAGGATTATTTGAGAAAATTTAATGGAAATTGAGATATTTTGGGGAGAAAATTAATTGATATTAAAGTAGAGGAGCCATGTGATATTTAATAAAAAAATACAGGAAATTGGAGGAAAATTTGCGAAAAGTTTCATGGAGAAAATACAAAATCTGGACAAAAATTTCATCTTATTCAATGATACTGTCTGTAATTAAAAAAAAACCATGATGATCATTAAGCGAAGGGGAAAACAATATAATGGAAAAAAAGAATCGATTGAGAATTCTCGACAATTTCAATCACGGTTCAAAATTTTTCGTCGATTTTTATTTATTTTTGACCATTTACAACAAAGCGTAGCGTCAAAAATATATGAAATTTTGATTTCTGGTCAGTACTTTTTTCCATTAGGTTGTTATCCCCTTCGCAGACTCGTAACAAAAGGGGAATTGGAGGGTCAAATCTTCGTTCGTCATTAGAAATTTCTTCGTTTTGTTAGGGTTTTTATGAAAAATTCGCACTCCAACCCCCTTAAATTTTTTCAATTCAACAAATCTTTCTTTATTTCAAATTTGGAATTATTGTAGTTTAAGTTACATTTCTTTGAGTCTTATTTTGACACCAGCCTGAATATGGCTTTAATTCAACTATATCTTGATTAATTATTAATTTTGATGAATGAGATTTACATATATCATGAAAATGTGGCATAAAAGGTTTAAAAAAAGTTGCCGAGCGAGAAAAAAAAAGCTTTTTTTTAAGCTTATGAACTACGTTAATAATTTCAATTCAAAAATTTTTTTGAGCCCCCCTTCCCTCTCTTCAAATTCCTGGATACGTGCCTGCTCAGGACGTTGGAAAGTTTGAAAATCTGAAAGAAAGGTTGCCAAAAAAAAAATGAAAAAGTTTGATTGATTTTTTTTTTATCTTTCTTTATTGAAATGTGCAATACAATGTAAGCTTTAAAGTTCGAGAAGGGTCAAGAGGGGGGAGGGGTTACAAGGACAGTTGTATTTAATAAGTTGTATTCAAAATCTTTGTCTTTAACATTATTTTAATTACATATTATTTAAATTCGTATAAAAATGTGATCTCAAGGAAGTCTAAAGTATTTAAAAGTCTACAGAACCCCAACGTTAAGGTTCCCCTTTCTAGGAAATCATTTTTTAGTAGCAATAACAATGCTTTTTAAGTAACTGTCATTGGGATAAATGTTGTTGTTTGTGGCAGATAACAAACGCTAATCTCATTCATCATTGCGTTAAATGCATCTGTTGTAAACTTAGTTCCATTAGAACCAACAAATTCCTTACTAATGCAATTATTCCACCTCAAATCGACATGTTTTAAATTTGGTTTATTGAGGAAAATGTCTGTGTTTAGAAAGCTAATTTCATTTGAATTGAAATCCACAGTTTCGAGCAATCCACAGTTGACAAATATGTTGTTCCTAATTTCAGTAATTTCATTTTTGGATAGAATGATTTGTTTTATATTTGAACAATATTTAAAGATTGATAAGTTATTTTTCAATAAATTACTATTAATGTCAAATATTTCTAAATTCTTTAATGGCTGCAAAATGTCTTCATTGAAGAAACTGATTTGATTATTTTCCAATTTAAGTTCTTTAAGTTTTGTCGTATGATTAAATGTATCTGAATCAATTGATACAATTTGATTATTGCTTAAATCAATAAACTCCAAAGCTGACAACTTCCAAAAATTATCCAATGAAATTTCCTTTACAGCAATATTTTGGAAAGTATATTTAACTAGATTTGGAAACACGTCAACCACATTAATTGGTAATGGCATTTCGATGTTTTTTAGTGTAATACTTTCAAAGACTTCTACTTCTTTGCTGTATTGATGATCAACATAGATTGGTGCAATGTTATTGACAATTTTAAAAGAAGTTGCTGAGAACACTTTTAAAATTCGACATTCAGTTCCATTGGTGCAATATTCTCGATCAAAGACCTCTCCGCTAATTGGATTCAAAGCTGGAAATATTAGGAAATGGAGGGAGTGTAGGCATTGGAGGGAATGAAATAGTTGGGAATGTTAAAAATCTTGTGACTGTTGTGGTAGTAGCAGGAAGTGATTTAGTGGTATATGAAGTTGTGGTGATTGGATACTCAGAAGAAGTAGTAACTGTTGTAGTGGGATTAGGAGCTATTGTAGATTCTGTTGGTACTTTAAAATATAATTCTTATTGTGCATTGTTTACATAACCTCAAAGTATCTATCTATTCACATTATTTAAGCAAAGACTAAAAAGTTACTAGCAAAACACATTAAAAAATTGATGATTTCGACTTAACCTCAAAAATTCATAACTATTCCTCATAAATTGAATTCTTAATCTCAAAAATTTGAATCTTAAACTCAAAAATTGGAATTTTAACCTCAAAAATTATAATTATAACCTCAAAAATTGGAATTTTAACCTCAAATATTGGAATTTTAACCTCAAAAATTATAATTATAACTTCAAAAATTGGAATTTTAACCTCAAAAATCAAAACTGAAACTCAAATTTTTGCAATTCAACCCCAAAAATTTGCAACTTAACCACAAACATTTTAAAGGTTCGTACCCTATAATTGGATCATAACCTCAAAAATTTTAACCTAACCAAGGGTGCAAAACTGATCAAAATAATCAAAATTTATCAAAAAGTATCAAGAATTACCAAAATGTAGTTATCAGTTCAGCACCCTTGAATCTAACAAGCTTGAAATTTTAGCTCATTAATGTATTTCGCAACTAAATCTAGAAAGCATGCAATATAATAACAAAAAATTTGAATTCAACTGTAAAATATCTGGACATAACTTCAGCTTTCTAGTAAATAAAACCTAAAAAAAGCGTAACCTCAAAATTAACCACAAAATCTCCAATTATCTCAATTAAAATTCAAAACTCACCACCAAAAATCCAGTTTTTATGATCGAAAAGATTGACGTAGCCAACTTTATATCCATTATCTTCAATGGTGCAATCATCTTCACATGGCTTCTTTATCACAATTCCATACAATTTTGCAGTAAAATTAATATCCATAAAAACTGGACCACCAGAATATTGAACACAAAAGTCGCTTAAAACTCTTTCATTGATCTTATTTCGGTAATGATAGAATCTTGACGCATATACATCGCCATACATTTCGTAGTTGTAAACTATTTTGACATTTTCTAGGTCCAAAAGATTTTGCTCATTGTTAACAATGTCAATCGTTATGTCCGAACTTGAATTTGCAGTCAAAGTAATTTTTGTAATATTTTCTACATCAGAATTTTCAATTGATTGAATATTGAGCCAATTATTGTGATCACTTTTAAGTCGGATGTTTTTTTCACTTGCTAATCTTAGGCAATTTGAATCTTGAATTAAACAGTTTATGTTGAGCCATACAGAATTAAGGAAATTTTAAACATACCGGTAAGAAGCACTTGATGGCTGATGAAGAATGCCCAACAAAGAAATTCGGATGTATAATTGTCCATTACAGCTACCATAAAATTATTAATCTCAGATTCAGTCGTCCACATGTTGTAATCATTTGAACTATAACTAAGAATTATTTTTATGCTTTAAAATCTTTTAAAAACTTATAACGTGAAATTTGGAGCGAAATCTAAAACCCAACCTCAAATTGTGAGTCTCGAAAAATTTGAAACTCAAAGTTCAATTCAAAAACTCGAAATTATGTGTAACATAACCTCAAAATCCAAAAAATAACCTCAAAATTCAAAACATAACCTCAAAATTCAAAAAATAATTTCAAAATCCAAAACATAATACCAATTTTTTTTTAAAAAACCTCAAAATCCAAAACATAACCTCAAAATTCAAAACATAACCTCAAATTTCAAAAAATAATTTTAAAATCCAAAACATAAAAAACATAATATCAATTTTCTTTTTAAAAAACCTTAAAATCCAAAACATTGCCTCAAAAATTCAAAACGTAACCCCAAAATTGAAAACATAACCTCAAAATCCAAAACATAACCTCAAAATCCAAAAAATAACCTCAAAATCCAAAACATAACCTTTTAATCCAAAACATAACCTAAAAATCCAAAACATAACCTTAAAATCCAAAACATAACCTCAAAATCCAAAACATAACCTCAATTTTCTTTAAAAATAATCTTAAAATTCAAACCAAAAATTCAAAACTTTGAAACATAACCTCAAAAATACTTACTTTCTATCACCACAAACAGCATTCCTTATTGAATCAGAATAGTAACCCAATTCAGTAATAATCAAACTATTATTACTTGCACAATAAGCTTCTGTCATGTGTCCCATTGACACTAATCCATGCAATGTATCTTTTACAGAATCATAGACTTGTTCGCCATATCCATTTATACAGTACTTATTCACAATCTGTCGTGCACAATACTGAAGATCTCCTAAATATTTATTGATTGTATAATCGTCAATAATGCATTCAATCGTGTCAATTTTTGTAATTGGAATATTAAATGAATGTAGACCCATCACTGTATGGAGGACAGTATCACTTCTAGTATTTTGATGTAAAGCAGTCTTGTTTAGCTGAAGTATCTGAAGTGGTAAATTAACTGAACGCAAATGAACAGTAAATTGAAGTGACTCTTTCAGTCTTAATAAAGACAAGTCTGATCCTAAATTATCTTCATTAAATTTCCAGTCAAAAAAGACATTGATTTCAGCAACTTCGAGTCTAAGAGAACCAATTTGACGATGAAAATCAGCTATAAAAAGTCCAGGAGGCAGTGGGTTCCTGTGATTCTTCTTTTGGACACACTCGGCAGCTGGAAAGTAGATGATTTTGAGTTTTTTTGTGATGGCATTTATAGATCTATTTTTCCTAAGTTTAATATGTCTTGATTTGGCCCTAATACAGCTCAAGCTGACTTTACTCAGATTAAATCAGTTTACCTTGAAATAAATCAATTCAAACAATCTCAACTTGATACCAGTCAACTTATAAAAGGTCAACTTGACTCTTTTCCGTTCAAACTAGCTCAACTTGACTAAGCTCAGTCTAAAATAGTTCTGCTGGAATTAAGTCAGTTTAAATTATCTCAACTTGATACTAGTCACTTAAAATCAGGCCAATTTGTCTCTTTTCAGTTAAAACTAAATCAACTTATCTAGAACAACTTACTCGGCCTTAAACAGCTCTACTTGACTTTACTTAAACTAGAGCAACTTGAATCAAACTAGCTCAACCTAGCTTAACTCAGTTCAAACTTGCTCAACTTTAATTTCCTCAGCCATAACATGCTCAACTTGACTCAATTAAATTAAAGACTAGCTTAACTTGAATCAAAAGAGTTCAAACTAGCTCAACTTTATTTCTAGTCAACTAAAGTCAAGTCAACTTGACTTTTCTCAATTCCTAGCTTTGATGACACATACTTACTAGTTAACACAAATTCAGGATGAATTATACTTCCAATACACATAATTTCATCAGTCCGTGAGTGTCTAACGATAGCGTTCCAAGGCTGGAACACCTCGCCAACCAAATCATTATTGGAATTACGCGAAACTCCAAAATAAATTCCCAGTGCGATTCCAATAACTGAAATGCATGCAACTATAATCAAAATAATCAAATTTCGCATGCTGCAAAATCCTTTTCGTTTTCTTTTGTCGTTAAATTTTTTAATCTCGCCATCAGCTTCGGTTTCGATATTTGGCAATGCTATTTTCATGTCCTCAACAACCTTGAACTCAAAGAAACTGAATAATGGGAGAAAATACTCTCTTATTTGATCTAATTTGTCTGTATTTTCATGATATAAAGCCAGAAGATGTGGAACTCGAACGATCAACTCAGCATGTCGTGTCTCTTGGTTCTCTTTCGGGATATCAAAGACATATCCCATAATTGGCTCTTTCTTTCGATTTTCATGACAATATTTCAGATATCCATGGAATGTTTTTGCCATTTTATGATCTCCATTGAAGTATGGCAAGCAATTATTCCTGTAGACCAAGAACATGGCAAAATGACAAAGCTCATGTGCTAAAGTTCCAATTGCTTCTTGTCGATGCTCTGGATCGAGTAAGAACTTTGCTGCTATATAGACTTGTCTGGATGTAAAAAATGATCCTCGCGTCTGCTTACTGGATGTTGGATCCAGAAACTGCACAGAATCTCGGTTAAAATCAAAAATCAGTTTAAAGTCTCGAGAAGCTGCAACGATTTGAAGGATTAGTCGAATTACAGAAATACGGCAAAGATACTCGATTGCTGACTTTGCGTGATTTAATTTCTCATTGACATTGATTGTATCGTGGCCAACGCTGGTGTTTGAGTGAAGGATCATCAAGAATTTTTCTGGTGGCTCTCTGGAATGTTCCAAGTGGATTTTTCGAAGTTCTTCACGCTGTTTATCATTTAATTTTGTTAAAATCTTGTCTATATCTTCTTTTGGACCAACACAAACATTCTTAGTCATGAATATTTTGTAAATGTTGAATTTTTCCTTTGACAGAGCCACAAAAGCTGCTGAAACGTTGTCACGACTATAAAAGTATCTTAAATTTGGATATTTTTCTAATATATTTTGCACAATAACTTCGTCATTGTTCTTCACACTTTTCACAAACTGATGAGTCATCTTCACAAAATCTTTCACCTCATTTGATGTATTTGCCTCATTAAAGTCAACTGGATATAAAGAATTTTCTAGCAATAATGAAAGTAAGACATCCAAGTGTCGGTTCTCCCAAGCTAAATCAGCTGCGATTTGGTTCTCAACTTGGAAATTCACATCAAATCCGATTTTTATGAGATCTTCCACGACGGGACGATTTCCAAGCTCTGAGGCCAGCATTAGAAGATTCTTGTCATTCATATCAACAAGAGAAAAAAGGGATAAGTCTGTAGATGACGTCATATTGGCATCTTGAGGGATACCTAGAATAATAAAGATAAATATCAAGTCTAATAAAATCAAAAGCTGATGAAAATTAGGAAGCCAGCCGGCCATACAGCTTACCTTTATTCCCCAACCTCAACGCTAGAAACAAAAATGAGTTTATAAAGCCATTCATTGAATCCCGATTTACAATATCCACATCAATCAATGAAAGTGACATCAATGGCATCTCCTCATCGGACTTCCAATAAAAACAACACTTTTTATCATCCAATGACTCAAAACACAACAAAAGTTTTCTTGTCTTATCAATTTTTGTTGATATTATTTCATACTGAAGAGGACTTAAAGTCGTGATTTGACCAAAAATCTTCAGTTTGATAGCAATTGAGTACGAAGTTTGATAAAACTTTTGACGTAGGAGATCCGATGAGATTAGATTTACGGCGTCATTGATTGTTGGGATATCATTAATTTCTAAAGCTTCGAAATCTGTTAAGTCTGTGATGATTTGAGGTAATTCATGGTCGATGTTTATGAATGATAAGGTCACAGCTTCGGAGAATATTCTTGGTTCAGGTTCAGTCATTGGTTCTGGATCTGTGAAATTATAGAAAAGTGTCAAGTTAATCTTCAACAGATCAACAAACTCAATAAGTTATAATCTGATTTTTGATCTTTTGGAACGGCAACATGGGTAGTAGGTAGGGTTACCATCTAATTTTCATGAAAATACAGGACTTTTGGTAAATTTTTACAAAATACAGGACATAGAGTAAAATTCGAAAATTAACGGAAATTTTCGTGAAAAAAATACAGGACCTGGAACAAAGTTTTCAAATTTAAACAGGACAGGGTTTTGAAATACAGGACTGTCCGTTGTAAAACTTCGCAGATGGTCACCCTAGTAGTAGGAGGTGCCGGTTCCCGATTAAACCAATACACCACCACAAAGCTCTAATCTTTCACAATACCAAATCCACTCGTGTCCTACCAAAACAATGAATCACAAGTAAATGTCGCGATGTTATCGATTTTTCATACTTAAGAGGATTTATTTCCTGTTTGATAACGCTTTAGTCACAAAATTTAACTTTCCACAATCACTTATCTTACTTAATTGAGGATTTTTATAATGAATTTTGATTTTACCTTCAATGTCCATCTTGATCATATCAAGCACTGAACCTTGATGGTCCTTCTTAAATCTTTTTGTTGAATGCATAATTTTATTATAATTATTTTATCACAATTCAAAGACTTCTTTCGTTCACAATATTCACAAAATGTGTGCTACATTTTACAGCATGTATTACAATTTATTGCTAATGTCTTTGATTAATTAATTGATTAATTTACTTGGCAAAACGACACAGCTTATTTATTTTATTTCAATTGCTTCTTTACGTTCATACACCTAAAATACAACTAAGCTATAATTTTCGACTTATCGAAAGATAAAGACGAAATGAAACAACAAAACAAAAATTCTGAAAAGTACTTTTTTTTATGTGAAAATTCAAGATAATTTTGGTGTCGTTTGTGAATGATGTCGCTTAAAATTTTATTATTTTTTGACTGACTCCTTCTTACTGATTAATCGTTTTTATCAGAGCTAGAAGTCGATATGGTTTGAGTCAACTCGAGTTGACTCGACTTGGCTCAAAACCGAGTCGACTGCATATTTTTCGAGTCAACTCGAGTCAACTTTGAACTCTGGTTTTTATTCTGTATTGAATGAAATGACACATGGACTAGACTTGACGGGCGTTTAGCTCGTGAGGAACAAAATTTGATTTGGTTTGACTTAGGAGTGTGGCTAGATATTTGAAAAATAGGGGAGGAGGGTGGGCATTGTTAAAATCCTTACAATTTCCCCAACTTTGCACCTTGCCTTATCTTTTTCTAGTTTGCTCAAAAGTTGAAAATGACTCTTTTTGGGGTCGTTACTTATGAAGTCTGAGAATTAGAGGGAGAAGTTCTAGGATTTTGTGACAGCTGAAACAAAGGAGATTTTAGGACGGGAAGGGGGGGAGAGGTTTTAAAAATCATGTTTTCTGACAAACGTCATTTGCGAACGACCCCTTATATATTTCAAATAATCTAAAAATGTTTATTCTGTGATAAGATTTGTGCTGTTTTTCCTCGTGTGGGTTTTAAATTAAATAATTTGCTTATTATTTGTCAAATTGATTTAAATTTCTTAATTTATTAAATTCAGGGGTGTAGACAGAAAATATTTGGTTCATACAACCTTAAGATGTAGATTAGGTAGAAGAAAGAACCCACCTGTGATCCCTAGCTAAACCGATAACAAACCATTACTCGCCGCCCCCCGTTCTCTCTTCTTGAGAAAATAATCTTTTACTTTCTATCCAACTCTCCCTCATTTCCCTTTTGTTGCGTCCCTGCCACTTCAGAAATTTAAGTGAAGATTCAATTTGTCGATAATTTTGACTGCTAATGCCAAACTATAATACATAGCTACCATATAGCGATATACTTTGTTGCTGATGAATTCATGTGAGTTAACAATTCAAATTTTAAGATCTAAAAAAATTTCACTATTATATGCATTTGAATGAGATTGAACCACCTTGGTACATTTACACTTTTTTTTCAAGATTATTCAAATATCAACTTCATTTGTCTCAGTGACTACTAATTGCATCAAGATGTCACTAATCGTCACAGATAATTGTTAAAACTAATCAAATCAAATCATTTATAAAGATAATAATGTACATTATATAAGAATTGAAAATGGCATCCATTGCCACTGCTTTCATGACATTATTCATGTACACCTCATGAGAAAAATATTCGGGTTGATAAGTTTAACTAAAGTACCATGATAGCCAACAGGGAATCACATTTTAATTTAATTTGAATTGTAAACATCCAAATAAATTAAATTTTTGAGCAGACAGTCACCGATTATCAGTGATTCTCAAACTATGTGCCGCGAAAATTTATAAATTAAAAAATTAAAGAAGTCCTCGTGTTATTGATCGAGGGACTTAAGCGCATTTTTGTATTAGCGATCAGTATTTGATTATCTAATTATTTTGCGTTAATTTATAGATCATTAGAAGATTAGAAGATCATTAATTTTAGTGAAAAGGGTTTCGAAAATTCGAATTTCTGGACGCACCCTGATTACAATTTTTAAAACGATAGAAAATAATTCAATTTTCTAAACGCACCCATCACGTGTTTTTCATATGAAATAAAAAAATCAATAATTAAAGTACAAATACACTGTTTTAAGACTTTTAACTGTTCGGCCGGCCAATAACTCGATAGAATTGAGCTAATAAAACAAACCCGAGCTCTCGACGATGTCTGGTTAAAAAAAATTTCTTGCCCCAAACAGCCGAACAAAGCGTATTATTAAGCTACCTTTTAGAAACAAGTTTCAAAAATGCGTTAAAAATGGACCATGGACCAAATAAAGTTTGAGAAGCACTGGATAAAGAAAGTATTCGCTGACTAAGGCATTGGTGATCAACCTTTGAGTATGTAAAAGCGTCCCGAGCGACAAAAAGGTTCAACCTAATGCAGTTGGGACTTAGTGTTGCCATTTACATTCATATTTTCACGCGTGTTGCAGCCATGACACCGTCATCGACTTCTGCTGGTGACATCATGTACAAACCGCTCATACATGAGCTTTGTTGTCGCTTGAGCATTTGGATGTCTTTAAGTTTATAAATAAATGAGGGGTGGATGGGGGAGGGGATTCTAAAAAACTTTGCTGTTGAGGGTTTGGTTTGAACTCTTAGCAATGGCACTGCTTCTGAAAAAGGTGACAGTGCACCTCAACGCAAAAGGTTATCCACCACTGATCACGTATAAAATCCACAAAAACAGAAAATCTTATCTAAATTAATTGCAAACATTTTTGAGATAAAAATTAAGGTAAATTAAAAAAAAGTTTATTTGCAACTTCGGAATCGCTATAATTAGCAAATTTATTAAATTGAATCAAAAAATTATTTTAAAAGAAATTCTTTTGAACTTGAGCTTTTTAAACTTAAATGTCTAAAACGACGGACACACTCGCTTCAATTCCACAAAGATTGTTGCCACGAATCATGCGGAAGTAACCTTTTTCGCCCCACCATGAGTCTGTTTGAATAAAAAAAAATAATTTTCGGCTTTTTTGGAATTATTAATTGCAAACTTACCCCAGCTGTTCTTTAACTTCCAGTATTTGACGCCATTTTCTTCGCCCCATCCAACGAGCATTACTAAAGATTAAGAATGTAAGATTACTAAGGAGTATTAAAGCTAAGACTTACTATGGGATAGTATTTAATGCTTTGCGAGGTTCACTGCTCTATTCATAGATTATATAATCGATTCTAAAGCAGTGACATTCTAAATAGCCCTTAGAAACTAGCTCAGATGTATAATGGCTATAAATACTTACTAGCATGTCCACCCATGTAGTTACCACTAGCAGACTTATAAATTCCACTAGAATAATCATAAAAATTGCCATAAACATTAAATCTCGTGTAAAGTGGTCCATAATTGTACAAATAAGTCCTGATTGTCTTCTCATTATTCTGTAAGTATGCATATTGAATGACTTTAGAGTTTGGCACTCTTGGACGTGACGAAGCTTGGCAATAATAAGAAATTCCAGTGTAAGAGTGAGTCTTCATGTAATTATAAGCAGCACATCCACCATAAACTTGTGAATAATCGCGATAAATTGAATAATCCCATCCACCAGCACATCCTCTTGAGCATTCCATTGCATCTTGTTCAGATAAGTCATAGACATTTGATCCATACTTGAGAGCCATTCGACTCTTTATGACACCAACAGCTGCAAATGCATAACAACTTCCACATTGTCCTTGACTTTTGACAGGTCCAACAATTGATTCTGGCCATTCAAAGTCAGTTTCTGGTGGTTCAGTCATTCTACCGTGACGACCTTCATTCTCAGTTTCATTGACCAATGGAAGCACCTCGTTCGGGTCTGGTGGATTTGCTCCAAGATAATTATCACTGAATTCATCTTCAGATAGATGTGAGAATGGATATAAGGTGCGGTTGAATGATTCTAATCCTTGTCTAAAGCGACGGTTCTGTTTGGCTACTGAACGGAATCTGTTGACGATGTTTCGTCTGATTTCAGTGAAATTTGAACGACGACGGAAATGAACTCTAAACTTTTTGGTATATTCTCTAAAAATTTCACCATCGTCTATGTCATCTTCCTCGCCGGGCTCTTCAGTTGTAGCTTCAGTTGTAGCTTCGGTTGCACTTTCAGTTGAAGTTACGACTATATCTGTATTTTGGCCAATGACATTGACTGCACAAATTGCGAGGATCAATAAGAAGAAAAGCTTCATTGTTTTTCTTCAAATGGGATCTGAAAATTTAATAAAAATTTGAATAAAGCACTTCCACAACCTTCAACCACGCAATAATGACAAGTTGTGCTAACAAGCCTATCATTTTAAGCTTCTCATTCGTGCAAATCTTCTTTGTTTGCTTTCATATCAGCGATGATGTTGAAAGTTTGATAAAAACAAAATCTTGCTTGTTTGATAGAACAAAAGATAACAGGAGCTGAGTCTATTGACTTATTATGGACGTGGAATAATAATAATTTAATTAAAATGTCTTCATTGTACTCGCATAAGTGATTTGTTTTATAATAATTCAGACGATTTGTAATTTTAGGGATTTTTTTATGGGATTTATTCATTAAAAATGCAATCATTAAACAAACTTGAATCCTTTTCAGGGGTGTAGCCAGGAATTTGAACAGGGGGGGGGGGGGGCAATTTTTTGGTATGGAAAACTTTTAGGAAGGAAAGATTTTTTCGAGATTTTCATAAAAAATTTAGCAAAATGAAGAAATTTCTCAAGACGAAAGGGGATTTGTCCCCCAAATCCACCCCCTGGCTACGCCAGGATTTGATTTAATGATTTTAATGGCGCCTAGCGAACCTGCTTGAAACACGAATTTCAGTGACAACATGCATTGAACCAGGACATGGAACAGACCCGAATGGCACAAGCGCCTGCTGGGCGCTAGATATTTATTCGATAAACCGACTTGTGCCATTCGGGAGAGATCATCCAACATCATCGAGACAGTCTTTTAAAATTGCATTCACATTCAGGTTGTCATAATCAGCTTGGTTCTTTTTTCAATCTTATTAGCACAAATTTACTTAAAATATCTTCAAAATTTCCTTAAACTTACTTTAAAAACACTCTTCAAAAAATCCTTCTATTTTCTTTCTAATTCCAACTTTACTCTGAACACCTTTTTACCGCAAACTGACTCTTCTTGTGCCTCAGACTCTCCTCTTTATACCCAAACTAATTGTTTTAGCCAAAAATATGCTAATCAACGGGATGTTTGTGTTATCAAAAGAAAAACTTTGCTTTATAAACTAAGATAAAAAAATTTCTGTTTGAATTAAAAAAACGATTTTTTATGCGACGTTTATTTTTTGCCAAAAATAAGCGAGCGGGATTGGAGTTTTATTGGATCACATTTTTTTATGTTATTTGATCCGCTTACACGACATTTATGAATGAATGAGAATGTTGGGAGCAGGTGGGTTATTTTGTGATAGTTTTATTGGAGTCAATAAAAGTAGACTAGCTTGTGTAATTATTAAGTAGTTGTTATGAAATTGGTAGTTCTTTATGATAAGATTTTATTCAACTTTGCCATTTGATTCACAATAAAAGTTCAATGTAGAGAAAGGAAGTTGAATATGATAAGGAACTGTTCACGATAACCAAAGGCGTAGCTAGTTGGTTAGGATTTGATGAAATTTGGGGAAGTTCTTCCAAAAAGGTTGAGTTAAGAGCTCACTTGTTATGCCCCTGTTTAAGGGTCAAATTCTTTAGTGGTTCAAGTTAACAAAACTCCAGAAAGTTCATGGACAATTTTCAGATCGCCTTTCTATTAAATTTTCTTCACATTTGTTCCATCTTTCTTATTTAATTTTGCAAATATTTACACAACATTTACGTTGAGTTGCTATTTTTATGATAATAAGATAAAATTTGGTGCCTGACTTTATTCATAAAAAATATCTCGTGACTTGCAATTAAGACTAAAAGGAAGTGTTTATAAAATTTTCTAAACAATTTTTTTCACTTTTTGTGTAGTTTGCGATAACTGATTAGTAAGTTTAGTATGTCACGTATCTTAACAGCATCCGAAAAAACTAAAACTCAGGAATTTAGATAAAAAAATGTTTATTCATACAAAATTATCATCATTTATAATAATAACAGTCAAGATAGCCTCAAACATTCAAATCATATCCTCTGCCATAAGGCTCCTCGCCATTAGTCGTCAAATAAAATTTCCCACGAAGTCTTTTGTCAGCTGCAAGACCCATAAATGCTGGAATGTCTTCTTTACACTCTGCTGAATCATTGTTTATTGGATCACATCTTTCAGATGGAAAGGCTAGAGGTTTGCGAATTGATTCAGCGAAAAACAGGAGAGCGCGGGTGTGACTGCAGCCGGCTGGAATAGAAAAAGATCAGTTTAGTTTATGAATCTTGAATTTATCATGGGTCATGTCTTCAAATGTTTGAGGAGAAGATGAGGTTTTGTAGTTAAGCGCAAATTGAATTTTTAGGACAGTATTAGTTGAAATATTCAACCATTCCCTTTCTATGTGACTACTAAACATGCATAGCCATGAAAAATTTAATGGGAATTGAAGCTTAATCATATAATAAAGGATGCAGAAGTTCACTTGATAAAAATAAAAGTCAAACTCACCAACAATACCAATCAAATTATTTCTAGAAAGACTCTCATTGATGCATCCTGGTTGAGATGCAAAACCGCCATTTGGGAAGAAATCAGCGTGGCCAACAGCCCATGGCATTCCTAGAATTCCTCCATCAGTGTGAATTATGTCTGTAAGATAAAATTGCAATTTAAGCAACTCAAAAGCTCAAGCAAAGATTTTATTGTAGAGTTGTAGCCTTAAATGACTTCTTACCAACAAACTTTGCATCACTTCTGGATATGTGAGTTGATGTGTCGCCATTCATGAACATTGGACCAGCTGGATCGATTCCTAGCAAAAGTCAATTATTTAAATTGATTTAATTACATGCAACAATAAGGAAAGGGAAGGACAGTGAGTATCAATATGGTCAATAATTACTATTAGTCCTTAAATGTCCAATTGTGTTCAACTTACCAGTTAATCTTGGTAACAGGATGCCCCAGTCTTTTAGAGTCTTTCCTACAAAACCTGCTATTTCAGCCTGAAATAAAAAAAATCCATAATACAATCAAATCAGCAAGATGTCCTTTTGTTGATGACATCAATTAACTCAATAGCATGAACTTTATGGCCGCTTGCAAAAGCAACTCTAGATTTTATAATTCATGAAAAATCTCAATTTCAATCAACTCACTCCAAGACTGAATCCAATTAAATGCATGTTCTCCAATAAAACACCAGATTTGACTAGAAATTTGATGAATCTTGAAATATATCGAGAAACTCGTGGTGCATTGTTGACAGCATCAAGATACCATGGAAATGCTGCAATTGGACTCCAATCGACCAGTATTACTGAATAATTTTTGATTTCCATAAATGCTGGAATGAATGTAAAATGTTATAAATAATCTAAGGATTTAAAGAAGTAACTGACCATCCTTAACCTTCATAGCACTCAATGTTGATGGTCCTATTGAGCTGTCTGTAAATCCATGAACAAATATCGCCAGCGGCATTGTCTTATTGAGATTTTTCAGTCCTTTTGCATCATTTAAGAAGATTTGCTTTCCATTTTTCTGATATTTTTGATTATAAAGGAAGAACTTAATGTCAACTGACTCTCGAATTTCGCAGCAATTGTCGCATTCACCACGTGGTGTTACTGTTGTGTGGAGTCTGTAGGTGCCTTAAAAATTGAAATGATACAATGTAAGGAAGTTGATATAAAGTTTTGGTCGTTTTATGGTTGGGAAACCCTGTTTACGCTTCTGGGGTTGGTTCTTAGAACTGTGATTAGGGGAGGGAATCCTGGGGACCTCCAACCCTGTCTTTTTGTTCAACAATATTAGATTTATCCAATTTAACCTCAAAAATCAACCAAATTTGCAATTACTTACATCACCTTGAGAGTTCCTGACCTAAGTCACTTGTCGTTCACACAACTTATCAATATTTATCAGTTATTGGAAATGTAAACTTGCTATCATTGTTAATAATTGACCATTTCAATAAATTACAATTATCAGCTTTTATTGCCGCACAACATATGTCAGCAAATTGAATTTGTGTATATTTTTTTATTGGAAAAAGATTGTTTGTAATCGCATTATTTGCGTGACTAGTCATAAGTCAATAATATTGATGTTTAAGACGTGAGTATGCAGGGGTGTTGAAGGGGTTTGAAATGTAATAATTTGTGTTTTAAGTTAAAACATTAGCAATCATCTATAATATTGAAGTTAAAGTATGAAAGCTCAAAAAGTTTTAATTTTAAGGTTAGAATTTACAAAGGAAGAAATTTAAAGGTTAGGTTTAAAAAATGGGATAATTTTAGGTCAAATTTAAAAGATTTAAAATTTTTTAACGTTAGAATTTCAAATTAATTATATTTGAGGTTAGAATCTAAAAAAAATGTTTTGAGGTTAGAATTTATAGAATTAAAATTTTTGAGTTGAGTCGTAACAAAACTCAAATTAAAGGTAAAATTTCATAATTGTTAAAATTTTGAGGTTAGATTTTAATTTTTTGAAAATTTGAGGTTAGAATCGGGTTTTAAAAATACTATTTGAAAGATTTCAATTCAAGATTTAATAGATTGTCAAAAAATCAAATTTTTCATCATATTGAGGTTAGAATCAAAGATTTTCGAAATTTTAAACTCTTGTTCCACCCCTGATCAATATTAATGAACCAATAGCGCCATGCTAGTCAATAAGAATCACATTTAAAAATCCCAAATATTTGCAATTAAACAAAGAAATTTTGACGGTCACTTGACAATACACTTGACACCTCAACATCATTGGACTTCACATTTTAACGTGTCTTTAATTCACATGACTTTCACGGAAGCTTGAAGACAATCAGCAAGAGTGTTACCAAAATTTTTATGCAAAAATAATAATTGGAAGAAAGGCCGTGGAAAGACCAAGAAAAGACCAGACTGAGCAAAATTGTAAAGCATCGAGCCTTGACATTGGATAATTGTTAACCGGCTTTTTGTTGTTTGACAGACAAATCGGCTTCATATGGAACCTTATTATGGTGAATTTTTAATCTATTATTTTTGATCAATGCTTGATTGTTTAGATTAAAGGCGGAAGATATGGTAAAATTGCTATGTGATGACGGAAACGTGTCGTTTTATTGGAATTTGTGATTTATGATGTAAGGTTGATTACGACTGCGTTAACTTTCCTCAATTGTATTTATTAATTATCTAAAATATATTTTGTCGCTTAATCAAGCAAAGTTGACTATTTTTAAACATTTTTGGATACACTTGGTCAACAAATGCTACAAAATTCAGTCTAATCAAAGTCATTGACAACAATTTCGTTATCAAAAATCTTTTCACTTTTACCGGATGCGTCAAGAAAAAGTTACTTCCGAAAATGACCAATTAAAAAGTTCAAATGAGAATTTATTGTTTAAAGCAATTAAATTTAATCTTTTTTGATCAAAACTTACTGATGAAAACTGTGAAAACAGAACACAAAGCTGCACTTTGAACTGATGTTGCTAGGATCACCATCGTCGATTCTTTTATGTTTTTAAGAATTTTGTTACTTTTTTGGAGTTTAATTTAGCTGTAAATACCAAAGTTATTATATTTACTTCCGTAATTGTGTTTGATAATTTTTATTGGACTTAATTTCTTATCAATTTAGCACACTTTAGTCATTAATATTTTGGCATAAATTGTTAGATGATAAAAGGTTTTGTATTGCACTTTTCAAACTGTTTTTTATTCGATAATTTTTTTAATAAATTCAAAATTTCACTCAATTATCAATTTTATTATTTTTTCTTATACTCAACTTGATTCACTTTAAGTTAAAACTTCATTGATTGCAGTACAATTAATTTCATAAAAATCCCAAATTATAATCAAAATTTCAATTTTCAAAAACAATCTTCAAAAGTCCCAAAAAGTCCTCTCACCGCTCGCGATGTAATACCGACTAAACTAAATTCACAATTGACCAGATTTATTTATTCTGTACGCAATTTGTTGATCATCGAAGCGATGAAAAAAAAAACGTCAATTTAAGTGAGAAGCTCATTTGCAAAGAGAAAGGTGAGTCACAGCATTGAACAGTATCGGAAGGTCAATCGATGATTTTTTGGTATCAAAAAGGGATTTTAATGAGGAAAATCTTACTCAGTGATTTAAAAGTTGTCTGGAAATGATAAATAAGGTTTTGATGGTTGGGGAGAGGGAAGGAAGGGGGGGTTGGTTTTGGAAGATATTGTTGAGAATCTTGGGCATTAAAAATTCCTTTTTAGCGTCATTTTGTGCCTTAGCTTAAAAAGGAAAGGTTGACCACCACTTTTATTGGTTTCCTGGGTCTTATATCACATATTGAAGTATATTTAATTTTCATATCAATATGTAGCCCCATTTATGTTCCATGAAACTTAGTGTCATAAAAATATGGTCTTAGAATAAAGTAGGGTGTCCGGAGTAGCCCTAGAATTCGGCCTCAGATCTGTGATATCCGTAAACCTCATCAAATGATAAACTCGACTTATTTCTATCTATTATGTTTATGGCATTGTCTCACGTTGTTTTAGTATCCATTGTGATCCAAAATATATTTTATTTGTGTATGGGGCTGTTCACTTATTACGTAACGCGAAAAAATGACTTCTTAGACCCCCCCCCCCCCTCGTAACAAAATTTGTATGAAAAAAAAAATTCCTTGTTTGAACCGTAACAAAATTTTAGACCTCCCCCCCTCCCTCTAAAAGCGTTACGTAATAAGTGAATGGCCCCTATGGGAATCAAAATATTATAAGTTGTTGCTCATTTCATCATGTTTGGGATGTTCGAGAACTTTATAATGTCAAAATAAGCTGAATTATATATTAAAAACTATATAATTTATTTTAGATTTTTATGTTTAGCACAAAAATATAAATTTTCACATCTTTTTGACCTTTTGGTCTCTTTAGATCCTACTAAATCTTTCTAAAGAAACCCTAAACGTTCAAATTTATTCTTTAAAAATTTCAATCAATTCAAGAAATTCAAACACAAATGACCGTTAAACTAAAATTTCAAATTCCCACTCAGTTCTAAAAAAGATTTTGTGTCTCGACTAAACCAAAACATCTGATTCTATTTTCATAAGAAAGTTCGCAGCCCCTTGACAAGATAAAAAGTTTCTTTACGATCACACATAAATTTTATAATTTTTTCAATCATTTCGTAATAGATAAGAAAAGTTTTTAATCGAAATTTTCATTAATTTTTGACAAATTCAAAGTTTTTCAAAAAATTCATCGAGAACATCACAAAAAGGGGAAACTTTTGGCTAAGATAAGAAACTTTTCTGCAACAAGTCATCGAATTTTTGTAATTTTTTAGTAATTCAATCAAAGCAATCGAGTTAAAATGTATTCAAGAAATTCAATCAACTTACTTAAAAGATTGCAGGTGAGACAATTTAAAGATTATTAATAAGGAAATAATTGTAGATTTGAACATGCGAATGACATAAAAGTGATGATAAGGTACAAAGTCCGTCAGTATGATCATAAGCTGAAGGGAATAGAAAAAAAAATAAATATTTTTGTTAAGGGAGAATTCAAGGTTTAATTGATTTCTAATAGCTTTATTGTATTATAGTTCTTGTGTGGCTATGAAATTGCATAAATATCGTGATCAGAGATGCTAATTTGCTTTGATGCTATCGCAAAATATTTTTTTTGAATTTTTTAGACTTCTCAAGGCAGTTTTTCGATAAATCTTGAGCTCTACTGTACTACTAGGTTCTAGCAAGCTAGTGTCAGAGCTATGACAAAGCCTAATCCTTAAACTTTATCTTTAGTCTTCAATATAAGCCATGTTCTAGCCTGCTAAACCCTAGAATGCAGGACAAACCAAACTTTAGCCTAGTAAACTCCACAAGTGCTCTTAATCACACCTCAGAAGTCATATCCAGAATCCTTACCATGCAGCAAATCACAATTCATATAACAAATTACTAATTTATTTTCCTCCATTTCAGGCCCGCTTACAAAGCACCTTAGTCATCGCCGAACACAACAACGCAACCCTTTCAGCAATCACACAAAATTCAATCACGGCAGCAAAGCAAATTGGCAATGATGTCACAGTCCTCGTTGCTGGCACAAAGTGTGCTGATGTTGCAGCTTCAGTTGCTAAACTTGATGGAGTTAAGCGCGTTTTGGTTGCTGAAAATGAAGCATTTAATGGATTTTTACCAGAAGCTATGACACCATTGGTTTTGGAAGCACAAAAGCAATTTAAATTTTCGCACATTGTTGCTGGAGCGTCAGCACAAGGAAAATCATTGTTGCCAAGAATTGCAAGTAAACTCGACGTAAGTCCGATTTCAGAAGTTATTGGAATTAAGGACGCTGATACATTTGTAAGGACAATTTATGCTGGAAATGCTGTATTGACTATGAAATCACTTGATGCTGTAAAAATTTTGACAATTCGTGGCACAAACTTTGAAGCAACTGGTGCTGCATCTGCAGATGCTCCAGTCGAAAATGCTCCAGCTGGTGAGTACAAGACAGACTTGACAGCCTTCGTCGGACAAGAATTGGCAAAGAGTGACAGACCAGAATTAACAGCTGCAAAATGCATCGTCAGTGGTGGTCGTGGCTTAAAATCAGGCGAAAACTTCAAAATTCTTTACGATCTTGCTGATAAACTTGGCGGTGCTGTTGGTGCCTCAAGGGCTGCTGTCGATGCTGGATATGTCTCAAATGATCTTCAAATTGGACAAACTGGAAAGATTGTAGCACCTGATTTATATATTGCTGTTGGAATTAGCGGTGCTATTCAGCATTTGGCTGGTATGAAAGACTCAAAGACAATTGTGGCAATCAATAAAGACCCAGAGGCTCCAATCTTCCAAGTTGCTGATATTGGACTTGTTGCTGACTTGTTTAAAGCCGTACCTGAATTGACTGAGAAAATTTAAAGCGAATTTTTCCAAAAAATGATGTGGATTTGCTGATGTTCTGTGGATCCCACTGGATGTGCAGTTAATTCCAATCCACAAAATTTTCCATCCCCGATTGCATTTCTTCTAAAAAAAATTAAAATAATTAGAATAAATTCAGTGTCGATAATTGAGAATCAAGAATTAGTGGCTGACATTTTTTTTCACATTTTTTTATGCAACAGTGAATTTAACTTTAGCAAGTTTGGTACAATAAATTCTCAATTATAGACATTGAGCGCCTTTCTGGAATTAAAATTAATTTTTTTGAAATTTTTTAAAATCTGTTAAATAAAAATTAATGATCGTAAATGAATGAAGCTTGTTATCTGTCATCTTTCGAGTTCCTATCTGAATCTCCCATACTTTCATTATTTCCGTCAACATTGGACCCTTCACCAATTTCAGATTCAATCTCATTATGCTGCTCATCAGCATCATTTGTGGCTGAGCTTTTAGGTTTTGCACAATATTTTCTGTACTTTTTCGGTAGTTTTGGTCTTCCTGACTGACACTTAATGCTGTGTTCTTGGTCTGGCTGATCATCATCTTCACTATCGTCACTTGAACTACTGCTTCCACTTTCTGATGACTCCTCGTCGTCCTGCTCTTCATTATTGCTATTTTCTTCATTTCCACTGTCAGCATCTTCGTCATCAGATCCTGATTCGTCGTCTTCTTCGTCACTGTTTTCTTCTTGATTGTCTTCGTCTGCTTCTTCTTCGTCATTGTCATCCTCATCTTCACTGCTGAAGTCATCATCATCAGTGTTCTCATCATCATCAATATCCTCAGCAGATACTCCAAAACAGTCAATAATTTCCACATTTTTAATTCGATTTTTGTAATCTTCGATGAATTTTAGATCATCATCGATCAAAATTGACTTTTTAATGACCAAAGTCTTTAAATTGAATGTTTTGTGGATCAAAAATTCGAGCAACCATTCAACATTTTTACACTTAATTATCTTAAGTTCCTCAATTTCACATCCATCTTCATACTCGAATGGTTTTATTGATTCAAGTTCGACTCGTTTGAGGGTTAGGCGCTTAACTGTTGGAATTTTGAGTGTTGGGATTGAACAATTTGAGATTTTGAGGTTATCTAATTTTTTCAAAGTTTCAACTTGAGCCACTTCCTCGACATTTTGTGAAATTACAAGATTTTTGACATTTTTGAATTTTTCTGACCATTTTCCGTCGACATCCTTAAGATATAAAGTCTCAACTGAGCATAATTCACTAAAATCCGAACACATGTTGTACATTTTGAGGGTCTTAAGGTTCCTGAATTTTCTGAATGGCGTGATTGCTTCATGGTTCACAAAACAGACTTCCAGATACTGTAAAGACTCCTTGTGGTTCTCCAAAAATTCCCAAAAATTGTAGCTGCAATAGTCATCAAAGTTCTTAAGTTTTAGGTTTTTAAGCTTGAATTTTAAAGACACCAAGCTGTCATCGTCAAAAAGTGATGATGTTTTATCAAAATGTTCCATTTTTAGGTCAGTCAAGCTTTTCTGAGCCTTCAGAAAAGTTTTAAGACCGCTAACGTCCTTTGACTCATCGTCATAATCTCTTCTTACATCCAGTTCTTTAGCTGTACATTCAACAAACAATTTGAAGACATCAATGTCACCACGGAAGTAAAAATAATCCAAATCATACTTTAAAAATGGATATCCATAGTCTTGTGGATCTGAATCATCTGTCGCATTGTAAATTGTTAAATTTTTTAAATTTTCGCACATCAAAAGCATTTGTTTAACGTAAGCAACGGCAAATTCACTACAATTAATGACTAAAGTATCAATATCATGTCCAATATCTTTGAGAATGTAAAGGAAGTAAATGCCTGAAAATCCATCTATGAAAAATCTTGTGTACTTTCGACTTCCAATCCACTCGTTGTTGGCATAATCAGATATAAATTGAATTTCAAAGTTTTCCAACAGTTTTGAGTTGTTGCTGATGATTTCATTAAATTTGTGGCATGTGAGGGTTAGGGATAGGAGATCTTCAGCTGGGAGGTAGGTGAAGATTTCGAGAAGAAGCTCTTGGGGAAGGATGTCCATTTGGATGCGATCGTTTATGTTAAAAAGATCTGAATTGTAAATTTTGTCACATTTATCATGACAGCATTGAATATGTTTTAAAGGTTGGTCAGGAGTGTAGCCAGGAATTTGAAGAAAGGGGGACCAAAAATTTTTTTGTATGGAAAAATTTAAAAGGGGGGGGGGGTGTATTTTTTCATAAAAACCCTAGCAAAATAAGGAAATTTCTGTTTACGTTGGATTATTTGTCACTCTGGCTACGCACCTGAGGTTGGTTAAACTAAGTTTAATAGTTAAGTTTGAGGGGACAACAACCTTAAAATTGGACAAAGAACTCTCAATAATATTCAATTTGATTTACAAATTTTCTATCAATTTTGCATCAGTTTAACCAAAATTTTGATCAAAAATGCTTCAAATTTCCCCATAGAACCCTCTTTCCATCACATTGTTGTCCCCTTGTCTAAACTTCAAAACAGCTATTCCTCTTACCTTTCACAATGTTATGAAATCACATAAAATACTGAGAAACTTACTTAAAAATATTCTTAACGACGCCTCAACTCTAGCAAATTATACACAATTGATGATAAAATGACAAATAATTGAATTTTTGTGAATAACAACCTTAATACATTTAAACAATTTTCAATAACAATATGTGAAACTTTAAAGGCAATATGTGTTTCTTGTGTAATAAAACAGCTGATCAAATAAGGTTGCATGTGAAGCTTTATCGTCTGTAGTGGTGGAAGAAACAAGCTTAAAAAACATTGGATAATTTTGGGTTTTGTGATGTCATGGACAAATGGACGGGAACTTTCCGGTAAGATTTATTTTTAATAATTTAATTAACTTTAAAAAAATTGGAGAACTTGTCAAATTTATGCAAAATTTTAAATTGTTTGAAAAATTTCCAAAAAAAAGTTTCAAAAATGCTCTAATAATAATTTTAAAAAAATTCAATACGATTTCATTTATCGATTCAAAAACTCATTTTTTCAACAAACATCAGTCCCTTAACATTCTAAGTTGACAAATTATTATTATATTTATTATGGTCCGTATTTAAATTAAAGGACCTTTACTTTTCCATGTATTTACCTTTTTAAAAGGAAAAGCCGTCTGAAAAAGTACTTAAACTATTTCAAACTGCATAAAAACCTTTAAGATAAATTTTTCAATATTTACATAAATTTTACAATTGTTTCTTTTCAGTTGTAACATAGCTAAGTTGACAAATTTCATCAGTATTAGCGATTGTGTGTGACTTCCATACCTTATTAGTAATCATGTGATTCGATGGAGCTTTAAATCATCCACAAATCAGAATCCCCACGCAAATTTCCACGAAGCCCCAAAAAAACGAAAATCACGGGTTTATCAAACCACCTTTTGAAAATGTAAATGGTGTTTTTAGAAACTGCTACTTTGAAGGCGCAAAAACCCTTGAAATATTCAAAATCTACTCGACAAGGAAATGCGAACTTGAATGCTTAACTAAATTTACCTAGAATTAAATGAAACTCAATGTGTGCCTTACTATGTGATCCGAAATCAAACACATAAAATATGTCACATCCAGAAGAATTACGACATTATTTTCAGAAAATATAGATTTTTGCAGAACCTCATTGAAGAAGTCATTAAAACAAAATTTCCAGATGGAATTGGCGATGATGACTATTACATACATACATACATACATTTCTGGCTTTACAGATCAATTGTGCCTCCCTTAGTTTGCGTCTGAAAAAGACTCTGTCGTTGGCTCCTCTCTGCCAATCTTAAATACCAAATGCTATGCTATCTCTGTCAACAGTTTCCTTCCAAGAATTCTTTGGTCGTCCGCGCATTCTCTTTCCGTCTACAAAATGAGACTTAAAGATTTTGTTAATTGGAGCTTCTTTAGGTCTCCTGATAATATGACCAGCCCAACGTAGTCTGTTGACCTATGACTATTACATGCAGCTACAAAAATGACTAGTTCTTAAGGTCAGAGACCCTCATGGACCAAACTGGACTGAACTGTATCGAACTAGAACCAATCATACCCAAATGAACCCTTGTGGATATTGGACTTAAATGGACCCAGGCGCGTGGACAGATGGGGAGGGGGTGGGGGCAAATCTCCCAACGTAAACATAAATTTCTTTATTTTGCTAGGGTTTTTATGCATGCAAATAGAGCATTATTGGAACAGATTAAATAAATAAAATAAAATTCAAACTAAATACGAATTTTTATTCAATTTTTTTATTTTACTTTTTATAAACTTTTACAGCACTACGAACAAAAACCACACCAGCAAAAGTAAAAAACAAAGCCGAAATGACTCCACAAATCACTAAAATCCAAAAATATTTGCTCCTTTTAATTTCAGTCGATTTAATTTTTGCTTTTTCAACTGGCTTTTCAACATTCTGACAATAGTCTACAATGGACTTCTTTAATTCATGTAATGATTCTGCTGTGTATGTGTCACTAAGACATCGATTTAGGTCAAGATTAAAAATATTCAAATTGCTCAAATGATCGAAAATTTTTGGATGAATAAAGTTGATGTCATTCTTCCTAAAATTAATCCAATACAATTTCGGATTGTACTTGAATAAATCGACTTCCAAGACTTGAATGTCATTGTAATCTAGAGTTAAGTACAGCAATTCAGGAAAAACTTTTAAATCAGTTTGAGTGACTTCCTTCAAATCACAATTCGAAATCATCAAGTTGTTTAATTTTGGGAATATCTTGTCGATTCCTGTCGGTAAAAACATGATAGTTTCTTGTGAAACTTTAAATTTTCGAATTTCCTCAACTGGCACAGATCTTTTTGCATCTGAATGATCTTTAACATTGTTGATCTCAACTCCACGTTCTTTGACTGTTACTGAACTTACAACATTACATTCAATAAACTCTCCTTTTGTGACATTTGCTATGTGATATTTATATGTTGCGTAGCTACAGGTGACGTCGATTGCATACGCAAGTAAGCTTAAGTTAATGTAGAGTAAGATGACTGCTAATAATATTTGGTTCCTTTAAAAAAAAATTGGATATTTGATTAATCCATTATTCGTTTTTAAAAAATGACCGTTAATTTCGGACGTCATAATTGAACGGCCCCAAAACGGAAAACAACATGATGGTAAAAATTCTGATTCTCCCCATTCACAAATCACTAGATTGTCAGGCTCGGATACTAGGTGGTATTTGGAGGTGTTTGGGGGTAATTAGCGATATACCGCTTAATTTCAGAGCCTGGCTGATTCATCATAGTGATGAGTTGATATCCTACTCTACTCCGCTTATATAACTTTATAATCCTATTCTACGCGAACTAATGTCTAGGCCAGTGTTGTCCAAATTGTATGCCGTGGTACACTGGTGTAGCACAGGGGCGTAGCCAGAAATTTGAATAGTGGGGACAAAAAGATTTTTTGTATGGAATAATTTAAGGATGGGGAGGGGGAGCGATTTTTGTGATTTTTCCATGAAGAAATTTCTGTTTATGTAGGGAAATTTGTCCTCCAAATCCCCCCACTCCCCGTTGCTATGCGCCTGGTGTGGTGTGAACAAATATCTAGAGTCAAAGTGTGACGTGGCTGAAAAAAGTTTGGAAACTCTTGTCTACAACTGCGCACTTTTGAGCTGGACAGTCCGGCTTTTTTGAAACTATTTGTACATGAAAATGCTTTGTCTGTCCCACTTTTTCAATGCCGAAATCAGAAACAAAGTGAATAGGGTAGGCATATGAGATTGTATATTATAAATAGAGAGCCATTGATTCATTGATCTATTGAACCATTGATCATGAGTTTTGAATTCAATACAACCCCTCCCCCGTCCTCCTCATGCAATACTTACATTATTTCCACATTGAGAAGATAACCACAAGCTCAATTATACTACACAGAATTAAATTATTATTATTATTATTATTATTATTTATTCAGTTATTAATTTAATGAAGGAAAAGCCGCGTGAAAAAGGATTTACACTTTTTCAGGTGGCATAAAAACCTTCTTTAATCTTTTCTTAATGTGTATATAAATGATTTTAAGTTTCAATGATATAAGAAAATATCGTTTAAGAACTTAAGACTAACGGAACATTTTTTTAAGCTTTAACGGTTAAATCAGATTTTAAAATTGATGTACTAAATTTTACTAATATTTTTTTGTGTCTCTGCTATAATTTTCGAGAGTTGTGCGTCTCTGCTATAATTTTCATGACTTGTGTGTCGCTACTAAGTATTCAAACTTATAAACAAAACAAAGAAAATCAACGTGAAATAGAGATCGTCTGAATATTATCTACATGGAATTTGGACTTATACGAAGAATCTTTTTGCTTCTTTCTGCTTTTTACACATTGACTGTTCAAAAAATAACATAAGACTAGGAAAATCAGGTAAGGGATATCTAATTATAGGAATAACTATTATGAATTTAAGCTAATTAATTTTCTTTGCATTTTTAGGTGCCCATTCATCCAAACGTTTTCAAATATTCATTGTTGAAACAGTTGGAAAGAAATTTTTCGTTTGCCATGAAGCGTCTTGTTTGGAATTTGAACGAGTGAATATGGACCGCCTTCCTGATTTCAATTGGTAAGTAATTATAAATGATTAAGTTCATGTTTGAAAATAGAAGGTTTCATGACTAAATAATTTTTGAAATTTAAATTCTCAATTGTCACGCAAAAATTGAATTTTAGCAAGAACACGATCATTTTATTATTGCTTTCAGCTTACCCTCGAACCGCTCTTAACCTTTTGAGTCATTAGTAGGGTGACTAGATATTTTTTTTTGAAAACAAATTGGGGGCCTGACAGAAAAAAGGACATCCCACGTGTCGTTGAAAAAAGAAAAAAAAACAGAGGATTTAACTATGTAAATCAAACAGATGGTCAGCCTAGTCATTAGCCATGTTTAAATTTTCATACCAACCTTTATCAAATCACAATCTAATCTTTCTTAAAATCCATCGATAAAAATTAAACAACGGTCGAATAGTGACAAAATACAGCAACTCAACAACCGAAAGTGCAGAAATGCCCGCATAAAGTCCAAGAAGTCCGCCAGCTTGACACAAAAAATCTTCAATTGTGAACGAAATTCGACGAACGAGCGGCAAAAATTTGTCATTTTTGTATCTGAATGTAATTGTCATTGTTGCATTGTCAAAATCCTTATTTTTACCTGGCAACTTCGTTTCAATAACATCAATATTATATTGAATGTCATTGCAGGTATCAAGGCATCCACATGTGTCGACGTAGGCTATAGAATTTGCGAATCGAATGTCTTTTTGATAAAAATTGAACAGCCTTAATGTGACATAATAATATTTGTCAATTGAACATATCGGATTGGTTAAGTTTCTGAGGACATAGTAAGGCACACATTGAGTTTCGTTCGTTTGCAAATAGAAATCAGCAAGACATTCCATTTCGCAGTTCTTTCTCGTGTAGATTTTGAACATTTTTAGAGTTTTTTCGCCTTCAAAGTAGCAATTTCGTTTTTCAGGTGTGAATTTCTTCAAGCTTTCGTCAGATTTGATGACTTCTGGTGTAATCAGAACTTCCAGGTCTTGTCCATAAAAAAAGTCAATGGAATTTTCATCGTCAATGTCCCGTGGCATCTCAAACGGTGAGTAGACATTGAAGAATGCAAATTGACAGACATTTTTGTATTGTGCACGTCTATTTTTAGTAAATGTAAACTTTAGAGATGTTTCCTTTTTTGCATGCAATGGATAGGAGTGGTAGGAGAGTACTGGGAGATTTTTTGATTCTTCATTGATGTCAAAAGTGATGGTCTCATGGATTATTGTAAAATTTAATGAAGTTCTGCGGGAAAATAACAGTTTAAGATTAGAATCATCAAGCTTTGAGGTTAAAATCACCCAAGTTTTTTAGGTTAAATCACAAAAGTTTAAGGTTAGAATCACCAAACTTTGAGGTTAAAATCACCAAAAAATGAGGTTAGAATCATCAAATTTTAAGCTTACCTGTTGTTAAACATCTTAACCGGATCGAGCATGTTGAATGAAAACCCAAATCCACTGCGTCCAATAAACTCTGTCATTTCGATTCGATACTTTTTATCCCAAACACCAGATTGCCTTGTCATCCAACTAAATTGACTAAACCTATACATGCTGTATAAGATTTTGTAGTCATCGAATAATTTGGATGCTCTAAAATACCTTAGTTGTGTCAGAAAATATTGATAGTTGCACATGAACGAGTTTGTGACGTATCTGAGAAAGTTTAGATCAATTTATATTTTTGATTAAAAATTAAAATGAGTCTCATACGTGTCAAAAACCTGTGTCTTCTTCATGATAAGAAGTTTTTGATTAACATTATCACTATTTGAATTCAAACTATAATCAAATTCAACAAGTTGTGTCGGAATCAATACTTCAGGTGTAAAGTAAACTGCTGGGAATGGAATCTGTAATGAAAATTAAGTTTTTAAAGGCATGATCTTCATGAATGTTGAAATATTTTTACAGTTTCGACTGAACTCTCATCTGAGTCGTAGGTGATGGCAATTGATGCTTCTTGCAACTTAATGTACATGTCATAAGATGAGATCCCACAGTAAAGAAGTGAAAAACCGAGAACCAGGACCCAAAATATTCTGAAATTAGTAATACTTATTCAGCAACATTAAAGTCCTTTATGTATTTTGATGAACCGCAGTGACTGGTAGAAGTTAAGAGTGATCTTAGGCTTGGTCTATCCCTAAGTTACAAATATGCTAATCTTGAAGTACACTATAACTGAGGATCCACTATACAGCACATTTTCACTTTAGCAGATATTTATGATGCTAAACATCATACTTACCTCTCAACATAATGTCTATAGTCCATAACAATTTGATTCATTCCATGAATAGTTGAAATGCTAAAGTAATAAGTCAAGTAGCTTAATTTTGACTTTCTCGTGTCAATTTGTTCATTTGCAACTTTGTTTCCATAACCTTTTGATACCAGCCACCCAAACATCAGGCGCATTGTAAAGTAATAAAAGATCTCAATAAATGAGGTTATGGATATGCCTAAAAACAATCCAAATGCACCGCCAGTGTAAGCAATGAAGTCAATCTCAGTAAATTGACGCTTAAGGACATACGGAAAATATGAAATTGTATTAAACTTCACTATTGTAAAAAGAAAATGATTTCGAGGTCTTGTGCGTTCAAGATGTGTGTCCAAGAAGTAAATTGGGATTGGTTTTCTGAAAAATTTCATGAAAGGATTAAGAACTAAGCTGAAGAGATATTTGTGCTAGATCAGAACTCCTTACATATAATCCGGTAAGATTCTTTTTACATCATAAACAATTTCTTTACAGTATGGAAAGCATTTGCATAAATCCGAACTATCCAGCTCTGATTCGACTTGTTTGTAGCATGCCATGTCATGAAGTCCACATACTTGAGTTGATTCTTCATCTGGAAAGGAAGAAAGTTAAAAATGTAAGATAATGAAGAGCTTTGAAGCTACTTTTCAGAATTTTTGAGGTTATGTTCCAGATTTTTTAGATTATGTTCATGGATCTTTGAGGTTAATTCCTAAGCTGACAAAAAGACTCACGAAACATAAAGAACTGAACGCATCCACAAACTTCTAACGTCCGATTGATGAGGCATTCTTGCTTGCAGTTCCCTTTTGTGTAAATATTGAAATACTTCAAAACTCGTTCATCTTCGTCATACTCGACACCATCAGCAACAAAATAGCAGCCTCGTCTGTAATTATTAATGAAAACATTCATAGTGCCGTGCCTCTGATTATCACAAATTAATCAGCACATTATCAAGATTGAAAAACAATTCTGACAACCTGAATAATTTTAAATGCAAAGTTTTCAACCAAAAGTCCTTAAAAAAAATACTCACATTGCTGACGCATGGTCCTTTAAATTATCATCAATTTGGATCTGCTTAGGTTCAACAATGAATGTCATTCGACTATCCGGATGGTTGTAAAATGAAATAGCATCTTTGTTGTAAGTCTCGTATGGACTATGTATGTAAACACGTGGCGTTGGGAAATTAAAGTATTCATAAGTTCGAGTCAGTTCTTCAACGGATGATTTTAATCCTTTTGTTAATTCTGAAATGTAAATAAAAAAATTGGACCTGGCTTCTGTCAAACTTATTGGATTTGTAAGGTTTGTGTCCTCCATTGGCATTGAAGGACGTTGATATTTTTCAATTTTTAAAGCATATCCAGTATTGTGTTTAAATCGGAATATTCTCGGTGCATTTTCAAGGTTTTTATATAAATTATTAGCACCGACTGTATTGAAGTTGTAACAGATTCCATTTGGTCCGATAATTTTAGCAAATAATGGCGCAATGAAGTCACTGAATGTGGATCTTAAAAACAGTTTTTGAAATGACATTGTGAATTGATTGATGCGGTCTGTGATGTCATTTGTTGGGATCCTTGAGATGTTGTAGGTCAGTAAGTAATCGTCAGATATGAGGAGGCCAATGGCTTGCAGGTTCTTTAATCTATTTTTGAAGAAAAAAAGTAAAAAGTTGAAAAAAATTGAAAAATCTTGAAATTTACACATCTTCAGATAGATCGTCAATAGTCATATCTTTAGTTTTCAATCTTTCCTTTACATCGTGATAAAAAGAGAAGGTCTCATTCCCATAACTTAGCAGATCAAAGCAAAGGGTCACTGCTGGAAATGGAATCTGTCAAGATTAGAATAAAAATTTGTTTAAAAATAATTTTAAATTCGAATTTGGGTTGAATTATCAAGAATTTTTAAATATTTACTAACCTGAGTCACAGGAACAGCAACATCAGATACATAAATCACAGTTGGATCCTCCCGAACGATCACCAGAATTTTACCAATCAGCAGTAAGCAACAAATGACTGAAATAATTGCAAAAATTGTCCAAAATATTTTCTCAACCAAATGAATGTCATCGCTGCTCAAATAAGGAAATCCGTGGATCGAAGATTCAGAACAAAATCTTTTTAATGATTTAAGTTGCATTTTTACGGTTGTTACTGTAACAAAGTAAGCTTGGATATGACATAAAATAACCAGAATTTTCATATTAATTGCATGCAAAATTTTATTCGTGTTGATTTTAATCAAAATTTTGTTACAATTTAAACATGAAAACAGGGTTTGTAAAATCTGGGTTTTGTAGGAGCCACTTACTTGATTCACAATATGTTTTGACGACTTAATATAAATTCTACATAAATCTTACTGGAACGGCTCCTGCTGAAAAATTCCTGTTTATTGCATTTTATTGGATTTTTAACTGGCCGCAATTTCCGATGTTATAAGGTGGTTATAAGGAGGTTATAAGTCCAGAAACTATAAGTCCAGAGATTATAAGTCCAGAAAATCAAAGTGATTAAAGGTTTATAAGTCCAGATACAAATTGCACCTGGACTTAAAAACCTCACGTGCAGTTTATAAGTCCAGGTACAAAAACAGCTGGAATTATAAACTGCACGAGAGGTTTTTAAGTCCAAGTACATTTTATATCTGGACTTATAAACCTTACGTGTGGTTTATAATTCCAGAAAAATTATAAATTTTACTTATAATCTCCCAGTGCGATTATAAGTCAAGATACATTTTTCTGGACTTATAATCTTTGAAAATTATTTGAAACTTATTTAACTTATTTTAAATTTTTTACTTTAAGGCAATTCTACACATGAATTTTTGAAAACTTCACACAAAGAATTCACATTTAATAATTTTTTCCTCTAAAGTACCTTATATATCCTTTTAAGCTGCTGTATTTCATTATACCCCTTGATAATAACTTATTAAGATTTTTTATGCCTTAATCAAGGATAAATTTCAATTCTTTGGAATTAAAAATTAAAAGTCAACTAGTGTATCGGGTAGAAACCCAATGCGGATTATATTCACACCGTATCATCAAAAGTCTTATGGATAGACCAAGATTTGCTCAGTATAAGTATGAAGGTATGAAGCTTGATAAGTCAGCTAAGCTTCGCTCAGCATAAGTTTGAAGGTATAAAACTAGCGAGTCAGTTGAGCTTCGCTAAGCATATGTTTGAAGGTTTAAAGCTTAACGAACATTCTTTAAAAGTTTTTTTAAAAAAAATTTTCATCCAAAGTTTAATTTTATAAAAATCACAGTAAACTTTTTTATTTGAAAAATTCGTAAGAAAGGAAAGTTTTTTGCTTTTTCTGAAGCAACGGCTGTTCCTACCTTGCCCAAAAACAATACAGCTCTTCTATAGAGCAGTACGGTTCAAATGCAAAAAACTAGAAGTCTCTAAGATGTCTCGTTATTGAGATTTCTTGCTGATTAACTTGCATGGTTGTTTGCTTGTTTACAGAAAGCGTATTTTGCGATTTTCTCAGCAATGCCACAACCAATTTGAAATCTGTTTTTTGCAAAAGATGTGAAATTCCAGCCATGAACTTTTTATCTCTGAACATTTTAAGCTATCTTGTTCCATTTCCTCACAAATTTTGAAAAACTGATTTTTCAATCTGAACAAAACCAATAGATTCACACGTGAAAACGGTGTGAACATACTTGCATTTTTAACGAATCAAATTCTCAAATTATATGGATCAAAAAATTCACAAAAAATGAAGAAAAGTTCAAATGAAATGTTCATTACATTTTATATAAAGTATAAAAAGTAGCGTTGATCGAAACCCAACTGGTGCTAGAGTAAAATTGAGAATGTATGAAGTCGAAAAAACTTCAGTCATCTTGGATCTTCTGATTGATTTCTTTTAAATCGCTAATTCAAAATGCTTCTAAAAGTGCTAAAAACATCAGCTGCTGCATTTAGGATTCAGTAAATATTTAGTGATAAAGATTTTTTATGATGTTCAACTTTAAGGCACTAGGTTCAATAACAGAAACTTAATAAAGAAAAAAAAATTTGAATAAGTTTCAAATAATTTTCAAAGATTATAAGTCCAGAAAAATGTATCTGGACTTATAATCGCACTGTGAGATTATAAGTAAAATTTATAAATTTTCTGGAAATATAAACCACACGTAAGGTTTATAAGTCCAGATATAAAATGTACCTGGACTTAAAAACCTCTCGTGCAGTTTATAATTCCAGCTGTATTTGTACCTGGACTTATAAACTGCACGTGAGGTTTTTAAGTCCAGGTGCAATTTGTATCTGGAATTATAAACCTTTAGTCAATTTTATTTTCTGGACTTATAATTTTATGTGCACTATTTTTGTATCTGGACTTATAATCTCTGGACTTATAACCCAGCATCGCAATTTCCTTATCCTTTCGTTCGTGAGCCAATTGACGATCTTTAAGGGCTTTCAACTCGTCAGTTCAAGCAAGCGAGCAGCTGCGACTCTCAATCAAGTAATCATCTGATTGGTTTTTAAGCGGTCAGTTCTTTGCAGATTTTGATATTCGTTTTTTAAAAAATACGGCTCTTAACTTACTTTGTGGATGATATCAAACTGAAAACACCAACAACACTTTTTAACAGCATAACACCTGTAAATTAATCAATGAAAATAAAATTTCGAGTACCACGACAGAGTACCAAGACTCATATGGAGAACTACCATCCAACCGATGAAGCTAATAAATTCATTTGCGATGGAAGTTCTCAATTGCTGGTAAAAAGTGGGAGCATGTCAAGGCACCAAATGGACCATCAGCTAGAAGTGGACACAGAATGATTTTACATAAAAAGAGAATTATTTTATTTGGTGGATTTCATGATAATAATCAGAGCTTTTTGTACTTAAATGATGTTTGGATGTTCTCAATGGATAAATATGCATGGACGAAGGTTGAAACTGATGAAATTGCACCGACAACGAGGTCTGGGGTTGGACTTGGTGTTGTTGGTGATGATAAATTTGTCGTTTTTGGAGGATATACTAAGTCAAGTACTAAAGGTAAGGCTGATTACCACTTATGTGGGCTTTAAACAGTTGTATGGCTTTTATTAGAGGAGGCTTTTATGGTAGTAAGGATGGTTTGAGAAGGCTCAGATATAAAATGACAATTTTGCCGCTCATTCGTCGAATTTTGTTTACAATTGAAACTTTTTCTGTTAAACTGACGGATTTCTTGGACTTAATGCTGACATTTCTGCACATTCGGTTGTTACGTTGCTGTATTTTGTCACTATTCGGCCGTTGTTTAACTTTTATCGATGGATTTTTGGGAATACTAGATTTGTATAAGTTTTTAGGGGAATGCAACTATGCAATATTTGAAATAAAATTAAATAAAGATAGAATAATAGAAAAATCAACTTTATTTTTGACTAAAATGTCATTTTAATGTTCAAAAGAAATTAGCAAGAAATCAAAAATATTAAAGAAAAATTAAAGATTGAGGTGAAAAAATGCAACAAACAGAATTTTAAGCTCTTGATGCCATCAAAACAGTCACTAAGAATGCGTCTTCTTCTTTTTTAAATGTTTAAATCTCATGTGAGCAAGGAACTTTGATCGATTTTTATAATAATTTCCACACAAGTCACATTGATGCGTAATTTCCGTATGAACACTAATTCGATGAGTGTACACAGCAAAATTATCCTTAAAATACTTTCCACATTGATTGCATTTCTTTGGATTTACCAAAGTTGCTAATCTTTTCGCTTGATTTTCATGATATTTCATATGATTTTTTAAACGCTGCATTGTTACTGTTGTATGTCCACAAGTCTCACATTTGAATGGTTTCGGACGATTCTGGTCATGGGTCGGCAAGTGTTGCTTCAAGTTTGCTTTATCTGCGAATTTTTTGCCACAAATCTCACAAATTACCGTTTTTAGGTCCTGATGGAAGTGCTTATGATGTCTAATCATTTCCTTTTTGTGTGCGTACTTCTTGCTGCAGATGCTACATTCAAGCTTCTTGTCGTGAGTCTGTTCGTGGCCGGCAAGAAGACGAATATTCCGAAAACTTTTATTACAAGTTTTACACTTGAAATTCTTACTTGAGTCATGGGTGTTCATATGAATTGACAAGCACTGGATTTTGATTTTTGCATTGCAGATTTTACAGCTTATTTTTTGCAGATGAGATTTTATGTGTTGTCTCAGTCTAGCCTTCTTTTTGAATGTTCTGGCATCAAAATCGCACATAAATGACTCGACTTTACCATCTTTATGTTTGGTCTTCATGTGAATGTCAAGAAAATATTCATGGTAAAATGTATGAAAGCACAAGGTGCACTTAAGGAGGCACTCTTTGATAATGTCGCTGTGGACTCGTTTAAGATGATCGAAAATGTATCCATTGTTTGGAAATATTTTATCGCAAAACTTACAATCGTTGATATTCTCGGACAAAAATTTTGAAAATTTTGGAATAGTTTCATATTTTGGCGGTTGTTTTAAGGATTTTTTAGGTTCTTTTGTAGAATTTTGAATTTTTGATGATATTTTTTTGGAACTTTTGGTTGATTTTGCAACTGTTTTAGGAGAAATTGCAAAATGTGATGAATTTTTATTCAAGATTAAAGAACTTTGATGTAATTTGGGCAGTTTTGTAGGAATTTCAATCTTAAATTCTCCTTCAGGCTCAGTTTTGATGTTTTTCAGCTCATTAATTTTAATCTTTTCCTCGTAGTTTCCAAAAATTTCTCCATTTTGATCACTTTTTCTTCCTTTAGGCGTCAATTTAATTAACATTGGTTCGGTTTGTGAATCGGAATCTGAATTTACAATTGATTCTTGATGGCCACTTTTACTTGGCATTAACTTAAAAATGTCAAAAAACTTCCTCGACATTTTTGGTTTAAATTTGATCTGTTTATGTTTTGAACTCTGATTGAATAATGAAAAATTTAAAATACCTGAATGAAAGTTTTACAAAGTTTAGCTAGAAAGTTTAGCTTCTTGCTCAGTAATTAAAAGTTTCCGAACCTTTTATTGGTCTATACAAACAAGTAAAGTACATTAATTTGGGTTTAATTGAGATTCTATTTATATCGAGCTACAAAAACAATTGCCTTAAAAACTTTTTAAAATTTCCAAAAACAAGATCTTGACTTAAATGAATTTCAAGTCACTAATCCTATTCAATAAACTATAAAACATGAATATATCATTTTAATCTGATAAAAACTAGCATCCAATTTTCCATAAAACATTTCAAAGCAATTCGAACTCACAGAACAAGTCAAACTGTGTCTAATCGCTTTAAAACTTTGGACTTATCCTCAAAGATCTTGGAACATAATCTAAGAAAATCTGTAACATAACCTCAAAACTTTTGTAGGTTTTTGGTTCAAAAGCGGTTTCCGCATAAAAATGGTGCAGAACTGATGTAGAAAGTCCAAGGATATTTGCCACATTTAAAGTTCTTTTCCTTTTCCTCGTGACTTTGTCGATAACTTTCCAAATGTCCATTTAAACTCTTTGCCACACACGTCACAGACACAACTTCGGTCGGTCTTTCATGAACTGTCTTGATGTGAATCTTCAACTTTGCTTCAACTGCTTTTTTAAAAGTTCCACATTCATGATCTCTTTTGTGAGTTTTAAGCGCTCGACTCGTCTTGACACAGAGGATGCAAAAGTCGCATTGAAATATGTTGTCTGTATGGACCTCCTGTCCTTGTATTCCCATTTGAGTTTTAAAGACTTTGCCGTCATAGTCGCAGGTGAATTGCTCAAGCTCAAGTGCTGTAACCTAATTTGGATGGATTACTGACATGAGTATCCTTAAACTTCCCCTCTTGTTGAATTTCTCTTTACAAAAGTTGCAACTGAATTCAAGGCCTGCTGTTCTCGGATGAAGGTTCTTCATTTACTTATTCATGCTCTTTTTGGTTAATTCCTTGCCCCAGACTTGACATTCGACTCCATCTAGAATTATTATTTTTCTTGGTGGTTTTTTTTAACCGATTTCAGTTAAGTCTGATTGATATGCTGGACTGTCAAAAGATCTGCTCCAATGTGACCAATGCGCAAAGTTTTGAAAAACGAGTTGTGCTTTAAAAAATTCAAACATTGTAGAAAAAATCTCAAAATAAAAGTGAAACTTAAAATAACAAGTTTATGATTGATTTGCAAAAAATAAAATCTCAATCAATTTTGGCAATAAATATCTCAAATTTCATATTTTCACAATCAAAACAACCTTAATAGCTATCAAATCAAGTCAAATAAATTAAAACCAAAAAAAAAAAATTTAAAAACAGTCAAAAACAATGTCAAGAAAAATATCTGAATTCTTCAGACCTCCGCAAAGTGTTTCACATCCAATTAGGATCACAAATAATCTTCAAATTAAAACTGAACCTGAAGTTTGTTTTGAAATTAACTTGGACGATGTTGAAGGAATAAAACCAACACTTCCAGCATCAATGAGCAGCAAATCTCAACAAATTCAACTGAAATCCGCAAAATATTTGAACATCCAAGAAGATAAAACCAACAAAATTCCAGACAACATCAAATCTAAGCGGAAACAAAACCTTCGATTCAATTTCCCAACAAAATCTCATCAGAATAAGTCATTACAATGTGGATTTTGCATTCAGAGATATGAAACGTGCTCCCAGCTAGTAAAGCATTTAAAAAAGGATCATGGTTTTGGACTAGCTAGCAAGTTTGAATGCGATTTTGATGGTAAAGTCTTTAATAAGAGATCTGGCATTTTAGCTCACATGAAATGTCATAAATTGAACGTAATTTGTAAAGTTTGCAACCTTGAAATGAAGTTTCTATCCCTAAAGGACCACATGCTGTCAGTCCACTCAGACGAGAGGAAGTTCAAATGCCATCTTTGTTCAAAAAGCTTCAAATTGCCGAGTGTGCTTAAGAATCATTTAATGAGTCATGACAAGCAATTTGAATGTAAAATTTGTGGTAAGAAATTCAGAAACGGACCTGATTTAAAGTTTCATATTAAGCAGTTCCACGAGAATCCGAGAAGCTTTAAATGTGAAATTTGTGAAAAAGGATTTTTTGATAAAGGAAATTTCAAAAAGCATTTAAAGACTCACGACAAGAACAGGGACAAGGCTTACAAATGTGATCGATGCAGCTACTCAGATGACAACAAGGCACACTTGAAAAAACATCAAAACTTTCATGCAAGATGGGATGCAAAAGTTGGAAAAGACGGTGTAAAATGTCCAAAATGTTCAGTCATGTTTAAGGATGAAAAGCATTTGAGCTTCCATATTGCTGTTGTCCATCCAAAAGTTTTATTCCAATGTGACTTGTGTGCGATGTATTCCAAAACAAAAACTAACTTTGAGAAGCACATGCGAGTTGTGCATTTAAGAAATAAGAAAGATAATGAATAATTTTGTAATTCATTCTTTTCGTGATGATTTAATTCTTAATTTTACTCTCACAATTCGCTATGTCAAGCAAGCGAGCAGCTGCGACTCTCAATTTAGTGATCATCTGATTGATTTTTAAGCGGTCTGTTCTTTGCAGATTTTGATATTCGTTTTTTTAAAAAATTTGGCTTTTAACTTACTTTGTGGATCCTAACACACCCACCCTCATCACTTTTTAACAGCATAGCACCAGTAAATTATTCAATAAAAATAAAATATCAATTAGAAAAATTCAACAAGCTCCTGTATTTGTAAGATTTATATTCAGCACAATTCCAGAATCGCACCGGCTTAGTGTTGGATTTCTAACCAATTTATCGTCTCGTAAGATTCAGAAAATCACATGCGACAATGCATAACTAATAGGAAGCAACTCAACTTCAAAAGGGTAGTTCAGTAAAACTGACAGAATCAGTTGGAGGTGATATAAGTTAAGGAGATGCCATTCTTCAACAGATCCAGTACAATGTAATTGAAACTTTAAAGTACTCATTCATGAAAATTTTTATCCAGACTCCATTGTTGGGTTGGTTTCAAGCTGGATCAAATTCCTCTCCTATTTGGTGTCTTCCTTTGTTGACTTGTTCGAATTGATTCAATTTAATAATTTCCTTTTTGGACCTAGTTTAGATCATTCCTCCATACAAAACATGCTCATCACAACTTACTCGAAGAACTGCTTTAAATTCTTCCAAATTTCTACAAATACCTTAGAAATGTCAAGACAAAGCTCATCACAGCCAAAACTTAAATTGCAGGAATCATGAGAAAAAGTATCATTTAACGGTTTCTTACGATTCAAAAATTAACGGTTTTCTGAAATTTAAATCATTGGCTAGTCCATTTTCAAAAAAATCTAGTGCACCACCGAAAAAATAAAGCTGCTAAAAAATTAATAATTTAAAAAAAAAATAATTATAAGAAATGATTATTAAAAAAATAATAAAACGTAAAAAAAATTTATTTTACCAATTTTTTTTCAATTTTGTGCATTGTTGAAACAAGTTTTCGTTGACAGATTTTACCAAGATTTTACTTCTTCAATCCAAACAAATTCCACGTTTTTAAATCGCTGACAAAAGGGACTTAAATCTGATTGAGTTAAATCTTTTTTGTTGAATCCTCCAAATTTAATGTTATTAACATCATCATCAGTCATTCCGGCAACATGCTTTTCTTCTATGCTGCTTGAGTCTGGTTTTATATTGCAGGTGTAGCCAAACAAATCACCATAAAATTTACATTTTAAGCATGCTACATATTTCAAATTAACAACACAAAGCAGAAAAGTCAACAAAAGTGCAAAAAACTTCATTTTTAAAAAATCACACGCGGAAGTCCAAAAGTTCACAAATGCCATAGAAAAATTCACAAACTTTCAAGCTAATCAGCACATCTACGTGTCTTTTTATTAAGTCCACAAATTTCTTTATTTTAAATATTTTCATTTCCTCAAATTTCACAATTTTGTAAAAGTTTAATCAACAATTTAAGGATAAAAGCTTGAAAACATCAAGAAAATGAGCAAAAGCATCTCCGAACTGATTAAAAGAGAACGAAGACTGAGAATATTGAGACTCACAAGCTGTTGTTGTTGTTGTTGTTGTGATTTTTGAGAGTTGAGACTTGTCAATGCTTCTTTTTGTTTACTCTCACTTTTGTGCTTATCACTTTACTTTGAGCGAGTCAATTTAATTGTGATGCGAGCCATAAAGCCTCAAAAAAAAGTTTAATGCAACAGAAATGAAAGCCATATTAAAAACTTTAGCCTAAAGTAGTGGTGGCCAACCTTTTTCGTGTCACGGCAAACCTTGTGGTTAAATCATAACCAAAACCGCACACAGCATACGGTTCATGGGGTTTCTAGAGTGTTTTACACAAGAGAGTGCCGCGGCACATGGGTTGACCATCATTGGCCCCAAAAAAATTAAACTGCTCCCAAAGTGTAAGCTCAGGTTGTTCCCTATTTAGGCTCCCTAATTATGCATTCGAGGTTTAACAGTGATTCTTTGTACTTTAGGATTGCTAATTCTATTTTGGACGCCCATGAAATTCCAACAAGAGCAACAGCAATCAGTTACATTAAAATTCGTTAGGAAATCCTTAAAAAAAATTTCAAGCATCAAAACAACAGCTGACAATCCACATCCAATCAATAAAATTACAAAAACAGGAATTAAATCAACAATCTTTAAATAATCCTTTTCATCTCGAGTTTGAGTATTCAGCACATCTGAGTAGCCAGTTGATACAAACACGTTCCACATGTGAGGCAGTCCAGCTTGAAATGACAAATCCATGTAATACTGAAGACGAGTGATGAATGGATTTAAGTAGCTTGCTTCCAACTCGATAAACTTCCATGTTAGTTCCTCTTGCAGGAGATAAAAGTAATCAGACACAAATTTGCCATTTTTAAGCTTTGAAGCTAGAGAGATTCTAGCAACATCACAAGTCCTAATAAACACATAACGCTGCTCAATGACATATTTATCGTCTTCATCTCCCATTGTTACTCCTGACAAGTTGAGTCTTGGCTTAATGTCTTCAAGAAAATAGGAATCTTTTAGTCCTGATTCGAATCCATTGTCAGCAGTTAGTTCATAACTTGATGCTACTAGCTCGTCCACAGTTTTGAGTCTACCTTCATGAGCTGGTTCAATCATAAATGACGTGATGACACCTTCATACAAATTACTAAGGATGAATACAGAGCAGCAGATGATGTTAAGCAAAACAGCAAGAACAAAACGATTTCGATGAGAAAAAGCAGCTCCTTGACGAATAAACATTTTAAAAATGCCAGCAGCAAGTCGCCAGTGAGAGTCGACAGCACCACGATCATGAAATAATTTCCAAACAGCAACAGTACTAATAATTGCAACAATAAAAACCATCCAAGTGAGTCCATCGAATGGTTTGATGAAGATTAAGTCAAATAATGCAGCTTTTTGTGGAATTGGAACTAAAGCACAGTAGCTCTTCTTATCGTATATAAACAGTCTACGTGAAGGTAATTTGACTGCTATAGCTGTGTTCAGTGTCAGGTCCATTTGACGTCTACCCCATAAAGTTATAAATTGTGATGAATTTTCCATAAGAAGGATCTTAAATCGTGCATTTTGGACGAGGGCGATGGCTTTAAGGAAATACTGTAAAGGTGTTGCAATTCTATGGTTAGTGATAAGTGGTGGCTGGTAATAAAGTGGCACTCTGTACTCATAACCTTTTAAATTCTTCAACTTATCTGGAAAAATTAATGTTGAATCATCTGGATTCTTGATTATTTTGCCTTCATACGCAAGCGAATACAGAATCTCATAAATTATATCACTAGATGGCGTCATGTGAACCATCGCAACCTGTAAAAATCCTAATTTTGTGAATGTTTCTAAACCTTTGGTTCTGTGCTGTATTGTCAATGATTTAGGCATGATACAAAGGACTTTAGCTTCATGATGAAAAACTGCTGAGTTAAGTTGACTGTCAATTAGATTTGTGACTATGTTCTGGTTTGGGATATAAAAATTTAAAATTAGATCTTCCCAAAGATCCCCCCCCCCCCCCCCCCCCCAGAAACTTAGACACCAACATTTACCTCATTAATGCTGTCAAAAATCAATATGATGACTGATACTTTCCACAACTTCCTTTCTAGAATTTTGGTATGAAAAGTTGACAAAACAACAACAGGATTTTCATCAGCAACACATTGAGTGATGTCTTGAACTTCTAAAGACATAGCTTTGCCTCCTAAGGTTCCTAGTAATACGTTTTGAGTCTCAACTTTCGAATGCGTAATATCGTTTGCGATTTTGCAGATACTTGTTGAGAGTTTGTCGTCCGTTAATGTTATATGGATTAACTTAGCTATACAAATAGCTGCGTCAACAATCAAGACACTTAATAAAAATTTAAGAATCTTCATAATTTTATTATTTTACTAGTTTCGAAGCTGTCAATATTGTGTTAAGCTGTAAAAATGAAACAATAAAATTTGAATTGATTTTTTTTTTAACTTTTATGTCGATGCTTACAATGCATTTATTGGCTGTGGACTAGGATGACCATCATGCGGAGAAATGGCATTAGTGGTCTAAATGGTAGAGCGTTGGCCTTCCGTGCCAAAGGTCCTGGGTTCAATCCCAGGCCATGTCTTATTTTCATTTGTTGGGTGTAGTATTGATGTCTTTGGCACAGAATATGCTTCATTTGCTAGGTTTACAAGGATATAATAGCATCTGGAAGATTGCATTACAGAATCTTGCGTACATGAATTATGACTAGGTACATTGCTTGGTACATCAGGTAAAATGACGTACTCGTGTCTTTGCAATGTTCCTTTAGCTGAAAGGCTGGACCTTTCACACATTTTGATAGGATGACCATCAGCACTTCTTAATTTTTTTTTTCTATTCTGTCTTAATTCTCCCAAGTTGGGCTATTACACATCGCTAGCCTTAAAGGTCAATTTGGGGTCAAGGACCACTGTAGGTGGCACTGAAGCTGCCTCTATCGCTCCAATTTCTAATGCCAAGTACAATACAGTGTCTCTGTCAACAACTTTTTCCCGAGGAGTTATTGAAGCTTATAATTGAGCTAAATCATCCTGATAAATATCTGGTCATCCTCCAGCAGCCTGTAATCGATTGTATAATCATAGATCCTTTTGCGTGCATTTAATATAATTTTATGTTTAATTCATTCAACTAGCAATTAAATGAACTGTCTGCCTTATTGATCAAAATTGTAAATTAAATGTGTTTTCAGCTATTCTTTTGTTGAAATTGAATCATTTACAAAATATTTTTAGTAAAAAGTTCCGTTTAAGTCTGACAAGCTTGTTAGTCAGTTGACAACTTTGTGTCAAAATTTTTGGTAAAATTGGCAATTATTAACTTTTATTCACTTATTTTCTTGAGTATATTCAAACATTCCAGCTCCAATTCTTCTCATCATCACCATAATACTTTAGATTTACCAAGATTGAGACAAGAAAAAGTTGGCAGTCAATTTTGGGTTGCATTTGTAGACTGCGATTCGAATTATTGTGATGCTGTTGAAAAGACGTTCGATAAAATTGAAATGATTAAGAGACTCATCAACAGATATCCTCAAGATCAAGCCTATGTAACTAGTTCCAATAAAGTCATGCCAACTGTGAGCATGAATCTCAAATAACACTCTAAGTTCCATTTCCAGCACTAGTGATTGTCTGTCTAATGTTCTAAGCCATTTGATGTACGGTTCTTTGAGAGTCGATTATAAAACGACTTCTGACTTTGTGGATCTTCTAAAAACGAAGTCAAATAATTCTAAAATTCTATTTTATGTTCTTCGTGCAACATGGAATGAGAATGAATTGGATTTTGTGGATATTTTGGCTAATAAACAGCTGGTGCGTGCGTTTAATTTGATTGAGAATTTTAAGCTATTGAACCTTAAAATTCTGAAAATAGAACAAAAAAAATAACCTAAAAAAATTCAAAGTTTCAAAAAATTCAAAAATTTAATAGTTTTTCATTTATTGATTCAAAAACTCATTTTTTTCAACAACATTTTTAATTTATAAATTCCTAATTTGAACTCACTATTGACAATCTTTCCTTCTTCTCCCAAGCTTCATCCCAAAACTTTAACAGACGTCCGTCTACATTTAAACAAAAGTTCCTAAAGTCCCTTAACATTCTAAGTTGAAAGATTTCATCGGAATTAGCGATTGTGTGTGACTTCCATCGCTTATTGGCAATCATGTGATTCCATTGCCATAAAAATCCTACAGGATGCTTCCTTGGCATACCAGAGAAGCTCTCATCATCAGAGTCACGACTTCCATTGCTTGAATTATTTTGAACACTTCGATTTATATAATTTTCTTTTTGTGGTGCTGAATTTGGCAACGATTGCTGCGTATGATAATAATTTTTCAGTCTCTTTTGTGATTTTAAACTTTCAGTTGGACTCGAATGTTGAACATTTCCCATACCAAGTCGTCTTAATGTGCTTCGTACTTTATTTGTTGCTGATGTTAAAAGGATAAACATATTACCCGTCACATGGACATATTGCCAATCTGGTGAGATGTCATTTGATCCAGTTTTAACCTCACTTTCACGTAAAACGAATCCAAAACGTTTAACAATTTCTTCCTGAAAGAGCAGCATTCGATCTGTCCAAGTTTCACGTTTAAAGTCCTCAAAGAGACTTGTTCGGCTCTGTTGAAGGCAATCAATGTTGAGTGGGATGAAGATTGGACCACGAAGAGGGTCTGACTTTTCAAATTGACTGAATGGTTCAGCTAGTGGATCACATGGGATCGGTACGAGTTGGTAGCCACATTGTTGTGCTTTACGGCTCCAGTTGTAGATCTGTCGGGTGCAAAAAACATCAAATTAGTCAACTTTGGTCATTAGAACCTCAAAATTATCTCAATTCGCTCAACTTTAATCAACATAACCTCAAAATCATCAGAAATACTTATTTTTGATTTTCGTAACCTTAAAATCATCCGAAGTCCCTCCAAATTTACTAATCATAACCTTAATAAAAGTCAATACTCACCAAATCATAAACAATAGGACCACTAGCCGTAACCCACTGAACAACAATCTCAAAAGCATTTCCAGGAATGAAATGTTTGTGATACCTGGCATGTCCCCATTCAGTTCTATCACTTTTTTGTGATAAATCAATTTCTAGATGTGAATGCCTGTATAATTTTCCATCTAAATTCTTTCTCTCAATTTCCTCCTTCAAAAATGATGGAACATCATTCTCACTTGGCGTTGTTACTTCCGTCGTTGGTGTTTGTGAAGCTTTCGTTGGTGGTGTTATGAATGCTATTGGAATCTCAACTTCCATCCATTCGAAACTAAATGCTTCATGATCACCAAGTGGTGGCTTGTAATCTGCTGAACTTATGTCTTGTGGGACAATGTAGTACAAATAAAATCCAGGCACAACTGGCATTTTTATGTCACCGCTCGCATGACAAATAAGTCGTTGATCTCGCATAGCTTCTAGTATCTCAATTGGATTTGTGACTCCTTCTACTCGATTATAGACCCACATTATGGCATCATATGATGTGAACACAAGAGATGGCATGCTTGGTAAAGGTTCAAGGAACCCAACACCGTTGTTTAAGTTGCGGAAGGCTTCGAAGATTTCAGTGATTGGTGATGTGACTTTGAATTTTGGTGGTTCTGGCGCGAAACTAAAATTTGGAAAGAATTTAAAATTATTTTTGCTGACGTAACCTCATAAATTTTGTACAAAATCTTCAATTTTGAAGACATAACCTCAAAGATATCCTAAAATCATCAATTTTCAAGACATTTCCTCAAAGTTTTCCCAAAATAATCATTTTTGATCACCTAACCTCAAAATTATCCCCAAAATCTTCAAATTCATTAATATAACCTCAAAAATAATCAACTCACCAATCATCGTTGTCCTCACTTTCTGCTTTAGCATTCTTCTCAGCTAGCTGAACCTGCAACTGCATAAACGTCGATCTCGTCTCAATCTTCGAACCTGATCTAATCGTGGAAATATTTGAGCTATCATAGCAAATTTTCATGATACAAAATTGAATTTAATCCCGCCAAATAATGAGATGCAAAATCCAAAAGTAAAAATGGTTTCATCGTAAAAAAAAATGAGCGAAAAACATTTAAAAAATGGAGAAGAAAAAGAGAAGAAAAAAGAAAAACCTTTAGCGACAAATAATTGATGACCTTTTTGGAGGTTATATGCAACTAAACTGAGTGGAACTTCCAGGTTGCCTACTCAGAATAGTTTTTTTTTGTAGGTTATTATGTTAGTGACGTGCGATAATTTTTTTTGTAAGCATGCAATTATGTTAGGGTACGTATGTGTTCAGTTTGGTGATTTTATTGTTATGAGTTGTGTATTAAATTAGGTAAAAAAATGCCTAACTTGTGAATTAATGTCTAATCTACCAAAAATATTGAAGATTTATTCTACCTTGGTCTTAATCTTTCCGGAAATTTGTTGCTTCCAACTCTTTCTCTAAACGGTGAATTTTGCGGTGCCTGAAAATTTTTAATAAAGATTTACAATTAATAATGATAATTAGGTATTCTGACAGCCTTGTCCATGAAGCGATGTGAAATTCTACCTTAAAAATAATAAAATTGATTGATGGAGAAAACCAGATAAAATTTGGTGAGAGTTCAGATATTATAAATGAGGGACTGAACTTTAAAATTGAGACAGTTTATTTTTTAAATTTTTGATGTGGAGGCACCTAAACCACACAAATCTAGTGTGTACCTGTACCTTGAGACCTTGGTGAGAAGAAACCTGAATCTTGGGAACTTAGTGTAAAGACACCTGAACCTATGGAACTAAGTGTGAAGAGACCTGAACCTTGGAAACTTAGAAGAAACCTGAAACTTGGGAACTTAATGTAAAGACACCTGAACCCATGGAACTAAGTGTGAAGACACCTGAACCTTTGGAACTTAGTGAGAAGAAACCTGAAACTTGGGAACTTAGTGTGAAGACACGTGAACCTTGGAAACTTAGTTTAAAGGCACCTGAAACATGAAAACCCGGTGTAAAGACACCTGAACCATGAACACTTAGTGCGAAGACACCTTAACAATGAAAATCGTGTGTGAATGCACCTGAACCTTGAAAAAACTAGTGTGAAGACACCTGAACCTTGGGAACCTAGTTTTAAGGCACTTGAACTTTGGGAACCTAGTGTGAAGGCTCCTTAACAATGAAAACTTAGGTGTAAAAGTGCCTGAGTCTCAAAGCTTAAGTGTAAAAGCACCTGAGAATGGAGCTTGAATTTCTTAATCCTGTTCTAATTGCCTTAACATAGATTCTAATCTAGTTTAAATAATTCAAAATGCAGTCAGCAATTAAGCCTTTATTAAGATTAATCTTAAATTAGTGTCATGTTAGTTCCTCAAGCTTAAGTTAGAACTTCCAGATGCATTTGTTGAATAGTTTTAGTGCACTATTAGATTTTTTTTTAAGTTTAAATTAGAAAATGTTCTAATATTGTTTTAAAAAAATCCCTCACAATCAAATCAAACCCCAAAAATATGAAAAATAATAAAAAGATAGAGATAGCATGATAGTGAGTAAGATAAAGATAATGATAGATGGATAGAGAGTGCAAAGAATGAAAATTAATGAGTGTGAAAAGTGCATGAAGAAGAATAAGAAAATCTTAAAAAGCACCTGATTTTGGCTCACAGCCGGTGGTCTTGACTGAATGCTCGTACTCGTACTGTGTCTTCTCCTTGTCAAGTGAGATGTTGTTGGACTTCCCTAAAGGTTTTTTGAATTTTTCGTGTCAGTTTATTTTGGAAATTAATTTTTTTTTGAAATATTTTGAATGTTTGTGAATTTTAAAATGATAAAATTTTGGAAGATAAATGAAAATCTTTGGCAATTTTTGGGGTTTTGGGGAAGCTGCTTGACAATGATGCGACCAGTTAGCACCCAGTTTAAGGATGCATTCTTAGGAATATCAAATTGTTTTGCATAGAAATATTGATTGTTGTGATTTAAGATTAGGGTCCTACTAGAGTAAGACTTAATTTATAACTTGGCTATAATCTTAAGCTCTATATTTGACCTTATAAACTCATACACCAAGAAACCTTAAGAATACATCTAAATATCACATCAACATGAGGCATCCTCAAAGGACAGCTCTTGGCTAAACCAAGCATTTCCCTCTAATGTTTGAAAATTACCAAAGATTTTTTTAAAATATTTTTTTAAAAAAAATAATAAAACGATTTTTAAAAAACTAATTTTCAAACTCAAAAAAATTTAGCATAAAAACTCAAAAGCTTCAATCAAAATCATTCCAAATTACAGCCAATTTGTTTTTGTTCTCTAAAAAGTTTCATGCGTCACTCTAATTTCTTAAATTATTCATGGAATGTTTAGGGTCGATATGTTGAATTTTAATTTTATTCTAGGTTAGGATGGGAGTGGGATGTGTAAAGATTTGTATTCTAGGAATCAGATCTATTTTTACTTTTGTATGGATAAGATTCTGAAGCTGATAGTTTGGTAAATCCTCAAAAGTAACTTAGATCGACCATTAAATAATCTAAGTCATACTTCTATGGCACCACTTTGCTGTTTATGCAGATCTGTGGTTGACGATATAGTAAACCATAACTTAAGGTTTGTGCTTCACAGTGTGAGCAGCACTGCTTAAGATCATACACTAAAGAATACAGTAAATCCATGAAAACTGTATTGCTTAAATTATAAACAATCTTTTGATGGATTTAGAAGGATGTGAGCATGATTATTCGGGAAAAGGAATTCATTTCTAAATAAATGTTGTACTTATTACTTAAAACAGCTTTGCTAAGTTGTATTTATCAATTTTTAAGTATAAACTGATCAAAAATTCAACATTTTTACTTAGAATAGCTTTATATCCTTAAAATATTATAAAATAGTAGTCTTACACTCACCCTAGGCTTTTTAACTCGCTTAACTTTGTTCAAATGCGTCTCAACAAGTCTCAAGAACTCCTCGACTTGTTGCTTCTGAATTGCCACAGTTGTTTCTTTCATGTAAATGTCACAATATTCGAGATTTTCATCCTGAATTTTCTTCATTATTGGATCTTCTTTGGGTAGGAGGTACATCCGGTAGCGCCAGTACTTCATTTGCTGGAGGGTAAAATTTTAATTTATTTAAATTATTTTTTTTGCAGTTTTTGAGAGTTTGATGCTCTTTTTATCGGAAAATCAACTGAAGATTAATTTTTCAGCTAGATTCGACTGAATTTATATCAATTTTTACTAATTTAAATATCTACAACCCTCCCTGCATATCCAGCAACTTACCTCCAATAGCATAAAGTCAAAATCACCCCTCGTACAAATATATTGATCCATATGATTCCAGTTAAAGTTCTCTAACTTTTCAGTAGTAAAATTAACACCAGACACCTCATAAGTGTCATGATTTGGTGCATGAAATCGATATCGATAGTCAACATTAATTGGTGGATACGGATGCCTTGGACGATACCTTGTGATCTTAATTTCTGATCCATAAAGTGTTATTTTATGAAATATTCTACCAATTGACAGTAAATATTCTTTAGGATGTTCGATAGCAACTGGAGCTACTAATGATGATCTTTGTTGGATGATTCCGCCACAGCATGGAGCTACTGGTGGTTTGCTGTGCGTGTATAAGTGCTCGGAGAGGATGATTAGTTGAAAACCCTATTAAAAGTGATATTATTAGTATTATTCGATTAGTAATGTCAATAGCCACAAACCTGTGACAATCTTTGTGACACTAGCTCCCTAAAGACTTCTTCAGTTGACAATGGCTTCCTTTGTACTGCTCGTAGCCTCATAAAGTCAGCATTAACATCGTCAGGTAGTAAAGTATAAATTGACAGCACATAGTCGTTGTTTAGTGCTCGTTTATCAGGAAAATAATCCGTGGTGATTGGAAGACATGCTGGAATTGTCAAAGACTTCCAGTCGACGCCTTATTGAGAGAAATTTTTTTAAAAAAAAATTTTGGAAATTTTTTAAGAAAGAGAAAAAGTTGAAAAATTATTTTTTGAATTTGAGGAAATTTAAAAGCAAATCAATTTAAAAAATTTTAATTCTAAACATGAAAATCTATTCTAAAACTGAAAAACAATCGTGCAACATTTAACATTTATGATTAAAAATTGGTGACCAAGCCGAAATTTTGATTGAATGTTATCTGAATGACATTGTATCCTGATGATTTTGGAGATCTAGTCACACTTTAATAAACATTTTGGACCAGACTTTATAAGGGTTTCAAATAAACTTCGATGTTTAGTAATTCGACATTAGTTCAGTAACGTAGCAAGGGAAGATCAGAGCTTTATCCTTGCTATGTTACTGAACTAGTTACATCAGTGGTGGATAACCTTTTCTGTGCTACGGTACACCTTCGTAGTAAGCTACTACCAAAAACGCAAACGGTTTACGGTTCGTGAGATTTCTCAAAGTTACTCGCGGGACACAGTTTGCCGCAGCACATTTGCAAACCATCACTGAGTACATCATTCAGATAACTCAATATCGAAAGATTACATAAAATTAATCACAAAAAGTAGGAGAACGAAACTATTCTAAAGAAACCAGATTTAAAAAACATTTTTTTTCGTGCCAAAATCCATAAAAGTTTTTCTTGTCATGTTGAGATGTGATGAAGTGCTTTAAAGCAAGCAAAGTTTTTATTTGTTACAGATAGTATTCTACTTTGTGGTGGATTTAAAATAATATTATTGTAATTTTGAGTAGCAATTTTTTATTGTTTTATCGAAGGACTCTCATGCACAAAAACTGGTTCTTTTTAATTGGCATAGTTAACTTCCAGGCAGAGTTGCGAAACAGGCACCTGTGACAGGTGAGAACCCTAAAATTCCTTGATAATTTATAAGGTTTTTCAAACAAAATCATACAAATTATCAAGGAATTGAACGGTTCTCACCTGTCACAGGTGGCCTGTTTCGCAACTTTGCTTCCAGGGAAAAGCATGTAAGTTATTAGATTCACGAAAAAAACACGCTCCGTTGCACATTGTTTCACTCCACACAGCTCGTTCACGTCGTCTTTCTATAGCTAAGACTCCCATCAATAGGATCCTTTCATAGACATTGAAAGCATCTCGATCGATCTTTATTTACACTTTATACGAGAAATTTGGCAACTCATATGTTATCTAACGTAAGTTAAGCGTGGAAGTTCGTGGTTTTTTAAGTAAGTCGTGTTTTTTCACTTTTAATGCAAAATTTAATAAATCATTTTCCTTTGAAAGCATCAAAAAGTCAGAAAAAACAGTCATCATGCTAACATTGAGCAAGCGTCGTGTTTTATGCCAGAACCTACGCCAGCAAAATGATTGTTTTTTAAACTTTTTGTTTTTGAGTCCTTTTCGATTGCCACTAGTTGAATTTTTAAATCTTAATAAAGCATTTTATGTGCATGAAAGTCCACTGATTTTTATTTATTTATTAAACACAAATTAATAACAACAAAAAGGAGCTTAAAGTTGACAAAAAAAATCAAGCAAGTCAACTTTAAGCTCTGATTTAAACAAACTTTCAGGATTAACTCAACAATTTTTTTGAATTGTAAAATTGTTGAATTTTCCTGTTTTTCATTATAAAGTTAATTTTCATACAAAAAACATGCACTATTTCCTACATGAGTTGTCACCTGATCAAAGTCATAATTTGAATTAATTTTGACTAAACCGATCATTTTTGAACCGAGCAGAATCCATGGTTTGGAACTCTTCTTTTGAAATTGAAATTATTTTATAAAAAATACAGAAATTTGGTGGAACAAGACTCAAAGAAATTAGAGAATTGAGCCTTTTGAAAGAGTTGATAAAGGAGCTTCATGATCCAAATAAAACCAGTTTCTCAAACTTAGATTTAATTTTAGACCTGACTACAGTCAACAGAATGACAACTCTAGTAGCAACAAAAAATAAAAATAATTTTCATAAAAAGCAAAAGATTTAAGATAGAAATAGAATAAAGAATCTGAACAAATGCAAATAGAACAAGGTTTTTCTGAATTTCCAACAGTTAATAGGATCTGGAAAATTGGAAAAACCTGGAAAGAACAGGAAAATAATAGAAAATTGGTACGCAATTGAAATAAAAGTAGAAAAAAATCTATTCTAAAAAATAAACTATTCTAAATTAAAATTAATTAAAGTTTTTTTTAATATCCGACCTATTATGATTCTTCCAGCTATTTTTCAAACATTTTTTTTGCCACAAATTTAATTTATTTTTTTTACATTGCACATTCGAGCGAGCCAACAGATGATGAGAAAGTGTGGTTGTGGATGATATTTTTTTTTTCGTTTTTTTATATAAATTAGCATTCATGATTTAAGATAGAATTTTGCATTCAAATAATTTGTTTAGGAATTTATTTTATACACCAGATGATGATGATGGTCACAGTTATGTGGATTATGTAGGTTTTTATTGGTTTTTGGCATCAACGAAAATAAAATAAAAAAAATGTTGAAAAAAGAAAAATTAAATTTTTTTTTTGAAAATTTTACATTATTTTTTTTAACTTTGAATTTAGTCCAATTGTGTTGTTGATTTTATAATTTGTAAGTTCTAATAACTCTTCAAATTTATGTTTGTTTTTATTAATATTTACACACATTTAGTACAAAAAAAATTTGAAAATTTCTATAAAGACACACAAAAAAGGGGGGTTATGGTTCATGAAATTCAACAAGAGACACTTCAGCAAAGCAGAAGTTCTAGATTTAAATTTCTACAATTGGACAATTTTTTTAACTAATTCGCAGTTAGTTTGAGTTTTGTTTTGAAATCAAATTGAATATTTGCAGCATAAAATTAATGTTTTGGACAAATTCTTCAACCTACCTGTCGTGAGTTGTGGTGTCCAATCTTGTTCACCTGTTGCACCCCAAAGCAGTGTCTTTGATGGAGTTGAGGTTGCAGTTATTGTACTAAATGATGAATTTAGTAGTGACACCTTTCGACTTTTCAAGACTATAAAAAGAGAAAATTAAAAAATTATATTATATTTGAATTTTTTTGATTCTGGTACATTTACACTAGGATTTCTAGGTAAAGGTGCTTTCACACTATACATGCAAGATTATGGTGCCTGCACACCAGTCCTCCTAAATCAAGGTGTCTTTGCACTAGAATTTTTAACTTTCAGGTTTTTTTAAACAAGAAGTTTAAGGATCAAATGCTTTCGCACATAATTTTCTAAGTTCAGATTCCTTCACACCAGGTTTTTAAGGTTCAGGTGCCTTAACACTAGGTATTTGTGGTTCAGATGCCTTATCATTAGAATTTTAATTTTCAGGTGCCTTAAATCTAGAATTTTAATATACAAGTGCATTCACACTAAGTTTTTAAGATTCAGGTGCCTTAACACTAGGTTTTTGAGGATCAGGTGCCTTAACATTAGGTTTTTGAGGTTCAGGTGCCTTAACACTAGGTCTTTGAGGTTCAGGTGCCTTAACACTAGGTTTTTGAGGTTCATGTGGCTTAACACTAGGTTTTTGAGGTTCAGGTGTCTTAACATTTGAATTTTAATTTTCAAGTATCTTAAAACTAGAATTTTAATATTCAAGTGCATTCACATTAAGTTTTTGAGGTTCAGGTGCCTTAACACCAGGTTTTTGAGGTTCAGGTGCATTCACATTAAATAACCTATTTAAAAAATGTTTACTTACATAAGCTATCATTTAAATAGTTGCCTCTATCGACTGGCGTATTGTTGTTACTGTATCTAAAGTCTTCGTCATACTTATCGATTGACCGTCCTGATAAGCTGCTATGCTGCTTTCTACCAATAGTTCCATTACTACTACTATTGTGATGAGCACACAATACATTATGAACATAATCATCAATGTTAAGGAAGCTAAATGAGTCTTCACGCTCTAAAGTTGGTTCTTGAATTTGTTTTGAAGGCACAGCCTGGTAGTGATGTTGCTGTATAAGGACACCCGTTGGTCCTTTTGGAAATATATGCGACCATCGTCTTCGATTTGATGTTAGCTTAATTGTGACATGACTTGGATCGAATGGATTGATTAAAGCTCGTCCGGTACGAACTGGAATTGCTTTTCTAGATTTTACTGTTGACAATGTTGACTGTGACATGGATTCACGGAGAGTTAATGGACCAGAATCATCACTGAAGCTATGTGAATGATGAATATCTGGATCTGACATCTTTCGGTTTCTCTGAACTCCATTATCCCAGTCTTTACTAGCCGTCATTGACATTGAAAGTGAATTATATCCATCAAAGCTTGGCACAGCAGATTTCTTAGCTTTTGGATTACTTTTTATTCCTGATGATGGAATCGCAAAGACTTGTGCATCATATGCATCATAATCATACAAAGAGTTATGAATATATTCTGTATTTGTGTCTGAATAAAAATTAATTTCATCTTTTAACTTCCGAATTTGTTGCTCCTCGATGCTTTCCTCGTCAAACTTTTTCATAAATGGAGGGAGTTTGATTCTCGGGATGAAGGATGAGTAAGCAACTTTTTTATTTGTTGAGTAAAAACTTAAATTAATCCAGTGAGGCATTGAATAGTCATCAACTGTGTTAAGTGATGGATCTTTGTTGTGGAATTTCAGGAGTGGAACAGCATGTAGGGGTTGTTCACCACAACATACGAGATCACTGCCGACACCGTTGTCGATTATCTAGAAGAATAAAGTAGAAAGATTAGGTTAAGGTATTTTCATACTTCACACAATTAATAATAGAACTAGAGTCACTATGTTCAGGTGCCTTTAAACTAGAGTTACTAGATTCAGGTGCCTTTACACTAGAGTTACTAGGATAGGGTGCCTTCACAAAAGAGTTACTAGGTTCAGGTGCCTTCACAAACGTGTTACTAGGTTCAGGTGCCTCCACAAAAGTGTTACTAGGTTCAGGTGCCTTCACAAAAGAGTTACTAGCTTCAGGTGCCTTCACAAAAGTGTTAATAGGTTCAGGTGCCTTCACAAAAGTATTGCTAGGTTCAGGTGCCTTCACAAAAGTGTTACTAGGTTCAGGTGCCTTCACAAAAGTGTTAATAGGTTCAGGTGCCTTCACAAAAGTTTTACTAGGTTCAGGTGCATTCACACTATTTTAAATACTTACCCTCTGCTTAGTGATATTCGTCAATTCCCTGTCAACTTCAAAGACACCAACGCCTGGCGTTATCACAACCGACAATTGTCCAGTACGATCAAAACTTCTATCCAAGTAATGCTTTTCGAACACATTCAGTGAAATATTGAGAACTTCCAGAAAGTTTCCCTGACTTGCTGTTGAGTTTGTTGCCGGTGGAATTATAAATCCCGGTCTTTCGTGATATTTCAACACAATATCCTTATAGGACGTAAACAGCCTTCTTAGTTGCACTAAAATTGTACTCCAATCATCATTTCGCTCATTCTGAATGGCAACACGATAAAAATCCTCAAAAAATCTTCCTTTATAGTCCATCTGAAGACAATCACGCATGTGAACTGGAAATTCTTCAAGTGACTTTGCAGCATAAAAAGTTCGCGAGAAAAGGACAATTGTGACTTCGTGATTGCTGCCTTGCTTCTTCCACTTTGCAAAGAGGTCTGTTAGGAAGCCATTGACAGACTTTTCAAAATAGAGGTCGCCGTGGATGTCAAAGTCCCACATTTCAGAGCTCATTTGGATGAAAAGGTAGACCATTGAGGTTGAGGAACGGAAGACAACCTGAAAAATGGATGGAAATTGGAAATGATTAAGACTTAAACTTGTAAAATAACAAAAAATTCTTTAAGCTTACCTTAGTATCTTCAGTGATGACACCACATGATACTCGCTCACCAAAGCTCCACATCTCATAGACTAATAAAAGAAAAAGTTTAGGATATTTTTGGTAAAATTGAGTGATATGGATAAGTTCAGGAACCAGAAAAATTTCTTAAAAAATCAATTCTAATTTCCCATGACATTGTTTCCCCCTTGAGTAATATCTCATTTGCCAACTTGAATCAAATGATCTTTAAAGATCTTAAAGTGAGAAATTCATGATTCAATATTATCTTCTAGCAACTAGCAACATTGTCTTAAATCAATATAAAATACAGTTTGCATCAACGACTGTGTGACAAGATGAATTTGTTTAGTGATTTACAATCAATTTATGTAAAATTGCGATTTTTATTTCTTCTTAACTTGAATAAATTTTTAATAAAAAAACTCAATTGAATGTCAATTAAAATGTGATTTTTATGGCGATGTGACTGTTGTGCATGCAGAACTTGATTCAGGGGCGGAGCTAGAAATTATTTGAGGACTTTTGCAATTTTTTTGGATGGAAGATAAAATTTAGTGGAGAATTTGGTATTTTTTTCTAAAAGTCGTACCAAATTGGAGATTTTTCTTTAAAAAAAAGGGTGTGGTTCAGGGGTCTCCTTTATTCTGGCTTAATTATTGACTATTATAGTGTGATTGTCAATTATTTCTAGAATTCAAATGCCAAAATTATGGACTAGCTGGCATCCAACCAACCTTCAGTGGACCATGGCATATAAAAGCTCCAAAACAGCGGCAATAGGTAAGCATAATGCTTTATGTCAGATTTTATTGAGTCTTTATTAATAAAGTAAGATTTGACTATGACACGGTTAGGTTGATCTGATTAGCATTTAAACCTGACTCATAGAAACCAAGTTATATAAATTATGATTTAAATTAAAGACTATTTACATTAAAAATGCACAACTAGACTTTCGATACCCATTAAGAATGCAAAATGGTCAAGATGTTCAAAACAATTTTCGTTAATTATTTTGACCGCTTTCCAATCTTTGATCCTTACTAACCATCCCTGGTTCCCATCAAAGATTTTAAACATATTATTGACCGTCCTAAATGCTGTTTATTTGACAAAGATCATTTCTCATTGCAATCCTAATCTCAAAACATATTAAATCAACATAAGTAAAAATATTTTAAAATAGTAAGCAGCAGTAGAGCAACGAGTACGACAAAAAAATGTAAACAGACGAGTTTAAACACGCGAGATTAATTACTTATTTCTAATTTAAATAAACTACATTGTGAAATTGTAGTATAAACTTAGCAGACATTTATTAGCATTGAAATAGATTTGTCTGAAAATCTACCGGTTTTTAAAGCTGCTGAGAATTTTTTCTTATCGCTGAATAATATTTTAAAATTGAAAATTCAAGGTCGGAAAGGCTGTTGACTCGAGAAATTTATGTGAATGGTTTTTTTTTGGCAAACAAATGTGTGATAAATAATTAAATTATTCATTGACATTTGAAAAAATTATATTTTTGATTATTGTAGTCAAACTAGACATCTTGACGATAAATGACTCAAATTTTAATTCAAAATGTTGCTAAATTATCATTTTAATGTATTTTATTTTGGCTATCAGGACTTAAAATTTTATAAATTGGCGCCATAAATTTTTGACACAAAAGCTTTCATTTTCATTAACACAAGCCAAATGAGCTAGTTTGTGTCAATAAGGTCGTTGACATTGATATTATTTATTTTGTATTATAAAATGTGCAAACAGTTTTATTTCTTAATTTTTATGGGAGTAAGTATGATGTGAATAACATATGGAAATAGACTAAACTGTGAATTTTTTGGAGTCTTATTTGGAGGTATATTTGAATTTTATAATATTCAAGTTTAATCAGTTTTTTGTTGAATTCAATTTTTTTAATGGTTTTGTAAAATTCGAATTTTATTGCTTTTTTAATTCAAAATTTAACAAGTTTAAAAAATGAAAAAAAAAAAACAGTTTTTTAAATTTGAGTTTTAAAGATTTTGCAATTTCAAATTTTAACGATTTTTTAAATTGAAATTTCGACGGTTTTTAAAATTAAAATTTTAACAGATTTTTAATAAGAGTTTTAAAGGTTTTGTAAAATTTAAATTTCAAGGAAATTCAAGTTAACATCCAACATCAATTTTAATTCACATTTAGCATAGGGGCTGTTCACTTATTACGTAACGCGAAAAAATGACTTTTTAGACCCCCCCCCTCGTAACAAAATTTGTATGAAAAAAAAATTCCCTTGTTTGAACCGTAACAAAATCTTAGACCACCCTCCCCCCCCCCCCCCCCCCCCCCTAAAAGCGTTACGTAATAAGTGAATGGCCCCATAATAAACCATACTTTTAAAAACTTTCTCAAACAAATCATCAACTTCGGCATTGCCAGCAATTTAAATTAATTCCCAAAAAAAGCTTTAATTTAATTTTCAAAGCCAAACAGTAAGCTGAACAGCTGTTGTGATTTTTTTTTACAGCTTCGCAACCCATAAAAATTTCCATATAATTCTCATTTTTGTCATTTCACAAAAATCTCATCCAGCCACACAGTCATGGCAACAACAAAGTAATAAAAATTTTTTTTTTTCGTTACTGACCTTGACAACGAATTGACTCACAGTATTCGATTTTCTTGTTTATGTAGACGCACGTGTTTGTGAGATGCAACTTGAGGCGCCACATTTCAGATCGTCCCATGTATTGGTCCTTGAATGTTCTGGAAAAATAAGAAGAAATTCGTTAGAAAGGAATTTTTTTTGAATGTATTTTTTATTGGCAATGAATCCATGAGACCCAATTTACTGTCACCAAGCTGTCACATTTAAAAGCTTTGGAATTTATGGCAAGTTTTACTAAAATTCTAGGAATTTAAAGCCTTGAGTATAAGTTTCAAATGAACAAAGAGCAAACTTGACAATTTTAAGTCTAATGTAGGTCAGCATATTGCATTCAAATGGTGAAATTGCAGTTTTTTTTTTATTATACTTTAAAGTGCACGTCATGCACTTCTGTATTTTATAAATATGAACTTCTTAATGGTGTCTCAGAACCTTATTGGTTTGGTTTTTTTGGTAGATTCTGTGGATTCATGTCTGGATTTTAATGTTTTGTGATAGATGTGAGATTATACTCAAATTGAATCCATCATTATGCCAGAGTAGCTACAGTTTGGTTCCAGATTAACGATTTACCGACTGGTAATACTTCTCGTCCATAAAATTGTATGAAGATAGTTTACATTTGTAGGAACGATTGCAATCGTCGTGAGCAACCGTCCGACCAACTTCCGACCAACCCCCACTCCCCCACTCTTCACCCCCTCCTGCCTTTCATACTTTATTGTCAATAGTTCTAGCCAAAAACAAAAAAAAAACAATCAAACAAGCTGACATCGATGATAAATAATAACTTATTCAATATCCATAATAATCCAGGCTGTCAATACCTTTTTGCCGATTTTCGGTCATGTCAAGGCGGACATGCTCCGATTTTAACTCTCAAAAAGCGGGACAGACCACATTTTTAAGTATTTTCCAAGAAAAATGGGTTCAAAAAAGCTGAACATTAAGGATTTTAAGCAAAATTTTGCTCAAAAAAGTGGGACAGTCCTGCTCAAAAGCGTGCAGTTGGACAGCCTCTTTCAATTGTCATTAAAATTTGTTTCCATCCGGTTAGCTCTCATTGAATATATTTTTCGATGTTAATATTATTTGGCATAATTGTCATAAACATGCACTTGAACTGATAAGAAATGTTCGGGTCGATTAATCACACATCAATGATTATCAAGTCTGTTGATTTTATTGCTATTTCTGTTACTCGATAGCAAGCGTTGATATGTTTTTAATGATTTGAGCTAGACTAGATGGTTGCTTTTTATTATTTGAATTTTTTATGATTTTTTCCAGGCATTTTTAAGTGCAGAAATATTTATTTTGGCACTACAGAGCCTTCTTACTTTCTTACTTCGCTGGCCGTACAAATCAATTCAGATCCATGTCCTTCTCTAGATTGCGCCTAAAGCTGGCTCTATCGCTGGCTACCGTTTGTCAATTACAGGACCTTCATTGAGATTTAAATCATTAAGTACTTTTGGTACAAAGAGCTAAGCTCATAACTGTGTTTTTTGGCACACGTGCCAATATCTCCACGCTCGTTGAGCAGTAAACAACCACAGACACTTCTATTCACAAGACAAACTTCTTATCTTTCTTATCTTTCCAAAGTTTTTCTTTTTTTTTCTCCCAAAAATAATTTACTGATTGCCGACTATCCAAACAGTAAACAAACACTGCATATAGCAACAATAATAGACTCATTATTACTGTTTTTTTGGTATCAATTTATTGTCTGTGGACGCTTATGTCAATATATGACACTTTATTGGTATCGTATGTCCTGAAGGCTTTTGTCATTTAATGTTGCTCATTATTTTGATATTTGAGTAATTTTTGTAAATATTTTTGTTATAAATTTGTGAAATTTGATGATTTTGTTGGATTTGTGCAGTGGTTGTTAACTTTTTGGTTGTTCCTCCTGCCCAATAACACCTGAATTCGAATATATCGTCATTGAAGCTAAGGCAGCAATTACAGCGCAGTATGATTTATTAAAACTGGTTGAGAGCTACTGAGACCGGTTTCAAGGATTACCCGGCTGATGTACTACAACATGGAGCAGGCGCGTAGCCAGGGGAAGTTTGGAGGGACAACTCCTGCGACGTTAACAGAAATTTCTTCATTTTGCTAGGAGTTTACGGAAAAATCATAACCCCCCCCCCCCCCCCCCCCCCAATTCCCTCTGAATTTTCCATATAAAATTTTTTTGTCCCCCCTCTTCAAATTCCTGGCTATAGCCCTGATATAGAGCATAAATAGACTTTATCTGAGCCTAAAACCTTTTGTGACAGCTTCCTTAACGTCAACAGAAGAATTTTAATTTTTTCCTAGCCTTCCTTTTCTTTACAAAGCTATAAATCCTCAGCAATTAATATTTTTTTAAGTATACAAAAATTCGCATATTTTTAACACTTGTTATTCGTCACGAATATAAATCATTTTTTACTATTTTTGTCTGGCTTCATACATATTTTTGCGTATTTTCACAAATGTAAACAAGAATTTATTCAAATTTATTTTTTGTTCAATACAAAAGTTGTTGATTATCAAATAAAGCAATTATTTTGACTGAATGGACATGTAAATGAGGAAGAAATCGTACGAATGAATATTGAAACTAGAAGGGGAGGGTAAGATGTAAGTTTTTGGAGCGATTTCGTCAGATTTTTGAAGATTTATGGAGAAATGATGAAATACAGGAAGATTTGTAGTCGATTGGGGTCAATCAAAAATGATAATTATCGAAATTTAGCATTGCAATTTCGAGTATAAATTCTGCAAAAAACCAAGGCGTGGAAACTCAGGATTAATCCTGAAAAAATCCGAAAAATCCTTAAAAAAATCCCTGAGCCAAAAAACATGAAAATATGAAATCTCTTTAAATCCAAAATGCATTTGATGAAAAGTTTCCGGATTTAAGGGATATCACATTTTCATGTTTATTGGCTCAGGGATTTTTTAAGGATTTTTGGGATTTTTCAGGATTAATTCTGAGTTTCGACGCTTTGATAAAAAACTTAGTTCCTTTTATGAGGTTTACTCCAATTTCAGCTTTATCTTCTTACTGTTACTAACCCCGACCGACTGATGAGGACTATTCTAATGATGAGAATGTAAATAAGCAGCATTATCAGGACATTATTGGCTTTATTAAGGACATTGGAATTCTAGCATAGGAGACTTGAGATGGTACAGCAGATCATCGATCGCAGTGCTGCTTTTGCTATCAGCAAAACCCTACATTACATTCTATTCTAAACCCGACCGACACAATGTTATTCGATAAAAAGTCTTAAAATATTGTAAATGGAGTCCAAAATCTGTTCGGCTTCCAAATTCTTACCAAATAAAGACTTTTGTTTACCGAGAAGGGTAGCAGCCTGATTTAAGAAGGCTAAGATGACTGAAATTGACTTCTAAATTTAGAACTGAACCCTTTTTCATGACTAAATGTCTGTCTTTGTCATTCAACTCAATTTAACAATAAAACCAGCTTGGGCTGATTTTATTGACCATCTTAGGATCCCTAATAGGGTCATAATTAATTCTAGAGTGAGGTCCTCCAGTAGCTCCCAAATCACATCCAACAGCACAATATGAACAACATCCAACAGTACAAAACTTCACAATTAGCAATTTTTGTCAATGAAAAATCTTATTTCCAGTTTGCGATCGTTTCCCATCACTTTTAAATAGTTTTTTTACTTACTTTTTTTCTTTGTTTGTTTCTAACCATGGAAAAACCCTTTAAAAAGTAACAAAAAAATTTTGATATGAAAATATCTGGCAATTGTCAAATTAAGGGATATGAGAACACCGAAGGAACTTGTTTGTTTTTAGTGATGAGATGAGATTTGAATTTTGAAAAGTAAGTTTGACAAATTTTCTTTAAATTCTGGTCCAGTTTTTTTTTGTTGTAATTTTTCATTGCCAATTGATTTTAAGTTAAACCCAGCTTAAATATATGATAGAATGCTGTTAGAGAACATAGAAGTTGGAGATTTAGCAGATGAATTTTTTAATTTTTTTATAGTTTTTTCAATTTTTTGAAATTTTCAAATTTGTTTTCCAAGTTTCCAAATTTTCAAAAAAAAACTAACCTCAAAAATTAAAAAATCACCTCCAATCCACAAACCCTCCAAAAAATAACACCAAATAAAAATCCTCAAAAAAGTACTCACATTTCAACACTGTCCAGTGCCACATTCAAAGGATTAACGACTTGCATGTAAACATCTCCATAATTTTTCAAATTAAATGTAAGAGCTATTGATGATTCGACACTGATGTAGTCAGGCCGTCCTTGAGTATCTTTTGTGTGTGACACTTGCAACAGTAGTCGGCATCGTTGCTTGCCAGTCTCATCGTGCTCATCTTGATGGAAAATTTCTACAATGTCACCTGTGTGAAAAATGAGAGAGAAAATTGATGAATTTTTGATCCAGAAAGTTTTTAAAAATAAGGGTTTGATGTCATTCTCCCAAATTTCTCGTCTACATTCCCGTAAAGCAGTGATGGCCAAACCATGTGCAGTGGCACAGCGTGGTCAAGAAAAAATAAAGATAAAGCTCACAAACCGTATGTGTAAGATTTTGGTCAAAGTATACAATCAATGTGTGCTGCGTAACAAAATAGGTTGTCCAGAACTGCATTTGCTCTATTTAAGACTAAGCTATTGATGCTTCTCGGTTACATATTAAGCACAACTATCACAACATTATGACATGTAATTTTAAAAACAAATATTTCAATTGTAAACATTTCATTCAAAAATAAACCAGATAAGTAATTTACACTTGTTATAATTAATGGTAGTTGAAATTAAAAAAAAAGCTCAGCTGACTTTTCTATATTTTCGTCTTTCTTGTTTCTATGTTCTTTATAAAATGTGATGAAAATTAAGATTCACAAAAATAAAAATGATTTTTTTTTTCAAAGATTTTTTGTTGATTTCGGAGGTGTTAATTGATGGATTTTGAGGTCTAAGCAGAGCTCGAGGTCGATGAAATTTTGTATGGAGTTGAGTCGACTCGGAGTCAATTCCGCCAAACAAAATCGATGAAAATCTAGAGTCGACTTCGAGCTTTTGGTCTAAGACTTTTATTTTCTATTTTTCAGCTGTTCTCAAAGATTTTTAAGGTATTTAAGTTGATTTAAGGATAGTCTTTCAAACATTTTGACAAAATTAAGGAAAATTTTCTCAAAATTTTTACAAAATTAATTAAATTTTTGAAGAATTTCGACGAAAAATACGAAAAAAATTAAGAAACTTTGATGAAATTCAAGCAAACGTAATCCTATTGACACCCTCTTTCTTGATGTGATGTCATTTATAAATGAACCCTAAGAAAAAATTGCTTTTTGCGAGCCAAAATCTTTTAAATTTTCTTAGTTTTTTGCAAATTTTAAGATAAATTTTCTCAAATTTGAGAAAAATATGAACAAAAAAAAAATTAAAAACTGATCAAAAAATCGTCATAAATATTTTACAATTTATCAAATCCAGCGCCACTTAGTAAACATTTTCGGCTAGCCTTCAACCAATAAAAACAAAAAAGTCACTTTTCATCTTCAAAATGACAACAATTTGTGAGTTTTAAATTGATTTAAATACGCAAATATATTTTTGAATGTAAACTTCCTCGAAAATTGTCAATTTTATTATTTTCTCTATTTTTTTGATTTTTTTAAATTTTTTTAAAAATCATTTTAATATTTTTTCTCCAATTTTCCACAATTTGCCACTTTTTGATCACAATCATCACCGATATTGCAATAAAGTTCTATTTATAATCACTCGATCCTCACCTTTTTTGATATTTGGATGCTCTTTCGGATTCAACAGCAAATCCTCATTGTACACTGACCTTTGGTGGTGCACAAGGCGATAAGGCTTCATTATCTATTTTATATTTTATTATTTTAATCACACAAAAAATTTCTTTTGTTTAAATTTTCTTAATTTTTCACAATTTATTCTCATTTACAATGCTTTTACTAGCTTCGCGTAGCTTACAACTACCGATTAGTGCGTAATAAAATATTTTTTGACTTATTTACATTTTGATTAGACCGTCAGATTTGAATTGTTGTGATGATAAAGTGCGATTGATGGAAATAAATAAAATAAAGTTAAAGTTTGATTGCAAAACGCGAAGCGCATTCGGATTCAGAATATTTTGTTCTGTAGTCAACTTCAGGTTGGTCAGTTCCCCTCATTGTTTTGCCGGATGTTTTCGAGCATCTCATATGATTTTACAAAAACAACAAGCATTGGTAAACAAAAGATCATTTTTTGGACAATTTTGAGTGAAATTTCGATTGACATTTTCTGGGGCACACTTTAAAGTCTTCCCCAGATTATTTTAATTTACAAAACCCCTGCCAACCCCAAAAATCCTAAAACTTTAATTTAAAATTATCCAAAAAACCCAAAACAAACCCAAGTTTAGTTAAAATTGCTTTCAAAAAGCGCTTTAAACTTTCGAAACTCAATCCACAGCTAACTTCACTTCGTCCACTTCCCCTCAACCAAAACTTTCGTAATTCTCATCTGACTCAAATCAAAATAAACAAAAGAAAAAAAGGAAAAAATAATTCAATTAGCAACTCCTGCGATGTTTAAAGCCTCAATATCAAGTTAACAATGTTCAGTGACAGTTCAACGGACATCCATCCGTTAATTAACAGCAACAATGACGATTTGGAGCCACAAATCATTTCACAATACGCACAGGAAGTTGTCGACTATTCATCATGTTATGGATCTCATGGAACAATCAGCTATTCAGCTTTAAACATTTGTGGACGTCCTTGCAAGTACCCAAGCTATGGTGACTTTGCTGAATGCTTCTCACTAAGACATTATGGACCGATTATGGATACAGAATACTCAGCTATTGATGCACAGGATAAAATTACATTCCATGACTTTGTTGTGATACAATTTGAACATTTTGTGTTGCCGAGAGAGATTAAGATTTATGAAACTTATAATCCGGGATCGGTTGTAAGAATTTATGCGTATTTGTGGAGCGAAAAGAAGTGGGAATTGCTGTGGGAGGATCATCCAGTTATGGTTGAGAAGAAGTCGAGGGAATTTTTTCCAAAGATAAAGAAGATCCAGGTGCCAACAAGGTGAGTTGATTGACTTTAGGGTTCAGGTGGCTTTACATTAGGTTTCTTTGATGCAACTTCAATAGAATTATGAAGCTAAGGTGTCGCTGCAATATAGTTTTTTTTGGTTCGGGTGCCTTTACAATAGAAATTTTAAGGTTGAGGTGTCTTTACACTGTAGTTTTTATAATCAGGTGCCTTCACACTCAATTGGTTAAGTTCAGCAGCTTTCACACTGGAAATTCTAATATTTGGATGTCTTACACTGTAGTTTTTTTTTATTCAGGCGCCTTTACACTTGACTTTTCATGTTCAGTAGCCTTCACATTTGAGTTCTTAAATTCAAATGGCTTCACATTAAAACTTTTTGGGATTCATCTGCTTTCAAACTGTTGTTTTTCGATTCAAATGTCTTCACAAAGTTGTTTTTTTATTTAGACGCCTTTACACTAGATTTTTTCGATTCAGACGCACTTGCACTAGAAATTTTGAATATCGGATGCCTTCATAATTCTAGTTTTTAATTCACGTGCTTTGACACTGTTGTTTTTTGATACCGGTGCCTTCACACTGTAGATTTTTTAATGACGTGCTCGCATACTAGACTCTTTAAAATCCAGAGGCTTTCACAATAAAATTGTGAGGTTCGGGTGTCTTCACACTCCAGTTTTTTTTGTTAAGTCGTCTTCACAATTGAGTTTTTAATATCAGATGACTTCACATTAGAATTTCTTAAGAGCAGGTGCCTTTTCACTAGAGTTTTAAGGTTCAGGTGTCTTCACACTTTGGTTTTTGATTTCGGTGCCTTCACATAATAGATTTCACTCCAATAAAATTTTGTTTTTTATGTCACAACCTTTCCATAATTGTCTTTCCATAATTTGTTCTCAACAATAAGGCTTCAAAAATCAATAACACCTCCGAACTTCACCTTGTGGCTTAATAAATCAATTCTTTCTTTTCTTCCACTTCCAGAGTCTTACGTCTCGAATTTAACTGCAGCCTCGTGGATTACTACATTGGAATTGATGCTGTTTTATTAACAGGAATTAAGGTTGTGTCTCCAGTCCGTCACCCACCAGAATCAAAAGTCATTATGGGATTAATTCAAAAGAAACTCGAAAATGTCAAATTTATTCCACAAGTTCCAGCAAATGATACAATTGAGGACTTCCTTAAAAATGATTTAAACAAGTTTGTTGATGATTTGAGGATTAATGAGTCAGAAAAGGACATAAAAGTCAGATGGAAGAAGGAAAAGATAGTTTTTGACATCCCTGAAGAGGTTCTGTTCAAAATCATGTCTTATTTGGACTTGCGATCGCTGTACAATTGCTCGAGAGTATGCAGGAAGTTCAATGTTATCTCAAAAGACTCACTGCTGTATCAGAATGTCAACTTAAAGTTCTATTGGCACCGAGCAGACAACAAATTAGTCAAGAGCCTGATGCATCGCTGTTTTTTGATTAAGAAGCTTGATATGAGCTGTTGTGGATACTTTGGAAGCATCAACGATGAAGAATTTGTCACATTTATTAGAGTTTGTGGTAAAAACTTGACTCACTTGCGTCTAAACTCAACTCAATTCCTAACAGGCAGATGTCTTCAGTCCATCGCATTCAGATGTTCAAATTTGATTGAATTGGAACTCCAAAATTATCACAGTCCAACCAATGAACGTGATTTTAACAATTTGACACTTTTGAATAATTTGGAGTCAGTCAATTTAAGCAGAACATCCGTTGACACTTTTGGAGTGACTGCCGTCATCAAATGCAATCCACGACTTAAGCATTTGAACATTTCATTCAATCAGCAACTTCAGATTGATCAAATTTGCTTACAAATGTCAATTCATGGCAAGAACATCAGATCAATTGATATGTGGAAGTGCCATCACTTGACAACAGCTGGATTGAGGGCACTGACTTGCTGTGACACACTTGAAGTCGTTGATTTTGGATGGAATTTACGCGAGGAATCAAACATTACAGAAAGTTTTAAGAACTTCATCCAAAATTGCCCAAATTTGACAAAAATGATCCTCGCTGCTGTTCGTGGCGTAGCTGAACGTGACCTTAACAACATTGCGACATATTGTAAGAATTTAGAGCATTTAGATCTGATGGGAATTGTTGGCATCACAAGTGAGGCTGTTCATAAAATTCTACAGGAATGTCCGCGTCTGAAGGTCGTTGATCTGTCATTTTGTGAGAATCTCGATGACGTCACACTGTTCAAGTGGGCGAGTGATTATAACGTTTGTATTAAGAGGAGTGAGGTTCCGAGTGATTTTTGAGAGAATTTTATTTTACATTTTTTTGGGAGGGTTATTTGTAAATGATGTCTGTGTCAGTCTTTGATTGGTTACTAGCGCTATCTGCTATATTAGGTATCCTACCCAACCCTATCCGAACCTACTCAATAAATCTTAAGGATTTGGTATTTGTGACAGCTTAGAACAACATAACTTCCCAGAGGAGCTCTAAATAGCAGCTACTGATAGACATCTGACGTCATTGATGAATGGACCCCCAAAACAACCTTATTTTATTCCGTGTGAAAATAGACATTTTAGCTAGAACAAAATATATGAACTAAAAATATGATATTTTTCTGAATATTAAATTAATTAAAATGTAAATGACAAAAGATTTTATGGAGTTTATTTTTGAAAAATAAAAGATTTGAAATTTAAATTGTGATTATTTTTCTGCTCAAGATCAAATTTTTTTAATCTAAAATTTAAGATCAAGTAAATTTACGTACGTAAAATTGATCTTGAACTTGGGTATTTTTTGCGTGAGTAAAAAGCTCTCAAGATCAATTTTACGTACTTAAAGCCACTTAAGATCAATTTTACTTACTTAAAGCTACTTAAGATCAATTTTACGTAATTAAAGCTCCTCAAGATCAATTTTACGTACTTAAAGACGTTCAAGGTCAATTTTACGTATTTAAAGCTACTTAAGATCAATTTTATGTATTTAAAGCTACTTAAGATCAACTTTACTTACTTAAAGACGTTCAAGATCAATTTTACGTATTTAAAGCTACTTAAGATCAATGTTATGTATTTAAAGCTACTCAAGATCAATTTTACGTAGTTAAAGACGTTCAAGGTCAATTTTACGTATTTAAAGCTACTCAAGATCAATTTTACGTACTTAAAGCTACTTAAGATCAATTTTATGTATTTAAAGCTACTCAAGATCAATTTTACTTACTTAAAACTACTCAAGATCAATTTTACGTATTTAAAGCTACTTAAGATCAATTTTACGTAATTAAAGCTCCTCAAGATCAATTTTACGTACTTAAAGACGTTCAAGGTCAATTTTACGTATTTAAAGCTACTCAAGATCAATTTTACGAACTTAAAGACGTTCAAGATCAATTTTACGTACACAAAAATATCTTAAGATCAATATCAAAATTTACGTACGTTAAAATGTTCAAGATCAAATTTCAAAAAGTTCAAATCTTAAAAATTGAATCATTACATTTACATTATAATGTCTATCCATAATTTTTCCCGCACTTTCTAAAGTCTCATTTGAATCATACGTTACAACAATTATTTGAATTTTTACTACAATATTTTCATAGTTACGTCCCATTCTCACCACAGCCGGTGTCCTAAAAAAGAATTTAAAATTCACAAAAAACTACGAATTTGTCAACGCATTCAGCTAGTCCAGCATCAAATTTCAAAGGATTCAGCTCAACTTTAATTCACAAACCCGCATGACAATCCCAAGAATTCTCAAAACAGCAAAAAACATTCCACATATGCCGGATTTTCAGCACCAAGTGACTCACCCTTAATCAAATTATTCACCAATCTCCAGAAAAAAAAGAAAAGTTTTCCATCAGAAAATAAACAAAAAATTTATTGAGCAGCAAAAAAAAATATTTTAAAAATTTCGTACTTAAGTGACTGAAAAAAGACATTTGAAATGTTTTGTACCAAAACGCACATCCTAAACTGCTGTTAAAGCGCATCAATCACGATGAATTGTCGAAAAGCAGCTCAAAATTATGAAAAAATTTTAAATTTAAATTTTTGTGCAATTTTTCATCTCATTTTTGTAATTTTTAACTTAACAACGGAATCTTTTGCGGCTGGTGCATGCGACAGAACCAGAAAAGTATTTGAAAGTGTCAGCTACGGTGAAATTACGGATGGAATCAACACAAACTACACTCAGGTCAGTGTGACTCATTTTTTGTTTACTAAAACTCTTCTTATTGGATTTATTTTTTAGGATTCGCATTGCGAGTGGCTGATTAAGGCTGACAATTCCAGTCAATTTATAACGCTGAAATTTCTATCACTCAAAACTGAATGCTCATATGATTATGTAAGTTTGAGAACTCGATTCTTAATCCGACCTTTGGCCTTGATCAATTTTCACATCAATTAGCACACACGATAGTGGATGGGATGATTATTGTGTATCTGGTATCTTTATAGGCTGTTGAGTGTGGGATTAATGTGATAATTAAGTAAACAAGATTAATATTACGTACGTAAATGTAAACAAGATCAATGTTACATACGTAAATGTAAACAAGATCAATGTTACATACGTAAATGTAAACAAGATTAATATTACGTACGTAAATGTAAACAAGATCAATGTTACGTACGTAAATGTAAACAAGATCAATGTTACGTACGTAAATGTAAACAAGATCAATGTTACGTACGTAAATGTAAACAAGATCAATGTTACGTACGTAAATGTAAACAAGATCAATGTTACGTACGTAAATGTAAACAAGATCAATGTTACGTACGTAAATGTAAACAAGATTAATATTACGTACGTAAATGAAAACAAGATCAATGTTACGTACGTAAATGAAAACAAGATCAATGTTACGTACGTAAATGTAAACAAGATCAATTTTACGTACGTAAATGTAAACAAGATCAATGTTACGTACGTAAATGTAAACAAGATCAATGTTACGTACGTAAATGTAAACAAGATCAATGTTACGTACGTAAATGTAAACAAGATCAATATTACATAAGTAAATGTAAACAAGATCAATGTTAAGTTCGTAAATGTAAACACGATACAAGAACCAAAATTTACATTTTATCATTAATTTTTGCTAATTAAGACTACAAACATTATTAATTGACCCAAAATTCTCAAAATAGTCTTCAAATTCCAAACTTTCTATTCCAGATCTTCATCTACGATGGAAACTCCTACTCATCCCCCCTCCTTGGTAGCTACAGTGGACAAACTGAACCATTGGATATCACAGCTTACTCTGGTTACATGCTCATCCTCCTCTACAGCGACACAAACTACAATCTCGATGGTTTTCGTGCCGTCTTCTCAATAACAAATTGTCTCAACAATTGCTCATCAAATGGACTTTGTATTAATCATTCGTGTCTGTGTACGGACGATAACACAGGCAGTGACTGCAGTATTAAGGCTTGTGATTGTGGCGATAAAGAAAATCGTGGATTTTGTGACAAAAACAATTGTAAATGTCTGAATGGATACACGGGTCAGACATGTTCGCTTCATCCGATCAATTCCGAAGCTAGTCAGTGGCATTGGTTGTCGAATTTGACACAAAGTTTCACGCCACGAACAGCACATACTGCAATATATCATGAAAAAACTGATGCTGTTTATTTATTTGGAGGTTATGATCTGAATCGAGTGCTGGATGAGATGGAAATTTTTAGATTTAAGGATAACAAGTGGGTGGATGTGAATGGAAGTGACATTAAACCAAAGATTGATGAAAAGTCTATAATTAAGAATGTGCTGTTGCATGATAAAGTTGATGTTGGCATATCAGATGGATCGTGGTTTCGAGCGGCATTATTAGCGCATGTAAATGCACCAAATAAGGATGATGAAGTAGCATCAGTGGACCAAGATGATAAAATCATGCCATCACCAAGATATGGACATGCTGCATGTCTAGTTGGTGATATTATTTTAATTTTTGGCGGGAAACTAGCAAATGGAAGTTTATCGAATGATTTATGGATGTACAACATATCAAGCAGTACGTGGGAGTTGAGGGGGATCAACTCAACTATATTCCCACCCAGGCTAACTAGACATACCTTAACTTATGTAGATACAAGTCAGTATGTCTACTTATTTGGTGGATCACAAGAAAATGGCGAATTTTCATCGCAAATGTTCAGAATTAAAATAGACTCAACTTCCGATCAGTGGGAGATCGTCTATCCTAGAGGTGGCAAGTCCTTTGACTACAGAATTGTCGCACACACAACAACATTCCATAAACCATCAAACTCACTAATCATCTATGGTGGAATTATAGCTGGCGTCGCAAGATTCTCAAAACTTTCAGACCGAATGTTTTCATTCAACCTTAACGAGAATCATTGGACAGAAGTATTCTATCCAAAAACAGCACTCAGGGAGACAAGCATACCGCGAGAACGTGCATTCCATACAGCAACAATAGCTGGAGATTATCTCATCATTTTTGGTGGATATTCACATCGACATAATAAGGAAGAGATTTGTTATGACAATCAGATGTATTTGTATCACTTAAACTGCCATTTATGGATTAATCAGGAAGCTCTTGGAAGTGACAGACAGAACTATCCAAAAAGACAAGGTGTATTTGCTCATGCAGCTGCATTAAGGAATGATTCACAACTTCTTGTGATTGGTGGCTATCATGGGAATGTAAATAATGACTTTTTAGCATTTACACTTCCTGACATGATGGTACCAAGCAGGAACACTAGTGAAGGATCAATTTGCTCAAACTATAAGTCATCGACTGAATGTATATCCAATCCACTATGTGGATATTGCTCATCAGATGCTAATTGCTATGCAAGAACTGTGTCTACATGTAATACAAATCTACAGACGACTAGATGTCATGGAGTATGTCCATCATTAAGGGATTGTCAATCATGTCTCATTCATGGTGATTCAGACATCAATAGCTGCAAATGGTGTGTCCAAAATGCAAAATGTCATCACATTAATGACCGTGAACCGTGCGGGGAAAGTGACTTTGTGGAAAAAATATCATATCAATGGTGGGGCAAGTACGGAGTTGAGATTGGTGACAAAAGTCAATGTTCAGCCATGGATCGACCACCTGGACTAACTTATATGAAATATTTATATCCATATGACTGGAACATGCCAGATTCAGTGACAATTGTCAATAGCACATTGGTTGAATTCAGCACAGCAACAGCACCGAGCATTGATTCATCAAATAGTGGAGAAGTTCTAGCACGTCTTCATGGATACTTAAGGCTTCCAGATGAACAAAAGGAGATTGTCAAAGTTTGTGGAAGCTATGCAGACATAACCTTAAAAGTGTCCCTTGACGACGAATCTTTTACAGTCGCGAACTTCTCAGCCGACCAGAACATCTGTATAGCATCAAAATGGAACAAATGGAACCAACAGAAAGTCCTGATTGATCTACAAGCTCGACGTCAACAAAAGTCACAGATTCACATCCACAGCAAGGTCGCTTTACAGAACAATGCGACCAAAGCCTTCACATTTGAGTTCCTTGAACCATTTTCAAGTGGAAATTGTGAAACTTACACGAACTGCTTCCAATGTCTTAGTGACAATGCCTGTGGATGGTGTGACTTGAAATCTCAATGTTTCTCAAGAACTGTCAATGAGTCATCAAGCTGCACTGATGGAACTAATTGGAGATATTTGATTCTTAAATCTGAGCAGTGCATCAACTGCAGCAACTATATATCATGTCAATCATGCAGCATGTCTGATTATTGTGAATGGTGGAATGATGACAAATGTGAGCGTCGTGGACGATCAGTTAGTGCCATTAAAGATCCTTTTGAATGTCCATCACAATGTCATGAACGAACAAACTGCACAAGCTGCTTAAATGACAAAGGAAAGTGCGTTTGGTGTCAGGCAACAAGTCAGTGCTTTAGCTTTTCAATCTACACAAGTGAATTCCAGTTTGGACTGTGTCGTGAGTGGATTGATCAGTTAATAGTGACGAGTACGATAGATATTAATGGAAATTATGGACATCATCAATGTAAAGCTTGTTCGATGTATTCGAATTGTTCTACTTGCTTAAGAAGCTTGAATTGTGGATGGTGTTATATGGAGGAGAATCCAATTGAAGGTCTGTTAATGATGTTTGGAATATTTGATGTCTAAAACTGTCTTTCTTACTCAGGTGCTTGTGTTGATGGTGACTTTAGTGGATCAGCCATGACTTGTGATGTAGCTTTAAATACGACAGAACCAACAATGTACAAGTATGAAAGCTGTCCTGATGTTGATGAATGTGGTCTTGGGATTCATGACTGTAATGTTAATGCTGAGTGCTTAAATACTCACGGATCTTTTAAGTAAGTGATCAAAAATTCAATTTTTTGGTGCAATTTCTAGTAATGAAAATTGTCTCTAAAGCTGTCAATGTAAGAAAGGATTTATTGGAGATGGAAAGCGAAAATGTGACAAAACCTGCGATGAGAAGTGCATTCATGGTCGCTGCTCAAACTATCCTGAATATAAATGCTTGTGTAAGTTTAAAAAAAAATCTAGTCAAAATTTATCAAAATCATAAAAATTTCTTTTCACTTAGGTGACCTCGGCTGGACTGGATCTGACTGTTCGATCAACTGTAAAGTGAGTGGATATTAAGTTTGAAATTTTTGAATTTTTTAAAATTTATTTCTTTTAATTTTTTACAGTGCAACAACCACTCAACTTGCATGAAAGGAGTTGGCATCTGTGATGAATGTCAAGATCATACAGAAGGCGAATATTGTGATAAATGTAAACTAGGAAGCTATGGTAATGCAACATATAGTGGATGCTTGGCATGTGAATGTCATGGTCATGGAAATGAGGTGCTAGGGAAGTGTGATCAAAAGACTGGGAAGGTAAGCTGAATTTTTTTTTTTTGGAGGGATTTTGATTGAATTTTAACGAAACTTGTTTAAAAATTGTCAAAAAATCAAAACTTGAAGAGAAAAAATTTTCAAAAATTTGTCAAAAAACTCAAAAATTTGTCAAAAAATTTCAAAAATTTGTCAAAAAATTTCAAAAATTTGTCAAAAAATTCCAAAAATTTCAAAAACTTGTCAAAAAAATTCAAAAAATTGTTAAAAATTCAAAAAATTTGTCAAATAATTTCAAAAATTTGTCAAAAAATTTCAAATTTTGTCAAAAAATTCCAAAAATTTGTCAAAAAATTTCAAAAAATTTCAAATATTTGTCAAAAAATTTCAAAAATTTGTCAAAAAATTCCAAAAATTTCAAAAACTTGTCAAAAAAATTCAAAAATTTGTCAAAAAAATTCAAAAATTTGTCAAAAAATTTCAAAAATTTGTCAAAAAATTCAAAAAATTTGTCAAAAATACAAAAAAAAATTGCAAGAAATTCAAAAATTTGTCAAAAAAATTTTAATCGTTTTTAAACGTTATTTAAAAATTTAAATTTTATTCAAAATTTATTCAAAAAAATCAAAAGCACTCAAATTTTTCTAAAATCAATTCAATGTCTTCCCAACATCTAGTGCTTCTGCATGGAGAACACTGAAGGTGACAACTGTGAAATTTGCTCAAAAGGCTTCTACGGCGACCCAAAGAACAACGGCAGATGCTACCTTCAATGTCAATCTCGAGCCATGCTTAAACCTGTCAAATCTCAAGGTATTGGTTCCTTCAAAAATCATCCAGGTGTCTCAGAATGCCTCTGGCTCATCAAATTAGAACCAAAAATCATCAATGAGAGTCTGATCATGTTTGATGTTGAGGATGACATGAACATCACGTGCTCGAACAATGGAATTTATGTCTACAACAGCATCTCTGAATTTTCAGACAATTTTGGACAGAAGCAGTTGCTTAGTGTGATTTGTAAGGAAGGAAATGCTGTGAATATTGCAAGAGAGTCCAAAACTGGTGAAATGGCAATTTACTTCCAAAAGACATCAACTTATGAAGCATTTAATGGAATTTTGAGTGTCTATAGCTGTGCATTAGGAACCTGTACACATCCTTATACTTGCGATAATTCAACAAACAAATGCAGATGTCCGGATGGATTCAAAGGATCAAAATGTGACATCGAAGTCTGCAAGTCAAACTGCAGTTTTGGGCTTAATCAAGGCTTTTGTGACACTATTAGCAATCAATGTGTCTGTACTGATGGATATGCTGGCGATGACTGCTCACAGCATGTTAAACAGACATCAATAGTCATCCATGAACTTTTCAATACCTTAACAGTAAGCAAGAACCTTTCACATCTCAAAAAGACACTTCCAAGATTTGGACATTCTGTCAATGCTGATCGTCGTGGATTTTTATGGATCTTTGGTGGATATTCACTGTCCAATGGAGCATTAAATGACATCAGGCAGTTTGACACAAGGAATCGAACATGGATGCAAGTGACAGTCGATGGAACTCTTGCAAAAATGCCACTCGGTCGATACTTTCATGCTGCTGAAATATCAAAGCAGTCAATCTACATCTACGGTGGATTAAGCAATGAATTTGAAGTTCTTGATGACTTTTGGGTCTTTAATGTTCACGAACATCGATGGACGGAAGTTGATGTTGATTCTGGGAATCAAAGTTTATGTAAAAATGTCATTTGTGGATCTCCTGGTGCACTAGCTGGACATACACTGACTGCTGTTAAGGATGAAGAAAATGAAGCTTTGATTCTCATCGGTGGATATAAAAATTCGACAGCTGTGAACGAAACTTTACAGAAAAGTTTAGAAACAACAACAGAAATTCCAGCAATTGAGCCTCAAAATTTGAACTTTTCAATCGTTTGGGAATTTAATTTTGAAAAGAAAATTTGGACAAACTTGAACATTAGTGGAAATGGACCGAAATTAATTTTTGGACACTCAGTTTCTTATCATTCACAGTCACAAGTTTTATACATCTTTGGTGGATATCAGCTGATTAATGGAAAGATTTTGATGTCTAAGAACTTGTTCACATTAAGGAAGTTGAATGGAAAGTGGTTCTGGAATGTCCTGCCTGTATTTAATGAGCTGAACAGACCTGAAGAGAATTTACCACGAGGAAGGTTCCTGCATTCATCTATAGCTTTCCAGAATTACATGTGAGTATTTTTGGGTTGATTTTTAAGGTTAGGATTAGAACTGGAATTTTTTAGGTTAGTTGTAAAACTATTGGAACTTTGAGGTTAGGTTCAGATTTGTAATTTGAGGTTAGGTTGAGACTGTAACTTTGAGGTTAGGATCCAAACTAGAATTTAATGGTTGAGAACTGGAATTTCAAGGTTAGGTTTGGAACTAGAATTTTAAAGGTTAGGTTTGGAACTGTAACTTTGAGGTTAGGATCCAAACTAGAATTTAAAGGTTCAGGACTGGAATTTCAAGGTTAGGTTTGGAACTAGAATTTCAAGATTAAGTTCAGATCTAGAATTTTGAGGTTAGGTAAAGGACAGCAGTTTTTAAGGTTAAGTTTAAATTTTGAATTTTAAGGTTATGCTAAAATTTCCTTCTCTCTCCATCCAGGATAATCCACGCCGGAGACACAAACCCATCAAATGCATCAGATTTCATGAATGCTTACATCTACAAATGCAATTCTTACATCCGACTAACAGAAGGCATTGAAATAATCGGAAACTCTCCATCCTGGATCTATTCACAAGCTGTAGCAGTCGAAACTGACTCGGACATCAACAGCTTCTATGTCATCGGTGGAATATCGTCACAGTTCAGCATCCATAAAGTATCGATTCCATCTGACATTTGTCAACTTTGGAGTGGATCAAAATACTTTTGTCGACTCAATCGTGGCTGCTCATTTGCAACAACAACATCAGCATCAAGCAGTTCTAACATAACTCGATCAACTTTGTGCTTTTCAAGTGATCAAAAAGAGACAAAACAGAATGAATTGACATCATCAGCATTTAATTGGGGTGCAGTCTGCGATGAACTATTGCTGAGTACCAGAAACTGCACTAGTTTTGTCACATGTGATGATTGTGCTGCATTGTTTCCTTATGAAGGATCATCAGCATGTCAATGGAGCACAAATAGGAAATGTTATGTTGACAAGAGACCTAAAAATGAGACAGAAGGAACCACGCCGCAGTTCTGTGCCTCAACTTCCGAAAAAATGACACAAAATATATCAAATTGTGGACAATTTTTCAACTGCAGTTCCTGCTTGGATCAAAATTGTGTCTGGACATCCAAAAGTCATCGATGCATGGAAAAGTCATTCACACCATTATTATGTTCAGGTTTAACATGCGGTGCCATCCTCCAAATCCCATCCGAATGTCCAAAACCTTGCGATTCCTACAAAATGTGCAGTAAATGCTTAACAAACTCAAATTGTGGATGGGAAGCAGGAACTGGAAATGGCAATGGTCAATGTCTTGAAGGGAACATCAACTATGCTTATGAAAAGTATGAACAGAATTCATGGAACTACCTGACATGTCCACCAGAAGATGAATGCACAAATGAACATCATAACTGTGATAATGTGACAGAAAAGTGTGTTGACTTGCTGGATGGATTCAAGTGTGTCTGTGCTGATGGCTACAAGCCAAGCTATGACAAGGAAGACATTTGTGTTCCAATTTGTAATCAAGGATGCTTTTTCGGTACCTGTGTACATCCAAATGTCTGCAAATGTGATTTTGGATATGTTGGTGCTAATTGCTCAATAGCTTGTCAATGTTCTGGTTTCAGCGACTGTGCAGGACCAGAACAGCTTGATGTATGTCTTAAATGCATGAATCATACTCGAGGATCGCGATGCGAGAAATGTGAAAAATTTTATGTCAAAAAGGATGGAAAGTGTGAAAGTTGCAGCACATTTTGTCATGGTCACACAGAAATTTGTGTCTCCTCGGACTTAAAAGACTCTAATGCAACAGTTACAGAGCTAGAAGAGATAATATCTGAAGGTCCATCAGCAGAAGACGCTGTATGCTTAAATTGTGGAAATTTCACAAATGAAAGACGCTGTGAGACATGCCTTAATGGCTACTTCCGTGGAACAACAAATCTCAATGAAAAGTGTCGTTCGTGCCTTTGTAACGGTCACGGAAATGAATGTGATCCAGTCACAGGTGAAAAGTGTAATTGTGGGAATAATACTGAATCTGAACAGACATGTCCAGCATCGACAAGTAAGACTGACAAGAACACTATTCAAATATTTCATTGTTATATGACTCAATGTACTAAATGTAAAGATTCATACAATGGACATCCAAAGAATGGACATCAATGCTATAAGCAGATCACAATTGAGTCAAGAATGTGCATTAATGAAGCAAAGCCGATTGAAGATTGTGAGGAAGCTCTTGAGAGTGGAAAAATGCAATTTTTCCAAATCCAACCAAGATTTTTGAATGTGGACATAAGGATACAAATAGATGTGACTGATGGGGAGATAGACCTGCAAATGAGCTCAAATGACGATTCATTTATTGTCATGACAAATCAATCCAATGGATTTCATGATGTTTTCTTAGATTCTAAGTATCAATGGGTGCAAACAACCTACGAGGATGATGAAAATACAAGCTTTATTCCAATTGTGATGTCAGCTAAGAAGTCGGAAGGTTCTAGTTCCCCAATAATATATAAAGTCATCGATCGATTCGCAAATGATGCAGCTTTGAGTACTTACATAACCTTAAAGCAACACAATGCATTACTTAGAGTTTTTGGCATTAAGAACCGATTAGTCATAACTTTACCGCAGCATATCCATAATCTTAGTGGAACTAGGTTCTTTATAGCCATTCGTGCTGTCAACAATGCTGTTTTTACGACTGGAATCATTTATTTTAGACAGGATCAACTGCATATTGATCTTTTTGTATTTTTCTCAGTATTCTTTTCGTGCTTTTTCCTATTTTTGGCTGTTTGTGTTGTGATATGGAAGGCTAAGCAGGCGGCTGATATGAGACGAGCGAGGTGAGTTTAGGGAACTGGATTTTTAACCTCAAAGTCACTTTCTGAATCCTAACCTCAAAACTCTTACAATTCTAACCTTAAAGTTCCTTTTTAAATCCTTACCTTAAAGTTCTTCTCTGAAACTCAACCTCAAAAATTTTGATACTAAAACCTAAACGTCAAAAGAATCTAACCTCAAAATATATCTTTTTTCCAGACAACGCTACGCTGTAGAAATGCTCAACATGGCCCAGCGACCTTACTCATCAGTCCTACTAGATGTGACGCCAGAACTTCAACCAGAATCTCAAAGCTCTCCAAAGACCATTAAAAAATCTGATAACTACGTACCGGTGGCAATAGAGACTACATCCGATAATGTTGCAGCTATTTGTACAATTTTTATAAGACTTCCCGAAACAAAACTGAAAAGACGACCAGTTTGTATGGGCTCAGCGCTGATAAGTGCACCAAAACAAAATGCTTTTCTTAACAAACCAACTCAACGGGTAGCTCAGCATATTATGTAGATAGTTGTTATCACTTGGAGTGTTCTCATTAAGTCCTAAATTTTGTCAATGAACAATTTTTCTCTCGCATTTGAAAGCAAATTAAATTCTAATTATGTAGTTAATGTACAGACTCGAATGAAAAAAAAAATTATTAATATAAGAAAAAAATATTATTTATAAAAAAAGAGGAACTTAAAGTTGTTTAAAATAATTTAAATGTTTAGTGGAAAAAGATGTATAAAATAAATAAAAGAATGACATGAAATGAATTTTCATAAAAAAAATAATTTCTTTAGTAAAACATGGAATTAGAGCTAGGCAAGGGGGACAGTTTGAAGATTGATCCACACTTAGCATTTAACTAGGGTTACCATCTAATTTTCATGAAAATACAGGACTTTTGGTAAATTTTTTCGAAAAATACAGGACATAGAGTGAAATTCGAAAATTAACGGAAATTTTCGTGAAAAAAATACAGGACCTGGAACAAAGTTTTCAAATTTATGCAGGACAGGGTTTTGAAATACAGGACTGTCCGTTGTAAAACTACGCAGATGGTCACCCTACATTTAACTTACAATTATTTACCCAGTTCTACCACTAAAAGGTAGAATATCCAATTAAGATTAAAATATGATCCTATGGGATACCCTGGAATATCTTATCTACTGATAGCTACCCTAATTAGGACTGGGCAAGGTAGTTCAAGAGACCCGTACATAACATAGTCTAGATCAGTGGAGTCTAACCCTTTTTTGTGCGACTGCACACTTTGGTGATAAACCGTTACCGAAATTGAAAGCGTTTTTTTTGGAATTTTCTGATTTTATTTTGCGGCGCACTAGTGTGTCCGGGCACATGAATTGACCATCAGTGATTTAGATGAAAATAGTCTAGAGTAGGCGCGTAGCCAGGACGGGGGATTTGGGGGATAAATCCCCCAACTTAAACAGTTTTTTTTTTATTTTGCTAGGGTTTTTATGAAAAAATGACAAAAATTCCCCCCTCCCATTAAATTTTTCCATACAAAAAAAATTTTTGTCCCCCCCCCCCCCCTCTTCAAATTCCTGGCTAGGCCCCTAGTCTAGATATAAAAATATTATAAAGCATGTTATTCACTCTAGTATGCGAAATCACAGCACGGTTCAACCAATTTATCAAACATGACCCTAAAGACCTAGCTTAAAAATACAAAGTTCCTTATAAAAATATCTTCATTTACTTTATTCATTTCCTCAGTTCCAAATAACAATTTTATTATTTTTTTTTCTTTTTTTTGTTTTCAAAAAAATATTAACAAAAAAAATTTAAATTTTTTTTCTTAATTTCCAGTACAAAACATGTTAATTTTTTACGTCTCCATTCCAAACTCCCTGCTCAAAACTGTTAAATCTTTCTTATCAACATAATCTTGTAGATTGTGCCTTCCAGCCAGTGAGATGCACATACGCAACGTTGACCAAAGAGTATCTGACATCTGATTATTCATATTATCAATGTTAATTCCAGCTCTTTGTTTTGAACTCGCTTGATGGTTAAGTGCCAATAGTAAGTGCTCAGCAGCTTCCTTATAGGACTTTAAGTTGATGCAAACAACACCAACATTGTATCTAGCTCTTATAAATCCAGGTTCAATTTCTAGTGCACGCTGGTAAGCACCGACAGCTTCAATTGGTCGATTTCCATTAGCATAACTGGCACCGAGTCGGTTCCATAGCTTTGCATTCTCTGGAGAGATTTCGACAGCAGCTTGAAAGCAGTCGACTGCTTTGTCGTACTCAGATGACAGATTGAAGAGGACACCAAGAGCTTCTTGAACATCCGGATCGAAATTGCCTGTTGTTGCATTTTGATGCACTGCTTTAATAAACAAATCTTGTGTCTCTTGCAGGTCCATTGCTTTTATCCTCGATGTTGTGATCTCTTCAATCCCTGACGCCTCATCAATAACAGGCTGAGCTAAATTTGTGTATTTTGGATTCGCTCGAAGCCAATTATTAAGCATTTTTAATGCCAAACTTTGATAACTTTCATTTGTGTAGGAAATGGCGAGGGATATCAGCACAGGTAAGTTGTTTGGCTGCAATTCCAGTGATTTTTTCAGTGCTGCTATGGCATTTGGATCTTTTTCATTTTCAGCTTGTGACGTTCCTAAAAGTTTCCATGCTTCGGCATTTTCCGGTTCCTGCTTCACGGCACTCTCGAAGCATAGCACAGCAGACGGGATGTCACCTGCTGATAGGAACGCTTTTCCTTTTTCTAAGGCATTTTCCACATCAATCATTGGATTATTTTCATCAAATTTATATTCTTTATATGGATCATAGTAGTCACCAACATCATTAAGCCATGGATGTTCCTGGCTGTTATCCTCTGATGACAACTTCTTCCATTCATCTTGTAGACGATCCCAAAATTCTTTATTATATTGCTCATTAAATTCTTCTTCTGCTTTCTTCGTCTCCTCGAAAGTCGCTGTCCAATCTTCTGCGACTTTTTCCTCGTCTTGCTTTGTTATTGCTTCTACTTCTTTAAAAAAGTCATCTGCCGTTGACTCTGATTGATGTTGTTGATCGAAAAACTTTTGTGTCTCGGGATGAGGAGCGACTGCTGATGTTGATGGAAAGAATCGACTGTAGTCTGGTCGCTGGTATGGACGGTATTGGTTCATTGATGTCGATGGCAGTTCATTGACACTCCAGACATTATTTGAGACGTTTGTGTAGTTCGTCGAGAGGGATTTTTGCCAGAACTAAAAAATTAAAGAAATGTTGATTTAGAATTTAATAAAAATTGAAAGTTATAAGCCAAAATCTGGTACTTTTCTGGCTTAGAATGAGAAAATACAGTTGAATCCTGGCACTGAAGCTTAAAATCTAGAACGTTACTGGCTCAGAATGTAAATTTTACAAATAATTGTTGTTTAGAAGGTGAAAAATAGTACGATTAAGGCGCAGAATGTGAAAATCTACTACATATCTAGCTCAAATGGTAGAAATCTAGTACATCTCGTGCTCATAATATAAATAATCTGGTACACCTCAGGCTCATAATATGAAAATCTAGTACATATCCGGCTCAGAACGTAAAAATCTAGTATATTTCCGACTCAGCAGTAAAAAATCTAGTACATTTCTAGTTCAGAAGTAAAAATTCTATCTCAAGTATGTCACAGACAAACAAAATCTAGTTCAAATTAACTTCAAATGTAATAAATCTAAGAAAATCTAGTACAAATTTGAATTTGAAGCTCTAAATCTAGTACATTATTAAGCCATGAAGTTTTAAACTAGTTAAAAATCTTCATTCGAATAAACTGGATATTTACTGTCATTTCCATTGTAAATCCCAACCAGTCTAGACAGAAGAAATAAAAATGATAAATAATGACTTTATCTAGCACAAAAATCACCAGAATCATCTCTAATCACTAAAACACCAAAATTCATTGATCTCAAAACTCACCTCAGCAAACGAACTATCAGCGCCAGCCTCCAACGGCATCGCCACTGGATTAACTGTATCTTGAATAACTTCATTGACCTTCGGTCCCATAACTGGTTGTTGAACGATTCTATCCATTTCTTGCATCTCCTTCAGCAGCATGTCCATTCTAAAAGTCTAATTAGTGCATTGATAAGCATTTTTGATCACTGTACAAAGTCCATGTCTACTTACACCTTCAGGTTGAAAAGTTTTTTCATGAAAATTAGCCGAAATTCCTTCATCTCTGAGCGCTGTATCGGCTGTCATCTGCTTCCCGAGACGCATTAACGGGTTCACATTGCCACACTCATTCTCCAGGACGTCCTTGAAGTTCATTGCACTTGGAATTTTATCAAAATATGCAGGAGAAAATTTTTTTTATTTAATGTTCTGTGGGCTGAAGTTGAAATTTAATGTCTGAGTTTCGTGAGAGAAAAAGAAGAAGAAAAATAAATAGTCATGAAATGCAGAAAGTTTTTTGATTTTTTCAAAACCGTTATAGATTTTTTTGGAGCATTAGAATTTATTTGATGTGATTTCTGATCTTTGTGAGGATTTCTTATTGGAATTTTATTTTTATTGCTTTTGTGGGTCTTATCATGTCACAATGGAAATGGTTTGATATCTGTGGATGGTATCTGATATGGAATTAGCTTCAATTGTTAGTTTTAAGACTAGATTTTGTGATTTTGTAGAATTTTGATTAGGGCTCGTTCACTTATTACGTAACGCAAAAAAACGAGTTTTTAGACCCCCCCCTCCCCCCCTGTAACAAAGCGTAACAAAATCTTAGACCCCCCCTCCCCCCCTAGTGCGTTACGTAATAAGTGAACGAACCCTTACACTATTCTTGAATTTGGTATGTATTTGGTCAATAATCTAGTACCTTTTAAGGAATATTATAGATCACTTATAAAAAGTTCTAGATTGGAGATAAAACGTTCCAGATTACGCTTAAATGTACTAGATTATAATTTGATGTTTTGATTAATAACTAAGTGCACTAGATTAATGAGATATTGTACTAGATTAATGACTTCATGAACTAGATTATTGACATATCACACTTGATTAATGATTTATTGTACTAGATTGGTGACTTAATGTACTAGATTTTTAACTTAATCTACTAGATTAATGACTAAATGTCTTAGATTAATGACATAATGCACTATAGCAATAACTTAATGTACTAGATTGATGACTTAATGTAACATGTTAATGACTTAATGCGCTCGATTGATGACTTAATGCACCAGAAATGATTTAATGGACTAGATTAATGATTTATTGTACTAGATCAATTATTTAATGTACTAGATTAACGAATTAATGTACTAGATTATTTACTTAATGTACTAGATTGATGACTTAATCTACTAGATTAATGACTAAATGTCTTAGATTAATGACATAATGCACTATAGCAATAACTTAATGTACTAGATTGATGACTTAATGTAACATGTTAATGACTTAATGCGCTCGATTGATGACTTAATGCACCAGAAATGATTTAATGTACTAGATTAATGACACTTCTTAATACACAGAAACTGCTAAATTGTTTTACAAAAAATCATAGCAACTTAAAATCGATTTTAAAAAAATTAACGGATTCTCGAACATTCAAATCAATTTCGAAAATCACCAACACAGTTACAACATTAAAAACAATAGAGGAATGCGATCAATAAACAATTTTTACAAAATTTTCTCTTTTCAATATAAAAGTAATTAAAAATTGAAAAAAATCAATCAAATCTTAAAGTTTTTGAGGAAATTTTCTATTACTTTAGCTGTCAATCAAATTTTTCACTGACAATTCATAAAATTCTGGAAAATTTTCTCAAAAAATACTCAGATCATCTAAAAACTTATTCTGAATCTTTCTCAATTCAGGTAGTATTAGTCATTCATGGTTCAATGCTAATTATGTGAAACCTGATTTTATATTGCAACGTCAGTTGAGCAGAAAAGTCAAAATGGTGAGGCAAAAAACACTTTTTTATTCTATTAAATCCTAATTTTAAATTAACTTAACTTTTTAGTCCAAATTGACCGATGAACAACGAACAAGCCTGTTGCAGCCACTGTTAAATTCTAATGGATGGTCAATGGTCGAAGGCCGTGATGCAATTTACCGTGAATTTTTATTCAAGAATTTTAATGAAGCTTTCGGTTTCATGACACGAGTAGCCTTACTTGCTGATAAGATGGATCATCATCCAGAATGGTTCAATGTTTATAATAAAGTTCAAGTCACGATGTCAACACACGATTGCGGCGGGTTGAGTGAACGAGATGTGAAATTAGCCAATTTTATGAATGAAATTTCTAAAATGTAAGAGAAAAAAAAAATCAACTTGTTGAATGTTGTTGTGGTGTTCTGCAAGGTCATGTGTTGGAATTTTTGATGGAAATGTAGCAACAACAATGTCAAGGACGGATCATTGAGATTGACAATAAAGTTTAAATTCTTTTAAGTTTGTTTTGAGCTTTCGGTGAAATTTTTTTGTGTTTTTCTCAGGGCTCGTGAGGAGTAAAAAAAATTTTGATTTTCTAAAATCAGTTATTTATGTGATTGAAAAAAATCATGATTTTTCAAATCTACGTAAATCTTTAAGGAGGATTTTATTACGTAGACAAAATCCCTGCGTACTGATTTTGATTACGTAAAAACCGTTAGGATTTTAGTGACGTGAAGTTGAAATTGTTTACATTTTTTGGGAACTATTGTTAAATTAAATAAAATTCGTGATGGACGCAGAAAAACTTTTTCGATTCCATTTTACTTATTCACAAAGCAATGGAAAATATTTTTGTCGTCATTGCAGTGCGAGATTTAACTGTATTAGAAAAAATAATGAAATGCTGCATTCAGCCAAGAGTTTCTGCATCCGTAAAAAATTTTGATATTTTTAAGTTCTTGAAATTTAAATATTCCTAGACAGCCTTATGTTAGATACTTGTTTGGCTGTTGCTGCTACTCCTAGTAACCAGTCTTCTGTAGAGCGATCAATCAGTGAATTACGATTTCTTTTGAGTCACTTACGATCCAATCTATTGTCTGATTCCGTAGAAGACATAATGTTGTGCCACTTAAATTCTTCGTTATTTTCTAACATTACATTATGAAATTATTAAACAATTTCAATTTCACGTCACTAAAATCCTAACGGTTTTTACGTAATCAAAATCACTACGCAGGGATTTGGTCTACGGAATAAAATCCTCCTTAAAGATTTACGTAGATTTGAAAAATCATGATTTTTTTCAATCACATAAATAACTGATTTTAGAAAATCAAAATTTTTTTTACTCCTCACGAGCCCTGGTTTTTCTTGCATTTTTTGTGATTTAAACTTTCAGACTTTTTTAAATTTTATTTATTTGAAAAAGTTTATTTTATTTAAAAATTTTTGAATTTTATTTTTCAAAAATTATGAAATTTTTTTAAACATTTTTAAGAGAATTTAAAAAAATGAAATTTTAAATTTCAAGAATATATAACAGCAATAGTTACAAAAGTCATGAAATTCTGCAATTTTCTATTTTTTCCAACTTTTCCATAAATTTTAACATCAGTCAAATATTCTCCATCAGGTGCGAATGGTAAGTATAAGGTTGAAATACTGAAATTCGGGACAACGATCTTCGTCTAAAAATATGAAAAATTTAAAAAATAAAAAAAAAACTAATTTGAATTAAGGGGTCGTTCACTTATGACGTCTATAATTAACGGTCATTTTTCTATTGTAGTTTTCTAGTTGACCCCTTCTCCCCCTTCCCCTCCTTCCCTGGAAGTCATAAGTGAACGGTCCCTAAAACCTAGCAACCTTTTTAATTGGACATTTAGTAAGAATTCCATTTTTTTCAAACTCCTTTAAGAAAATTTGTATAAAAATCGATGCAGCTGTATTTTTTTGAAGTTTGCAAAGTTCCAATTTCGTGTTGATCAAAACAATTTGATAATTTTTGTCATCACCAGCAATCGACTTTTTAACTTGAAAAGTCATCTGAAAATTAAATTTTGAATAAAATCTGCAAGTTTTAAAATAATTTCTTACTATAAAGTCGTTGATTTCTTGCAAAATTTCACATTCTGCTGTAAAAGAAAGCGTGGTGAAGTCATCGGATGAAGTGTAAGTTATATTTGATTTTATGACGTCCTGGTCTTTTTTTGCTTCAAACTTGACTATTTTAATTTTTTTACCATTGCAAAATGTCTTAAATTAAAAGTTTTGTTAACATTTTAATATTTTTGTTATGCTTAAACAAAATTCTTACATTCCAAAATATAAAAATAAACAGAAAATGCTTAATGAACTTGTTTACTATTTGCATTTTGATAAACTAAAGAGTTTTAACAAAAATAATAATATTTTACAATTAAAAATCTATTAACTGAAACAAATATTTGAATGTTTTAATGACACTATTTCCTTATTTTGCAGTTTAGACTATTTTTAGATACACAAATGTATCAGCGAAATGTTTTTTTAGTAGAAAAACTCATTTTATAAAGCTCATAAAAGATTTTTTGGTAGAAAAATTTAAATCAGTGGTGAACAACCTTTTTATGTCACAGCACAACTTGGTGGTAAGCCATGATTGACACACGGCACACATTTCATGGGCTTTAACTATTTTGTCGTGTCACACTAGCGTTCCGCGACGCATAGGTTATCCAAAACTGTTTTAAATGATCCTCCAAGAATTTGAGAACCCCTGTCCATTAGAAACTATGTAGCATGTCTTACAAGATTTGACTTTTTAATAATTTACAATTTTTTAAAAGCTCTTTCATATCCGCCAAAAATGGCATCTGCACATTCATTTGCTGCACTGGAAGCACCATCTGATCCACTATGCACTGCGCCTGCTAATGCTGCTGTACCTGTGGCAACAGTTCCACCAACTGCGACAAATGGAGCCGCTAAAACAAGACCCGTGCCTTTTACAACTTTACCTAGAAAACTTCCAAATGAATTTTCTGATTCTTTCCTTTTTCTTTCTTCTTGTTCCAATCGTTCTTGTAAAGCATTTTGATTCTTTTCTAGTTGCATCTGATAGTTCCTCCATTCCTTCTCTTTTTGCTGTCTTTCTTCCTCAGCTTCTCGACGTTCTTGTTCCATTCTAGCTTGAACCTCTCTAAATTCAGCTTCCTTTTGTCTTTGCTCACGTTCTGCTTGTTCCATTCTTCTTCTTTCTTCTTCTAGTTGGATTCTGTGTCTTTCTGCTACCTTATTTAATTCTCTGAACCTTCGCTCTTGGACATTTTTGAATTCTTCGTAAATTTCTTCAAGCTTTTGATTAAGTTGGTATTTAAAGGACTCCTTCTGTTGCCTGTCACCCATCTTGTCTTCATCGTCGTACATTTGCGTTGCTAAGTACTTCCCTCTTTTATGAGCTTTTGGGATATCTTCCTCATGCTTTAAATCGAAATTATAAATCCCTGCCTTATACTGCTCGATACACTTCTTGATCAAGTTGCTCATGTTGCTCTCAAGGATGAATTGATATAAAGTTGGCGTTTTTGGAATTTCGCCAGACTGGAACAGCTTTAAGTATCGCTGGATGTACACTTTTACTTCCTTTACTGCCAATTTTTGTGAATTAATCTTTTTTAATGTCAATTTTTCAGGCATTAAAAGATGTTCGATGACATGTTTCAGCTCATTCTTGAATGTTTGATCCATTTTGGACCATTTACCATCGTAATTTTTGGAGCCTGCAACATCCATTCCTGGATATGGCAACAAACAACAACCAATTTCTTCAAAGGAATTTTTTACAAATTCTCGAACTGAACGTAATTCAGGTGCATGTGATGACTTGATTTTGAGGACTTCCTCTTCAAAATATTTCTTACCACCATTAGGACCGAACTCATAGTCATCAAAGTTTTGCCAGTCACGAATAAGAAATGTTAAATTTTGAAATGGCTTTCCATCCATTCTTCCATTTTTCTTTGCATTGAACTGCGCAAATTCAGTGGCAAATTGTAAATATTGAAGCTGATCTTCCTGAATTTGCTGCTTAAGATTGAGGACTTGAATTGATGAAATTAGAGTTCCAAGAGCAAAAATTCTTGAATTATCAGTTGGAGTTGAGTCGTTGTCGAACAATCCTTGCGTATCCATAATGAAGATTGCAACTTCCTCTCCAGTTCTATCTATTGTGTGGAGGAAGACATCACTCCAAATATTGATGCCGATAGTTTCCCTTTTAGCACCTGAACGCCATGAGAATCCTTTAAGGGGTTCATCAGGTTTGCCCATCCAGTTGTTATCTTTTCTGAAAAAGAATTGAGTCGGTTTGCTTGGGTTGTTGATGGACGGGAACTTAAATGAAAAATAACATAGTTATTGAGTGTATTCTTATGATAAATGCAGCATGCAGCTTGCATTAAGCAGCATTATAATACTCACATGAGCGTAGAGGAACCGCAAGCAATAGTCCAAGAAGAAACTCTTGCCACCTCGAAATGCTCCAATTAATGACAAAATTACAACTTTGCGATCTTGAATTTCTGGATGATTAAAGATCTTTTCAAGTTCTCGGTTGTCGACGATGACTTCCTTATTATCTGAGAATGTTAAGATGCTAATTGGCTTTCCATGTGGATGAGTGTGATCCATTTTTGATGACTTTACTTGACTAAATTAATTAATTAATAACTTAGCTCTTTTGTCGTGTTTATGTGAAATTAAATAATATGAAAACATATAACAATAAACTGATGACTAATAAACCAAATCAAGTGTTATCTTTCAATTGATTAAACCTTTATAAAAGTTGTGCTCAACTATTTAATCAAAAATGTTGTCGCATTCTACAAAGAAAGGCCATTGTTTATAAATGGAACCATGTAAAGCTGCTAGAAATTATAGGAAATGTGATAACAGAAAAGATAAGCAAAGGTTTGGTCGATATTTATCATGTTATACAGCCTTTACATACGGTTTCTAAATTTTTTTTATTTTGTCATATCATCAAGATTACAAAAGTTAGGTATTATATTAATGCTATTTCTTAAAATCTTCATTGAAGTTGTTATAAAATGTTAAAATAATCAAATCTTTAGTTTTGTTATGCGACAGCTTTCCCTAGCGATACCCACTTCCAAACGTCCTGCAATTAAGGAATATTGTAACTCTAAGACTCCCACCATTCTTTCCATGCATTTCCAAAGGCTCCAAAAGTAGCTTCAAATGTTTCTCTGCCTTGTTTATCAAAACCTTCGCGTCCATCTTGAATTGCACCTTTGACCATAGAATAAACAGTTGCAACCTCTGAACCAACAACAACAAAAGGCGTTGCTACTACCAGACCAGCTCCCGAAACAACTTTTCCAGCATAATGTCCAAATGAATTTTTTTCTTCATCCAAGCGTTGTTGTATAGCAGCACATTCATCATCGTGTTTCTTCCTGATTTCATTCAATTTTCTTTCTGATTCTTCTGCGGCTCTCTTGATGTCACGAGTCATTCGTTCTTGAGCTGCTTTTAAGTCAGCTTCCAATTTAGCTCGTTGTTGTTCAGCTTGTTTCTTTATTTTCCTTTCTTGCTCAACTTTAGCATGGCATTCATCTTCTTTCTTTTTTAATTCTTTAAATCTTTGTTCATGAATATTCTTAAACTCGCTGTAAACTACTTCCAATTTATTATCAAGCTGTGCTTTATATATCTCCTCATGCTGCTTATCACCGATTTTTTTGCTATCATTGTAAAACTTTAGTGCTTCATACTTCCATTTCTTATGGACGATCGGGATACTTTCTAAATTTTTCAAATTTTTATCATAAAAAATTCCTGTTTTATATTTATCGATGCAGTCCTTGATCAAACTGTTCATGTTACTTTCAAGCATAGACTGAAAAACTGTTAGTGCCTTTGGAACATCACCAGACTGAAATATCTTTAAATATTGTTCAATGTAAACTTTGACTTGCTTGACTGTCAATTTTTGTGAATTTAATTTCTTTAATGTCAAATTATCAGGCATAAGAAGATGCTCAATGACATTTTTAAGCTCAATTTTGAATTTTTCATCCATTTGTGTCAAACGTCCATCAAATTGAGGAGAAGTGGCAACATCAGTACCTGGGTATGGCAATAAACAACAACCAATTTGATCAAATGAATTTTTTATATATTCACGAACTGTTTGCAATTCTGATCCTTGTGAAGGTCTAATTTTAAGAACTTCATCTTCAAAGTACCTTTTTCCACCATACGGTCCGTATTCGAATTCATGACAGTTTTGCCAGTCACGAATAAGAAATGTTAAGTTTTGAAAAGGTTTTCCATCCATTTTACCTTTATTCTTTAAAGTGTATTGAGCGAATTCTGTTGCAAATTGTAAATATTGAAGTTGATCCTCCTGTACCTGATGATTAAGGTTTAAGACTTGAATGGAGGAGATCAAAGTTCCAAGAGCGAATATTCTCGAATTATCAGTTGGTGAAGAATCTCTGTCGAAGAGTCCTTGTGTGTCCATGACGAAGATCGCAATGTTCTCACCATTTAGTGTATGGAGGAAGACATCACTCCAAATATTGATACCGACAGTTTCCCGTTTTGTTCCTGCGCGCCATGAGAAACCTTTGAGCGGTTCATCAGGCTTGCCGATCCAGTTGTCATCTTTTCTGAAGAAGGTTTGAGTCTGCTTGCTTGGGTTGTTGATGGACGGGAACTTAAATGAAAGATAACATAGTTATTGAGTTTGTTCTACAAAATCTTATGATAAATGCAGCATGCAGCATGCAGCTTGCATTAAGCAGCATTATAATACTCACATGAGCGTAGAGGAACCGCAAGCAATAGTCCAAGAAGAAACTCTTTCCACCTCGAAATGCTCCAATTAATGACAAAATTACAACTTTGCGATCTTGAATTTCTGGATGATTAAAGATATTTTCTAGTTGACGGTTGTCGACGATGATTTCCTTACATCCTGAGAATCTTAAGATGCTAACTGGCTTTCCATGTTGATGAGTATGATCCATTTTTGATGACTATTTGAGACTGAATAAAGGAATAATAATTTGGCTTATGTCTTATAAAGTGAATATATAACAAAGTGATTGATGACGTCGATGCTGTATAACATTAAAGTTATAAATTTTAAGCGGCATATCTGTTATATTTGTTATACTTGATATAAAATGTTATAAAGCTTCCACGTCATCAATTACTTTGTTATATATTCACTTTATAAGACATAAGCCAAATTATTATTCCTTTATTCAGTCTCAAATAGTCATCAAAAATGGATCATACTCATCAACATGGAAAGCCAGTTAGCATCTTAAGATTCTCAGATAATAAGGAAGTCATCGTCGACAACCGAGAACTTGAAAAGATCTTTAATCATCCAGAAATTCAAGATCGCAAAGTTGTAATTTTGTCATTAATTGGAGCATTTCGAGGTGGAAAGAGTTTCTTCTTGGACTATTGCTTGCGGTTCCTCTACGCTCATGTGAGTATTATAATTCTGCTTAATGCAAGATGCAGATTTAGCTATTATTGCACGTTAATTATCATTAGACTTAGTAAAATACATCCAATAACTATGTTATCTTTCATTTTAGTTCCCGTCCATCTACAACCCAAGCAAGCACAAACAATCATTCTTTAGAAAAAATGACTACTGGATAGCAGGTCGAGATGAACCCCTTAAAGGATTCTCATGGCGTGCAGGAACAAAAAGGGAAACTATCGGAATCAACATTTGGAGTGATGTCTTCTTACACACAATGGATAGAACTGGTGAAAAAGTTGCAATTTTCGTCATGGACACACAAGGACTCTTCGATACCGAGTCAACACCAACTGATAACTCGAGGATATTCGCGCTTGGAAATCTGATTTCATCAATTCAAGTCCTCAATCTTAAGCAGCAAGTTCAAGAAGATCACCTTCAATACTTACAGTTTGCGACTGAATTTGCTAAATTTGCACTAAAGAAAAATTTGAAGCCGGAAGGAAAACCATTCCAAAATATGACATTTCTGATCAGAGATTGGGAAAATAATGAGGAATTCCGCTACGGTGCCGCAGGTGGACATAACTATATCAACGAAGTGCTCAACATAAAGCAAGATCAAAGTCAGGAATTAAAAGAAGTCAGAAAGTCAATTTTTGATTCTTTTGAACATGTCAATTGTTATCTGCTGCCATATCCAGGAGAAGTAGTAGCTGGATATAAGAACTACGATGGTCGATGGTCTGAAATGGACACAACATTCAAAGCTGAGCTGAAAAACTCAATTGAGCATCTTTTACATCCTGATAACTTAGTTATCAAGAAAATAAATGGTATAGACATAAAAGTCAATGAAATGAAGCTATATCTTCAAGCCTATATGATATTATTTCAATCAAATGAAATTCCACAGGCACTCAGCGCCTATGAGTATACAGTCGAGAGTCACATGAATAATCTGATTGAAAAATCTGTCAATGACTATAAGCTTACAATTTATCGAAATGCTGACTTGATTAATGCACAAAATAGACAGATTGTCCATGAAAAGTGTAAGGAACGAGCCTTGCAGCAATATAATGCTGAAAATAAAATTGGAACTGCTGAGCATGACTATAGATTCAAAATGAAGTTGACAGAAGAAATTGATAAAATTTTCGGTTATTTTAAGCAACAGAATGAACAAATTATTAAGGAAATGGAAAAGGAACGTGAGAAATTTCAAACTATACTGGACAGAGAGCAGCATCAGCGACTAGAAGCTGAGGAAGCAAAGAGGCAAATAGAAAATCAGTTGAATGAGCTAAGAACACTGAAAACTAAAATGGAAGCTGAAGAATATGAAAAAAGGACGAGAATGCTGCAAGAACGAGTTCAAGCTGAGCAGCAACGGATGCAGGAATATGACAGCAGGTTTAAAGATGAACAAAGTTTTAGAAAAACGCTAATGGCGGCAATTGGAGTGACTTTAATTGGCATTGCTGCTTTAACAACTGGTGGTATAGCAGCTGGTGCAGCCGCGGTAAGTGAAACAGTTGTGGCTGTAGGTGGTGCTGTTACTACAGTTGGTGCTACTCTTAATGCTTGCTCAATTATGTAAGAATTAAATATTGTAAACTTAATAAAAATAAAATACAGCATAAGTTTATACAACGGTTCATTAAGAATATTATGAAAAAATCTTAAAAATTGACACAGTCATCAAAAAGTTTCGCATCTTCTTGGACTTTCCAAACTTCCCATAAACTTTGGTTTCTAAGAGAACTTCTCCTTCTGGAATAAATGCGATGTCGCTGATGGAAAATCGGAAATTAGGCACATTTATGACACCCTGGAATGGTAAAAATTATAAGAATATGAAAAATTTGCTACAGGCAGCAAATCAGCTCAACCTTTTTTAAAGGACATTTCAGATCAATTCCATTTTTTTCAATCTCTTTCAGGAATATTTGCAAGAACGGCGATGCTACCGGATTTTTTTGCATCTTGCAGAACTCAAACTTTGTATTCAATAGGATGTATTGATAGCTTTTGTCACTTTTGTCTCTAGACGTTCTAGCTGAAAACTGAACCTGCAATATTAAAGACTAATAAGTAACAAGTTTTGATAGCTTTTTTAAAATGAAAAGTACCACAATGTCGTCAATGTCTTGGAGGAACTCAAAATCAACCGAAAATATCAAAGCTGAAAAGTCATCCGTTGAAACTTGCGTCAAGTTTGCTTTCACGACTTCCTGGTCTTTTTTGAACTCAAATTTCAATGTTTTGATCTTCTTTGCAGACACTTTGTTCTGAAAATGATTAATTTAAGTATAAATAATAGCTTTTTCCTCAAATTAATCCACAAACTCAACTAAAATGATCATTAAAATACTAAAAATGACAATAACTTTGATTTTTTTCATCCTAAATACTGCAACAACTTCAACAAAATGAAGCTCAGACTGGAAAGTAGCACTACAAACTTCATTCAACTTGTAGAAAAACAAAAGAATCTCAAAATAGTATCAAATTATCCAAAATTAAAATAATTTGATCAAAATTATTAAAAACTTTAATTGAACAAATCCGGTTAATTTTATCACAAATTTGCAATTAAAAAATTAATTCATCATGAAGTAATCTTTACAATCATTTGAGTCATGAGGAAATTTCGAAGCTTCTTGACACTTCCAACTCGCCCATACATTTTGAATTCTGCCATAATTTCTCCATTTGATATGATTGGAAAGAAGCTGACCGGGAATCTCAGATGTGGGATATTAATGACGCTCTAGAAAGAAAATAATTATTGTTATTCAAGGGCCGATTTCTAAGGCTGTCCCGGGCACTTTACCCTAGTCTCAGATTTATTTTATTTATATCCCAAATTATGGAATATCGAATTTTATTTTTGCCATAAGATATCCCGGGTAGACCTAAAAGCCGGTTCTTCCGGCCTGATAACGAGGCATTTTGATATTGTTTTGAATATTTGGAAGTGGGTTCAGAGTTGTGCAATTCCGATGAAATATGATCAAAATATTAATCAGTTCCGCACCATCAAATTAGATAAAAAAGGAGAACAGGAAAAGGTTGGAATCGGTTTAGAAATGGCTTTTCTCTTAAAAATTAGGGTCTAGAATGTGAAATTGAGGTAAAGAAATAAGAAACCAAGATTAACAAATAGTTGACTGGGAATTTATACATCTATGGCATGTAGAGCCAACGGAATATAGTTTAAGTGCCAGGGGCGTAGCCAAGAATTTGAAAAAAGGGGGACAAAAAATGTTTGGAATGGAAAAATTTAAGGGGGAGGGGAGGATTTTTGTGATTTTTTCATAAAACCCCTAGCCAAATAAAAAAACTTTCTGTTTACGCTGGGGGATTTGACTCCCTAATCCCCCCCGCCCCCCCCCCCCTGACTACGCACTTGCTAAGTGCATCAATGTGATTAGCAATCGACTACTTTTACTTTTGCAAATTTAACAAGCTGCAATTGAACCTTGTGCGACTAAAATAATCTCTAATTTCATACCTTTTGTAATGGACATTTTAAATTGATTCCATTTTTCAAGAGTTCATTCCAAAATCCTTGAAAAAGTATCGATGCAGCTGGATTACTTTGAAATTTGCAAAAGTCGACTTTTGTGTTTAACAGAATGTATTGAAAATCTTTGTCATTTTTATCTCGGGATGTTTTGGCTGTAATTTGAATCTGAAAGGATTTATAAAATTTAGAAAGATTGTGGTCGCTGATTAAAGCGTTGATCTTTTTTTATATAATGGTTAGCTAGAGAATCTAGGGCGTACAACACTCTGAAGTACCCCAAGTAGTCCATAACTGTAACAAGGCATACCAACCCGACCGATCCCTAAATCATTTACCAAAACATCACTTAATTGCTGCAGAATCTCAAAGTCAACATGAAAAATGTAAACCGTTGAGTCTTCAGCTGCTTCGTATGAAATATTAGCTCTACAAACTTCCAAGTCCTTCTTTATCTCAAATTTGAGAATTTTTAACTTCTTTGAGTGTCCAAAAATCTAAAAAAAATTGAATAAAATTATTTTTGCACATCTTATGCATCAAATTGCCAACTCAACTGCAAAAAATATAATAAATGCAATGGAAAGGAGTAAATTCCTTCTTGACATTCTGACTTGCGATGGGTTAATGAGAACTTTAACATCTGTAATGATTGCTAATTATTTCTGTTAAATGCCAAAAAATTATGATAATTATTCATATCCGATCTAATGTTTATGGTTTTTCGGAGAAATATTTAATATAATTTTAATAAATTACCGTAAGCCAACTTTCAAAGCAGAGGCGTATTGAATCTTAGCATCGAACCAAAAGTAATAACATTGATAAAAACAATTTAATTTAAAAACGGAAGCAAAATGTTTAACATTCTAATTTTACAAGCTTTTCAGCTATAAAAGTTAAATTGTTCGATTCCAAAAACTTTAGTTTATCATTAGACAGCTTTAACAGTGACTATCACAGCAATGAAGGTTTTAAAACCTTTAATAACCATCACTTTTATCCATCAATTCCTGTACCTTCAAGTGACTGCTCAAGTTCTTCACTACAGCTTTCAAGAAGTTTTGTCAAATGATTACCGATGTGACTTCCTCTTTGTGTCATTAAAAGAATCATTCAAGAATGCAACGGAACTGTCAACTCCACATCTGCCTGACAAAACTGATGATGATGTGCAGTCAGTTGAGTTTCGTCATGGAGCTTTTAGTTTAAAATTTCCATCAATGATTTGTGACAAGTTCAAGAACCTTAAATCCATCAATATGGAAAGTGGATTTGTGGGAAAAGTTGACGAGAAAGTGCTTGAAAACTGCACAAATTTGGAAAAATTTAGGATGAATTCCTTGTCGGAGGATACATTGCCGGAAAATTTATTCAAAAACACTACGAAATTGAGGATGCTTTATATTTTCAGCATAAGCCTGAAAACATTATCTCGAGGAGTCTTAGCGACTGTCAATCAGACATTGACTGACTTAGAATTAAGTATCAGATCAGATTCTTTCACATTCCCATCGGACTTTCTTGTTCCTCTATCAAATCTTAGAAGTTTGGAATTAACAATCGGAAAATTGACTAACTTACCGCCAACATTCTTTGAAAATTCTGAAAAATTGGAAGTTCTTCGTATGGTTGAGTGCAACATTCAGGACCTTCCAAAAGACATCTTTAAACCATTAGTAAATCTCCAAGAACTAGACTTATCAAGAAATAATCTTAAAGTTGTCCATTCAGACTCTTTTGGATCCCATCCATCATTAATGACTGTCGACATTTCAGGATCTCCAACATCAATTGATCCAAAGTTATATCAATTGCCAAGTTTATTGTATGTTCGAATGCCAATAAGCTGTGGTAAAAGTATTTTAGTTGAGGATAATTTAAATGGAACTAAGATAAAGATGAATAGTGATAAATGCACAGCAAGCTATAAACCACGCTACTGAATGCTTTTATGAATAGTTAAAACTTGAATTTAAAATAAAGATAAAATTAAAAATAAAGTATAAGTTTTGGGGATCTACAGGATGATGTTTCTTAGACATTGTCGGGCTGCACGTATTCACATCTGGTAATCTGAATTTTTAAAATATTTTACTTTTGAGTGCTGTTAGGATTAAAAAGACTAAAGATCATATATATTCGAACCCAGGCTCGGTACTACTTAGTTTCCGAGCCTGGGTTCGAACAATGATTTAAGATTTACTATTGTGTAGTTCAATCCCGATGAGAATTTTATTGACAATATTTCTTATTTTGCTTAAGTTTGAATTAAAATGATAAGCTAGTCTTAATCAGAAATTAACACACTTTTGACTTGAATCTAGACACAAAATTCTCTTAACCAGAACCAAAAGTAAATAATCAAAAATAATTATTCAATTGATTAGTTTATTGCCAAATTTGCCTCTTTGATGTTAAATCAATAAGATGCTTATCGTGGCTTATAATTCTTAGTACAGTCATTGTCTTGATTCTTGGTGATAGATTTATCAAAATTCAGTTCCAATCGTTCATGCGTACCACAACTTCCAGCAAAACTTACATACAATAAGCTTGTAAATTGATAAAATTTCGGATCAAATGACACTAAATTATTTCCATCAAAGTCAGCAACCATCAAATCTGGATGTGATCCAAAGGAATCGGCGTGAATTGCTGTTAACTTGTTAGATGATAAATCAATGTATTGTAAATTTTTTAAAGGTTTAAAAATGTCTTTTGGAAGGTCACGAATGTTACACAATGGAATGCGTAGATTTATAAGATTTTGTAAATTTTCAAAGTAGTTTTGTGGCAGATCCACAAGATCAAATATTTGAAAAAATATAGTTTTCAGATTTGTCAATGAACTGACAAAGTTATCTGGAAATCTGAATGAATCCGAAGCTATATACAGGGTAAAGCTAGTCAAAGTCTGATTTATGCTTGTAAAAATATTTTTCGATAAAGTTTTTAAGGTTCTACTCTTGATGCTGACTGTATGAAGCTTTGAATTTTTACTAAACATTTTTTCATCAAGTCCATCAATGACATAAAGGAAAATTCTCTCCAATTTTGTGCACTTTTCAAATGCTTTCTCTCTGATTATTTCAACACTATTGTCTATAAAAATTGATAATACATTTTTAAACTTGTCACAAATCATCGATGGGAATTCTTGGAATGTTGATCCAGGAGTAAAATAAATTGAAGTCACACTATCGTCAGTTTTACCAGTTAAATGTGGTTTTGACACTTCTGTGATTTTATGAAACGGTTGCTGTAATGTTATAAATAGGCAGTCACATCTGTAGTCAGTTGATGAAGCGTTTTTAAAGTTGTAATGAAAAGTTTGTGCTGAGACATTTGGAAGATCCAGAAATAATTGAATTAGTAGCAAAACCATTGACAATTTCAGAATCATTTTAGATTGAAACTTTAGTCGGATTATCCAAAAATTAAAATGACAGTCTTTTTATCTACGGAAAGCTAGTTTTATAGACAACAGAGTCTAATTTTATTGTTTTGTTTGACATTCTACGTCCTGTTGTTAACAGTTTTGTCATCGATTATGACCACTTCTAACCTTGATAGCCATTCTTAACCATGACTTTTTGTTGTTACTCTTTAAAGCTAGCTCACTCACAGTCTGATCCCCTATGCAAAGCAGGATTGTGATACAGGCACCTGTGCATAGGTGAGAACCGTACAATTCTTCAATAATTCATAAGTTTTTTTCAACAAAACCATAAAAATTCTAAAAAAAACCTCACAAATTATCAAGGAATTGCATGGTTCTCACGTGTGCACAGTTGACTGTATCTCAACCCTGATGCAAAGAACACTGGTTTAATCAACAGCCTCTTACTCTTAAAGATGTCGAATTGCTAAGTGTAAGCATCATGAAATGACGAGAGCTTCTCAATCCACCTAATATTGTAGCTTGGAATGGTATGTGATAATCAGGCCTTCATTAATGATGTCCAACATTTAGGGGGAGCAGAGAGGAGAGAGAGGAGGTCTAGATCTTGGTAGAGTCTCAAACAAAATAATTCTTTTATCACCCATATTTTATGACAAAGGGCAAGGAGTGGTCAAAAAATTTCATTTTTCAATTGACTTTATTCATGAATAGGCCATAAAATGAGATGATCATATGCTGGACACTAGTTTGCAATTTTATTTAATTCAATTCAACATTTTACAAATTAGAAAAAAATCATCGTGGTCTATAGTTCCTGGTACAGTTGTTGTTTGCATTCCTATTCCTTGTTCCATTCAAACTATCATCAGCTAGTGTTCCTTCATGACAGCTTTCAGATAAGCTTACAAAAAGTAAGCTCGGGAATTGATAAAATTTCGGATCAACTGAAATAATGTTGTTGTCTGAAAAGTCAGCAATCATTAAATAAGGATGTGATCCAAATGAATCTTTATGAATTGCTGTTAGCTTGTTACTCATCAAATTAAGAATTTGTAAATTTTTGAGTGGTTTGAAGATGTCTTTCGGAAGGTTTCGAATATTGCAACTTATCATTTGAAGATTTTCTATGTTTTCCAAATTTTCGAAGAAATCTTGAGGCAGGTTTACAAGATTCTCAATAAAAAGCTGCAAAGTTTTTAGATTTGTCAGATTTGTGGTGAAGTTTAGTGGAAATCTGAAAGAGTCTGAATTTATGTGTAGATTAAGGACAGTCAATGTCTGATTTAAACAAGCGAAAACATTTTTCGAGATGGTATTTAAGCTGCCACTCAAGATTTTTACATTTCTAAACTTTAAATTTTTGTTAAAAATTTTATCGTCCAACTCATTCTCATGAATAGCATAAAGCTCAAGTTCCTCCAAATTTGTGCATTTATCAAATGTTTTGTCGCCGATCAATGCAGCAACAACTCGTTTCATAAAAATTGATTTTAAATTTTTGAACTTGTCACAAATCATTGATGGAAAGTCTTGAAATGAAGATCCGTCCTTAAAACTGAAAGAAGTTACATCATCGTCAGTTCTGTTGTGTAAATGTTGTGTTGACAATATTGTGCTGTTCTGGTATGATTGTTTAAATGACATCAATAGACAGTCACATCTGTAGTCAGTTGAAACGACTTCTTTGAAGTTATATTGGATGACTTGTGCTGAGATATTAAGATCCGTAAAGAATAGAAATAATAAAAGAACTTTAAATATTTTTAAATAAATCTGAACCATAACTTTATCCTCAATGGATTCGAATGACACATCAAATATAGATTTTACATTTTTTAAGTGATAAAACCCATGAAATTGACATGTTTAACACAAGAACATCAACAAAACTGATTAAAAATGCTTAACATTTTAGTTTGACAAGAGTTTAAGCTATAAAAGTTGGATTGATTAATTCTACAATTTAAATTGAACAAAAGACAGCTTTGGGGATTGAGGAAGCACATGTCTGACTCCGAAGCTGACCAAATGTCAAATGTATACCTTCTCATGGTATCCCTTGATACCGATGTTGACCGAGAAAAATGCCGAAATAGGTTCTTTAAAGCATAGATTGAAAGCATATTCAAGCAACTTTACCTCAAGGGTTGCAAAATCACAATCAGTCTGGGGGTCGTAAGGTTTACAACGAAATATTTCCGAAATTAACTTGTACAAAGAAAGCAAAAAACAGCTTAAACCATGAATATTGGTTGATTCAAAAGATCATTCTAACTTCAGCATTTAAATTCCTAAGAATTTAGAAGTTAAATGAATTATAAATAATAATAAAATTGATGCTTAACATTTTGCATCCACTTTTGATCGTGTAAACATTTGTGTGATTTAAGGCAATCGCTAAAGTTGACCAATAAGTCAAGTTTGCTTTAAAAAGTCAACACACGACCCCAAAACATTCTAAAGTGAACAAAAAACATTGAAAACATTATTAAAACATTAAAGTCAAACCAAAAACATTGAAGATCTACAAAACATTCAAACACTGACAAAACATTCCCAAAAAGCCATCAAAACAATAACAAAAGCATTCAAAAAGTTTCAATTTCACAAAAAATCCACAAAATTAATTCATTTAAAAACTAAAGTCAATCGAAATAAAGCATTAATTCGCACCACATCATCAATAAGATGTCCAAACAACCAACAATCCTCAAAAAGGCAGACTCATCACGCCAACAAAAGCAAAAACCAGAATCAGCACAGCCAAAAATCCTCACAAAATCCACACCAAAAGAAAATGTTCAAGTTCCAGCTCCAGTGACTGTCCAACAGCATCAAATCAGAAAGGAACCAGAACTTCAAGTCGAAGTGATGCCAATGAAGTCACGACAGCGCTTCATGTATCCGCATTTTAATATTGATCAAAAGATTTTCGAATATCTTGACAATGAAAATTCAGATTTCTTAGTCGTAGCTGCAATTGGAGTTAAAAATGTTGGAAAATCGACACTGATGAACATCATAGCTGATCAGGAGTATGTTAGGATTAATCCAGATGCAACTTATGAAGCATTTGTTGATGAACATGAAACATTTTCAACAAGAAAAGAACAAATTTATGATGGAAGTACAGTTGACATGTTCATAACTACAGACAGGATCTTTGTACTCGATACATCTCCATTAGCCAACAATGTCCAACGACGTGACATGATTGTTGCTGAAAGTGATGACCTTAAAATGCTGATAATGTTGTTTCAAATCTGTCATTTAATTATTGTTGTCCACAATGGATTTCCAGACCTGTCTCTGCTCAGACTCATCAATTCTGCAGACTCAATGATCCCATCCGATGTCAAGCACCGACCAAACTTTGTCTTTGTTGGAAATAACTTACAACCAGGCACAAAGTTACATCAAATTGATCCAAAAATTCATGCTGGATGCAACTTGATGATTCCAAATCTTCACAGCCAATCAAATAGCTTTTATCATGACATTCCACAAGTCATACAGGATTATCAAGAGCAAGTCTTTATGCTGAAGAGGTACAGCATGATGGAAGACGATGAGGAGATATTTACTGAAAAGAAGTGGTCACAGAGGGTGCTGCAAGTCATGGAATCGATAAAGAGTGACTACTTTTTGAGGAAGTATGATGGACTGAGGGATAAGTATCATCAACCTGTTGAGACTTAAAGCTGAGTTTTGAAGTGATTTTTAAAGGATTTGAAGTTTTTATTTGAATGAACTTAAGCGGATTATGATTATGCACTAAGTGCATCCTTAGGCAAGGTATACTAAGGATTAATAAGCCATACTTTTTGAATTGACGATAAGGTTTGACATGATTGGGTTTGTGTACCTGATTGGTATTAAAATGACACAAGGCATTTAAAAGGTGCAAAAATGTAGGACCTACTTGGACTTAGGTTGACCTGAACCTAAACATCATCAAATCTAGCTTCACATTAGCCTTAAGCCAGCTTGTTAACAAAATTTTGCAACTTTTGTAAATCTTGTGCCATATTAAGTATATTCTCAAGCAACACAATCAAGTATATACCCAATTGTATACTAAGCAACCGCCCATCTCCTCACACAGAATGTAAAAAATAATTTTCTTAAAAAATCAAAAATCAAATAAAAAAACATAAAAATTATTAAATCGAAGCAAGTTTTCCCCTCCCAACCTTCATGCCCAAGTAATACATTTTTCCTCTCGCGAATCCATTGAAGTCGGTCGATAATACAGTCGAGTAAGCTCCCATGTTGTTAAAAATCAGCCAATCTCCGATCTCGACCTCATTCATCATTATATTTTCAATTATCTTGTCTCTTGAACTGCACGTACATCCCCAAATTGTTGATAATTTTTGTTCTGCAATTTTTGATGAATTTTCATGGATTTTTGACTTCTTGATGACTGTAACATTCACAAATTGATTGTATGAGTATATAGATCGGAAAGATCCATAAACGCCATCATTAATGAAATAGTGGACATGTCCATTTTGAGAGTATTTCTTCAGAACTATTTGGGTCACGATAGACATTGCGGATATTGCAAAATACTGTCCTGGTTCTGCGATAATTTTTATATTTTCGTCATTAAAGTTCCTCTCAATCGCTGAATTTATAAAGTAAGCGTAGTTTTTGAGAAGCTTGTCATCATGTCCCATAAATCCACCTCCAATGTCCACAAGATGAAGTTCATATCCATAATTCTTAGCATAATCAAAAATCTCACGAACTTCATCAATGGCGTGTCCAAAAACTTCATAGTCAACTGTTCCTGAACCGACATGAAATGAGACACCGATGAGATTCAATTCCAGTTCTTTGCAAATTTTAACTAATCTTCGAGCTTCCATTTTAGGCTCAGCACCGAACTTCGATCCCAATTCAAAAAGAGACTTTGCAGCATCAAATCTGATCCTCAACACGACTTTAGCTTTTGGATGGAACTGCTTAATTTTTTGAAGTTCAGCTTCAGTATCGAAAGTCATTTTTTCAACTCCTTTTTCAGCTGCAAACTTTAAATGTGAAACTTGCTTGACTGTATGTGCAAAAATGATCCTCGATGGATCCACGTAGAGCTTCAAAATTTTTTCAATTTCATTTTTTGATGCGCAGTCAAAGCCAGTTCCGCAATTTTTGAGGACATTTAGGATGTTTTCATCGTCATTGCACTTTACAGCATAATGTGGGATGATCTGGGGTAGATTTTCGATCCAATTTTGATACTTTTGTTTGACTTGATTGAGATCCAGGATGTAAAATGGATCGTCGATGCCATATGAATGATTTCGATCAATTATTGTGGTTGCAAGCTTTAGGATATCCATTAAAGATGGAATATAATTAAAAACTGTGGCAAAATGATGAGTTTGTTTCAAATTTATATCAAATTTAATGTGATAAGTTTAGAAAAAAAATTCTTATTAATTTGTTTTGCCGACATTTAAGTTGGAAACAGCTAAAAAATACTCAGAAATCATTAATATTACGAGAATCATACCTTTAAATATCATGTGATGATATCAAGCTAATGATTTCCATTAAAAATCGTTACATAGATGTCGGAAGTGTTTCACAATATTGCTCTGAAAAATGATTCTAATTTGGTTTTTTTTTTAAAAAAATAAAAAAATAAATTTGATAGGTTTTTAAAGTTTATTTTAATAAAATGCATAACATAATGATTTAAATTGTGAGTATTATTTTTGATTTTCTTAAGTAATCCTCTCGAATCTTCAGTTTACCAGTGGTAGTTTAGAAGTTTTTGAGAAATTGATCCATATGAGCACCATATATAAACGAAACTTCATGAGATATTAATGGCAGTTATATGTTAAAATATTTTACCTTAAAAACAGTTTTAAAACTTTAAAAGCCTTCCAAAAATCGAATTTTAAATTTTTAACTATTGACACTTTCACAAAATCAATCTTTAATTTTCTTTCGTTTTTCAACAATTTCCTTTTTCTTATCATCCTCATATTTCCTTTTTGGTGAACAGCTCCTCCATCTGCAAATTTTATTCTCATTTTCTTGCTTTTTCATCTCCAAAAATCGTCGTTTTCGGTATTCGACCTCAAAAACCATCGCATATAACTGCTGAACTGTCCTCTGAGCGCATCTCATTGATGACTTTTTTATTGTTTTATTGTCAATTCCATTTCTTAGGATGTCCTTGATCGTTGAGAGTAGTTTGAGAATTTCATCGTCCATAAGCAGTTCCTCACTTAGGAAAAACTTTTTCTTCTCCATTTCTGCAGCTTTGACGTAAATTTTTCGGATTGAATTCTCAAAAACTCGAATTTCATCTTCAAATGCCAAAACTTGACGACAAACTGAAAAGACTGACCCGGGAGCATCAAATTCGTACCTTTTTGGATCTAAAATTTGTTCATTTGTCATTGAATGAAGCTCATCGATAAAGCAGCGCTGTTTTCTTGGTCTTCTTGGGATTTTTGGGTCACGAATGCATGACTCGATGAAATTGTCACTGTCGGAGTCGTCGAGAAGCTTATTTTTGGTCTTTGACTTGCCAATTATTTTAACCATTTTGTCTTCGTAGTCTCTGTGGATGACTTCTTGTGTCAGGTTCAAGTCCTCACGAAGTTGAGCATTTTTACGATTGATTTCATCATAATGAAGCTCCTCGAGTCGCAGAATGAAATATTTGATCCATTCAGGCTTAAAATTGTAACTTTTACTGTCAATTTTAAGGTCGACGATGTCTGGATAGCGACGAATGTAATAATTTTGCCATTCTTCAACGTACTGCGGATGCTTTTCAGGATTTTCTCTCAATTTTTTGTAATTTTCGTGAATTTTTGCCTCGGAAATGTCTGAAGATTCGTAAAATTTCTTTAATCGAGTCCTCAAACTTGAATTTGGAATTTCAAAAAAGCAGCAATTTTGAGTCTGCAAATTGTCATCATCAAAATCGATGCCTTCAAGCAGCATCGACGAATTTCCGAGTGATTTTTCATTAAAATTATTATTTACTGTGTTGATTGACTTGACAATTGAGTCTTTGCATGCCTCGAAGACTTTAAGGCTGTATTTCTTCACTTTTGGAATGACTAAATAGATTTGAAGTCGCTCAGAGATTTTGGACAGGCACTGCTCTCGAAAAGTTGAGATTGTGTTGAACTTTTTACTCGCATCGAGGATTTTCATTGTTGATGGAAAATTGAGCTCCTGAATTAAATAAAAAAGGAAGTAAAAAATAATTAGAATTTTTTGAGAAATTTAAAATTTCATGATTGAGTTATTTTATGCGACATTAAAATCAATTCTTTGACTTTTTCATATTGTTATCAGTTCTTTTTTAATTGAAACGAATTTAAATTTTTTTATGGATCACAAGGTTTGATGACCCATTAATTTTAAGAATTATTATTTTGAATTTTATTGATTTAATTTTTTTTTTTGATTCAGCATGTAGCTTGTAAACTAGACGGATATGGTTAAGTTGACTATCGACTTTTGTCTGAAAATTGGGACACTCTTAAATATGTTTCACCTTCAGTTTTAAAAAGGGACTGTTCCGCTTAAAAGTAGGCAGTTGAACAGCCTTGTGATGATCTTAATTGAACCTTATAATTACTTAATTTTTTTATTACAGAAGAAATCCGAGAATATTTTGCCACGAAACATTCAAACGATTAATTAAAATATTTAAACGTTTAAAATTTTCCACAAACTTTCAATTTAAGCATACTAACTTTAATAAATCAGCTATTTCTTAATTTTTTTTGCACTTATTAATCCAAATATTTTTTAAATCAATATTCAATTTTTGATGTCCTTTTACGAATTAATTTTAATTTTTTTTTCTATTTAAAAGTTATCTACAAATTTTAAATTATATGCAAGATTCAATTTTTTGAAAACAATTTTTAATATTTTATTTTTTTATCGTTTAAAGTTAAACTTTTTTGAACTTTTTAACTTTTACTTGTTTTAAATTTTTATTTCATTTTTTTAAAATGTTTTTAATTTTTTAAAGTGTTTTTCTGATACTTTTTTTAAAATAAACTATTCTTATTTAATTTTGTTTTTAAATTTTTAAAAAAAAATAATGTTTTAACTTTTAAACGTTCACGACTATTTTTTTATTTTAATAAAAGTTGCAATTTAAAGTGTTTCGAACCTGTTTTCTTAAAATGTCTCCTCAAACTGAAATTCAAACAAACTTGAATCAAATTTTTAAACTATTGAATATCACCATAATCAGCATCCACAGCCAATCCTGACTTAAGCTCCGCCTTCAGAAATTTCATTCGTTCCTTCTTGATTATGTTTTTGTATTTGAATTAACAAATTTCTATTAATTTATCCATATATTAAATTACATCAAAAACAAAAAGAGAAAACAACTTAAATTAAATTGGAAGGCAATAAACGATTGCGGCTGGAGAGCGAGAAAAAAACGATCGTTTAAAAAATTATTTTCTCTCAAATTTTAATTGCTCGTGACTCTTCGTGTTTGCTATCTTTGCATGCGAACATTAGCAAAAGTTGTAGTACAAATATTTACATGAAACAGTTCTCAGACTTTATTTTTTAATATTTAATTCAACATTTCTGGGTTTATAAAGTATTACTTGTGAGGTTCTGTTGATTTATTTATTTCTAAATTTAATACGGTCAAATCGTCTGGTTTCTGAGTAGTGTGGTTATATGATTTGTGAGAATTTATATTGATATCTGACGATTTTTGATATAACTTTACAAGCAGTTTAAAACTTCTTTATGAGGATTTACTAAGCGCTTTGCTTACATTTGGTTCGGTAACTGGAAAGTCGTTAGATTAAATCTTGTTTTGTAAATCATGAGATTAATGGCTATAGATCTTGAAATGGGTCAGACACTTAGATTTTGGCTAAAGAAATTTGAACTGGAGCTTTAAGATTGCTTTTAAAATGAATTATTAAAAAAAAACCGGGATGAAAATCTCACGTCATGCTTACGCTTCATAATTTTTTGAAAAAACTGATCGAATGATCGATGATCGAGCGACCATTTTTCAAGCGATCTTTGGTCGAAAAATGATCGTTCGACCACGACCATTTTTGGTTTTTCTGATCGTCGGTCGACAATCTTTCGATTAGTTTTTAAAATAAATGATCGAACGATCGACGGTCGAGCTACCAATTGTCGATCATAATCTATGGTGTATTTCTTGGCTATCTGCATGCCTTTTAAACATTTCGGATGTAACAAATCGCAAAGCCTGATCCAAAACTTAAACCCCTAAATTCTCACTTAAAAAAAACTTTACCTATTCAGATTAATTGTGATCCAGAGGTGCGCTAGGGCGATTTGCAGCTAATGAGAGTTTTAATGAGTGAGGATGCGCAAGACCACTGCACTCAAACCTAGACCTACAATGTATAGTAGAATCCGAACTACACATTTGCTGACATTTCTGACTGTAGTAGGCGCGTAACCAAGGGGGGGGGGGGATATTTTGGGGGACAAATCCCCCTAAGTTAACAGAAATTTAATCATTTTGTTAAGAGTTTTTTGAAAAAATCATAAAACTCCCTCCGTTCCCTCTGAATTTTCTATTTCATTTTTTTTGTCCCTACTCTTCAAATTCCTGGCTACGTCCCTGGCCTGTAGCATACAAAGGAAGGCGGTTAGCCTCATTTCCAGTACATATGATTTGAAAAAGGACAAGTAAAAAATTTCTCATACCCAGTCTTGAATTCATGATCGCTATGTCGGTATAGCAATAATTAGGTACCGAAGTACTAAACCATTCCGTCACCGAGCCAATTCAGCTCACTTTTTCTTCATTATTCATTTAAAAAAAAACTTCACTAATAGCCACTTAAATTCTTTTAAATCTTGTATTTAAAGTCACTCATCATCATTTATATCAGCTCATCAGTCTTTCAATTCAATCATAAATCAAACTCATTCTGAACTAAAAAGTAATATGATTCTACTCTAGATGGAACTCATTTATGACTATATATATATATAAAGAATTGCCGCCTGCAAAGTTATCAACATATAATGCAATTGACCTGCAAGACACAATATAAACAATTAAAGTGACTTCGGAGAATTCAAATGTGATTAAAAATTTCTGCAAATCATGACGGAGTTAGGGGTCGTTCACTTATGACGTCCGAAATTAACGGTCATTTTTCTAAAATGAACAATGATTTCCAGGAATTTCTGTTGTTCTTTTCTTGCTGACCCCCCCCCCCCTGGACGTCATTAGTGAACGGCCCCTTATTTTCTGTGTATGTTTAAAATGGTCTGTGCTGTTTACTGTTTATAATATAATATTAAGGCTTTGATATGGCGCATTACAGATTGTTCTCCAGGAATTCGTTTAACGATAAAGTAACATGCGCGCCTAACAGAGACGAAGCTATTGGGGAAAGGGGGAGGCTTGCAGGCAAACTGAATTTATGTTAATGCTATTGATTGTTCTGATTGATAATAGTCAGCAATGCTTACTTGCAATTTCCGATGATGGGATGACGTTAACTTTCTAATCAGTGGATATGTTTCGACAATTGTTCACAAATGAAGACTTAGGCCAAGTTTGTATTAAATGACCGCCAAGCTTGACATATAAAATCATGCAATTTACCGAACGAACCCCCAAAATCACTCCCTAAACTTCATAAACTATTTTTAAATAAACAGGCAGAATAACTTTCAACAATCTCACAGGATTTAGCAAGAAATTTAATATTAAACATCGAAATATAAAGCAGCAACCAGCTATCATTCGACAATATTTAAGTCTCGTGAATTATTTTTCAGCATTTCCTCTGGGAATTTCCGTCAAACTCGTGACGTTTATTTTATCATTCACGTTTCATATTTCCTTAAAATTATGTAATCTACATAATATATAAATGTCATGTTGGCTAGAGTATTCATTCAAATAAATAAAAATATTATGTTTATAGAGTTGACCGTCTGGTGATTAATGATGATCTTTTGTAAACATTAATACGCTGGTCTTTAAATTAAGACCCATTTGATTTGATTTGATTTCACTTTATGAGATTTATTCTGAGAATTTTGTTATATTTGAATTAATTCGGTTATCAATTCATCTTTTTGTTTTTAAAAGCATATTTTTTATTATTTTTCCTGCGAACTTAGTTAGCTACAGAGTTCAGATGATTGTTATATTTCTAGATGGTGTGAAGCTGAGGTTAAGTGTATGCTAAGCATCCAAAGACAGGCTTGAAAACTTCTCAAGAAGCTCAACAACTCTGGCTCAAACGTCTTACTTTAAACATTGAAAATTGAGAATTTCACAAGAGTGAATTGTGCTTTATGTTTATCAACTGGCATTTAATCATTTAACACTAATTATCTATTAAACATTTTCTTCGTATTTTGTGTCACATGAGTTTGAAGAAATGGTCTAATAAAAACTTAATAAGCGTATTAATTTTTGCGATAGCACATTTACATGGAAAATCGAGCTACAACTTGTTCAATTTAAATAAAATCTTTCATTTGAATGAGTTTGTACTGAATTTTGGGTTTATTAAGGGCTCTGTAATAATTCATGTCGATGTGGCACTAACATAAATACGATTTGCAAAGTTTTCAGCTTTCATGATAAGTCAAAAGCATGACCTCAACTTAAGGCACCTGCAAATATTTCTAAGGGGAAAACAACATGATTTTAATTATCATGCTATTTCCTCTTAAATCATTCAATCATTCATTATTGTGAAATGAGGACTTATTTAAAGGAGCGCAATCAACAATTTGCGCTGCAATACGTGGAACGCCTGGATCCAAATGGAAAATTGGATTAAAATTTAACACTTGGCACTCTAAATGATACAGTATTTAAGAACTAAAGTTTATAGGTCATGGATGCCCAGGTGGCATCGCACCCCCTCCTTTGGTTACCCGCTATGTTACTGCTTCTTATGTATCCTAATATTGTCATAAAGTAGTGGGGATGAAGGACAATTAAAGGTCGTGGAGTGCAAAAAACATGAATGGTCAAAGAACTCATGGAATGAGGCTGTTGATAGAGACAGTGTTGCATTTGGAATCGGCAATAAGCAGTTTAAGTACTGTTTTAGGGAGCTTTTTTCCATGGACGAAGGAAAATAATGAATAAATTCAAATTCAAATTCAAATCACAACTGATCTGTACGACCAGCGAAGTAAGTAAGTAACTAAAGTGCATATAAATTGGAGTCATCGACCTTGAATTAAATAAATTATTTCATATTTATAGCAATTTGAGATAATATTTCATCAGAATCTGCTCTTTTTCACTCACATGCAATCTAATATTGCAAATGTTTAACCTTAGTGACACATAAAGTTACATTTAGAGCTAGCAGCAGCAAGGAATTGGTTTTTTTTGGCTCTATGGTCACTATTAGGCACTTTTATGTAGGATCAGTTTCTAATATAACTCGAGACAGCTTGTCATATTCTCAGATTAGTCTGGATCTTAGTCAGGATACATAACTTCCATAACCAGTAAAAGAGACCCTTTACTGCTAAGTCATTACCAACAAATTTTATTTAAAAATAAATAAACTCACCAAGTACTTAATCATATGCTCATGAGTCGTCAAATGAAATATGAGTTCCAGTTCATTGCAATGTGTATCACATAAAGTGCAGTAGAATGGCCTCAGAACATTATTAAGGTCATCAAACTCGATAATGTATTCTAATCCAATTAAAGGTTTGTTGCTCTTGCTGATTGTTTTGATGAATAATGAATCACAGTTTTTGTCGATAGTTGTCGACCAAATCATTTTTTTTTTTTAATAATTTAATTCTATTTAGATTTAATGAATGATTGAATCTGTAAATGAGGAAAATTTATCAATTTTTATGAGTTTTGAGAATAAAGAAGGATTTTTGAAAGTTCACACAAAAGCAAGGGTGCGAAACTGATGATCACATTTAGATCATTTTTGATCATTCCATCAGTTCCGTACAAAGGTACTAACGTACAAACGTTTATAACAGTTCAAACATCGAGAAAGTCTATTGAAAACCACTTATTTTTAAAGGAATTACCAATACAACCATAAAGATTAAAGTGCAGGATATAATTTCGGTATTGTCCAGTTTTTGGTCTACCCGGACTACTCAACCCCAATGATGGTCAATTTTTATTGAAACATCTGCGTGTAATACAATGATTTTCAATTTTATGTGAGAACATCACAATTAGATATACAAACAGACTCTAAAAGCCTTAGATAGTCCCCAAAAGCACCCCTAATGGTTAAAGGGAATCAAGAGGCTATTTTCAAGAGCTCCTGATGTCAACTGACCTTAGAATCCATAATTAATGCACCAATCTCCAAAAAATGTATCAAATTTTACTGTGAATAGCAAAGAAACCAGCCCCAAATTTTATCATTACCGGCTTTAATTGAAACTGCTTCAAAAATTGGTACAAATGATTTCGAATCCGTACACGAACTAAAACTTTTCTGAACACATCACAACGATTTCTTTTTTTCTGAATTTTCCAATCTCTTCTGACCTTTCCTAAAAAAGTTATCAATGGATTTTATTATACAATTTTTTTTACGATTAAAAACGATTATTAAACAAAAATTAGCCTTTAAAATCAACTTGTTCACAAAAAAAGAAGAAATTTAAATTTTTTTAGCAATTTTGCACAGTTCAAATGATCACCGATGTGACATATAGCCTCAGTAAGGTCACAGATAAGAAAATTACTTAATTTTAATCAATTTAAAATGCTTAAATTCATTCCGCAAATAATTTTGTCTACCTTATTAAATGAAAAGATACAAATACTGAACTAAACATCTGCTGATGGTGAAATTCAACAATTTTTTTTTTCATTCGCTCGAGTGTCTGTCAAGCGTCTAGCATGTTTATTTTCAAATTGAGTTTTTATCAGATTGGAGATGGGGCACTTTACACTTGTCATACATGGAAATTAATTTACAGCATTTATTGAAATTTGTCAAATTTTATTGTGCTTACAATTGCCCCAGAACCCTTAAAATTCCTCAAAAATCACTTCTTTTCTCACAGAATTTCAAAATAATTCAAAAAGTGCCCACAACTTGATTTTTGTTCCGCTCACAATGTTCTCATCAATTTTTGTTCATTCAATTCATTCAGCTAGTCAGTGGCAGCATGGAAATTTAAGAATTATTTTAAAAAATTCAAAAATATAAAATATAATTCGAATATTTGCTGATTTTGGTGACTAAGTTATTAGCAGTAAATTTGATTTATTCAAACTTGAGGGATTAGCCATAACCGAAGTCGCACACAGCGCAATGCAGCTCGTGTCAGTTTCAAAACATTTCTACGGCACACAAATAGGACAACACTAATTTAGATATTTGAGAAATTTGGTACGCTAATAAGTAAGCGCATCTAGTTGGGTCAATTGAAAGGAAGTTTACTTAAAAAATTGCATATTTCCAGTCAATATCCTTAAAATTGCTAGGTTCATTAAGTACAAGGAGGTGGTGGATCTTGAATAATGGTTCTTGTTTTTGGATTCTTGGCCAGTGTTTCTCAATCTATTTGGGTCGTTGAGCTGCAAATCATCCGTTTACATTTTCGCTCCATGCTGTCAACCCCTTTTGGCACATCTAGGATTTTTAATGACATATTTTGAGATTATAGATCTTGTTTATCAGTCTTAGACGAAGTCAATGTCGGCATGTTATTCAAATTTTAATTAAGTTTATACCAAGGTGTGGAAATTATCTTAAATATCCCATTTATCTCATATATCCCAAAAATAATCCCTGAGCCTGTATGCATTAGAATTGAGATATCCCATCATATCCTAAAATTTTACGTCCAATACACTAAGGATATGTTGAGATATCTTTATTATCGTGCATACATGCTCAGGAATTTTTTGAATATTTTTGGGATATGTGGGATAAATATGATATTTGGGACAGTTTCCACGACTTGATTTATATACATCATACCCAGCTAATATTCCCAAACTTTATCTTCTTATTATAAAAACTAGTAATTTTTAAATCCTTTCAAAAAAGTCTAGTCTTAATTTTCTGAATCTCACAATTATCATAAATTATTCAAATTAAATAAAACTTTTGTTCCTTTTGAACTTTGCCGAAGCTCTAATTTTCTTCTGTCTTATCAGACTGAATTTTACTTCATTTAAACTAAACTTTATGGCTTTGTCGGTTTTTATATAGAGCTGAATTTAATAAAAAACGAACGCAATAAGTAGAAAAGGAACGAATTGGTGACAAAAACCCGATTGTATGGGATTTTGACAGCATAACTAGTATTGTACAAAAGATGAATGAAAATGTACTTTATTTTTCTTAATAATTCACAATAATATTTTAAAATATGCATCAGCCCGAAAAAAACTCAAACTCCCTCAAACCCCTCTAGCTACATGCCTGCTTTCTGTCACATATTAAATATAATATAAATTTACTGAAATTAATGGATGTATTACAATTGAGTGATAATATTGAAATTGCTGTAATTTTTTCGATATATTGTACACAGGCACGTAGTCATGGGGGAGGGCAGGGTTGGATTTGGTAGACAAATCACCTTGCGTTAACAGAAATTGCTTAATTTTTCTAGAGTTTCTATAAAAAAAATTACATTTTTTCTGGCTCGTACGTAACCAAATTGTTTTATTGACTCTATGACTCATCGTACAAATTGTTTATTCATTGTATAGTTGATCTAGACTAATAAACAAATTCATTTGAAATGATTTTTGTGAATGAATAGTAAATTTTTAAATATTTTTTTTATGAATTTAAATTAATTAGATTTTTTTGAAGTGTCATTGATGTGCATGAATCAGTATTTTAGACTTTTTTCGATCCATATTTAAATTTTCTAATTCTAATTTAACATTTGCTATTATTTGACATTTACAACTCACCTTTAACTTTCCAAAACGTAATTTAACTTTTAAATTAGCTAAATGCGAGTCACAACTCGATCACTGACTGTCGACTAAGGATGATTTTAATAATTTGAATTGATATTGCAAAATTAAAAATAAAAGCACATGCTTTAAATAATGAAAAAATCAATACTAGCTGGCAAGAAAATAAGATTCATAGACACAAAAACTTTATTATTTTCAATTTATGGGTTTTTTGTATAAATGGGATTTTTTTTTCTTGGGTTGAACTAGTTTAACTAAGTTCCTCTGACTACGCATCATTATATTTTATATTTAATAATCACTTTTTTTCTACATCGTAATTACACTTATGCCACGTAATAATGTGGGATCGTTCACTTATCGCGTCTGTTAAAAATATGATTTTTGACACTTTTTAAGAAAAGCACAATAAAATTTGTGAATTTATGTTTAAATAGAAATTTTATGAAACTTTTATTAAGCACAAATGGTGCTAGATGCACAAATGATGCTTCTAGCACATGACTAGAAAGAGAATAAAGTTTTTATAAAACGCTGTTACTCACAATTGTGTCCTCGATAAGAGGAACTAAATGTGCCATTGTTTACAATGTAAAAAAGCCATAACGATGCTCTGGCTTCTCAAATTAATTGAAATAATAATAATAATAATGAATGATTGAGCTTAACGTATATAACTCGACATTACAGAACTTATCATTTTATCCTACCTTTTTTTCGAGTTATCCTGATTTTATTTTTTTTATTATAATTTTTCACCTAAATTTTTTCAAATTTTTAAAAATTTCAACAAAATTTTTTTAACAAATTTAACTTTAAAAAGTTTTTTCTCAAAGTCTCTTTTCAATTTGTCTGAGAGAAAGTAGATTTTATATTGATGCAAAGATCTTTTGTGACTATGCTTATATAGACATGCTCTTACTCGGATTTAAAATAAAGAATTTGATTCAGCCTTTTAAAAACTTATTCAATATTCAAATATAATACAACAAGAGCGTAGCTAGAGGAGGAGCTCTATGGAGCTCGAGTCTTTCAACTCAAAATTAAACTCAATTAACTAAATAAAATTTTTCTTGTTCTAGCATCGTTCGGTCTTAAAACCAATTTATTGACCCTTTAAACGTCAAAATTTTCATAATTTTTTAAGGTTAAATTTGTTTGCCATCCCCCTCAAATTTTAAATTCCTGGCTGCTCTCCTGTTATATGATCGATTTAAAATCAACCACATTCATTTAAGATCGGATTTTTTCCAATCATCTTCTAGATAGTTCAATTGATTAGTTCTGGAAATTAAAACTAATTTCAAAAAAATGTGATTTTTTTTGTAGATTCAAACTTATTTAAACTAATTTAAATGCTTTTTAACTAAGGGTCATTTTAAAAATAATATTTAAAAGAAAATAAAGTTTGAAATAAAAAAAAATTGATTTTGTCGTTTTAAACGGATTTAATGGAGCAATAAAAATAATTATAATAATAATAGTATTAGGAGATCAAAAAAATATTTGTGTCTCTAGCTTTTCGTTACAGAAAGTTCAAAAAACCACAAAAAAATCAATTTGCTATCAAAAGTTCTGAAAACTTCCAAAAACAGGCTTCCACGTGTACGTAGATAATTTAATTATTTATAAAAATATCACCATTTTACTACTTCGATATGAAAAACTAGACATAAAACTTTATGAATAAATAAATGTAATACTTCAATAGGGTAAATGACTTTGAAATTTGCGCAACCTTGAAATTTGCGCACTCGTATGAAAACGAAAATTTTAAAATTATATGTAAAAATGTCACTTCTGTTCAGACGATCAATGGGAAATGTTTGTAGAACACCAGCGCAGATGTTTTTGCATCATTTTTAGTGATATTGAACCATTAGGAAGCTCAATAATTTGCACCCGAAAAATCCCATACAAAAAAAATATTTGTTAAAAATTTGATTTTGGGATGTATGTGATAGATTTAGTTGAGATTTTGGTACCAAAAAATGAAGATCTGACGTTGCTTCAAATTATTTTGATGGTGCAAATTCAAAAGGATGAGTAGAACTGCTTTAAAATTCCATTTTAAAAGTTCCCATTTTTGAACCTTGAATTTTGCGCAAAATTTTCTGAAAATTTTGAAATTTGCGCATTTTGTATCGTAGAAATCGACAGAAAATTTTGTCAACATTAATTAATATTTAAATCCAAAAATGAGGATTTTAGAAGGATTGTTGATGAAATGGATATGAGGACATAGGACAAAAATTATGCAAATGATTTCTAAATATTTATTTCAATAAAAACGCCAGCAAACGTCAAGAAAACCTTCAAAAATGATCAAATTTGAGCACTTCAAGGAAACATCCATGAAGGTCCTGTTTAAGTATGGAAAGTCATCAGTTAATAAAGAATGGAGACAAAAATATGTTTAATGCTTAAAATATTTTTTGTTTATTTGATATGTTATAAATAAATCCTGACATTTAGAAGTGCTTTAAAATTGACATTTGTTTGATATTTGATATGTGAGTTTTGAACTGTTCTTGTCAGGGCTTGAAATAAATTTTCAAGACATGTTTTTCTTGATGTCTCTTCTTGACATGAAATTGAACGAGCTAGCCACATATACACCAACCACAAAATAAAACATTCTTTCTTGTAGAAATTCTTGATCAAAAAGTTCTTAAAAATTTAAGTCCATGGCTCCATTTTTTGCTTGAATTTAGAGTTGATGCACCAAATAAATGTAAAGAAAAATGTTTGTTTACACATTTTTCTTTAAAATATGTCAAAGATTGCTACTGAAAAAGTGCGCAAATTTTAAGATTTTTTTGCGCAAATTTCAAAGTTTTCTGCGCAAATTTCAAAGTTCAACTTTAAAAGTCAAATTTCTCTGCATTGACGCAGCAGAGCTTCCTTTACACATATAAAGAAGAAAATATCTTTGATTCCCTGCATTTCAAGACCATTAGTTGGACTCAGTTACAATCCTCCGAAGAGATTGAAGCAAATGAAAATTTCATGTGTGAAAATGCGCAAATTTCAAGGTCATTTACCCTAGTAGAAGTGTTTTTCTATTTGATATTTATTTCAAAAATTCCTAAATATCACCATTCGTATGCTGTATTATTAACAAAATTTTATTTTTTAATGACGTCAAAATATTTGGAAAAAACAAAAAGACTCAAAATTGGTGATTTACAGAATTATTTTCATTTTATGTATTAATTCTTAAATTTTAGAATTCTTTTTCCTATTTGTTAAACTTATAGACTTAGCTAAGGATTTAGTTTTAATTTAATTTTAATCAAATCCTACAAATTATGTTCAACAATTAGCAGTGCCAGGTACATCCCAAAGAGTACGCAAAACTAATTACTAAAAGAACACATTAGCTAATCATCCGATTATGTTTACAAAAGAATCTTCTCAATATTTTTACGTTTGGAAAATTTTCTGTAGTTTTTGACTCAATAAAGGTTCGAAGTTGTCTACGTTGTACTTAAAAATTGCTTCAAATTTTTAGATAAATACCTGGTCAGCTTAGTTTTATCCAAAGCAGTGACGCGTCAAGAGTTTCAGACTTTCTGGACCAATTTGAAAATTATCAATTCGATGTTTGGATTATGGAGACCTCTATTGGACAATTTTTGTGCTTTCTGGAGAAAAAAACATGCTTCGGATATTTTAGTGTCGAATTTTTCGACATGTTTAAATTTAGTCGACCTAGCGTTTGAATATTTTAAAACCGTTAAAAGTTTGTCAATTTTAAGATTTTAAGCATTAATATTTAAATTCCTGTTTTTTTCTGGGGTAATTTTTGCTAAACTTAATTAAACACGAAGCTGAAAATAATTATCGTTTGCCCACGCCTTGTTTTTGCCAGTGTTTGCAAGAAATATTAATGAAAATTTAAAGGTTTTTTGAAATTCAAAGCAAAAAATAACGAATTTTTCGACATGTCCGTAGCATGACAAAAAAAAAATTTTTTTTCTTCAGGACCCAAGTTAAGCTCCTACTCCAGATTATCATACCACTGATCAAAAGCTTTACCTTCAAGCACTACAGACATTGCCTGGGCATCCCCAAAACTATCCTTCATGAATCATGATAGGATATACCTTAAAAAAGTGTACATCCTAATTGCTTCAAGTTTTTTAGTATAAATTAATGATTAATTTTATAGATTAATATATATATATATATATTAATTATATATATATTAATATAAGATTTTATTTTTGAAGATAATATTTAAATGACTCGTAGCATTAAGATTTAAAATAATACATTTTTTCATTAATATAATTTAAATTAAAAATGATTAAAGCTTGATAATTTTAATTGCTGTGATTTTATTTCCAAAAGTATTAATACTGACATTAAAGAAGATGAGCATTTTTGAATATAAATCATATTTTAATTAAGCAAAAATTGCTGACGACATGAAAAATTTCAAAGAATTTCTTTAATTTTTTTTTTATTTAAGTTTGAGTTTAAAGTGTGATGAGACAAAATGGCAATTAGGATTTGGAACTGCTAGATACCAACTTTAGGTGTCAACTTATTTAGACCATCGATCTGTCAAAGTAAATGAGTAAAGTGTTAAATCAAATTTATTAATAGAATTATATTTTTCCTGCAATTTCTTCAGTTTCCTGCTCCGATGATCAAGTTTAGGAATCATACAATTTCTTGGTAAATAAGCTGAAGTTTGTGATATGATTTTCAGAAACTTGAGATAATTTATAATACAAGCTAAAGTTCCATAGAATGAGTTAATCATCACAAAACTGCATGAACAAATCTACAAACATTCATTCAATGTGATTTGGACTTGGCTATCCATCGGTTTTTGTTGGTTTTTGGTTAATAGGCAAACAGTGTCCGGATTATAGTTTTAAAAAAGCGATAAAGATCAAAAATTAAAGCATTTTTCAAGAAAATTTGGGACAAAAAAGCGGAATTTAAGGATTTTAAGCATTACGTTCTTTAAATTGGACATCCCAGCATTAACCTTAACTACACCAATTTCTAAAGAGCTCATGAAATTGGGCAAAACAAAACCTTAGAATTGTAATTATTGTGTAGATTCCCTAAAAAACCCTTTCATTCACTCTACCCCTTCCTGCTAGCCACTCTTCCATATATTTCATTATTTTTCCTAGAAATTGTGCATTTTATCTCTCATTCAACTAAAATCATAGTCAAAACTATGTTGTTCATAAAAGTCAACGAATCACATTCAACCATCATTAAAATTTGTATTTGCATAACCAATTTTTTTTTTGTGAATTAATCTTCACCCAATCAGAAACTCAGCTTGTATTAACTTCAAAGCGTATTAGTGCTTAAAAAGGAATTTCCTGTTATTAATTTTAAATTTTCCTTCACTTGATGAATGTCTGGGGAGCTGAATTACATCAGATTTCATCTTTTTTGAGAATTCACATTGGCAGTTGAAGCTAGTCATAGTGGGGATGACCAGTTTTTTTTGAAAAATTTAAATTTATTTATCAAAAAAAAAAATAAAAAATGAAGAAGTTTCTCTCGACGAAGTGGGATTTGTACCCAATTCCTTCCAACTGGTTTATGTTTTAATCTAGAAAAAATAAAGCAAATTAGAGACAATTCTAAAATGAGAAATTCATCAAAAAGTCATCTAGTTTCAGCTAACTTCCAGTATCGCTCAATTTATTTATGACTCGTTGTAAAAAATACTTCAAGGCTGTTCCTTTCTTTGTCATGAAATTTTCAAAAATTGCTTGCAATGCAAATTGACAATTTAAATTTTTTTAAAAAAAAAACAATTAAATCAGCACATCAAGCTAAGTTTCGCAATTTTGTAATCAAATGAAATGTTGAAATATCAAACTCCTGCAAAATATTGAATTTCAACTTGTTGCAAATTTATTGTGTCATCAAAAATAATTCAAAAAATTTTCGATTGATTTTTAAAATATAAACAATTTGTTTTGCTATAAAAACCATTTGGTGCCTTCAGGCTTATCATCAGTCTGTGTTCTGAGTTCTTAAAGTTGATAAATTGCTGTGTTTAGTGACCAAAAGTGAAAAAAGGTGAGTTATTGGTGTCTGTGCTTTTGTGACATGATGTGGATTTTGTGATACTCCAAAGTCTTCTGAGTGTATGATTAGTATTGCTCAAATAAAATTTTGAGAAGGATTGTGACGAATGAAAACTAATTTTTTTAATTTCAGTTGTTTTGAAAAGTTTTAACTGAAATTTTGCAGACTGCCAATCGATCAGTTTTCCGATACAACATCGGATTGAAATTGAAGAATTTTTCAAAAACAAATCTAATTTGCATCAACAATGTGTGTTTTGGTATCAATGCAAAACCTTTTTCTGAAAAATTGGTGGGTTTAAATTTAAAAAGGATTTTTTAAACTTTGCTTAATGTTTTTTTTTAAATTTTTTAAAGTTTTTCTTTAAATTTTGTTAATGTTTTTTAAAAATTATATTGACACAAAATTTTCAATTTTTGTTTTTAATTTTTTCAACTTACAAAACTATGTTTAAATTTTTTTAATTTTTTGTAGCTTTACAAATTGTATTTAACTTTTTTGAAATTATTTAAGATAACTTTTAACATTAAAACATCATCCACACACAGGAATTCAAGCTATCAACACGCAAAAAGATTATCAACGGACAACGTACTCATAATATTGGAATAATGGTCTTCACCAATGTCCACAAAGCAATCAGAGTTGCTAATTTTATAGCAAACATTTCAATTGTTCAATCCGACGGCAACTTACATTATTTCTGTGAAGCTGATCTTCATAATTTAATTGAAAAGAACGGATTTGATCAAAGCTGGAAGTCGACTATTAATGCAGATGAAATTTTTGCTGACGAAAAGAATTTTTTGGAGGAAAAATTCACTGGAACTTTATATTGCAGTGAGTTTAATTAAGTCTTTATTTACGGAACGTCCACAAAGTTTACTTTTTCTACTGAACAGCTTGAAATGACTAAAAACATGACAAAAACTACTGCAAAGACTAATCAAAGACTAGAAAACTATGAAAGTTTTGTTAACAATCTATATTTCAGCAACATCAAAATCACATGCTCAGATGGAAATACAGTTCATGCCAATAAATGCATTTTAATGGCTTTTGGTAACAATTCTAATCAAATAGATGCAAAACCATCTCAAATTTTTCGCTTACTGATTGAAAGTCAAATGGATGAAGACGAAAGTGATGAAATAAAAATTTCAGATGTTGATTCCAAAGTAATGTTGGAGATATTGAGATTCATTTATACTGGAAAGGTCAATTATTTGCATAAGAGAGCAAAAGACTTGCTCGATGCTGCTAATAAGTTTAATGTTGTGGGTTTAAAAGAGGCTTTTGTTAAAGTTATGGAAAAGCAGTTGAGCATTGAAAATGTTGTGAAGATTTTGGAACTGGCTTATGAGCTGAAAAGAAATGATTTGAAGGAAAATTGCATCGATTTTATCAAATTGTGAGTATTTTATGTCACTAGCCATTCCACTCCATATCCCATACCCTATCCCATACCCTATCCCATACCCTATCCCATACCCTATCCCATACCCTATCCCATACCCTATCCCATATCCTATCCCATACCCTATCCCATACCCTATCCCATACCCTATCCCATACCCTATCCTATACCCTATCCCATACCCTATCCCATACCCTATCCCATACCCTATCCCATACCCTATCCCATACCCTATCCCATACCCTATCCCATACCCTATCCCATACCCTATCCCATACCCTATCCCATACCCTATCCCATACCCTATCCCATACCCTATCCCATACCCTATCCCATACCCTATCCCATACCCTATCCCATACCCTATCCCATACCCTATCCCATACCCTATCCCATACCCTATCCCATACCCTATCCCATACCCTATCCCATACCCTATCCCATACCCTATCCCATACCCTATCCCATACCCTATCCCATACCCTATCCCATACCCTATCCCATACCCTATCCCATACCCTATCCCATACCCTATCCCATACCCTATCCCATACCCTATCCCATACCCTATCCCATACCCTATCCCATACCCTATCCCATACCCTATCCCATACCCTATCCCATACCCTATCCCATACCCTATCCCATACCCTATCCCATACCCTATCCCATACCCTATCCCATACCCTATCCCATACCCTATCCCATACCCTATCCCATACCCTATCCCATACCCTATCCCATACCCTATCCCATACCCTATCCCATACCCTATCCCATACCCTATCCCATACCCTATCCCATACCCTATCCCATACCCTATCCCATACCCTATCCCATACCCTATCCCATACCCTATCCCATACCCTATCCCATACCCTATCCCATACCCTATCCCATACCCTATCCCATATCCTATCCCATACCCTATCCCATACCCTATCCCATACCCTATCCCATACCCTATCCTATACCCTATCCCATACCCTATCCCATACCCTATCCCATACCCTATCCCATACCCTATCCCATACCCTATCCCATACCCTATCCCATACTCTATCCCATACCCTATCCCATACCCTATCCCATACCCTATCCCATACCCTATCACATACCCTATCCCATACCCTATCCCATACCCTATCCCATACCCATGACATCATTAAATCAGCGATTTCAGAACGATCAAAATATCGATATGAGTATGACCTTAGTAAAAAAATAACTTTCTCGATTAATCAGAGAGACAATAAAGGCCCACTTTGAGTCCAGCAGTGCAGCAACGAAGGTCTCGTCCGTTCTAATGCGAAATGGTGAATTTTTAAAAAGTAGTTTTTTTAAAGGTAGATCTTATACTTCTTTGGGTTGATTTCTGAACATATATCAAGTTTTGTAAATGATTGATATATTTGGGAATAATTTGCTGTAGAAGAGTAGAGTAGAAGAGCAACTGAATGGAGAATCGGACGCATTATTAGGGTAGGACCTAGGTTTTGAGTCAACCCGCCCCCATTCTCCCTCATTCATCAGTGGTTATGAAAATTTAAAAAAAAAATTCTTAATTTTTTTGTTCCAATTTATTTATTTTTTCAAAATTCTATTTTTCCATCAATTTTGGTCCAAAATTCATTTAATTTTTTCAAATTTTTCAAACTTCTAAAGCATGTAAATAATTTACCATCAAAATATTTTTCTTATAAGTCCTTAAAGTGTCTCGCTTGGTTTACAATTTTTTCCGCTTTCAATATTTTGACCAAATATATTTAAAGCGTATACACTGACGATTAATCCTTAAAATTTTCATCACTTCCTGACTTAATTTCTCTTGGAATCCCAATTGTATTCCTCAACTTCAGATTTATTTCTTTAGGGATTGATCCTGAGTCTATACACCAGTGTTGTGCAAACTTTTTGAGCCACAAAACACCTTAGGGGTAAGTCATGACCGAAGCGGCACACAGCATGCGAATCGTGTAATTTTCAAAAAATTTCAACGGTACACTAAGGTGGCGTTGCACACAGTTTGGGCAACACTGCTTTACATCTTGGACAATTAATTTAAAGTTTAGAGTCACTCAGTGGAAATTCTCGTTTCTATTAATAAATTTATTTCAAATTCTTATTTATAAAATTTTGCTTATTTTATTTCATTATATTTAATATTCCGTCTTCTTATTGGTGGGGGTCATTTGCAAGTGATGTTCATGCTACCTCTTTGTTTTGATTCATAGGAAGAATCAGATGGATTTGGTTGAAGTTGTTGTCTCTTAAACCAGCTTTTGTTCTGATAATGTATACTCATATCTGGATCATGTTTAGCTAGGAAAAAAGCACACCACAGCATGTACTATACTCTCGAACATGAACATCATTAGCAATCGACCCCCTGCAAAGTTATCACCAAATTACTATTTCCTTTTTTTCACTCAAATTCTTAATCAAAATCTTAAAAATATTCTCAGATTCTTAAATCCTTAAATCCCCTCATCATGAAGTTCTAGCTTTCTTTGCCTCAACTTTCTTAATACTTTCACTCAATTCACGATTCTTCACTTCAGACTCATCTAATCGTCTCTTCATTGAGCTCATCGTAGTCTTTTGATCTTTCATAAATTTCATCATTTTATAAATTTGCTTCGATTGATTTTTAATGACTTTAGACTGCTTTTTATAAAGCGACACTAAAGTTGACATTTTGGACTTCTTTCTGGATGTTCTGCTAAACGATGAAAAGTCCCGATCTGGCGTTGTTGGAGTCGAGATTGAAGTACATGATGTGTTCCTTGACATTGAAAATAATCCATCAATTGACCCACGTGGAAACATATCAAAAACTGACGGAACAGCTGTTAATGGCTCAACTCGATTCTTTTTCAAATCAACTGCAATTTTCTCATCAAAATGCTCAATGGCCATTGATGAAATGTCACGAAGTTCCTGCAGGATTTCATGAGCACGCAAATTTTTAATCTGTTGGTCATTGCTGTTCGAAATTGATCGAAGAATTTTGTAGCACTCGTCGATTATCTTTCCTGGGATGAAGCAGGAGCTTCCATTCTGCATGTGCTTCTGGTAGGTCATGGACAGCATTGATAAACGAGTTTCGATGCATGTCAGGACGTCAGAGTGTTTGGCAAGGTAATGATTTCCTGGGAATGAGAAAAACAATTGCAAAAAAATTAGGTTTCAAAGCTTTTTTAATTGGAAATTTAAATAAAATGTGAAAAATTTAAAATCTGAATAAAACTTATTATTATTTTATTTTTTCAAAACTTTTTTATTTTTTTAAATTTTTAAAATTTTTTATAAATAATTTATTTTATAAATATTTCATTTATTTTTTTTTGCTTTAGTTTTTTCTTCAAAGTCGTTTTTATTTTTTTTTCTTAATCCAACAAGAAACCCGAGCACAACAATTGGCAATAAATTTATTATTAAATATGTTTCCAGAACTAATTCGATAGGAGGATTCAAATTTATCATGCTAGATGCATTTTGGTACTTAAATGTTGCGACGACGTCTACAGAATAAACAAAAATACAAATTTGGGGATTTATATTGCTCGGGATCGTCATTTGTCAGGTTTGAAAACTTAATATTCTTCAATTTATTTTAACAATTTTTTTAAATTTTAACTGTCGTCTTACCTTTGGGGATGTTCACATGTGACGTCACTGTGAGACCCCCCTATCCCTCTGTTAAAAAATTTATAAAGAAAAATTAATTTTCAGTACTAAATTTAAGAAAAAACTGAAGCATATTTTCACGCAAAAGCCCCACAAAAATTTGATAGACATCATTAATGATTGACTCATTAGAATCAGTGTTTCTCAAACTTTATCCAATCAATAATCTTGAAAAAACCCAAAGAGGAAAACCAACATAATAGAAAATTCCTGATACACGCTGCTGTATCGCAAAGAAAAGTTTGAGCAGCACTGGACTAAAAATTACTTCCTATTGTAAATAATCTCGAATTCGCGACACTTTAAACCCTTTACTTTCCCCTCATCATAATGTTATTGCCTTTTTTGCATTAAATTTCAAAATACTTTCACTCAATTCAAGATTCTTCACCTCAGACTCGTCCAATCGTCTCTTAAGCGTATTCAGCGATGACTTTTGTTCCTTCATAAATTTCATCATTTTACTAATTTTCTTGGACTGTGCCGCAATGATTTTCGACTGCTTCTTATAAAGGGACATTAAATTTGTCATTTTTGGCTTCTTTCTGACAGTCCTAATTATTGGAGGTTCAATGGCTGGCGTATTTGATGATGATGAAGTTGAAGTAGATGATGTATTGCGTGATGATGAGCACAAGTCATCGTTGGAAGTACTTGGGAACATGTCAAAAGCTAAAGGAATTGTTGCAAATGCCTCAATTGAATTCTTTGTAAAATCAACTGCAATTTTTTCATCAAAATGGTCAATGGCCATCGATGAAATGTCTCTAAGTTCCTGAAGAATTTCATGAGCCCTTAAGTTCCTGATTTCTTCATCGTTGCTGTTCGTAATTGATCGAATAACTTTGTAACATTCATCTATAATTTTTCCAGGTATAAAGCATACAAGTCCACTTTGAATGTGCTTTTGATAGGTCATGGACAGCATAGATAGGCGAGTTTCTATACAGGTGAGGACGTCAGAGTGCTTTGCTAGGTGATGGTTCCCTACGAGTGATGATAAAAAGGGGTAAATTATTTACTAATCAGTTTAATTAGCAAATAATCAGCTTAAGGGATACAGAAGCGCCTGCTCTTTAGATTTCTGAAGTTCATGTATTTTCACGCAAGAGTTTTGAAGTTCAGGTGACTTTACACTGGATTTAATATGTTCAGGTGACTTTACACTGAATTTTATAGGTTCTGGTGCCTTTACAATAGAGTTTAAGATTGAGCCTCATTTTTCAGCTACCTTCACACTAGATTTTGGAAATTTCAGGTGTCTTTACACTGGGTTTTATAGGTTCAGGTGTCTTTACACTGCATTTCAAAAATTCAGGTGCCTTCACGCTAGCGTTCAAGATTTAGTCAATAACACATTAGAGCTTTAAGGTTCAGGCACCTTCACACTAGGTTTTGAATTTCAGGTGCCTTTACACTAGATTATTAAAGGTTCAGACACCTTCAAAATCATTCGTTAGGGATTCACTCACTTGACTAGCTTCAAAACTTTTAAAAAAATTATTATGAATGTAAAGTCCTATTTGAGTCAGAACCAGTCAAGATATTGTCAACATCTATTCATTGAAAGTCAAAAAGTCCCTTAAAAATAGCTAGCATCGTAGAAGTTAAAGTTATAAAACAAATAAGCTTTAATCACACAAATAGTGCATCATGTTATAATTATTATAATTATAAATCCACGAGAGAATTGACAAAGAAGCTGAATATACACATCCATTCATCCTTGACCTACATTAACATTATTTTAATCAACTATATTGCTCTCGTGTCTGAGGAGTCAGGCGACAAGTAAAAAAGCTTGAATGAATTGAATAAGCCAAATTAGATTTTTTTTTTATGTGATACATTTTTTCCCAGTAAATAGTCTCGTTTGAGCTCACTTTACACGTTGTTAAAGATTATTTTCAACGGAATATTTTTTATTCAATAAAAATTAAATTCCTTGAATTAAGATTGTCAGCTTTGTATTAAAATATCATCATTTCGTACACGACTTAACTCCCTCATTCACAACGCAAAAATTTCACCACTTGAGTAAATATAAAATAAGCTATAAAATTAGTACTCACTTCGTTCTGACTCTCGTCTGGGTAACATCGCCTTAATTCTCTTCATGTGTTTTGAGTGATAACTGAGGAGCTTGTAGAAGCCATGATTTAGTGCTTGCTTGTTGATCTCGTTGAACTTTCGGCAGACCTGAGAAAGTTAAGTGAGCAGATAGTGTGGCATTAGAATGTGTGAGTCACAGAAAATTAGAATTTTCAATCAAAGGCTAGTTGCATGCTATTTATAAGCTATTTAATTGAAATTGACGACCAGGATTACAATTATGCTCTTTAGGATCGTTATTTTAATGCTAATTGACTATCATAGATGGTCCAAGTAAGTGGGTGGAATTAGACCAAATAAAAGTTGAAATTCTTTCATTCAGTGGCTTAGCAAAGCAATTTCAGTGCCATTTCTGCTCCAAATATCCTTGCTCCGCCCCTGTAGCCAGTTCCATACTCTTCAATATCCTGAACTAGCAGAAGGGTTCTAAGGATAGAGCTGTCTTCAGACGATCTGTAATCGCGGCAATGGGCCAATGTGCACCCAGCCAAGGTAACAAGTAAATATTTGAAATAAACTTCTAAAAGGATCCATCGCATTTTACTTTAACTTTGAGTGACATATGACTTGATAAAAAATCAATAAAGATGAATTTTGCAATTATTTGCTGATTTAGTTTATTTTAATTTTGCGCCAGCCTCACTTTAATTTAAAAACATTTTTATAGTGTCAATTGAAGCAAAGTGTGACGTTTCATAATTATTATTGTCAATTATTGTACTTTATTTTTTGTTTTTAAAGCTACTTCATTTACAAATTATATTATTGAATACTTACAACTCTTGACTTTGCTATGTCATCATACGAGAGATATGAAAGTATGATTTCAAGTACACAGTCTGGAAGCGACAAAATGTGCATGTTTAGAGATCCTTTTTTGGCGGTTTAGAGAAAAATTGCAAATTTTGATGTCTGTGTGATGTTTTCACTTGTTGACTCAACTGTCAGTTGCACGATCTAAAATGATTTAAAAATTGAACAAAAATTAGATTTTTGAATTTTTTAAGAATTGAAATAATCTGAAAAATCTTAACAATTTCAGTGTAAATTGAGACAACTTTCAGAAATTTTCGCAACAAAAATTGATGCTTAATTTGAGCCGTGCTTTTGTAAATTGCAAAAGATTTCCATAACACTCGAAGATGATCTGTAAACTTCTGCAGCAGTCTTTATCTACGTTCTTTGAGCCAATTTATAATTAAACCTACTATTTGCGTGAAAATTCAAAAACTTCAATTTTTTTAAATTTTACTGACTTTACAAATTCTTCCAAATGCTAAATAAACTTGCAAAATTAGACTCAAAATCATTGATTTATGCTGAATTTTCTAGTCAATCTGTCTGTTAGCCTTGACAAATTTTCATTTTTTTTTACTCAGAAAATACTTACAACTCAGTTTAAGATTTTCACAAACTTTCTCCGATTATTTTCCATTTAATTCATAAACTTTGTCTTCTTTTTATTAACTTTTTCAACTTTTCACACTTAAATTTCACCTTAAATTGGCAAAAATTTACAATAAATAATTCAGAAACTAAAAAATATTCGCGATATAAACAATAAAGAACTTTCTGGACTCGGAGCTAACTTCACGTCAGATGCGAAACTATTTTTTTTGCATCACTTCTTTTGAATCTCTTTTGTTTACAAACAAAAGGAAATTTTATATTTTTTACATATTTTAGTTGATTAAGATGCATCAGAGATGGAAAAACTGCCACAGGAACTGATTCTAGAAATTTTTGAGCACTTGGAAGTTACGGATTTAATTAATTTATCAAAAATCAACACAAGATTTAAAGAAATTGTCAGAAGCTCACCGAGGAAATGGAAATTTAATTTAAAATTTGACAAAAAAGGTAAAATTGAATCGGAGCGGACACAAAGATTTGGTCAACTTACTGTTAAGCATTTCAATCCACGATCCCACCAGCCAGCTCTTCAAATATGCGGATCCAATATAACCAGCATTACATTTACTGGAAGTGTCGTGACATTTCCATTTGCTGGTACAGAAATCAAGTATCCAGACATTGCAATGATTCTCAGAATCTGTCAGAATCTACAGCATGTAAAGTTCGAGAACCTCATTGTCTGGCCAGAAGTCATCAAGCATATGCCACAAAATAATGGAATCCACGTGGAAATTATTGAAAGTTCATCCTGCATCCTTGATTTGTTCTTGAAATGTCGAGTCTCAGCACTTTGGATAACATCAAAGGATGGCGAGTATGGAACTGGAATTCGAGGCTTCCTCAGATCTCAACCATATCTTAAGACAATCCTCTGTCAGGGACAGAAAGTCCTTGACCTGTTTTACGCGATGGGCAACAGCTACGGCGAAAACTATGAAGCACTTCCGTTTCAACTTAAAATTCTTTCAATGAGAGATGTTTACTTTAAACCTTATTATATGGACATACTAATGCCTAGTGCTAGTTCACTAACATACCTGACAATAGCTGACATTGATCCACTCTGGCAGCACCACTTGCTCGGCGACTTTATAGCAAAATGTTCAAATTTAGAGGAGTTAAGTTTGAGAAATTTTGCATTTTTGAGGCTCAAACCACCAACGTCAATCACACGAGTTACACTCTGTGACTATGTTGGACCTGCTCAATGGATTTCTGACTTAACAAATTTAAAGTCTTTAGTCGTGATGAGTCAAACACATTCGGTACAGACTCATGCGATGGAATTTAATTTTGCTAAAAATTCAGCTCTCGAAAATGTCACAATATCATCAGCAGTGATTAAAAGTAGCTTGGATATGCCGTATGTGAAGAAACTTAAGCTCAAAGACATTCGTGATATTCCAGATGGCCAAGAATTAATTAGAAATTTGTGTAGAATTGAGGAAATTCAGGTGGAAAATTGTGGAAATGTGACAGATAAAATTGTCAAGGACATAGCAAGACGAGCAAATAATGTGCGGAACTTGAGCATATGTGATGGAACAATAACGAATGAGACTTTGCGGTATGTTAGGGGATGTTGTGGGAATATGAAGGATTTTGTTATGAGAAATGTGAAGGTTGAGGATGAGCTTGTGGATTGATGTTGGGGAAGGGGGGAGAGTAATAAAATCTGAAGATTAATATTTAAATGTTGAATTAACTTACTAACTTTAGATAGGAATTTTACGACAAATAAGACAAAAAAGATTAAAATAATAAATTAAAGGTTTTCTTAAATAATTTAAATATTTTGCATTTTTGCTTATAAGTTAATTATTATTTTCAGAAATCTGTATTTTTAGAGCAACACTGAAAATTAATGAGATCGGAGGGAGGGAAACTACCCCAACCCTTCCCTGCCTACGTCTCTGTATGGATATTCTCAATATCAAATGAGCCTTTCCACGCGAAAATGAGACTCGGTATTTTTTTGGTTTTGGCTCAATAAAACCATAAATAATGGTCCAAACTATAATATGTTATATATTTTTGGAAAGCGCTCGAGTTAAGCTTTCAATGTGGGTGAAAAAAAAATTAATTATATTATCAAGGGTTGGAAACTTTCAGGTTTGAAACTGTCGATCAACATACATTTTTGCGCGACACGCTGTGCTTTACTCTTTAAAGCAAACAGGATTTTTTTAATTGAATTAGATTAAGTAAATAAGGTATTAATGCAAAAAGGAAAGTTTTTCAAATTATTCTGCTTGGTTTTATTAAACTGAAAAGTCTTAAATCAGTAGTCTAGGCTGTCCAGAAAAAAATCCAAATCGACTTTAAAAGCTAAGCTTTCATTATTAAATCGTGACTTACAATAATCATGAAACATTTTAAAAAAAGAAATAAAAAGAAGTGAAAATGAAACGTTGAAGAAAGCTTTGTAGCCAAAACGAAAACATGAAATTTCAAGCAGTTGTGGCCGAGTGGTTAAGGCGTCTGACTTGAAATCAGATTCCCTCTGGGAGCGTAGGTTCGAATCCTACCAGCTGCGAATTAATTCGAAGTTGTTTGAAAATCTTTTTTTTTGTCGATTTTTTTTAATTTTATTAAAAATTATTGAACTTTCACCTCAAATCAAGCATGATTCTAAGTTGACGACTTGTGCGAAAAATCAAAGAGCATAAGTTTTATTTAAAAAAATTTAAATTAAGATTCTTAAACAAACATTATAGGGGCTGTTCACTTATTACGTAACGCGAAAAAATGACTTCTTAGACCCCCCCCCCTCGTAACAAAATGTGTATGAAAAAAAAATTTCCTTGTTTGAATCGTAACAAAATCTTAGACCCCCCCTCCCCCTAAAAGCGTTACGTAATAAGTGAATGGCAACTTGGGTATAGCCATGCAAATTATATAAAGCAGTGTTTGCCAACTCACATGCCGCGGTACAATTTACTAAAACTATGTTCCTATGTGGAGCTTAAGTTACAACAAAAGGCTTTCCATCTGACTATGATTCAGGCTCTGTCACCTAGTTTTTACAACTACTCTGTCCACATATTAAGCTGACATTCTTTTATTACTGTTCTGCGCAAAGTAGCTTTTGGAGCTCCAGGGCTTCTTTTTCTTTGCGGATTCTAACCAAGGGAACTACACCGATACCCCAGTGAGCCACGAAAAAAAATGGAAAATTCCTACGAACCTTGTGCCGTGGACTGTTGTGGTTTACCATAAAGTTGTACCTTGACTCAAAAGCTTTAGACAATGCTGATCTACAGTATTGCCTTGTAAAGTTAAGGATTTATAAAATTGAATACAATCAAAGCCCTGATCAAAGCTCATGAAGGTCAACTAGTGCTGCCAACTTCTTAAGCCTCACTCCTAAGGTACTAATATGATCAATCTGTCACTAAAATCCGAAATATTTTATTAAAAATCTTTAAAATCCATTCAAACAATGTTAAAAACATTAATAACTAGTCAGTTTATATTAATGATGCAACATTGACAACTTAACAACTTTGATAATTAAATTAGTCCAATTATCAAAAAATGCTCACACGACTGTTTTATATTAGATTTTTGATCCACAAAAATTTATTTTGTCATCATTTTTAGTTTTGGATTTGGATTTGATGAGTCTTGTTGTGAAGAAAAATTAATAAAATATTTTTTTATAGAAATTTAAAAAATTAAGGAAAAATAACAAAACTTTGAAAATATGAAGAAAATCCACCTCGAAATTCTCCAAATTTTTTTCATTTCACTTTCAATACTTCATGTAAAGTCAGCAGAAAATTGTGGACATTTAATGAAGAGCAACGACAACAATTCAATCGGTGTTAATTGGCCTTGGCTTTCTTCACTTTTTCATTATTTCAATGGTCAATATTTCTGTAGTGGAACATTAATAAGTGATCGACATATTTTGACTGGTAAGTTGTGTCTTGTTAGCTTTGTTCAGGATGCAGTCAGTTGCTAACCCGAGCGGCACAAGGAGGCAGGTGTCAGTCATATGACTGTTATATGATCGTTTTGAAAAGGCAGATAACAGTTATATGACGGTTATTTGGTAGCAATTATATGACAATTTTATAAAACTGTTATATGACTGCCATGTGACTGCCATGAGAAAAAAATTGATCACAGTTACCATTGTTTTTTGGAAAATTATGAAAACCATTCAGTTGAAATCTAGATTTTGAAGTGTAAAGTTCATTTTTTTGTTACTCTTAAAATTTATATCGGTGAGGAATTAATAAGCAAAATAGGGTGGACTTAGTAAAGGGTGAGCAAAACATTTAAAAACTTTTATTTATATATTATTTTTTCATTCATAATTATTATATAGGAACGAAAATTGGCATAAAAGAAATTTCAGGACACATGCATCTTTTTCAATACATAATCAATCGAAGTGCTCCAGGAACTTTTGATGATTTAAGAGCAGGATCAAATTCTTCACATACAGGAATCCCCAGAGCACGATGGGTTAAAAAGAAGGCAGAAAAAGCCGTAAAGCTTATTGAATTTTTTTTCCATTTTTTTCTATTATACATTTTCATAAATAAACAGAAAATTTTAACCCCTTAATATTTTGTAATTTTTTAAATCCATTTAATTTATATTTCAGCCTTAACAGCCTTTAAAATGCCATGTAATTGATATGAAATTGCCACAAAATTGTCATCTCATTGCCATATAATTGCCATTTAACTGAAATTTGATAAAAGTACTGCCATCTGTGCCTGCCATAAAACTGCCTAGAAACTGTCATATAACAGTTTCCGTTTTGTGTCAATTTTTATTGATGGCAGTCATATGGCAGTCATATGGATTACTTTATCATACTATTTGGTTGACATATCGTCAACATCGATAGCAGTTATCTGTCATATGACTGCCATAAGGCAGTTTTTATTGCCATCAAACGATGGCAATTGACACGTGGCAGCTGACATATGGCAGTCATATGACAATTATATGACACCTTTGTGCCGCTCGGGTAATCAATATAATGCTGACTAGGGATTCTAGTTTGAGTATTTTATATGAAAAAGCACAAGATTTCGCGTAAGAAATGATCTTGTTAAGCCATTGAATGTAACTCGAATGATCTTATTGCTTTATTTTTATTGTTTTGACTGTGATGCAGCATTTAAGTCACAAACTGAAGCTACATTGCATACCCTCTGCCTGCAGAAATTTTTAGAGTTATCCCTAGCCATAATCTCAACTATGACCAAGAAATAAACCTTAAAAACAGTCACTGAACGATCTTAAAAATTTCTATTATTTCCTTCACAGCTGCTCATTGCTTCAGCGGATCAAACTTCTCAACTCCACATCAGCAAGTCTTTGTCATCCTTGGTCACAACAACTTTACTAAAATCTCACCATTCGAACAAATCAAAAACGCAAGTGACATCAAAATTCATCCAAATTTTAAGAAAATCACCGGAAATTATGACTCAGACATTGCAATTTTGACTCTTAATGACCCAGTGACATTCACAGAATATGTCCAACCTAATTGCTTACCAAAGCCAACAAAGAAGACAGAATCAAATGAGCTCAATGACATTGCAATGTCAGGCACAATCATTGGATATAAAAAATCTCATGAAAATCACCAAATTTCATTTTTTGAATCAAAAGTTGAGAACATAACTTCATGTCTTTATGGTGACGACATCTCATGCTCAATTTATAGCGATGACTTCAACTGTAATTCAGTGTCTGGCAGTGGATTTTATGCTCAAAAAGACAGTTCAGCTGGTTACAAAATTTATGGAATTTTCTCAAAAGGAATCAACCAAGATGCTAGTGAATTTTGTGGATTGAATAATTTTGTGATTTTCATATTCGTGGCTCAGTATGTTGATTGGATAAAGTCAGTGATTAATGAACCATATGTAGGACAAAAGAGGGAAGGAAAGGAACTGAAACCATCAAGTGAAATATTTTGCGATTATCGATGGAATTATGAACAGTTGAGTGGATAGCTTTGAGGGTTTTGGGCTGGGATGTGCTTATAACATGTAATATCCAGACATGACAGAAATGGCTACAAAATTCCCAAATTCAAAGAACCTTTGGATCAGTAATTCAAAGCTGAAGTTTGTTGAGAGAACGAAGTTGCAACCTTGGACAAATTTGACAATTTTTTGCTTTAATGAGAATGAAATTGAGGAATTTGCCGACGATACTTTTGTTGATTTAGTGAATCTAGAAACATTGTGGATTTACAGCAACAAAATCACAGATTTAAGTGAAATTCTGTTTAGAAGTCTTACAAAATTGAAGATTTTTGATGCCAGAAATAATTTAATCACATATTTACCTCCAAAATTGTTCTCAAACAATCCAAACTTAAAAGTCGTCAATTTTAGTTTTAATTCATTAAAGAAAATTGACATCGACTTTAGTGATTTTAAGAGCATTAAATGGATTGTTTTTGATGGTAATGAGTGCATTAAAGCTAGTTATTGTAAGATTTTTGACTGTTTGAAGTCTATAAAGCAGATGCAGGGGGTGATTGATAAAGATTGTTGATGAATTGTTGGGAATGATTGGCTTAGGTTTGGTTTAAGGTTGGAATATGTTGATAAAATGATAGTTTAAGCTTAGGATTGAATAAATTGGTTATATTGTAGCTAATAAATAAGCAAATGAAGCATAAGTGAGACTCTATTGAATAGTAAGGATGACTTAAAAAAAAAGTCCTGAAATAAAATTAACCCTCAAATGGCTAATTTGAATATATTTTATTAGATTGTCTCAATTAAGACATACAAACAGGCATACAAAGCTTAACTTATAGGAAATAAGCATTCCCTAAAATTGAACTTAATCTAAGAAATAAAATTTTTAAACAAAAGAGGTCGGTTGGTTTATATACGGTAAAAGATGAACTGCATCTAGTGTACCTTCAAGGATATGATATCATATTTATCCTGGTTCATATTCTGGAGTACTCTAAACTTCACCTGCATACACCTAATCCATCATCCAATATTATATCAAGCATCCGACCCCCTTGAATCTCCTTCATCTCCCCTCATTCCGTATCCATATCCGACTCATCCTCACTATCATCGCTGTCATCATCGTCATCATCGTCATCACTCTTATCGCTATCTGATGAATCCTCACTGTCACTTCCAAGCCACTGCAGCGACGGCAAATTACCAATATGTGTCCTCCATGCATCACATTTATTCACGTCTAATGAATAAAAGTCACATAATGTGTACTGCCGACTTCCTTGCTCATAACTTCCACCGAATATCCATAAATTATGTCGAACGACTGCAATAGCTGCATTCATTCTTGGAGATGGTCCACCGACATCTAATTGGGAGGTATTGGCACTTGTGGATGATTCTTGTTTGGGTCCTGCGACTGTGACTGTAAAGATACCGTCTGTTGTTGTTTTGACATTCTGTGATGGTGCTGCAGCTGGTTCGTCTGACATTTCTGTCTCTACTTCCTTCTTTTTCTTGAGATCGACTTTTCTCCATGCCATGCCACCTCCTTGAATGTCTAGGAAGTGGATTTCATTAGTGAAGAGTCCTCGAAGGTTCTCGTCGTCTTCTTCTGTGTCCATAACGCCACCAAAAATGTAGATCTGAATTTAGAAAGTTTGAGTTAAACAAATTGGTGGCTTTACGTGATTTTTGCTTATCATACCTTTCCATTTGGAGCTGTTACACATGATACACCACTTCTGGGAGTTGGTCTTCTTCCACCTGGTTTAGTTGAGCTCCACTTCCATTTGCCGGGTGTTTCTTGCAGGATGAAGGTGTCTGCATGGGTCTGACCTCGCTCACTTCCAGCTAGATTATTGAAATTAGTATGAGAGGATTATTATTTAAGGATGAATATAGGATCTTAAGGAGTAGCAAGTAGTTGTTTAGCAAGAAGATGGCTCTTCCTATTCCAAGAGTCAGACACTTATCCAAAAGTTGTACAATATCCAGATGAGAACCTGATTTTTGCACTATCCTAGGGTCCTGGTTTATAAGATAACTTAAAAGACAGTCAGAGATAGTAAGCCTTAAACCGAGTATCGAGTTAATAGGCCTTCTCATTCTTACTACCATAAAGGCCTCTAACCTATGCCATACAACTGTTCAAAGCCCACACAAGTGGTAATCAACCTTACCTTTAGCACTTGACTTAGTATATCCTCCAAAAACGACAATTTTATCATCACTGACAACACCAAGTCCAACACCAGACCTCGGTGTCGGTGCAATTCCATCAGTGTCAACCTTCGTCCATGCATATTTATCCATTGAGAACATCCAAACATCATTAAAGTACAAAAAGCTCTGATTATTATCATGAAATCCACCAAATAAAATAATTCTCTTTTTATGTAAAATCATTCTGTGTCCACTTCTAGCTGATGGTCCATTTGGTACCTTGACATGCTCCCACTTTTTACCAGCAATTGAGAACTTCCATAAATCTCGATAGTGATAGAACTGCAGTCCAGATGGAGATGCAAATTCACCTCCAAAAATCCACAATTCACCACCATTTGCAGCTGTGCTGATCATTTGATGACCACTGCGTGGTGTTGGACATGGCGAGCACTTGATGACTCTCCATTCATTTTTGTTTGTGTTGTAGCTGAATAAGTCACCAAAGCATTCAACTTTGGCTCCGTTAAAGAATTCACCACCATGGAAGTAAATCATGTCATCTAAAGATGCGACTGCAAGATTTGACCGTGGTGATGGTGGTGCACAAACTGATTCTGAATATTCTGATTGGGTTTGGGCTTGGAGGGACTGGACCATGTTCTCGATGTCATCCTGGAATGCATTCAAATTAGAAAATTGATTTTTTATTTGTTTTTAAATTTTCTTACCTCGCCGAGTTTCTGTAAAAGTTTCTTTTGTTTTGCTTGCAACTTTTTGTCAGTTTTTGCATTTGTTTTCTCAATTCCGAAGCCTTTTTTCTTTTTCTTGTCCTTCTTGCCCATGTTTGACTTTTGTAGCAGCGCTGTTGTTTGAGATTATTGTGTTTTAAGCTATGTGCTCTTTAAGATAATGAAACTTTTACACAAGACGATGTTGTGGTGCCGGTGTGATAACTGAAATCAAAACAAACGAGGAACAGGAGATGCGAACAACATGTGGAAGAATTTTTCGCTTCAATTTTTGTAGACTTGGATTTTTTAACTTTAAATAAAAAATTTCCGGTAATTTTATGAATTTTCAATTTATATTTAGCAAAAAGCTACTGTAAATCCAAAAATTTCTGGGATATAATTAGATTGCTGAAATCTAAATGTCCTTAAATGCATATTTTTTTGATTAATAAATTATAAAATCATCATCTTTATTTTGACTGACTTTACTCGTAAATGCTGATGTAATTGTCCAAAACTAAGGTTCATTAGATTCATGAACTTTGAATGTGCTGTAAAAATAATTCACAGATAAAGTCGTTGTTGCATATTGTGGATATGGCTCGATGAGCATATCTGTAGTAGATAGACCTGAGCTCGTGGTGATCTGGTTATATGTGTGTGACGGATAGTCAAAGTGAGATAAGTACCTCGATGGACGAGAGGCAGAGATCTTTGATCGAGTGGTCAGAAATCGCCTCTTTTGAGGTCGTGGGTTCGATTCCCATCAAAACATGACATGTTTTACATTAGTATACACCAGGAGCGTGTATAGATAGCCAGGAATTTGAAGAGGGAGGACAAAAAAATTTATATGGAAAATTCAGAGGGAAGGGGAAGGGGGGATTTTTATGATTTTTTCATAAAACTCCTAGCAAAATGAAGAAATTTCTTTTAACTTTGGAGGATTTGTCAACCATTCCCCCTCGGTTATGCGCCTGGTATACACATATGGCAGTTGTAGTGAGATCTAAACATATGGCTATGCTGTACATCTGATTCGGCCAATTTGTGGTCAAAAAACGGTATTTTTCGCAATTTCAGCTCTCTGAAAAGCAGGACAGACCAAATTTTCAAGGATTTTGAAGAAAAATGGGTTCAAAAAATGAGACATTAAGAATTTTAAGCAAGATTTTGTTTATAAAAGCGAGACTGTCGCGCTTAAAAGTGTGCAGTTTGACAGCCTACATAACTGAAAGGGGTGTTAGACATCTGGCAGAAAGTAATTCCTAGGAATTCCTAGGAATTTACGTAGTTCCTAGGAATTTTTACGTAGAGATTTACGTAGGCTCCTAGGAATTCCTAGAATTCCTAGAATTCCAAGGAACCTTATTTTAGGAACTAAAATTTTTAAATGATTACTATGATTTCCTAGTATATACTAGGATTTCCTAGAATAGCTCATTAAATCTTGGATGAATTTCCTCAAAATCCTAGAAGTTCCTAAGATTCCTAAGGATATAAAATGAATTCTTCAAGAAATTTCCTAATACTGAAGAATTTGCTAAGGATCCTTAGGATCCTTACAAATTTCGAGGAATTTTAGTAAAGATATTTACTTTTATGTCCTGTTAATGTTAAGATTTGCAATAAACTAACGAGTGCTTATTAAAAAATTGGAGAAAGTCCTGGTGTTATATATTGTTTTATGTTTCAAAAATATTCGTTCGGTCAATAACTCGAAAGAACTGAGCTGATTAAACAAACCCGAGCATGGTTAAAAAGTTTTTCTTCGCCCGATCAGCCGAACACCCGAACAACCAAACAAAGTGTACTAATAAGCTACCTTTAAGAAACAAGTTTCAAAAATGCGGTAAAATTTTTTAATTGCTAAACCGTGTAGAAATTCTTAATTTTTGTATTTTTTCATTAACTTATTTAATTATTCCTGTTACTTTACGTATGAATTTTCAAGGAATTCCTAATTTCCTATAGGAAATTCCTACGTATTCCTTGGAAAATCTTACGTAAAGTAACAGGAATTCCTAGGAATTACTTTCTGCCTGATGACCATGAGCCAACTGAAAGATAAAAGATCACAATTTAAAAGAAAATTCTTTCGTTTAAAAATAATTATTTTTTAATTCAACAAAAATTTAAGATCTTTACAGTTGTTAAAAATAAGTTTTCAATGTTTTTGATTTAATTTTTTAAATTTTACCTCCTTTAAGTAGATTCAGTTTCCATATTTTAAATTTTTTCCCCGTCATTTATGTTTAATTTTAAAGAAACTTTGACAATTTTTTTTTAAAAAAATTAAATAAACTTTTTGTTCCAATTTTATTCGATTTCCTTCTGGCACTTTTTGTTAATAATTTAAATTTTTTGAAGCCTAAACTTAATAAAATATTTATGACATTTGTTTCGAAATGAATTTCAAAATTTTATAGACTCAAAAAATAATTCTTAATAGTTTGCCTTTAGAATTAAGATTTTATGTGCATGGTTTTAAGAAATAAAGTTAACTGAGCACATTTAGAGCTTTTTAAATTTTTTTCTATCTACAATTCTATTTTTTTGTCATTTTTTTTGAATGTGAAGCTATTTTCAATTGGTTTCAACATTTCATCGTACAATTCTTATTTGTAAAATTCAATCAACATCAATTCAAAGACAAAAATGTTGAAAATGGTCGGGTCTTTTGTATATGCTTTATAAATCCTAGCTTTAATTTGAATTAACAACAAAATTAATATCAATTAATTTGATGGTTAGGGGTTGACCTGTTGTTGAATATTAAATCTTTTCTGTCTTTTTAACATTTACTCCATCTCTTCCTCCACATCCTATCAACCTAAATACATAAACAACTCATCAACACCCAACTTAAGTAACAAATTACAAACTTAATCTCTCAACTTTAATTCAAATCTTTGACTTCTGAAATTCCCACTGTTGTGTCATTGACATCGAGTCACAAACAGCTGCATGCACGAGATTCTTATCGAGATTTTTTCGATCAATACACAAACCGCTTTGTTCATGTTTAAATTGTTTGTTGATTGTATAAGTCCACGTGTCTCCAACCTCTTCGTCACTATTGCACGGAATCATTAAAATATATTTGGTACTTCTACGATCATCGATGGTTGCACAGCTTCGTTCCGTCCGAAGGATTTTGTTGTATGTGTATGAGAAGAGCTGCGATGGGGCGATGTCATGCTGGAATGAGAAGTTTTGAGGTTAGAAATTGTGATTTTGAATATTTAAGGTTTTTGAGGTTAAGCTGACAATTTCGTGAATTTTTAAGCAACGTTTATTATTTTTAGGTTAGAATTTTACTCTAAATTGCAAGCAGTCTCTAAACAGCAACCCCAACTCACCTTATAACAAGAGTAAACCCCCAAATTGTACGCCTCATCAATATTCTGCTGTAAATCATCAAAACAATAACGATCGTCATCTAGAGCTGATACCCTTCCATAATTGATGACATTCCTAGTTGGAATGAATTTTTCTGGGTAAATATTCCTCATGTACCACTCGAATGATTTGCATTTAAGTTTATTCCTGAGAACTTGTCGATGTGTGACATCACCAATGTCTGGATGGTTCCTGAGGTCTGGACGGTTCATGTAAAGGAGCTATGAATTATTAGAATTATTAATTTATATCTAGATTTATAATAAATTCATTAAAAACTTACTTCCTGATAGTCATCCATCCACACAATCGCCATCCTCACAGTATTAATTCCGTGAGTGTCTTTGTCGTTTGGAAAACTATATGGATGGAATTCTCGGAAAATATGTCCGATTCTACTACAAGGAATTGTCTCTAGAGTTCCACCGCACATCCAAATTCTAAATGACATCTCGAGATTCTCACCGCCCCAGCTGTGGGAGGGATGGGAATTATTATTAGTAATTTAATGGAGATTAGATATATTTTGAGGATAAGAAAGGATTTGAAGAATATTTGAAGATGAGTAGCAGGAGGATGCACTCTTTTTTGATGTGGGGAAGTCAAATGGTCCGTCTGTCTGTCTTGCTGTTCTTCTTTCTTTGTCTTTAGTTCCCATTCTCACCGATCTCAATTAAGTAGTCACACTTACCCATCCATCTGCTCATCATAGCTGCCTATTTCCCAGAAATAATCTCTAGATATTGCAAAAAGTCCCCCAGCCATTGTCGGACTGTTTGTAGGACATATTGCGATGTCATCCTTACATTCTTTCCTCTGACGCTTTCTCTCCCTTTCTGGGACATCTGTAAGTTCACAAAAATGTCAAAATGAAGCTACAAAATGTGTCAAATTAAGTCTTACCATGCCAATCAAAATGACCATCTAACGTAAATCCACCAATTTGGAATGTATCATATCCATTTGTGCTATAATAAAAATTCTTTGCTTCTATCACATCTATGATTGGTACTGAAAATGAAAATTAAGAGTAAGTTATAAGGTTGAATGGATGATTGAGTGACATTTGACTTACCTAAGACACTTGTGCGTTTTTCTTTGATTCTCTGCACTAGTGGTTCCAGCCATTGTACAACACATTCACAATGTGCATCAAGAAATACGAGAACATCAGCTTTAGCTAATCTGGCACCGGCTAAACGTGCTCGAATCAAGCCCAACCTGAAAGTAGAGAAAGAATGATGTGAAATTGAGATTTTGGACAAATTTTCAGGTGTTCGTCAAAAATGACGTCTTAATTAATGTAAAATAGACCCTCTCCTCTTATAATAGATCTCATTAATGAATTATACTCCAAAATAATAAAAAGCAAGCCAGGAACAAAAGAAATCCTTCAAATTCTAATCAATAAATCCATTCATCCAACCCCAAAATCACGTAAATCAATCAACATAAATTGTCCTTTCCACGAAAAACAAAAATAAAATCAATCAAACTATCATCAAAAAGGTATCACATTACAAAATTCATTGCTAGCTTTTGTCAAAACACCCCTTAACAAAAAATTATCATTCAACTCACACGTCAGTCAATTATTGAATACAAAAGCTAGTTCATTTGATTGTCCCACACCCTTAAATTCAAGTAACAATAAATAACATTAATGACCACAACTTGTGTCCGTCACTCGAATTCATTAGCTTAATACGAGTGAATTGATAGCTTGTAATAAATGCCATTAGTGTAACTGCCACCATCAAATAATTCCATTAGGTACAAAAAAGAAAGAAAATGTCTCGTAATTTTACTTGATTTAATCACAGTTGGTTGTAATTTCACTGATTGAATTATAACAATGTCATTAAGGCACATTTATGGTTTATGAGAAGTGGTATGGATGAGGTAGGGTGGAATTTGTTGAATTGATTTGGGCGAGAGTAGAACTAAGTTTGTTTGTAGATTCCCAAAGTATATAAGCAAGCTAATTTTCAGATCAGCTCGACCCATGCTAGTATTGAGCTATATTTGATTTAAGCTAGCATTTAGCTACGCTCAAACCAAGCTAGTATTGAGCTACGCTCGATCTAAGCTAGCATTTAGCTACGCTCAAACCAAGCTAGAATTGAGCTACGCTCGACTTAAGCTAGCATTTAGCTACGTTCAAACCGAGCTAGTATTGAGCTACACTCGACCTAAGTTAGCATTTAGCTACGCTCAAACCAAGCTATTATTGAGCTAAACTTGAACTAAACCAGCATCTAGCTACACTCAAACCAAGCAAGTTTTTAGCTACACTCGACTTAAGCTAGCATTTAGCTATGCTCAAACCAAGCTAGTGTTGAAAAAATTTCAAATTTTCAACGTGAATCCAAGAATCTTCCCACAACAGAGCCCATCCATTCCACCACAAATTCATCAACACAATTAACATCATCAAACTTGTAACTTCATGCTCAAAGTCGCATAAAAATTAATGCGAACATCAACAATACAATACAATATAAACCGAATAAACAAATGAAAAGCACAAACAAAGTCAGTCACTTGAATTTGTAATAAATCCCGTTAATTACACATGTAGAAAGAATTGTAGTGCACAATGTATATGTCTGAATATTATGATAATTAGATTTATGAGAAATGTAATTGTAAATCATGAGAATGAACATGTTGAAGAAGAATGCAGACATGCAGGCTGGGTAAAGTTGTTGATTAATGTCGACCTGCTTTTTTAATGCATTTTTTTGTGGCTGGAAATTTTTTTTTAAATTCTTAAACCATAGAAAATTTTCAATTGCATTGTTGCATCAAGAATAAGCGGTAGATTCTCATATGTTGAACGTGTGCCATTCAGCTCGATGAACTGCATAACAATAGAAATTCAGAATTGAATGAAGATTTCAAAAGAAAGTGGAAATGAATCATGTGTGAAGATTAAAAGGAGAAAACCATTGTTGAATAAGTTTTATGAATTAATTTTCATTGTTTGCTTGTGACAAGGCTTGATTGTTTAGGAATTAGCTTAATATTATGTGATGATGTTGAAGCTATTTGAATTTCGAACACGCTTCTTAATTGATTGCACGTTTGAGGTTATATCCCGCTAGATTTAAATAATTACATTGCACTGAATTGCTGCAGATTGTGAGTGAAATCAGGTTTTAAAGAGACTACTCAAAAATAACGTAAAGCCTCAAAGCGGCGACTCAAAAAAGGTAAAGCTTCAAAGCGACGACTCAAAAATGAAGTAAATCTTCAAACCGACGACTCAAAAATAAGGTAAAGCTTCAAAGCGATGGATAAAAAAATTAAACTCAAACCACAAAGCAACGACTCAAAAAATGAAATAAAGCTTCAAAGCGACGACTCAAAATAGAAGTAAAGCTTCAAAGCGGTGACGCAAAAAATAACAAAAGATTTAAAGCGACGAATCAAAAAATGAAGTAAAGCTTCAAAACGACGACTAAAATCTGAAGTCATATTTTAAAGCGACAAGTCAAGTTTCAATAAAATATTCAAAACCTTTTTTAATTTCAGTCGCAACTTCCATAAAATATTCAGCAGCTTCTGCATTTCTTTTTGTATCATCACAGGATGTGGAAGTAGGTTGAATGTTGACAATTCATCCTCCTCATTCTCATTCCAGCAAAAAGCATTTCAATTACCCAAATAAAAATATCAACAAAAAAAATTCTTGTTTGTTTTAAATTAATTTTTAAAAAGCTTCAATTTCGCCTCGAAGCTTTTTGTATTTTGTATTTTGCTCTGCTTTATTTACTTCCTGTGCCACATATAGATTCAGAAAGTTTGCTCGACTGACGTAAATTGAAATACGATCAAAAAAGTTGCGAATTGTTTGCCATGCAGCATTTCTATTAATAGTCAATTCCAAAAAAAAACAATCTCAAATGACACAACTGCAAGACTGTCTCAAAAAATATACAAATTGTCATCAAATACAAATCAAAATCGTATTGTAATTAAGAAATTATTCAAACAACTTTCATGAAGACGACAAAAAAGTCGTCATTTTAATTTTTTACGAGATGTGTAGAAAGTAATTTTCTATAAATATTGAGGCGATTAGCATTTCGTGTTGCGGAGAAGACGTTGACGACGGTGATATTGTTGATTATATTGGATAGATAGACAGAAAAGAGATAAAGAAGAAGGAGAAGGATTTGAAATTGGGAGTTGATTGCTTAACATGTGGTTTTGCTTTGAAGCTCGACTTCAATTTGAGGCGTTGCTTTCAATGTTGCTTTCAACTTTGAGGCGTCGCTTTGAAGTTTGACTTCATTTTTGATACTTATTTTTGAAGTTTGACTAAATTTTGAAGTGTCGCTTTGAAGTTTAACCCAATATTGATGCGTCGCTTTGAAGCTAGACTTCATTTTTGATACTTATTTTTGAAGTTTGACTAAATTTTGAGGTGTCGCTTTGAAGTTTGACCCAATATCGATGCGACGCTTTGAAGCTAGACTTAATTTTTGAGACGACGTTTTAATTTGACTTTAGTTTTTAGATACTTATTAATCAGCCCACTCTTAGGTATGTTTCAACCAAGTTTTATTTTTTGTATGTACAGGTTTGAGGAACAGAAACATTTTTTGACCCTACATTTCTAACCCAACTTTAAAAGTTCATCTAGACTCACCAAAAAATATCAAACTCAATTCCAAACCTCACTCTAAGAATTTGATAACAAAAAAACATCAAAAACCATCAGCCTTTCTGTCTCATCATGTTTTTCTTCTCAAAACAAGAAAGTAGCCGAATGTAAAGATGAACTAGGCACGATAATGTGTGTGGGGAAATTCAAGCTTGACGTAATCAAATGAAAGGAAATAAAATAAAAGTTTTTTGTTCGTCGCTGATAATTTTGAAATTGGAACTTTGTATTTTATGATTGTGTTGGCTATCAAGCAGCTCATCTTGAGTATTTTTTGTGACGACATTTTGAGCAGAGATGGAAATATTTGAGTAAAAATGTTGTGTATTGATGAATTTGCATGAAAAGCTTATGGGAATTTTTTGGTGAGATTTTTGAATTTTTTTAGGGTTTTCGTGGATATTAGTAAGCAACTTAGCAGTAGTAATAACTCAGTGATGAATTAGGAATATCTTATAAATTTGCAATTTAGATTCATATATCTTGGATTATGTAATATTCAAGTAGGTTTCATAGATTATACTAACTGCGAGGGGGGAAACAACATGATGAGAAGCAGTTTGTCAAAAGTCTTCAATTTGCACCAATTATCAAAAATCATCATCAACAGCAGCAAAAGAATCTCATCAAAAAAACATTTGCGAAATCCAAAACGACATTCTTTTAAACGTGAAATGAAAAGTATCACAACAAGTTTTTTTTTCGCTTGCTTCTTTACGCTGAGCATTTTAATGACACCAGACGACCTTGACCTTTTTGCAAATGGAATTTCATTTTCTATTCGGAGCATTTGTTGATGCAGCAATTGTTTTAATAATGTGAAAAGTGGTTCACTTGTTGAGTTTGGTTTGGTCATTTTTGAGTATTGAGAATGGAAGTGGGGTTTGGGTTTTGGTATGTTGGCATGTGAACTATTGTTTTGGTTTGGTGACAAATTTGGAACTTTTGGTGCTTCTTTTTATAGTTTGACACTTCAACAATCGAGTGCGTACAATAAAGGCTTAAAATCAGAGTTGCGATACAGGTCGCCTGTCACAGGTTCTGGTGACAGATCTATCACAGATAATGCCTGTTAACTGGCACTGCAATCGCCTGTGACAGTCGACATGTATTAAAATTCTGCTTAAAATCCACGAGATGCTTAAACTTCCACATAAATGCCTCAATTCCAACAATATCCTCAATATTCATTAAATATTAATCGAAAGATCCACAAAAAAGTCAACAATTCTGTTCGGATTATCTCAGAACTTTAACCCAGCAACAAGCTAAAGGTCAAGCCATGACATTCCATTCCATATGAGCAATCAATCAGCCCCACAGAGAATAAAATTGGAATTGAAAATTGACCTTTTTTGTTGTTCTGAAAATTTTTTTCTCCCTCCCAATTCTTTTATTGTCTTTTTTTGTCAAATCTTTTATTCTTGTATCTTCAGGAGTTGTTTTGTTGATCATTAACATTAAACCCAATTTTACAGTTCCTTCAAAATCCAACAGCCACTGAAATCCAAGCAATTGAAGGTTCCCGTAACAAACGAAATGTAATTGGGTCCAGGCAGAAGTGTGAGGAGGAAGAAAGGTATGTTTAAAAAACAATAAAACTACCGAAAATTACAAAAAGCTTCAGAAGGAATTGGTGTACCAATTATCAAGATCCAGGCATTAAAGTCTGATTCTAAATTGATTTTGAGACCTTTAAATGAGACTTTTGATCCTTTTTCGTGGCATTTGTAGCTTAATTTTTTTTTACTTTTTTAACAATTCTTTGGGTTATTCTCAAAGTTCTACTAAGTTCAATCCTGTCATAACTTAACATCCAACAACACACCCCTTATGAAAAAAAATAATCCATAAATTGATTTATGAAGAAACCCTCAAAAATGAAATTAAATTTTTTTCTTTATCCATCCTTCCTCAAAACAATTCCTTCAATTCAGCTCAAAAATTCAAAGAAGGTCGAACAAAAAAAAAACTTTTTTTGTTTGTTTGTGAAGAAAATGAAGAAAAATTTGCTGCCGAATTTAACATCGATAAAAAAGTTATTAACTTATGACAGTCGAGAAAATGTTTTTTATGCGGAAATTTTGTTTGCTTTAATCCTCGAGAGATTGTGTGGGTTGGGGTGGGGATTTGTGTTTTTGATTCTTTTGGGATGCCTTTTTTTGATGAATGGATAAAAAGTTGAGGTTGAGGGATTTGAGAATGGGGAAATATTGAAGATCTCTTTTTTGGATTGGAGGTTGAGGAATTTGGTTTAATATAAAAATTAAGTTTTTTTTGTGGGTCTTGTGGTGAAATGTGAGACAATTTAATGAAATTTTTGAGTTTTGACTGAAAATGTTGGGGATTCTAAAATATATTAAGGACCTAAAGCTACCACACATCTTGTTGATCTTAGTCTTTCGTTCTACGGCCGGTTTCTTTGATGACTATTTGCATTCTACTTTAGAATTCAAGATTAGCTTCATCTTGGCCATATTATGGATCTAGCAACCAACCTTAGCTAAACTAAAGGCATCCTAAATTGTCTCAAATCTACAATGTTTATCATTGAATGTTCGTGCTTTTGAATCTTCAAATCCACACTCAAAATAGTCCCATTAAAATGATTCACGCATGTTCCTCATAGCAAGGAACCAGCTATCATACGCACAACACAATACTCAGTTCCTATTACACAAAAAGTTCACCCTCATCACCTTACCACCTTCATCATCATCATCATTCCACCACGGCACAACTCACTTTACCGTAAATAGGAAAATAAATAATGTAACATAATCGAGAATGTCAACAAGAAATGAATGCAAAAAAAGAAAAGCGATATCATAAAAATGTCATGTCACAAAGATCAACAAGACATGAAAGCTGATCTGCCTTGTATCGCGTGTTGCTAAAAAGAGGAATTGCGAATACTTTTTTTTTTGCTTGTGTATATTTGGCGATTCATTAGGGAGTGATGGAACTGAGGAAGTGTGTAGAAGAATTGGAGGTTGAATTGTGTGTAATTTGAAGATAAAAAGTATTGAGTTATTTTAAAGGTTGAGGAAGGGTTGGGGATCGAAGAGAAAATTGTTTTGCCATTCGAAGAATTTTTACATCATTTTTTTATTAATTTTGCAAACATTTTGGTAATAAAGCTCATCAAAGTTGTCAAAACTATGTCAATTTTCTCATTTGACATCGTTCAATGGCGCAGAGCATTACTTTAAGTCTAAAAGGCACCAAAGTACACTAAAACCATATCATCACACTCTAATCAGCTTAATTTACCATAAATCAACTTCAAAACGCCTTAAGTTTACCTCGAAACAGTCAAACCAACCCCAAGAACCTCAAAACCGTTAAACCAACCGCAAGAACCTTAAAAACCAATCAAATTCCTCTTAAAACCCATAAAACCACCTCAAACATTTCCAACTTACTCCAAGCCACCTCAACTCGAATCAAACCAACCAAAATTCAGTCAAACACACTCAATTAATCACAAAACAAATGTTCAATGACAAATTTAAGTAAGCATGAAGTATAAAAAAGTTAAAAAAGTAGAAAATTAAGTTGGAAAAATTATTAAATTATATCAAAAGTTTACGTTTGGCTGGGTTTTGTTGACTCTTCTTTCATGTTATTTATTATGAAAATTAGAAAATTGTGAAGCAATGATTGAAAGTGAAATTAGCAGTAAGTGGTGGTATGAAGGTACTAATATGATTGATGGGAATTGGTGTGGATAGATTTTGAAGATAATTTTTATTAAATTTCTAGTTATTTAATTATTATTAAAATTTGAATCAAGATTTAGGTTAAGATCAATCATTAGTGTCAATAAGAATGATAGCCGTCAATCGGGGATAATTGCCTCAATCCATACCTCATACCCATCTCTATCAATCAATAGAGCTAAACTTCCTAAATTCAACAAAACATTCAAATTCAATTTCATTTCTAAAACTTTCTTGCCTTAATGTCGTCATGCGAGTCAACATTTTACAACAAATTGTTTAATTCTTCTCCTAAATCATGTGTTAGCCGTGCCTCGGGGCACAAATGTCATGAACATGAAAGAGGAGCTGAATAGGAATGTCAGAAAGAAATGCGAACGAAAAAGAAGAGGAAATGAACAAATAAAAAGATTTAGAATCTACACTTAATTGTTACTTTTTAATTCTATTTTGCTGGAGGAAATGTTCGATGGTTGGTTGAAAAGCTTTGGTGTCTTTTAGTGAGTTTTGAGCAGTTTAGGGTTGGTTATTAAAGCTACTTGGGTAACTTGTCGATTGTAACTGGTTAATTTGGCTGATATCTTAGTGAAAAGCATTGATTTTATGATTTTACGGATAAATACTCCCAGCTCTAGAAACTAACCTCGAACTTATCAAATTGACTCAAATCTTGAAAAAGAAATCAAAATGCTGAACTTTTCCAATCGATTAACACCAAATTACCCAATTAACATCTAAATTGTATCCCATAAATATCGTAATCAGCTGTCGAAGTCAATTCCAATATTCAAACCAATTCGCATCATTCAATCTCACTTAAATTAAGCAAAATCTTTTTCCACATACTTCGATAACTTTAATCCAAATTATGAGCCAAATCTAGCTTTAAAAAATCAATTAAAACAATCCAAAAAGTTTTTTTTTTATTTTCTTCTGTCACAATTTAATTCAATTTCCGCACTTTTTCTTTTACATTTTTTTTTCTATGCCACGGTAAGTGAAATAAATCAAAGATTCGCGATCGCCGGTTATTGACATTGAAAACTATTCTTACATAAACAATGATGAAGTGAAAAAAAAAATTTTATTGTTCGTCACTTTGAATTTGATGAATGTATAAGTTTTTTTTAAAGAATTAATGGATTGGAGAAGACATGAATGAAGAAAGATGTTTAGAGTTGAATGGCGATTTTTTGATTTTTTTCAGTTTTAAGTTTTTTTAATTTTTTGAATGTTTTCAGGAGTTTTAAAATTATAAAAAAATTCAAATTTTTGAAATTTTTGATTGTTTTTGAGATTTAAAAATTTTTTTTTATTTTTTTTTAATTTTTTTTCAAGATTTAAAATTTTAATTTTTTTTTCTCAATTTTTTCAGTTTTGATTTTTTTTTAAAAATTTAAATTTTTGAATATTTTTATTTTCTTAATATTTTTGATTGCTTTAAAGATTTTTTTAAATTTGCAAATTTAAATTTTTTTTGATTTTTAAATTTTTTATCTCAGTTTTGTCCAATTTTGAAAAAATGAATTCATAACTTGATATTTTAATTGAATTTTTAAAAACAAAAAAATATTTTGAAATATTTTCTTTATTTTTAATTTACTTAAAAATTTCAAAGTAATTTTTTAAAATAAAATTCAATCAATAATCAATAAATGAGTAACAGCCCAACACATGCAAAATTAAACCAGAATTCATGAATGAAATCACGAAAAAAAAAGCAAACAAAAAAGAAAAGAAATAAAAATTTACACACAAAATCCAACTCACCTATTTTTAAGCCGTAGCACCTTAACTTTATCACTAAAACGTGTTTTTACATAATAATCTAATTTTCCTTTAAGCTCAATGTTACTGCTACCGTCATCAACAATAATGACCTCACGTAAGAGCCTTTCGGGTGTCGTATTGATAACACTATGAACAGTCCTCACTAATACACTATATGGTTCATTAAAAAATATTATAATAACACTAGCAGTTGGAAGTGACGAAATATCATAAAATTTATTACGACATGACGGATGTCGTGCATCGGGTACCGTTCGATTATACGAGATATGATTTGATAATTCCTCATTTAATGCAATTTTTGATAATTGCAATTCGCCCTGTGCAATGTCATCGGGGTCAGTTAAATGTGCAATTTTCCCCTCGGCACCAAGTTTTGGATTCTCTTGTTGCTTCGCCAAATCCAGTTGAATTTCAAGTTCAAACTTGTTGCTTCCAACAGCAGCAACAGCATCGGGCAGAATGAGATTATTGACTAGTTGATTCTCTGGCTCTGATACTTGATCGATATTTATCTCTTGGACGAGATGATGTGCTTGAGGTACATTGTTATTATTTGATGATAATTTGGTCCGTTCACTATTATTTGTTAAGCCATTAAAATTATTTAAATTTCTTATGTAAAATATGCACAAAATGAAGACAATTACGATGAGAATTATTTTTGAATAAAATGTTTTTCTTAATGAAATCATTGCATTCGAAAGACGTGGAGATTTTTAATCATTTTTTAATTAAATTCAAATTTCTTGTCCACGTCGAGTTTTTTGCCACAAAATTTTTTTATTATTTTTGACTTTGCGATGATGACAAAAAATACAATAAAAATGAGGAAAAACGAAGCACTTTCGACCGAAAATGAAAATAAACTAAACAAAATTTATATTGTAATAATGTTGGATATGAGCTGTGTTGTGTGTTGATTGCTTTTTTGGAGACTAAAGTCTCTTGTTATTGTTCGCAGGGTTCAACATGTGTGGGATGCAAAGACTCTTCTGAGAGAATCTTGTGAGAGAGAAATTGATTTTTAAATTATTTTTAACCGTTAGTTTTTGGGACTTTGATGAATTTTCATGTGTGACTGTAGATGAGGTGTCAAGCTAAGGTTCTAGTTTTTGATGACTTTTGACATTTATAGAGCATGTTAATTTTGTAAGCCAGTGATGGTCAACCCATTTTTTTTCGGGAAACTAGGGTTACGAGTGTAGCCAGGAGGGTCAGGATCCCTCCTTAAACTTTTGAACAACAGCAAGAGCACGGTGTTCATTGTGTGGTTTTGGTCATGACATACTTCCAAGGTGTGACTTGACACAAAAGGGTTGCCCAGCACTGCTTTAAAATGATGACATTGTCATCCTTTGTTAAATAGACGTAATTATTTTAAATTCCTTCAACAGACATTTTGAAAATTTTTTCATTCCGATAATATTACTTTACAAGGAATAGAAGCCCTCTTAGAGACCATAAGCATAGCCAGCTTCTAATCAATGAAATAATTGGAGTGTATTGACTTTCTAATTGATTTTATTTCTCTGTACAGTGCTTTGAACTCACGTGAACCTTTTTGAACCCTTCAAATCTTTTTTTTTATTTTTTAAGGATACTTCAAAACAGCATAAACCTTTCTGAGCCCACGGAACCACCATAATATGCCTCATAACCCTGCATGATTGATTAAATCTACTAGAACTGGATTAAACTATTTTCAATTTAGATTTTGTGAAATATTCTAGTTTAGTAAAACACATTGAAACCTTATGAGCCACACAACTGCCTTACCTATTCATTATGGCTGTAAAAATTCTGTGTCACATAAGGTTCATCTAATCCTTCATCGTTGAATTACACTTATCGTAAAAAAGATGAAAAATATATCGTGGAGCCAGGATATCGTCAGTTTAGAGTATGTTTCAAACTTGCCTCGTGCCTGCTTCTTCTCTTACTGTGTTACAATGCATGATTTTCAATATCAATCCATGAACAAAACATAAAAATCACAAAAAAGAAGAAAACAAAGTGAAAATGAAACGTTCATAAACGCTTTGTAGCCAAAATGAAAATATGAAATTTCAAGCAGTTGTGGCCGAGTGGTTAAGGCGTCTGACTTGAAATCAGATTCCCTCTGGGAGCGTAGGTTCGAATCCTACCAGCTGCGAAATTAATTCGAAGTTGTTTGAAAATCTTTTTTTGATGCATTTTTTGACTTTTGCTTTTATTTAAGATTTTTTTCAAGTAAATTTTGAAAAATTTTAATTTTCAAAATTGTAAAAAATTCGCATCAATTCGTCAACTTTCCGTTACAGCACACAAGTCTAAATTATACACTATATCCATACAATATACACAAAGACGACACCAAAAGGTGCTAATTTGCAATAAAAATAAACAAATAAATTTCAAAAGAAATCTCACAAGTTTTACTATTTCTCTCTCAGTTGAATATTGGACCTACCGGAGACAACACAGGAGAATTAAAATCATAAATAATCGAAAAGAATTAAAACAAATTTTTTTTTGCGTTCATTGTTTGCCATCGGCACGTGCTAGACAACATGCGATGTAAATAAATCTTGTTATGTTGTGGTTTCTTGTATTGAGTGTCAGTTTTGTGGAATAAAGTTGACAAAATCAGATTAGTTGTGGATTAACTACCAAAAATTGTGATTTATGAAATAATTTGCTAAACTGTGCATAAAAAATTATCGAAAAAAAAGTTGAATAACTTTCAATTTGTACTAGTCAAAAAAAAACTTAAATTAGCAGCAATTAGCACTGATTTTTGTCACTAAATCCTGAAAGGTGTTTAACAAAAAATTGCGTATTAGCCATGCATTTTACACGGTAAGTGTCAAAAAAAATAATAATTTAAAGAAATTATTGACTTGACCCAATATTACCTGAGTAAATACGCAACAAGTGATAGTTTTGTGATATTTGCATAACGGGTTCAATGATCGCGACTTAAAAAAGTCTCGTGTTTGTTGTGGGGAAAATCCAGAAAAATTACGATGACTTGAGACAGGGGATGTAACTGCTGTAGTCGATTTTGGAAGTAATATATATTTTTGAAATCTTATTAAATTTGAGAAATTGTAGGTTAGGACAGGGAATTTTAAACCTATCAGATCGTAAGGCTGAGTTTTTTTCGTCTTTATTAGGCGCGTATTAATAGGAGGGACTCGCCCCCTATTAACGTTTTGAGCCATGCTTTGAGAATCTTGTCACAATTCGTGTGCGCAAGATGCCGTAATTGTAGATCTTCCTATAACTGCCATATGTGTATACTAATGTGAAACAAGTCGGATACGATGGGAATCGAACCCACGACCTCAAAAGAGGCATTCTCTGACTACTCGTTCAGAGATCCCTGCCACTCGGCCACCGAGGGAATTATCTCATTTCGGCTATCCGTCATAAACATACAACCAATTCAACGCGAGATCTATGCTCTGGCCTATCTACTACAGATATGCTCTTTGAGCCATATCTACAGTAAAGAAGTCATGTGCCAAAGACACCAATACTGCACCGAGCTTCGTAACTAGAACGGTGAAATGGAAAAAGAGCTTCGAAAATTAGACTTGGTCTTGGGATTCAATCCAGGACCTTTGGCACAGAAGGCCAACGCTCTACAATTTAGTCCACTGATGCCAATTCATAGCTAAACCGTGCTCTTGCTCTTGTTCAAAACGCTTAAGGAGGGGGGTGGGGGGCAAGACCTTTTGGCTACGCACCTAATATTTATGTTAAACTGTACCTGCTCATGTTGACAGATCTTAATTTTTTTCATCGAACATTAAGATCTCAACATAGTTTGAAATCTTCGGGGTAATGTGATATGAGTGTGTGGGAGGAGGTGGGGGTGTGCTGAGTTGTTTTCGTATGAACTTGTTCTGATCAATGTTGTGTCAATAGATTGAAAATGTATGTTAAGAAATAGGGAGGGGTGGGGAAGTGCATGAAAATTCCCTGCCTACGATTTCAGCTCTACTCAACAATGTTTACATGATTTGCACTATATTGTGATAACAACTGCTAATCTATGTAGCATCACGTATGAACTTTAACTTGAAAAGCTCAATTCTTACTTAAAACTTCAACAATTTACTAATATTTTAACAATTTCATAATTTTCTTGATTTTATTCTTCACACAACCAAGGTCGTCCTCCTTAACAACGTTAATTTTACTGCCAACAATATTTACATTTAGAATTATCGCCGCTTTGAACATTTTTTGTGACTACTCAATGCAAAATTTTACTTTGTTGACCAAAAATTCAATTTATACATGCACTGTTGTGGATATCAAGCCAGTCACTGAATCAAGACTAGAGATAATTAATGTTTTTGGAGAGCATTCAAACAACAGCAAGGACGAGAATGTTCACAGCATTAAAATTGAAGGAAAACCTGTGAAATTCTTCCCAAAAAAATTGGAAAGTTTTTTCTCATTTTTGAGCATAATTTCGGTAGTTTCGTCCAACTTGACAGCCATTAGGCAGGAAAACTTGACACCGTTCACAAATTTAAGGCTGCTTGATCTTCATGATAATTTGCTTGACTACCTGCCAAGGGACCTGTTCGTCTACAATCCAAATTTAGAAGTTATCAATTTGAGCCGTAATCGAATCTCAAATATCGATCCAGACATCTTTGACTATCTGAACAACCTTAAATATCTAAATTTAGAGAACAATGAGTGCATTTCGGACATGGAAAATGACACAAATGGAGTTAAAGCTATGATTAATGAAATCAAGGAAAAATGCAACAATTGCGACTTTGAGCTGCAAAAGAATCTCGAAAGATCAATTGACAGTCTTAAGAGTTCCTATATTTTACAAGTTGATGACTTTAGAGCTGAAATTGACATGCTGAGAGCTCAGAACTTTGAAATCACAAAACGAGCTCAACTTTTGAATGAAAACTTGTCAAAACAAAATGAAAAATTGACAATTAAGCTTGCAGAACGGAAAGTGACCTCAAATCGAAGGATTTTCTTGCTGACAATCATGCTAGTCATCATGTGCTCGCTGCTGATCATCTTTACAATAGTTATCATTTATTTCATATTAAATAATAGATGTACTAAGAGTAAGGAGCTGAGAACACCAGAAATTGTTGAATATTTACCAAGAATTGAGGATAACATCATTGTGAAGAGAAGTCACAGGCAGAATAGGCTGAGCGAGAATCTGTACGAGGATATCAATGGGAGTGTTTATGTTATCGAGTCAGGTGAGAGGAAATTTTGAGAAGTTCTGTAAAATATTAAGCTAATTTTTGACATTTTTCATTTTAGCTTACGACCGGCTGCAATATTTTTGAAGAAAAATCTGTAAAAAAAAAAATAAAACGTGAACAATAAAGTTAAAAAGCTATTATTAAATTTAAAAAAGATGTTTTTGGAAGCAACGCTGTAAAAATTAATAAATCTTAAGCCACGTTTTAAAAAATATCATTAATTGTAGAGCGACGACTCAAAATATTAATCATTCTAAAGTTTGATACAAAAAAATTCATATATTGTAAAGCGTCGCTTTAAAAAGTGATCAGTTATAAAGCAGTGCTTCAAAAAGTAATCAGTCATAAAGCATCGCTTCATAAAGTAATCAGTCATAACGAATCGCTTCAAAAAGTGATCAGTCATAAAGCAATGCTTCAAAAAGTAATCAGTCATAAAGCATCGCTTCAAAAAGTGGTCAGTCATAAAGCATCGCTTCAAAAAGTGGTCAGTCATAAAGCATCGCTTCAAAAAGTAATCAGTCATAAAGCATCGCTTCAAAAAGTGGTCAGTCATAAAGCATCGCTTCAAAAAGTGGTCACTCATAAAGCATCGCTTCAAAAAGTCAATAATTATTTTAAAGAAACGCTTCACGAAGTGATTATTTGCAAAGCAGCGCTTTAAAAGTCTAATATATAACCAAAAAACATTCAAACAAGTAAATTTTACATAGAAAAATTTAAAAATTTTATTTAAATTCACTAGCTACACCCGCTTGTTCCTTTAAACCCCATTACGTATTAAACGCATCAGCAGGTAAAGTTATAATTATTGTGTCATCCTTAGAATTGAATATGGTCTGCTCAATCATATGAATTTTTGGTCTACTAGACTCTAAGGGTTCTAATCCAGCCTTTATTCTCTTTATTTTCTCTTCCTCAACTTTCCGTTCAAGAATCTCTTGCAGCTCCTTAGCATGAAGGTTCTTCCGATGTGTGTAATAGTTTGTGGAACTTGCAAACTCTCTTTGACAAAATTCACACTTTTTAACTGTAGCTTTACCGCCGTGATTCTGAGATTTATGAATAGACAAAGCTCTTTTGACTTTAAAGGACTTGCCACAGTCAGGATGATCACAAATGAATGTCTTAACATCGCTGTGCTTAGTCATCATGTGGTTCTTCAGCAGTGACTCCTTCTTCGTCACATAATCACAGATGTCACATCTCATATCCACATTTGTATGCAGCATCAGATGTGACTTCAAACATCTCTTATTTTTCAGCCATTTTCCACATTCTGAACACTTAAGTTGGAACTTATCTCGATCCTCACTGTGTAGTGTCAGATGTTCTTTATATGAAGTTAATGTTGAGAATGACTTGCTGCAGATTTCACATAACTTTCTAGTCTTGTTGCTGTCTGAATGATGAGCGAATTTCTTATGAGATGATAGAGATCCAGCAGTTTGGTAGTTTTTGTTGCATATGCTACATGTGTGCACTTTCCTTTCAGTCTGGTGCTTCATGAGGTGATTTTTGAGGGCGTTCTTCCAAATGAATCGTTTGCTGCATCTGTGGTTGGGGATAGAAAGTTGATTAAACTCTGGTTTGATAAAAATTAAGGGGTTATCTTTAGTGGTTAAGACTGAGTCAGGGGAATTTTCTTCAAAATACTAAGGTTCATTGAGAAAGACTCCCTCTGAGCTACAATGATGAAGTATAGTAGTAGTGGTGCTTTAGGGTTGTGTCTTTAGAATGAACGTGGATAACATCCCAAGGCTAGCACTATATACAATACTCCTGAAGAAGTCAACATCATATTGAAGCACCAAGCTACAGAAAGAGAAGATGGCTCAGCCATTGTTCAAAAGAGACTTCAATAAATTCTACAAAAATTTTCTAGGCTTCAAGATCCCTTTCTCAAGCCTGGACACACAAAACACATTTAATACTCACAAATCGCATTCCAATGGCTTCTCACTATCAGGGAGATGAGTATTTTGATGAATTTCCAGGAACTTGGGCCTCGACACAACATAATCACATATTTTACATTTAAAAGCTTCTGGCTGAATGTGCTTCACAAAGTGCCATATTATTTTTGTCATTTTGTTCAGTTCCATAGAGCAGCAAGTCACGTAAGGCTCTCGTTCTGGATGTGATGTTCGATAATGACTGAACAAATTGTGAATTGATCGAAATCTTTTATTTTTACAGATTTTACAGGATGTGTTGTAGAATGTTGAGACCATTCGGATGAGTCGCTTACTTTTGTAGATTAATGAGCCATTGTCAATGAGTTTTGTAGGGATTCTTTTGAGTGCTTCAGCTGATGGAAAGTCTTCATCTTCTGGATCTCTTAATGCTTTATATTCCTCATCATTTTCATAAATTTCGCCATCAGATACTTCAAAGTTCTCTTCATTCTCCTCAAAATCAAAGGACCTATGAGATTGCTGGTCACTCAATGCATCATCTTTGGAAATAAGCATTGAATCCTGTCCATCAATATTCCTCCTAAGTTCCTCAAAAGTCGTCTCAGAAATTCCAATTTTATCTTTTACATGCGATCGAGTTCGAACTGTTGACATGAAGACCTTTTGTGATGTATTTTGAGGTGTTTCAAGATTTATTATTCTTGGCGGTTCCTCAATCACATCAGGTGGCTCTTGATAGACTTGAATTTCAAACATTTGCTCAACTTCTTGTGGCTGCTCATCTTGCTGCTCATCTGGATAAATTATCTTCTGAATTGCTTGGATTTTTGTGGCAAAATTGTGAAAGTTGTCGATGGTTTGTGAGCAGTGGAAGCAGATGTGGTGGTGGGATGTGTTTGGGATCTAAAAATTAGATTAAGTTGGCTTAAAAAATGCATGAATTTGGTTTAAAAGTGTTGAAATCTAGGTTAATAAGCAAAAGAAATTTAACGGTCGTTTGAGATTTAAAAAGTAACGGTTGTTCAAAATTTTAATTCGAGTTTAAGAACTCATAAAGGCAACATCTAAAGAAAACTAAAGGAAAGAGTATTTTTCAATACTAACAAAAAACAAAGCACTTATAAGTGCTATTAAAAGTAAAGGATTTTTAATTATCAAACTTCAAAGTGGAGCTTGAACAGGAGGTAAATTGGGACCGGTTTGAGGAGGAGCTAAAGACTTGCTCTACTCTCAAGTCTGAGGAAAGTTTACGGGCAATAGAAGCTGAAATTGAAGAGCGTGAAGTCGTACTTTTATCACACTTAAGGGATCCGGTCAAAGTTCAGCAACGTGAACGTGAGGCCTCGACACGGGGGACACAAAGAAGGCTTAATAGAAGATTCCAGCCATATCAATCGCAACAATCGCAACAAAAAGTGTAAAAATATATATATATATTAACATATATTAAGCAGAAATTAGAGGTTCCTTACAGCTTAAATCCTCATAAATCCACACAACCTCATTAAGCTCTTCAAAACCGACAAAATCCCTAAATTTTTATCTCAAAAACTCACCTTAATATTCAAATAATTCTCAATTTTTACAAAGTATTCTGTACTTTCATCAAAAACACCCAACATAAGCCTCCTATCCGATTGATAGTTGCACAACCTACACTTTGTCATCTCTTCGTCCATTTTAGACGTCCAAATTTCTTTACTTTTCAAAGAATTTGTCAAATTTTACAATTTTTGCGGTGTTTTGTTTATGTTTACATTTGAAATTATTTTCAATTTAGCAGGGCAGGAAGCTGCGCGTGTAAAGACATCGTCACTAATACAATCACATTATGCAATTCTATGCAAACAGCTGTAGTGTGATCGTTCAGAATTGCAGTGTAAATGTGCAACTTGATGTAGGTCATCGACACAAGTTAGTAGGCTGGATCAAAACGGAGTTGATATTGCTGTTCTGTTGGATTTTTTTAGGGTTGAGGATTTTTTGTTTCATAAATTTTAAGAAAGTGAGCATCAAGTGAGCTTAAAATGAACTTATTTTGTGTTTATATCTTGTAATTTAAAGATGCTCTAATGCAGCTAGCCCGTAAAAATACAAAAAAATTCCAATCAACATCATGGACACCCTTCCAGAAGAGCTTCTGATCAACATCTTTTCATACTTACCATTAAACTGCATCATTTCACTTTCATTGAGTTGCAAAAGATTTTGTGAAATTATAAACTGTAGCCATGAGTTGCTTAAGGTCCTTACTGTAAAGTTCTCAAAAGAAACTGCAAATTATGAATGGATTGGAAGTCGAAGCTACACAAATGTGACAATACTCGAAGATGGGATGGAAAATTTCTTAGAAAATCAAAAATTTCTTAGAGATTCTTTAACTAAATTGACAGTTTTTGACAAAAGCTTGAGGCTTTCGACATTTTTGGATGTTTTAAGATGCAGTGCTAATTTAAAGGAACTGGAAATTAAAGAAAATAGTGATGACAGCATAAATAGTACTGTGCACCAGCTGCCAAGCTTAAAACTAGACAAAATCAAAGTTAAAGGTGAACTTAAAAGCCTGAAACTTCTTAAAAATTGCCAAACAAGACATCTTCATGTTTATTGGAGTTCCAAAGTCAGTCAACAATCGCATCATCTAGCAGAATTCTTAATAAATCAGACAAACTTAGAAGTTCTAATCCTTGAAAACTTCTCAGACTTTTCATTTCTTTTCCCTCAAAATCTGCTGCATAAAGTTCAATTTAAACTGAAAAAGCTGTCGATCAGAAGTTGTTCCTGTTTTTACGTCATCAAATTGAAGAACTTTCTGGATCTACATATTGATTCCTTAACTCACATTGAACTAGACTCATACGGACATCGAGAATCGGAGTTACTAAAATCATTTAAAAACTTAAAGATCCTCAAATTTGGCACAGAATTTTTAAACATTTGCGGATCCAAACCAATCAGATTTTTCATTCCACAGCCAATTTTGAATCTACACAATGATGTCTTGGATTTTGAGGTTCTACCACAGATTAGAGTCCTCGAGGTGAAACATTGGAACAAAAATTTCATCAATTATTTTAATTATTTCCCAAATATTGAAGAACTTACAATTAATGGAACAAAAAGTGAATTTTATGTTGATGTTGATGGATTTAGTGAATTAAAGTTATTGACAATTTCTGCCAAAAAGCTCACGAGAAAGTTGATTATTCCAAAAAGTTGTAGATTTTTAAGAATATTTATTGGTGGTCAGCTTAAAACTGTTGATGATTGTGACATAATTAGGAGGAAAAATTAATAAAATTTTAAAATTTAACCTTTTTGTTTAATTTGACCAGCCAAGATAGATTTTCTTCAAAATTCATAAATCCTCCTTTAAACTATTTCTGGCTCCTGATTTAATGATCATGCAGTTTAAAGTCCTTATTTTGAAGTTTTTGAGGGCATTAAGCTATGCTACTAACAACACAAGCAAACAAAATACACACATGCAATCTTCATCATGCAGCTGTAGTCTGTAGATCGAGTAATAAAAATATTGCGATGTAACGAGATGGGTTTAGTAGGTCGTCGACTTTTGCAGCTTCAGTAACTGAACGAAATAAACGAAAAGCTGGTGGAGTTATATTTCTTTGCATTTTTATTTGTGAATTAATTTAAAGGAACTATTAAGGATACGATTTTAGTAAATTTAACGTCTACAAGCTAAAATAGGAAACATAATAGTCTTAAAGGTATGAAAAGCTCAGTTTTTGGCATATGGTTTGGTTGCATTAACTGAAAATTGTCTATTTCATTCTCTGAGCCCGGTTGCTCGTTATGCACTTTAGGTACCTTATTACTAGGGTTGGATATACTCTAGTAGGAGTGTATAACTAGCAACCGAGCCGTGGATTGATGCATTGTGCATTGTCCCTCAAAAACTTGAGAACCACTGAGCTAAATCCATTAAAAATGATAATAAACTTTTAATTTGCTGCGAATTGAGGCATTAATACCAAAATTTTAAAATTCTTATTCTAATTCTTAATTTCTTTTTCCACTAAGGCATGGAATCATTCCCAGAAGAGCTTCTCATCAACATATTTTCATACCTTAAATCCAAGGATATCATTACCATATCACAAACATGCAAAAGATTCTCAGACGTAATAAATTGCAGTAAACACATCATTAGCCTTCTTACTGCCAACTTCTCGAAAGCAACAGCAAAGTCTGAATGGATTGGAAGCCGAGAGTACTCAAATGTGATGATTGCTGAAGGCGGGATAGAGAAGTTTTTGGATATTCAAGAAATGTTCGGTCACTTTATCAAAAAACTTTCGATATTTGTCAGGGATTTGAAATTATTAGAATTAATTGAGATTCTTAAGCTATGTCCAAACTTAAAGGAACTGGAAATCACTGAAAAATCTCCAGATGATGTTGATTTCAGTACAGACCAGCTGCCATCCTTAAACTTAAACAAAATTAAGATTCACGGTGGTCTTAAAAGCTTAAAAGTACTTGAAAATTGCCAAACAAAGGAGCTTGAAGTCTGCTGGAGACCACGAGTATATCCATCTGTATGTAAACTTGCTGACTTTCTGGTGACTCAGAAGAGCTTAAAAATATTAAAACTAGATTACTTTTCTGAATATTCTTTTGAGTTTCCTCAAATCTTGATTGAAAAAGTTCAATTTAGGCTGGAAAAGTTGGCAGTTAGGAACTCATCAGATCTTTACATTCTGAAATTAAAGAATTTTATAGATTTGCATGTAGATTCGCTAGAATTTCTAGAACTAGATTCCTATGGACACCGAGAATCTCATCTTTTGCAGCCATTTGTTAAACTTAACTCGCTTAAATTCAAGGCAGAATATTTTAAAATTCACGGACCAGTGTCCCCAACAGACATGATCTTCTCAATCCTTTCTGGTGCCAATCAATTCCCAGATCCATTTTATTTCAACGTTTTGCCGCTGCCACAAATTAAAATTCTCAAAATTGTAAATTTGGAAACAGATTTTGTGCATTATTCTGAATATTTTCCAAATCTTGAAAAGTTTTGCATTTATGGACGCGAAAATTAATGTTTTTTTAAAAAATTTTTAATAAAATAAAAAATTTAAATTGGCAAAAAGTTTTTTTAATTCTAGCCATTTTATTTTTGGAAAATTAACGGGGGGAATGGGGGGGGGAGGAGGGGAGGTAGTTTTTATTCATAAAAACCCTTAAAAAATGAAGAAATTTTTTTACAACGGACAGTCCAGTATTTCAAAACCCTGTCCTGTATAAATTTGAAAATTTTGTTCCTGGTCCTGTATTTTTTTCACGAAAATTTCCATTAATTTTTAAATTTTCCTTTGTGTCCTGTATTTTTTTAGGAAATTTATCATATGTCCTGTATTTTCGTAAAAATTAGATGGTCACCCTACTACTCTCTGCCAATCGTCAATTATTAAATTAATTCTTGAATTCGAATTTCGAATGAATAAAGAATAAAGAGATTATGACTTATGAGGTCGAATTTGCCATAATTGACATGAATTTACTTAAAGATCTCAATCCTTCAATGTTCAATGAAATCGGAAATTGCTTCCAAAGTGAGGAATTGTCAACGCAACTTTACTGAAAAATTTTTCACACCAATTAAATTGGAAAATGAGAATAATTTCAAATTCATAATAAAGCTTGACATTTTCAAGGCACAGATATTAGCTGAAAAATTCAATCTTCTTATCGAAAACAATGTCATCGAGAATAACAAAAGAGCTCTATTTGATGTCCAAAAATATAATCTGATAAAAAATGAGAAAATATTCGAGCAATTTGATGAGATAAAAGCTGAAGATTTTAAAAAATCAAATTATGACAAAATCATCGAAAAACTTAGTTCAGGTGATCGACAACTTTTAATGAAACGAGAAAATGAATTTGCTGTGAATTATCAAAGTCTTTGTATTATTGAGTCAGACCCATCGTGCAATATCTTTGGTGATGATGAAGTTTACAAGGATGCTTGCCTTAACTTAATCAAAGCAAAATTCCAAAATCGACTTGCAGACGAAGTTATTCATCTAGAAGTTAAACCACACACGGAACTGCTCTGCATAATTCGCAATCCTCAATCTCACTTAAAATTTTTAACTTTGCCATTGAATAACACCAAAAATCACTTCTAAATAAATTTATTAAAATCATTTACGATAAATTAAACTCAAAACATTTTTTTTATTTTATTGGACATTCTTCATCATATTTTAATGGCAACATTGAGCTGTAATTCATTCCTTTTTCCCCATAAAAGAATTTTTCATATCCGTAAATGTTTTTCCAATCATTCAAAGCTGTGACATTTTCATAAGTAAATTTCCATCTCTGATTTTGATCGTCTATATTGCAATGCTTCATTACAAGCTTAGAATTTTTAAAATCTGCAGTTATGCATTCTCTACCCTCATCTGATCCACTATTAATCATGTTATATTCTCTGTAATAACTCCAATACTGATTTCCAGTAAGACTATAATGACATCCCATAAAGTTCATATTAAATCGGTCAAGACAGTCTTCAGAAAATCCAAAAATTATATTTTTGTAAAAGCCTAATCGAAAGTATTGAGAAGAATTGATATCTGCACTCTTTAAGCACTTTTTGAGTCTTGCTGTTTTATCATTTTGACCTCGATCAAAATCAACACAAAACGATTCATTTTTCAATGATTTAATTTGACCAGATGCAAAAACAGGAACCGATTGATTGATAGGATATCTCATTGTCATTTCTGGTATTACATAGTCTAGAAAATATTTAAAGTTTTTGCACTTCAATCGTTTTCGAACTGCTTTTACATGCGTCAAATCACCAGGATCAATTTTGTCATATCTTTCTCGATCTCTGTCGTAAACAACGTCTTTATAGTCATCAAACCAGACTTCGACTAGTCGTTTAAAGTTTCTCCCTAAATAGTCGTATGGAATATTAGCTCTTGAAGGATTATGTCCACGAAACGTGTGAGTTATGCGACTACAAGGAACTTCATAAAGACCGTCAGCACAAAGCCATAATTTAAGACTGAATTCATAATTTTCAGCTGCATGCGATAATGAAATAGGATTTTTGTAAATAAATGTAGCGAACAGAGTCTTATTTAAAGTTGCGAGGATAATCGACCTTCAAATTGTTTTCCCCTCAACTTGAGCTCGTGACAAAACTTACCATTCCAAATCCTAAAATCTCTGTCATATCCGTCAAGTTCTTCCATGAAAAATTTTCTATCAATCGCAAATGCACATCCAAGAACAATTGGATTCGGATATGGTTTCAGTTTGTTAATGTCATCCGGCACTTTTCTGATAAATTGATGATAAATCAAATTCCAATCGAAACCTTGAAGATAATGCAATTAAAATTCTGATATTTTATGTTGCTGAGGCAGAGGCGTAGCTGGGGATTTTTAGCGCATTTTTGAAACTTGTTTCGAAAAGGTAGCTTAATAATTCACTTTGCTCGGTCGGCTGTTCGGGCGCTGAGATCTCCTCAACCAGACATCGTAGAGAGCTCTGGTTTGTTTTAATAGCTCTGTTACTATCGATTTATCGGCCCATCGAATGCTTAAAAGTCTTGAAACAGTGTATTTATGCTATAATTAATGAATTTTTGTTTTGTTTACAGTGTAACCTGCTCAAATTTTATTTTACCTCTATAATTTCAACATTACCTCTATAATTTCAAATTTTTTCTAACCGTTGTAAAATTTGAATTTCAAAAACCGTTAAATGATAAACTTTTTTGTATAGAACAAATTATTTAATTATACTATAATTAATTTTTTTGTAATGCAACTTATAGCGGGAAAATTTCAAATTATTTATTGACCGTTGAATAATAAATCCTTTCTGTATAAGCATTCATTGTAATTATTTGTTAATTACACTAATATTAATGATCTTCTAATCTTCTAATGATCTATAAATGAACGCAAAATAATTACATAATCAAATACTGATCGCTAACACAAAAATGCGCTTAAGTCCCTCGATCAATAACACGAGGACTTCTGTAATTTTTTTCAAATGGTTGGGCGGGTGTTCGAGTTTCTTCAAAAAACCCTAGGCAAATGGAAATATATTATATATATATACAATATATACAAATATATACAAATACAGGGGGTTCACTACCCCCCCCCCCCCCCCCTCTGCTGTCCAGCTTAGACCCTGTGCAGAGGAATTTCTTTGGTCACTAGACATCTATTTATAATACTAGGCTATTCCGGACCGCCCGTCGCTCCCGTTATCAGGGTGTACATTAAATTACTATTTTGTAAATAACTGTAAGACGCAAATAACCGTAAAGCTTTTAAGGTCAATCTTACTACAAAATTTCCACATGACTTCACAAACCCCTTTAAACTCGGACCCACCTTACTCCACACCTGACATCCACCTCCACCTGACACCCACCTTTTCAACACCCCCCAAATTATTGGCTTCACACGATTTCACTAATGCCTTCACACGACTTCCGTTCAAGAGTCAGGGAGGGAATTGGGTGTTTATATTATAGATCAGTGTTGTCCAAACTATGTGCCGCAGAAAATTTTTGGTAATGACGCGAGCTTCATGCTTTGTGCGACTTTGGTCATGTCTTCCCCCTAAAGTGTGCCGTGGCTCAAATAACTTTGGACAACACTGTTATAGTTTGATAAGGATACTAAAAATGCACTGTATATTAAACCACGTGACATGTAAAATTTGATCGACCTAGCTTGTATTTTGGCAATTCAGCTCACGATTACTTCTCCAGCTTTTTTGTTATGCAAGAAATGAATTTTTAACGCCCTTGCCCCTTCTTTCCTAAAAAGCGATCGTAATAAGTGAACGAATGGAATCTTAAGTTTGGAAACATCTCCGTTTAACTTAGCTTATTAATCTAGCTTGTTACCTCCTCGATCACTATAAAAAGACGCTCCATCAACCTTGAATGTTTCAGGGGAGAAAAAGTCAATTGTCGGATTTGTTGCAAGCCTTCTATTTGCCTTTATTGGTGCTAATAAAGGCGGGAGCCAATTAATGTTAACTTCTGTATGAGAACTAATGGAAATTTTTCAAAAAATTATTGAGTTACAGATTTTTTCAAAAGTAGTCTTACTCAAAAAATACTAAAACTTCCCCAGTTGCAATTTCAGCACCCTCCAATCTAGTCACAATTAACCCTTTTCGTTCTTTCAAGTTCTTAATTCGAATTGTCGTTGTTGGAAAGTTATCATCGATGTATTTCTGCAGTGGATCATAAAGTTCTTTATTTGAGCTTAAGTCGTTGACTAAAATAATTTCGTGTAATAATTCTGCAGGAGTTCGATTAACAATTGAGTGTAATGTCCTTTTTAAAACGCTAAACACTTCATTATAAAATATAATTATGATCGATACACTCGGGAGCTGACTGGGGTAGACATAATTTTGACAATCTGGATGTCTTGTGTCCTTTATTGAACGATTTACACTGATTTTATCAGAAACGACAGTTGCAAAACCGGTTTCTTTTAAAAGTTTATTATTTAGTTCAATTTCAGCTTTGTCAGTTAAAGTGACAGCATCTCCATTTTCTCCAAAACCTTGTCGTCTCATGTCTTTATAAATTTGCTCATAATTATGCCAATCTCGACACTTTTTTAAAGATTTAATTTTGACATTTAAACCTTTTGGGATTTTAATATTGTAATGACTTGAGAGATTCAAATAAATATTAAAACCAATCAATATTATTATTCCTAAGATAACAGTAAGCAATAGGAACCGATATATTGAACATTTTAATTTAATCGATGTTTTTGCTTTAAGCGTTCGCATTCTACTGAGTTTGATAATGATAAAGTGTGTTTAATTTGTATGATATCAATAAATGTTCTCTTTAAAGTGTATAAAAAGTTGATAACTTTCTGATAGGTATTCAAGGGGGGTCAACATCACCTCAACAAACAAGGATCATTAATTTGTAAGATTGTTCCTAAATTCCATCATTGACAATGCATCATAAAGAACAAGACACTTTGGAGGCTCGTATTCCCGAAAAGCACAAGTCGGTTAATGAATCAGAAATCCGGCAACAAGCTAGTGTGACTCTGGCATGGTGCTTTCTTTGATTTAAATCCAGCAGAGTCACATTGGCTTGATGCTGGATATTTAATCGATTAGCCAACTTGAGACATTCGGGATTAAGTCATTGGTGATAAAAGAGTCCAAGGAGACAACGACTTGTATACATTCGATAAGCAACAACTTTGACTACTCACTGGAGATCCAGTGAATGATTTAAGAAACCCAATGTGCTTTTTTTGCAAATAATGTCAAAGAGAATCTCAAAAAACACCAAATTAAGTATATAGAAGATGCTTATACGTGCTTTATGGTTAAGATTTATCGAACAATTAATCCATCTTTGGACCTAAGAAGGAAAAAGAAGGGGAATGCAATGGGGAATTGTATCATTTCTTTACAAAAGCTGATATCGTAAAGCAAATCAAAACAAACATGCTCCGATTAGCTGAACATGTTTATTGGAGATTTGTGAAATTCACAGTCTACAAATCAAACATTTTAGATGTCAGAAAAGCACGTAGACGACCAAATAACCCATGGAGAAAGGTTTTTGATCGAGACAGTATTGCATTTGGTATTAGAAATTTCCAAGCTGAAGCAAGCTTCAGTAGACATCTTAGGAAGTCCATTGATCACAATTGATCTGTTTGGTTGTCGAAGTAAGTTAATAAGTAAGGTTGTTCTAGAAAAAAGTCTCATATTCCAGACGAACTTTAAAACTACAGCTTAACCAAAGTTTCAAACGCTGTTACCAAGCCGAAGACTATTTGGTGTTTTGTCGAAAATTTTTAAATTTTAATACTTATTTCTTAAAATTGCCTTCCATTTTTATTTTATTCTACGCATTGACTTTTCGCAATGACAAAACACGTGTCACAAAATTTTCTGAAACAATATCAATATAGGTTTTTTTGTTTATCAGTAAAAATAGCAATAACTGAAGTATTTTGATATCAAAAAAAATTGAATGTGCAAAATTTATTTATTTTTAGAAATAATTTAAAATATTGCTGTACTTTTATCTTTAATATTGCACCTGAAAACATTATTGACATACATTTGAAAATGTTTTTATTTGGTGCTAATAATTTTACAAGAAAGTCACTAAAATGTCAATTGCTAGAGTTCTCAATAACAGACAGAAATTTCAAAAGTGGTAATTTAAGTTGAAAAAAAATGCAACAAAAAAAGATTTTCAAACAACTTCGAATTAATTCGCAGCTGGTAGGATTCGAACCTACGCTCCCAGAGGGAATCTGATTTCAAGTCAGACGCCTTAACCACTCGGCCACAACTGCTTGAAATTTCATATTTTCATTTTGGCTATAAAGCTTTCATTTCCTGACTAGTTTTATGATTAAGTCAATTTTAATTATTATTGTTAGTCACGAAAAAAGAACATGTTGTCATTAATTATTTGATCAAGCGGACATACATCAAGTGGACGTTCAACTGAATTTGAAACATGGAACAAGAAAAAAGGTCCAAAAAATTAACTTTCTCTTAATCCAAAATTTCTCTTGGCATCAAAAGATCTCCAGAATTGCTTCAACAATTGATTCTCTCAGAAGAGCACTAAAATAATTTCGAGAGCCAAACAGTCCTCTCCTTATCATGACTCAGTGCATTTACATTTAAAAAAGTAATATTTTTATTCATTATTCAGTCAGCCTTTAAACCACCAACAAGTGAAAAATAATTGTAAAAAAAATAAAGTTTTGTGGTTTTCCGATAATTTAATGGAACAAGAAGATTTTAGTGAAGCTACAGCCGTAGTTGGGACTAATAAGAACTTAATGAATTACTTCGCTGATTTTTATTCAACTTTATTTCACAATAGAAGAGAAGAAATTCTAGTAGGTCAGTTAAACTTGTTCTCACTTGATTTTATGAATATTTTCTGTATCTTTTTTTAAATGACGTTAATTTTCAATGACTCAATCTTTTGTATGCGGGTCATTAGCGTGATCCCTCGTTCAGATTTAATAACCAACTTAGTCATAAATATTCTTATTAATTCCAGAATCAACAGCAGAAATTGACAAACTTCCACAAGAGATTCTCCTCAGAATCCTTTCATACCTAAAAGCAAAAGAACTCATCGCCTTATCCAGCACGTGCCGTCGCTTCTCAAATCTCATCAACACTAATGACTTCTTACCAAAGCTAACCCTTCGAGTCACAGAAAGCACAAAAAGATCTCAATGGATTGGTCACAGGAAATACAAAAAGCTTCTCGTCCTCAGCGAATCCATAAATTTATACTTCAAACTTCCAAAGACCATTGGAACTTATGTGACAACTTTGAATCTTGATTGCTGGGAAATCTCAATTTATGAAATTAAAAAGGTTATTAAATTATGTCCGCATATTAAGGAACTGAGTCTCATGTATCTTGTTAGAACTGGAATTCCACCTGAAATTACTAAAAAGGAGGAAATACCGTTGACGTGGTTGGATAAGTTGTCACTTCAAGGTAAGATTTGAACCTAATTAAAGCAAAAAAAAGCTTCAATGCTCATCCAAAGCCTTAAAACCACAATTAACATCTTAAAACTTCACTTCCAGGTGAGCTCCAGATCGTCAACTGCTTAAAGAACCTCCAAGTCAAAGAACTCATCATCCATCGTCAAAGTGACTTCGAAACTCATCTTGATGATGTCGCCGAATTCATAATGAATCAAAAAGACATGATCAATCTTGAATTGTATCACATGTACTTCATATCAAGTCTATTTCTACGTGACGAGATGAAGCATGTCGCTTTCCGACTCAATAAATTAATCATCAAATATTGCTCACATTTTAGTTACTTCTGTTTCGTTTGTTTTGTTGCCTCGCAAAAGGACTCAATTAAGTTTATGTCTGTGGATGATTTTGGATACGACATGATTAAATTTTTGATGCATTTTAAAGAAATGAGGACGTTAAAGTTAACGCTGACTGAGGATTATCAGATTGCTGAGAAAGACATGCTTGTGATGATGAGTCATGTTAGGAATACAATGTTATTGCCACAAGTTGAGGACTTAGAAATTTGGAATTATTGTCATAATTTTATTCATCATTTTCCAAATGTCAGGAAGTTGACGATTTATGGAACTGACTTAGACTTGAATTTATGGAATTTTAAGAATTTAGAAGACTTGACTGTGATAACAAAGAACCTTGAAAATCCTTTAGAATTGAATGAGAATTTAAAGAAGTTAAAGCTTATAATGTACGAATATCCAAAAGATCATAGTCCATTCAGCTACGATAGCTGTAAATTAGAGGATTTGACATTAATTGGAGCTAAGAATTTAGATTGGATTAAAAACTATTTGGAACATCCGAACACGAATTTAAAGAACTTGAGGATTGAAAGATGTCTAGTTACTGATGAACTTAAGGAGATCTTAAAGATTCATGAAAATAAAATTAAAAGATTTGAAATTATTGAACAGGATGGAAAGGAAATTGAGATCTTAAGGAGACGACTTATATGATGGAATATTGAGTTAAATAAATAAAGTTTAAATAAAAACTTTAAATCTTGCTGTTGCATTTTTAAAATTTTTTAAGCAGTTTGTAGCAACAGCAACTTCGGACAGTCAAATAACTACAAAATTCAACTTATTTTCACAACCACAAGTGGTTAATATGTGAGAATGTTGAATGAATTATTTATTAATATTCATATTTTTAGGCTTTACAAAGAGAAGAATAAGTGGTTGTGCTGTTGATGTCATCATTTAGTTGCCACAGCTTAAACTTATTACTTTTATGGGGTTGTTTGCATATTTCTTAATAACCAGATCCCTCATCGGAACCTCCTTCTTAGCCCCTCGAAATGTTGTAAAATGTGGCAAAAGCACATCACAAAGTTGTTTAGGTTTGATGCATTCAGTTTGTTGATCTTCCTTCATTACAGATCCGATGTCCTTCAAATAGTCTCTCTTTTAAATTATTATCTCTTCTCTCAGCTCTTTCTCTGCACTTGTCAGTAAATTCTGTAAATAGCCTTAGCAAGAGAAAATGAGGAAGATTCTCTAAAAAAGGGAATGTAAGAGAATGCTGGAAGTTACGAAATGACTGAGAAGAATAAAGAAATGCAGAATGCAAAGTTAAACTTGCATGTGTTCACAGTTCTCCGGGGAAAGTCTCGAAATACTTTCAAGTTATGGTAAAATTTAAACTTTTTTACTAAGCTTCCAAGTTTTTGGGGTTCAGGGTTAAAACCTCCCCACTTATTTCTGAAAAAAAGTACAAATGTCAATTAAATTGCTATCACTAGCCTGCAAAAAATCTCAAAAATCATCAATGAATGTCCAAAAAATTTAAAGAATTTCAAACTTAAATTACATCAAAATCAGTTTTGAGTTCGCAAGCCCTTCAAAGTTTGAACTTATGAATATTCAAACAAAAACCTTTTTTTAAATTCAAGATAAAATTGCGTGCTTTGTGAGAAACTTAAGAATTACCCTTGGCTGCGGGTCGATCACTTATGACGTCCTAAATTAAAGAGAAGGAGGTCAAGAAGTTTGTGACAGTTCAAACAAAGGATTTTTTTTTTGTATATATGTACAGTTGGTGACAGGAAGGGGGGAGGAGGTTAATAATCATATTTTTGGACGGACGTCATAAATGAATGACCTTTTATAAAGCTAAAATCAAATGAAATCCTGGACAGGGGCAAGAAAAACAAGAATTATAATTGACATCATATATAACATTTAAGGGAGTCTGAAGTTTGTAGCAAGAGGGTCTAAATATCTCATTTTTTGATGGACGTCATTTATGAACAGCTCCCAAGTGAACAGAAAATTAAAAAATAAATGATTCTCATATTTTTTTTTATTTTAAGTCAAGTTTTATTTTATCTGTACAAATTTTCCAGATTTGAAACTTTATTCAATATAGCCACGCCCAAGCCAAAAATGGTGGGTTTGTTTCAAAATATAGTTTTTTCCATCATGCTTGATTGCAATTCTACCAACGTTACCGGCAATGTATTTAGGATAATTCTGCATTCTTCATCAATTTGTGATCCTTTAATCCTCAACAATTTTAAATTAAGTTTTTCATCATTGAGCAATTCCTTAATCCAATTCAATTTACCAAATCCCTCCAAAGTCAACTCCTCAAGTGAGGTTTCATCAAAACAAAATGGCGGCAAATCTCGACTGAAATTTTCTGTCGTAATTTTTAAATATTTCAAGCATTTTGGTATTTTGAATTGTTTGCAGCATTGACAAATGTTGATGTCCAGGAATTCCAATTGAGTAAAGGGTTCCAAATTAACAAAACAAACATTTTTGTGGATGATGAGTTTTTTGAGGTTAGGAAAGTATGGAACGATGTTGTTACAAATATTTGTGGTTGTCAGGAATTCAACTTGAGGTAGAGCGTTGATATATTTGACAGGCAAAGGAGTAATGTCTATTAATTGTCGATAATATAAATAATCGTAATCTGGAATGACAGAAAAGTCAAGTGCCGCCCTTTTTCTATCCAAATTGAGGCTCAATTTGGTTAACTTTAGGAAGTTTTTCAAAATTCTAGCAATTTTATCCCCAAAATCATCAATTTCCAAAAATTCCAAAGAATCACAAAACAATGACAAAAAGTTTTCAGCATTTTCTGAGCCATCAAGTTCACTTTTAGCAATCGTCAAGTTTTTAAGTGGAAAATAAACATTTTCAAAAATTATCGGAAATACAAATTTTTCAAAATTAATTTTTAACATTTCGAGTGAATTTCTTGATTGTAAGAATTTTATGATTTCTTGAACTTCAGCATGCCTAACTTCGATGTCTGTAAATAAAGTCAGCTCCTTAACCTCACATTTTGTGAATAATTTGAGGGCTTGCAACTCATTTTCTTCATCTTGGCTGATTGAAAGCTTTTTGAGGTTAAAGGTTGGTAAGTTTTTGATTTTTTCATCGAAATTTTTAATTTTTGACACTTCAATGTTGAAATTTTTTAAATTTTTGCACAAATTAAGGATTATATCCAAATTTTCTAACGTTATTTCACATTTTGCGATGGTTAAGGTTTCCACGTGGTCTCCAAACGTTTGTAAAATGTTTTTTGATTTTTCAGGGAAGCTGTTTGATGTTCCAGAATTCACCGCTGATGTTCCCACCTCATCAATTTCAGTAATTGCAATTTTTCCTCCAATTTCTTTAAACTTTTCGATTCCATGAGTTGAAATTAGAATTTTCTTGTACTTTCGGCTTCCAATCCAGTCCAATTTTTGAGTATAACGATCGAAAGTTGCTGCTAGTCTATCGCAATTGTTATTGACAATTTTCGAAAATAACTTGCAAGTTAAAGACAGAGCAACTAAATCAGCTGGGTCGTTGAATGAGAGTATGTTGATGATAAGCTCTTCTGGAAGATGATTCATGATGATTTTGTAATTTAAAAAATAAATCAAGGTATTCGGAATCGATTTGGAAGTATAGGATGATTCACTTTAGTTTGTAGGATCACAATGAGCAGAATGGCTGAAATTAAAATTCACTATTAATTTTTTTGGTAAACAAAAAGAATACCAGTCCGTCAGTCCATCAATCCCACAAGTATTATAAATCTAGTGCGTCAAAAGATCTAGTACCTCAAGATTTCTAGTACAGAGAAAACACTAGTTCCTCAAAAGTCAAGTTTCTCAAAAAATCTAGTATATCGAAAATAGAGGATCGCAAAAACCTAGTACATAAAAAATCTAGTACCTCAAAAAACTAAAACACCAAAAAATCTAGTACCTCGAAAATCTTGTTCCTCAAAAAGTCAAGTTTCTCGAAAAATCAAGTCCTTCAAAAAATCCAGTACAACGAAAAATCAAGTGGCTTAAAAATTCTAGTACATCGTTATATGGCACTTACAACAATACCAAAGTCGGATTGTAAAATTCAATGAATATTTTCGTTATTAATTTTTCGAAACCTTTTAAATTCCTGAACCTAGGATTAAAATAAGTTTTGTTTAAGATGAGAATCAAAAATTGAAAAAATAAAACAATTTTACAATTTTAAATGGATTAAAAAATAAAAAAAATAATTTGAATTACTAGAAAACGATTTTTTTTTTCAATTTAATTTATTTGATAATCTACATTAGAATTGTGTTTGTGCTCACTTTGCTGAAATTTAAGAGCATTTACCACAATTGAGAATAAACTCACAGACAGACGAGGACTTTGATACTAAGTTAATTTAAGATGATTCTAGACTGTGACATGAAAGTAATTTCACCATAGTTGTAATAATTTGACTATACATGCATGAAATCATTGCAAAAACATCCGAACACTGATAATTGAGTATGAGAGCAACTTTTTATTTTCATGTGACAATTAAAAGGAATTAAGATTAAAAAATTTAAGAAAAGGACAAGCTGTTTACAAAGAGAAGAAGTAGCTCCAAACGGCTGAGAACTGTTTTGTCCAAAGGATCAAAAAATCCTTCAAATTATAAAATTACAAGCAAAGTTACGCAGTAAGAATAAATAACGATTAATAATTTTTATAAATGTTAAAAAAAATAAAAATAATTGAAGACAATCCAACATTGTAAAAATATCAAAATTCTAAAACCGTTGTAGAACTTTGAAACTCATTGTCATCTCAAAATTTTGCGAAATTTGTTCACAAAACTTCAAATTCTACCAAAAAACATCACAAAAACTCACCATTTCATTCACTTTTCACCGAAGAATCTACAAAATTCCACAAAAAAACCTTGATTCTTAATTTACATGGACTCTCTCACCAACACATTCAAACCAAATAAGAAACTTTATAATATAGAAAAATATCAAAACAAAGAAAAAGTAAACATTTGCCTGAAAAACAAAGAAATTTGATCAGTTTTTGACGTTCTGAGTGATAAAATGGATCTCTTGCTGGCTGACAATATTGGATACGATGTGTGGGAAGTCGAGGATATTCCATCAACAGCTGAATCAATTGTAATATTGGGAAAGACATATAAATATAAAGACTTGGATGAAATCAGAGATGACGTGCAATCGAGATTGTGGTAAGTAATTTTGGAGGGCTTTGAAGGGTGGTTTTGATGAAATTAAGAGAGTTTTTATGCTGAATTTTAATTTTTTTCGCGAAATTTTGAATATTTTTGAGTTTAACATCGCAAAAAACCTTCAAACTTGAAAAATTAATTACAAAAAGATGACAAAGTAATTTTTAACACAAACTGTTTTAGGTGCACATACAGAAAAGGATTCCCACCACTTGGGTCAGTTCAATACACGTCAGATAAGGGCTTTGGATGTATGATGAGATGTGGACAAATGCTGCTTGCTGAGGCTTTGATTCAGTCACACATTGGTGAGTTATTTTAGAATTATTGATGTGGCAAATAATGATGAATCTGGTTTTGGAGGCAGTTGATCTTTAAAGTTTAGTTTATAGTGGTCTTAAAAGTTTCATAACCTTTGGTCAATGATTGATATTTGTCATAGTGGAGATCGTTACTGAGAGTATCCTGACCATTGAGTAAGAAACTGATTCAAGGATTGATTATTTGTGAACCTAAGTGCATATCTTAGAGCCACTCTCAAGGCCTGGACCTGCTTAACGTTATCTGAGGAAACTTTTGATCCTTAAACTAGTTTGAACCATTAACGCTAAGCCACTGACTCTCATTTGCTGAATAAATCTACAAAAATCAAAAACTTGCATTAAGCATTCCAAAATTTCACAAATTTCAGGACGAGACTGGCGATGGACGTCTGACACAAAAGATCCAACATATTTGCAGATAGTAAACAAATTCGAAGACACAAAAACAGCTGTTTATGGCATTCATCATATTGCAATTATGGGGCAAGAGTCTGGAAAGAAAATATCCGAGTGGTACAGTCCTAATGTGATAGCTCAAGTGATAAGGTAAGAATTTTAGTAAAATGTGTAGTAGTGAGTATGCTATGTCGGTTGCTTGGTTCGTACCTACACGAATCTTCCGATTTAAACCTGCTATAGAGTATACAACTACCCTTGACCTATGATGATGGGTTCCTATTGCTCCACTATGAAGCGTAGGGCGTCCACAAAGCATTTGAATCGCACTCGATGCTAGGCCAAAGCTGCTATTTCCTGTAGCATCTTGTTCAGTTGCTCCGCCTGCCGTTCAACAGTTGTACGTCAAGTAATTCTCTGTAGGCACCTAGTCCTATTTCCTTGGTCATTCCAGAAGATCGCTACCCTTGATCTATACTATCCTATAACTCTACACTAGTCCTAGTCCTGTACAGTCTCAGGGGACCTGGAGAAATATAGTTTCAGACAGGGGTGTTTGATGGTTTATGTCTAAGATAAGTGCTTATTTTAAGCTAGTGTAACATACATAAGTACTAATAAAAATAGGAACCCATCACTTAAGGTCCTTAAATCCTATTTATTTAACCCATGCATGACTATCATTAAATTCTAATTTATTTGTTATCCCACAGAAAACTAGTTCGATTTGACGAGTTCTCAAACCTTCACGTTCACGTAGCTCTCGATCATCAATTAGCACTAGACGATATCATAGAAGTCACATCCCCACTCCTCATAATCATCCCACTACGACTTGGATTGACTGATATTAATCCAATTTACATCCCAGAACTTAAAAGATGCTTTGAAATTCCTGGAAGTTTAGGAATCATCGGTGGTCGACCAAATCAAGCACTTTACTTCATCGGGTATGTTGGAAATGAGGCATTGTATTTAGATCCACACACATGCCAGCGATCAGGGAGCATTAACAACAAAGAATCACAAACTGAACTCGAAATGGACGAGACTTTTCATCAAAAACATGCAGGCAGGATCAATTTTAGTTCCATGGATCCGTCAATTGCTGTCGCATTTCTTTGTAAAACCCAAAAAGAATTCAACGATTTAATTTCAAATTTAAAAAAGCCAAAAGACTCAACAGAAACTCCACTTTTTGAGATTGTTGAAGAACGAGCGCAGCCATGGGTATCAACGTCCATGTCCAGTAGAGATCTTGAGCACGATTTGAGTGTCATTTGTGGTGATCAAAGTCAAGAGTTTGAAAAACTTGATAAAGAGACTGAAGATGGTGTTGACGACGAAGATGATGACGGTTTTGAAATTATTGACTAAAATATTTACAGAATTTGAGTTTTCTTTTTTCATGTCACACAGTGCTTTAAATATTGATAAATAAATTCATGTTACTTATGCTGCCCATCCTTGAACCTTTTGTTGTGAGACTAAAAATATTGTAGATTTTGATGAATGTGCATTAATTAAGGCAACTTAACTTAGTGGCTCTAGTGTGAAGATGCCTTTATATGACACTGGTTTAAAGGCACCTTAAACTATTGCTTTAAGTGTGAAGGCATCTAAGACACGTGACTACAGTGTGAAGGCACCTGAATCTTATAATTAGTGTGAAAACACCTATACCAATTGACTTTATTGTAAAGGCACCTAAACCAAGCAACTAAAGTGTGAATAAACGTGAACCAATTGACTCTAGTGTGAAGACATCTTGAACAGGTGACCCCAGAGTGAAGGCACCTGAATTAAGTAACTAGTGTGAAGGCACCTGTATCAATTTGCTCTAGCGTTAAGGCACCTAAACTAAGCAACTATAGTGCGAAGGAATCTTAATTAGGTGACTTCAGTGAGAAGTGACCTGAATCTAGTAACTTTTGTGTGAAGCCACCTGAACATTGACAATCAAGTGCCAAGGCACCTGAACAAAATTGCATCAAAATTGCATCAAATCTACAAAAAATTCACAACAAAAATGCATACATATACAGAACTTAACTAAATCGATTTAATTAATCCAAATTTAACCGCCACTTCCAGTCATATCCAAATATCCTATAAAAGAAGCAATTTGTATAGAATAAAATAAAATTATGGTCAAAAGCGCATTTGAGCTCATCTTTACTTGCAGATTTTATTCATGAATGTTGCTTTGATGTATTTATTTTAACTCAAGGGGACAACAGCATGATGGAAAAATGGATAAAATAGAAAATTCTCAATGATTTCTCACTTCGATGGGAATTGATGGTTGATTTTTAAAACGATATAAAATCTAGTTGGACCTTAGTGAGAATTCAGCATCAAAAGCTGTTCCCCATCATGATGGTGCCCCCTTGTGAAAACCTTAAAAATAATATTGTAAATTTAAAAAATATTTTTATTGTAAAAAAATTGAAATAAAAAAGTTTTTGCATTTTAAAAGAATAAATCTTTAATTAAATTTGAATTTATTATAATTTTTGCTAAATAAATAGAATTTTTTTATAATATTTTGATCACAAGTTGAGTTCCATAACTTCAATTCTGTTGTATTTTTGCATCTGCACGAACTTCAGGCTAGTTTTTGGTGGTTTTCTAGTTTTACTATGGAGAACTTAACTTCATTTGGTTTACAAATTTTGCCTGTGAAATTTTCAAAAAATTTCAAAAAATTTCCAAAAATAAAATCAAAAACAAAATTAGTAAAAAATCTTTAAATAATTCAAAAAATTGATTTGGACACAAAAGATTGATGGAGTTATTACATTAGTAACCAAAAATGTTCAATATTTTACACGAAAAACTGATGACAGCTTGCTTATTTACTGTAGATTAACATATTTATTGTGGATGAATTAAGAATTTATTGACCTAAATTTACTGAAATATCTGAAAAATAATTTTTTTGATGAATTTTGAAATTTTTATTTTGCAGAAGTTTTTAATTTTTAAATGCATGCAATTTTGACAAATGACGCTTGAGGAATGTTAATTGTTTTAAAAATTAGGGTCAGGGATGCAAGAATGATTTAAAATTCTCTTAAATTTTTCTTACAAAAATGATCAAAAAAAATTTAAAATTTCCACAAAATAAAAATAATAAATTTTTTCACAAAAACACAAAATATTTTTTTATATATCCAATTTTTAAAATTGTAATTTTATTTCTTTGCCAATGTTTTAAATGCCATAGATTAGGGATAAATGTTTACCTGATTTCACACATAAATCTAATTCTAGACTAAACAGTTTTAGAAGACAACTTGAACGATAGTTTCTTTAAGAAGGATTTAAATTTTCCATAAACCCCAGAATTTCTTTGGATTTAATTTTTTCATTTCCACAAATTTTTAAAAATTGTTTGTGAATATTTGCACTTAAAGTTGACTAAATTTGGAAGCGAAAGTTTTGCAAATATTTTTGAACACAATTTATTTTTTGGTTTTTCGTTTCTCAAAACTTTGTTTTAAAATCAGTTAAATTTGAATGAATTTTTTTTTAAATTTATTAAATATCAAAATATTTTCTAATTTCGTCAAAATTGTCTTCTTTATCAATTTTATCAATGCAAACTTGAATGACACAGGAGAAAATAATTTGGCTTGAAATTAGTGGAAGGCCAGTGGTAGGCAATCTTTTTTGAGGTACGACACACCTTGATCGTAAGGTAAGGCTTAGGCCGTTGGACATAACTCTGAGCAAAGCTTAAGAAATCATTAAGCTATGCTAGAATCTACATTCATCGCTAGAGACAGAAACACAAGTTTGTTAAACTGCCTTTGGATAGAATCCACAAGGAAACCGACGGCTTAGAAGCTCCAAAAGCTGCTCCAGCCTCATAACAAATTATTCACAACTTGTGTCATTCAAGAATTAATTTCAAGAAAATTATTGCATCAACAAAAAAAATATATTTTCTCCATTTAAAAGTTAAAAAAAAACTTTCCAATTAATTTTTAAACTTAAATGTTAGCCACCTTAAAATGTGATTATTATTTTTTTATTTGATTATTGACAATTTTAAATTTTACTTATTTTTAGCTTCATGTAGTTAAAACTTGTTTTTGGATGATTTATGGCAAAAAAGTATGTTGTGACTTGATTTTAGCTACATGAAGTCTGACTTGAAGTTGTTGTACAAAAACAAAATTTATTTCCAATTTATATAAAATGCCAGGATTATGAATGTATGAAATGATATTTTTGGTCGATGGATGAATCTGAAAATTCTTAAAGATGTGCAAAATTATCGCTACAATCCCTGTTGTGGAGAAAAAAAAGGAAGAAAAGAATTTGTAAAAATTTAGAAATTTAATTGCCAATTGTAAAATTACGAATTTGAAGATTTAAAGCTGGTAATTTTGAAATCATAAATCGAAAATAAAAGCTTAATTTTAAAATAAAGTAAACAAAATAAAAAACAAATTTGAAAGCAAAAAAATTAAGGAAAGCTTGTAAGAATTAGTAAATAAATTTTTTGAAAATTTATATTTTTTGCAGAAAGAAATCGAACCTAAGTTCAAAAGCAACTTTTTAAGTTAAAATAGATTTTATTAACTTTTGATCCAAAATTTTGAAAATTTAAACAAAAAATTGTTTAACGGCAGCATTTAGTAAAGCTTTGGAAGTGTCGTTTACAAAAAAATAAATTTTTTTGAAATTTGTAAAAAACTTAAAAAATTTGGATTTTTATAACAAATAAACCAGTGATGGTCAACCCAAGTACCGCGGCACAAAAGTGTGAAATGAAAATCAGAATTAGAAATTGTCACTAACCGCATGTTCTGTTCGGTTTTGGTAAGGGCTCGTTCACTTATTACGTAACGCAAAAAAACGAGTTTTTAGACCCCCCCTCCCCCCCCCCTGTAACAAACCGTAACAAAATCTTAGACCCCCCCTCCCCCCCTAGTGCGTTACGTAATAAGTGAACGAACCCTAATGGCTTATCACGAATGTATGCCGTGGTACAAAAAATGTTTGCCACCACTGAGTCAGTGTAATCAAAACTTTTTTGTGCTGCGGCTCATCATTAGTGGTAGTCTACGACCGAAAAAACACAAAACATGCAGTTCGTGGCTTTTTCTGTTGCACACTAGAGTGCCGTGGCACACAGTTTGGACAACTCTGACACAATTGATCTCCAACTGCAAATTGACGAAATTTCCCAAATCTGTCATCAAATGAATCCATTAACAGCCATTTTGACAAGAATCCACGATGACACTGACCTGGCAAATCTACTTTATCACTTTGCCTATTTGAATCTCTTCTTGAGTATGTTCAAAAGCTTACAATAATTGCTTAAATTTTCAAAATTTTGGATATTTTTCTTAAAAAACTAAGTGCTTTTTTAAGTAGTTTCTGACTGGCACAAGTCGGTTGATCGATCAGAAATCCGGCACCAAGCCGATGTGACTCTAGCATAGTGCAAGATACAAATTGAAGTCAGCACCATGCTGGCTGGGTGCCGGATGACAATTCGATAAACCAACTTGTGGTTTTCGGAATTATAATTCTAAAATATATATTGTGTTAGTTGCATCAACATTTACTTTATCTTTAACATCAGCTCATTAATTTTGTTTTTACTTTTACGTTATTTCGTTTGGAATATCAACTAAAATAGATAAAATTTCTCAATTTTTTCACTAGGGTTTTCAGTTTGAGAAGATTTGATTTTAAATTTGTAGAACTCTTTAGGTATGAAAAAGTTTTCTTTTACAATAACTGAGCTTCAACAATTAACAATTTATAAAGATTATCAAAAATATTAATTTTACCAATCACCAAAGCTCTGGTTAGCAATTTTAATCAAGCGATAAAGTTTTTTGTAAGTTGCATGTGGTCCTTAAATCATCACAACAAGCTGATTTGAGCAAACAGCTTTCGATTTACAAACAAAACTCATTTAAACCTTTTATAGAATTAGCTCAATCTTGATGATTTAATGTTAAGGTTCAACAATCAAGAATCAACGTCCCCAAATAGCTCAACTCGGTTAATCAATCAGAAAGCAGGCATGACTCTTGCATGCTGAATTCGATTTAAATCTTGCACCATGTCAAAGTCACTCCGACTTCTGCTATTTGGGATCGATACATTTGTTTTTAAAAATAAGATTCAATCTTATTGTGTAGAAGAATCTTTGAATATTTATCTAAAATTATTCCTTTTTTGGGATTCTTTATATGAATTATCTTTAACAGCACCATTAAATTCTCTTTTTTAAATATTTTTTTTTTCCATTTACATTAATTATAAGTTATTTTAAACCATTGGCTTAGCTACAGACTACGCCCTCAAGTTGTAATGTAGTTAAATTTCTATTTAAATATCTGATACGAACAATTCATGTTCGACAGACTTATCGAAAGTCTAGGGGAGTTATAATATGCACGTTCGAAAAGTTTAAATTTGAAAGAAACCGTTACAATTTTAGTGATTTTATTAGAGTTCTTGGGGGTATGAAACTTCGAATTTTGTATGGCAGACAGACAAATAAGACATTTTCACAAGTTTTCTTGGAAACTGTAACGGTCGAAACTATCGAATTGTTCGTATCAGTTAAATATACTTCACTTAACCTAAGTACTACGGATTAGGTTTGTTATTTTTTTCTACCTTTTCTACTGAAACTTAAAAAATTTTGAAAATAAAAATAACATTAAACCATAACCAAATGTCTAGTCTAAGGACGTCTACTAAATGCTACTAAAAAAATCTTTTGTTTTGTTTGTCGTTTCTGTTCAATTTTAAAAGTTTTGATTTTTTAATTTTTTAACATTTTAAAAAACTAAAAACATGTTCACAAAAATTGAAAATTTTGTGTGAATGTGATTCAATATAATTGAAATTTTAAAATAAAACAAACTATATGTTTTATGTTTTTCAAGAAAATTTAGGTTTTTAAAAATTCAAACTCTTAAAATTAAAGTTTGTCAAATTCAAAAAAAAATAATTCTATTAATTTGAAAAAAAATTGGTTTTTACAATTCAGAAAGTTTTTTTTATGAATTGAAAATAGATAAATTTTTAAAATTCAATGAAAAGAAAGTTTTTTAAATTCTAAAATTTCAACAATATTTACAAAAAAATTTCAATTTTTTTGAATCCATCTTTTAAATTTTAATTTAAATGTTTTAAATTTGAAATTTAAACCTTTTAATTTTAAAACATTTAAATTCATTTAAAATTAAGATTTTAAATTCTAAAAAATGTCATTTAAAATTAAGATTTTAAATGTTAAAAAAGTTATAAATTTTTTCAAAACTTCAACATTTTAATCAAAAAACAAGAATAAAATGATAAAAATTCAACAAAATTTATGAAAAATTCTGTTCAAAAAATGACACTTTTAAGAGAAATCTCCAGAAAAGTTCCCAAAAGAAAATGATTGAAAAAGTGTGAATTTAATGAAAATAAAAAGTGAAATTAACATGCAAATTAAGAGAAAAAATGAAATGATGAAAGAAAAACAAATAATTTTTGACTATTTTTTCCTAAAATATTTTAAGTTTTTCTTCTGTTCTTTTTTGTTCGTCTGATTCACACTAAATTATTTACAAAATGATAAAATTTTAAAAATATTTGTTGTCTTGCTTAATAACAGAAATGATAAAAATAACATGAAAGTTCAATAATATGGTACAGAAATTATGATAAGAATTAAGAATTATATATAATAGAAATTATGTGCAAGATTATTTGTGATTTTTAAGAAGGAACTAAAACTTAAGAAACGTTTTTCGTAGAGTTTTTGAAGTCTTTTGGTTGGTTAAAGTTGTTGAGTTGAGTTTGATATTTTTTATATAAATTCTTAAAAATCTGAATTCTTAGAAAATTTAATAAAATCTCCAGAACTAGCTTATTAAATTTAATTAAATTTAAAAACCGGGTTTTTTGAAACCACTTTTTAATATCTCGATTAAGAGTTGATTTTAATATCTTTTTCAATTTTAAGTCGAAATTAGTGAATTTTTTTGCGAACTTTTGTCAAAAGACACCCGATTTCTTTACATTTGTCGCATTTTTTAAGAGTTTTTGAGATTAAATGAAAATTTCTAGTTTATTCTTTTCTGCGACGACACACAGTTTGAGAATCTCAGGCTTGACACTTGTTGGATTAGTTCTGAGTTTAGTTTGGATTTGACTTGATTTCAATGCAGCAAGTTCAAAACTTTTACAGTATCATTTAAAAAGGACAAAAATAATTGAAAAATATAATATAACACGGAATTTTCTAGGTTAAATTAAACTTACAATTAATTTGTCTTTTTTTGGAGGCAACAAATTAAAATATTGCTCTAAAATAATTTTAATAAAATATCTTATTTTTTTCGGTTAACATTTGTAAGTGATTAAGTTAAATTAAAATATTTTAGCACCGTATTTTTACAATTTTTTTTCAATCACATATTAGCTTTGTATTTTGTCAATCTTTATACATATTATAAATTAATAGCACCTAATAAGTACAAGACTCGACTTCAGCACCTTTGGTTTCATTTGTTAAAGCATTTAAAATATAATAAAACTTGTTTTTGTCATTTTATATTCTAAATTGGTTAAAATAAAGTACAACCGTTAATTACTACTTCTTTGGTATAAAACCAATCAAACTTTGTCCCTTTTGGCTTAATATCAATATCTTTGATGTCCCAGACGACAAATAATTCTCATTTCTGTTCATTTTTATCCCTAGTTCTGAATGTACAGCCAATAATTTACATCCATTACCACGATTACAACCAAACTTCAACAGCCAACTTTAAATCTTACTCATTTTACAATAAAAACCTTTTCTGCATTTAAAAAGTCACCAACAAATCTCAAAAATCTCATCCCGAACAACCCAAACCAATCAAAATAAATTCTACGAAAAAAATCTCACAACTTTTGACTGAAAGAAAACTTTTCTTTCATTTAATTTTCATTAGACTAAGTTTAGTGCTACTTACATATGCTCTGGATGCATTCTGATGCAGTCTATGAGTTGGTCTGGTTTAATCTCATTTGTACAAATTCGGTGGATGGCCGTGAAAAGTGGGAATTTGTCTTCCATGCTCTTGTTCTTCAACATGTAGTTGACTTCGAGGGCTGTGATTGGACCCTACAAGAAGATTTTTGGGTTTTGTTGGATTAGCTTGTGACAAGTGACAAACGTTGGTCGGAATTTATGAATATCTGATCAAATTCTGCCATAGTTATTAAACTTTGAACAGATATCAAAAATCCGCTCAAAGTCTGCCATAACTGCCAGATTTTGGTTGAAGTTTGGGAAAATCTGGTCAAAATTTGGCACATCTACCAGATTTTGGTCCTAAGATTCGACAAAATTCTGTCTCAACTGTTTAACCGCTCATCCTACCTGTAATTTTTGACCATTCAACATCTCCTTCTCCAATTCAGCAATACTCTTTCCAGTCTTAACAAAAGCTTCACTGCACTTCCTGTTACGTCCACCATAGCATGTTGTGATCAAGTCAGCAACACCGCATGACTCAAAGAATGTTGCCAATTGACTACCAGGGTAGAAGACATCAACAAACTTGATCATTTCCATCAATCCTAAACGAATAACGGCAGCTTTTGTGTTGTCGCCAAGTCCAAGACCATCAACGAAACCAGCACCGCAAGCAACGATGTTCTTAAGAGCACCACAGATTTCAACAGCATCAACATCATCGCTGACAACAACACGGAAGTTTGGTGTTTGGAATAAGTCACGGAGGATTGGTGCCATTTTCTTGTCCTTGACACCAATTGTGGTTTCACAGAACTTCTCGTCTGCAACCTCATTGGCGAGATTGGCACCCATAAGAACGGCACATGGAATTTGAAGATGCTTTGTGATGATTTTAGAGATCAATTCAATTCCACCTCCTTCGGCAACATCGAAGCCCTTGATTAATGAGAGCCCAATTGCTGATGGCTTTATCTTGCCGACTAGAGTAAGATAGAGACATTTTGGAGTTAAAATATAGTTTTGTGAAAAGGTTTCAAATGTGAAAAGGTTCCTTAACACTATGGTTTATAGGTTTAGTTGCCTTCACACTAGGTTTTATATTTTCAGACGACTTTACAATAGGTTTGATAAAATGTGGTGTCGTCACATTAGTGTTCATAGTTTCAGGCGTCTTCACACTAGGTTTCATAGATTCAGGTGTCTTCACACTAGTCATTTGTTCAGCTTCCTCTAAACTAGGTTTCAAAAGTTCAGGTGAATTCACACTAGAGTCATATGTTCAGGTGCCTTCACACTAAGTTTCATATGTTCAGGTATTCACAATGCATAAAAATGCTCACATATTCACCTAATCTTATTAAGATCAACAAAACTTCCTGCAACGCCCGACTACCTTGAATTAGATTTGAATGCCAAAACAACGTCAGATAACTAATATTTTTAGATAATTATATAAACAGAATTTAAATCTTTTCGCACATTTATTCTCGCTAATTTATGTCACACAAATCTAGAACCTGTTAGCTTCTCATTTCCTTCTTCTTATTTTATTTGCATTTTCTGCTCCGTCTGTGAGTTTGTTTCTCTTTTCGTTTTCGTCGATATTATCAAGTCGTAAATTTTTTGTGTATTTATTATACGGTCGATGACCCGCTTCTGGGGAGTTTTTCGTATGAATTTATAATTTGTCAACTTTTTTGTTTTCGCTTTTTGTGCTTCTTGATTCAAAATGAATGAATGAATTTAAGAAAAATTTTTATGACAATCATTTTCAGGCGTACGAATGGCTTCATAAATAAGATGAAGTCGTCGAGTAGAGATAAAAAAACGTGAAATATTGGAAGCACTTTTGCTTTTTTGATATACTATTGTGCAATATAAATTTTTATGACATAATAAACGTTATGAGATTATCGTGTTGCTTTATCGGAAGCTTGTGAGAAAAACCTTTTTGTGAATGGAAGCAGATAAGATTATGCTGACATGTGCTGAGCAATTCAACATGTGACTCTAATGCAAAGACATCTAAACGTTAAAACTAGTGTAAATGTACCTGAATTTTTGACACTATTGTGAATGCACCTGAATTTTTGACACTATTGTGAATGCACCTGAACTTTTGACACTAGTGTGAAGATACCTGAACCACAAAACTAAAGTGAAGGCAACTTTAAATTTGACACTAGTGTGAAGGCACCTGAACATTTGAAATTAGTGTAGAGATATCTGAACTTTCGACACTAATATAAAGTCACTTGTACTATTAACACAAGTGTGAATACACCTGAAAAGTTAACTTTAGTGTGAAGGCACCTAAACACCTCGGGAAAAATCAAAAGAAATGTCAAAACCTACCCAATTGAGCGCCAAGACCCTTGATAAATTGATGAGGGATAACAAAGATAAGAATGTCAGCATTCTTAGCTGCCTCAACAACACAGGGAACGGCAACCTTGAAATTGAAAACAAAAGAATACAAGGTTAATAAAAAGAAAAGAAAATTTGGCAACAAGTCAAAAATTAAAGTGCATCTAAAGAAATTATATCACAGATAATTTAATGAGGATCTAAATTCACTATAAATAGTCAAATTTGATGTAACGAAGAAATCGAAATATTAAATTAGCTTTGCTCTCGATTTTTATGAAGGTTTTGAGATGGTATTGCATCTGTTTTGAAGGTTTTTATTGCTTTTTGGTTACTTTATTTATTTGTTAGATTAATTCAAGTAAATATGTCATTCATCTGTTGGTCTAGTTAATACCAAAGCAGAAAGGTCTGATGTCCACTTCGGGACAATTAAGTAACATTTTAGTAGAAAATTGAATCAAGTCACATTAATTGTGATGTGTAATGACCAGAAATGCAACCGGTTTGAGTCACAAACTGTCGTCGTTAATCAATTCCTGACATTTTTAATGTTTGTCATGCTTAAAACACATGATTAATTCTTTTGAACTAGATTTTTATTTAATGTTATTGTTATGAAGTTGCATTTGTGTTTAGAAGCAAGCTTACTGCAAGATAAAGGCTTATTCGGGATGAAAAACTGAATATTACTTAATTTCAATCCCAAATGAACTTGGCAGACGCCACTGACCATCTAGCTATGTGTTAAATTAAGTGATCCTCCAATTTTTACACTCTACCTTCCTTTTTGATTCAATTTGGACATGACAAAGCTAATCCATCCAAAAACAGATAAACTTTCAACCTTCTATAAACTTACTAAGCATCTAAAGGAAGGTCAGTAAAAGGAATACTGAACCGCCAACCCAAAGTTCAAATTAAATGATTTTTCAACTCATCAGACGTCCCAGACAACAAAGAAGAAAAACAAGTAAAGTTCAATGAATCAAAAAACGAATCAAAAAGTGTTGATCACTAAAAATGCTCAATTTGATTTAATTTAATTGTAGCATCGCTTTGTTACTTTGAGCTTTTAATGAACTCATTAATATTTTGAACAAATTTATTGACTCAGGCAATTATGCGAAAAGTTTTTGAAGACAGCAAAATTTTAATGAGCTAGTTTGATCAGTTTTTATACTCTTTTGGCCATTTTTAGCATAAAAGTTGATAATAAGCTCTTTAAGTTTGGATTAGTTGAAGGGAAAATGAGACAGAAGCGTTGCTAAGAGGTTCATTGGGTGAAGGAAGCTGCTGTTGATATTATAAGTATTCTGTGAACAGTATCGTATTTGGGAGCAGTTCAGCAGATATTGTCGCTGCGTAGGAATGGATCAACATCTATTAATGAATAATTACTGTCGTGAATAACAACATAAGGTCGATTGTAGTGTTAAAGCCTTAATTTCCTTTAAAATCACCACCAACTACGAGATAAAGCAAAGCTTTCCTTTCGACACTACACCGAGGGTGCAGGATTGACTAAATTGATCAAAAACTGGTTCATCACATTTGCTTTTGACCTCCTTACTCTCCCAAAATCATGTCCCTTACTACTGAATTCCCCCATTACAGAATTTTCCATTATTTATTGCTTTTTCTCAAACAATTATTTTTCCTCAGCTCAGCTTGTGCACTTAACAATGTAAAGAATATCATAAAATAAAATGAATACTCACGACATTTTCTGGCAATTTATGGCCTGGCAAGTATTTTACATTCTCGTGAGTTGTATTGATGATTTCTGTGAGCTTCTTGCCGTCAATCATTTCCTCGAAAACGTACATTGAAACGCGGTCTGTAATGAAAAATTAAAATAATTGTTTTTGAGGTTAGAAATATTTTAAATTATTTTTTTTCGATAAAAATTGACAAAATTGAGTTAATCTCAAGTGTGCGGAACTGTAGAAATGGTCAAAAATTATTTAAAAAAGTTTCACACCCTTGGCTAGTTTTGAACAATTTTGAGGTTAGAATGGAATATTTCAATATATTAATGCCCTTTAATTTAGTTTGCAACATTTAAGTTTATTAATTTCTCCAACTGACCTCTCAAGTTCTCGCCACATTCATTTGTCACTCACAACCCAGCCCCAACTACCAACCAATCACAATTCATCCTAAACCAAATCACTCTACAGTCACGCAACTCTATTAATAAACTGTCTCATTTTTATCACCATAGCCTACTTAGAGAAACTTATCAATGAATCATGAATAAACAAATTCAAATTTAGTCATTATTATTTGCTCTTAATTCATCGTCCATTAATCAATTTCATCAAGCTGTGAAGCCACATCGAAATTTTTCGTCTTGTCCTTGTGTCAATTATTTGCTTTTGAATCCTTCGAATCATTTTCATGACGTAGATTTTATTCCATAGCAATTTATATGGAGATTATATGGAGCTTGACTTTAAGAAGGATGAAAAAAGATACTTTTTAAGAAGAAGTAATGTTTGGTTGAGTTGAAGACATGGAGAAGATGAATAAATGTTTATATAAATCACTTGAAGGCACGAATCATGTGGCAGAAGATTGTGGAAGCTATATTAAAACTTATCGATCAAATTCTTGTACTTTTTTGAAGTTAGCACAACTTTAACTTTAGTGTGACGGCGCCTAAATCTTAAAAATCTATTGCAAAGGCACCTGAACCTATAAACTAATGTGAAGACACCAGAACCTGTTAAAAAACTAGTGTGAAGACACCTGATCCTAGCAACTCTAGTCTAAACATTAGCACTATAGTGTGAAGGCATCTGAACATAAAGAACTTCCTAAACTTACAAAATAGTTGTACGAAGTCACTTGAACCTCTAACTTTCCACAAATCAACCTCACAAATTAAATATCAAGCCACACAGCAAATAAATTGCCAAAAAAAGAAACCCAATCTGTATAATTTGTTTTTACAAAATTTTCATCTTATTGATTGACTTTCTCATCGTAAATAAACGACGCGTGGGCGACTAACTGAAATTACAGCCACAAATCAACAGTTTACAACTTGTTGCTTGTCATATAAAAATACATTTTAATTCTTATCACATGCCTCAGTTCATATGACTACAGATGATGATAAGGAAGGAGAAATAAAATGTTATTGAAATTTTTATTTTGTGGACTTTTCTCGCCGGTAAATGTTTGCATGGAAATAATACGAAATGATTTGCAATTTGTCGGCGATAACAGATGTTTTGTGGGTTCATTTTATGTGTAAAAAGTTGCATTTGCTGATAACTTGATTACTTTGAGCTGCAGGTTAGAAAATTTGAAGGTTCAGGTGCCTTCACACAACCATTGTTAGATTCAGATGCCTTTACACTAGAGTTCCTAAGTTTTGATGTTTTCACCAGCTTTACAAAACCTTTATATTAGAGTTTTCAAGTTCAGGTGTCTTCACACTAGCGCACTTAAGTTCAGGTGTCTTCACACTAGCGCACTTAAGTTCAGGAGTCTTCACACTAGGTATTTGAGGCACTTTCACACTAGAAATTTTAGAAACAGGTAACTTCACACTAGGTTGTGATTTTTAAGGTGCCTTCACATAATAAAACAATTTTTAACTCAATTAATAAAGATAGAATAATGCATAATGTTTAGTGTGAAGGCACCTGAATTTCAAACTTTTAGTTTCCTACAGCACAATAACTAATCCCAAGCCCTCATTAGCTAATCACTCAAATGAAATTAAAAAAGCCATAGCAAGTAAAGCAATAACCGATAATATTCCATTGCAAAACAATTAAAATAGTAAACAATACATTAACCCAGTAGCTCTCATGCTCCACTCAATTAAGACGTAAACACAAAAACTATCGCAATACAAACACAATTTCCTATTCTTTCGTAATATTTCAATCCATAAAATATAGAACAAAGACAGCAATAGCATCCAGAATATTCTACAAATAATTTTATAATTGTCTCATTGCTCTAAATGTCAAAGAAATTGAAAGTTTAAATGCCTCGCGTGCATTTCATCATTTTATGCGGGTCTGTTCCGCATTTCTTTTTATTATTTTGTGGCACACTTTAAACTTTTTTTATGGTTTTATGTCTATATTGGTGGTTATCAGTTTATATCTATATGATGTGATAGAAGTGCGCCAATACGTTCAGGATTCAAGAGGTTTTGTGATGTAATCAATTTTTTTCATGATGATTATTTCTACTTTTTGGTGGGTTTAGTGCTTGTGGATATTATTTTGTGGACGCTTGAATTTAAGAACTTAGTGTGAAGGCACCTAAACATTAGAAACATAGTGTGAAAATAACTGAATTCTTAAAACCTAGTGTAAAGGCACTTCAACCCTAAAGTATAAGTGTGAAGACACCCGATTAAAAAAAATTACAGGTGTGAAAGTACATGAACTTCAAAAACTTAGTGTGAAGGCATCTGAACTTTATAATAATAGTGGGAAGACACCTAAATCATAAATTTCAAATGTTAAGCCATTTGAATCTCAAGACATTAAATTGTAGAGACACCTGAACCTCGTGACTATAATGAATAGACATCTGCACTTAACAACGATAGTGTGAAAACACGTTAACTTCAAAAACCTAGTGTGAAGGCACCTGAACTTTTTAATCATAATGTGAAGACAGCTGAACCTAAAATATGTAGTGTAAAGACACCTAAAATTTAAAAATAATAGCTTATAAACGAGAATTTAAACCTTGAACTAGAATAATGCTTAAATCGCAAAAAATAATTGCATCTTCTAATACTAATCAACTGAATATACAACAAAACGTGCCAAAAGCTAATTTAAGTATCGTGAAAAAAATTCATATTTTTCTGTAAAACTCTCCTTCATAAATAGAACGTGACTGTTAATAATGGCAATAATTTAATTACATTTAAAAAAGCTTTGACTGAAATTTTTGAAGGGATTAATTTGGCTTAAATGAGTTAGCCTTGGGTGGATTGATAAGATAAAATTTAAACTTAGTTATCTAGTTCTTTTGGCAGCTCCAAAAAATGTTTCAAATTGAAGCACATTTTAATCAAATTTTCTAGCAATCTTGAAAAAAGTTTCCATCAAAAAATTCTACACGAAGCTTTATCAAATTGTCAATTTATTTATAACATCAGACACTCGTGCGCCCCATCAATTACCAAATCAACACCAACAGCTCTAAAACAAGCAATTCAAAAATAAATAACCCGACGGCAACAAAACACAACATCCTTAACCTTCCTCAATGTATTATAAGAATTATTCGTTGCATAAGACCTTGGCCTTAGCCTTCACAAAATTTATATGAAAATGTGAAAAAGATTTGTTTTTTCTCTTCTGACGAAAGCTTCCTGTCGTTATGGTGAAAAAAAGTTATTATTTTTTTGTGTTTACGTTGATTGTCAAAAGAGATATTTGAGCTTGTAAAGGTTCACAGTCTGTTTCCGCGTTGCTTTTCCTTGGCATTTAAAAATTTTTTGAACTCGTGTGTGGAAAATATTTATCGATTTTCGAGTCGATAAGGAAAACTTTAAGCGCACGCGATTGCAGAAAATTGCAGTTGATGTTTAAAAAAATCGATATTGCTGGAGTGTGGGCTGATGCAGAGTTGACTATGTGGCTTAGATCTAGCTTAGCATTAGCTCAGCTCTAGATCAGCTCCACCTCAGCTCTAGCTCAGCTCCACCTCAGCTCTAGCTCAGCTGTAGCTCAGCTCTAGTTCAGCTCTAGCTCAGCTCTAGCTCAGCTCTAGCTCAGCTCTAGCTCAGCTCTAGCTTAGATCTAGCTCAGCTCTAGCTCAGCTCTAGCTCAGCTCTAGCTTAGATCTAGCTCAGCTCTAGCTCAGCTCTAGCTCAGCTCTAGCTCAGCTCTAGCTTAGATCTAGCTCAGCTCTAGCTCAGCTCTAGCTTAGATCTAGCTCAGCTCTAGCTCAGCTCTAGCTCAGCTCTAGCTTAGATCTAGCTCAGCTCTAGCTCAGATCTAGCTCAGCTCTAGCTCAGCTCTAGCTCAGATCTAGCTCAGCTCTAGCTCAGCTTTAGCTCAGCTCTAGCTCAGCTCTAGCTCAGCTCTAGCTCAGCTCTAGCTCAGCTCTAGCTCAGCTCTAGCTCAGCTCTAGTTCAGCTCTAGTTCAGCTCTAGCTCAGCTTTAGCTCAGCTCTAGCTCAGCTCTAGCTCAGCTCTAGCTCAGCTCTAGCTCAGCTCTAGCTCAGCTCTAGCTCAGCTCTAGCTCAGCTTTAGTTCAACATTTTCTCAGCTTTAGCTCAAAATTTCACAAGCAAAACTCAAAAGTCATTCCAAAAATCACTCAAAACACCTCTCAAGTCCCCCTATCAATATACAACAAAGCCATACAAGAACAATTAATGTCAAAAACAAGTCATACAACAAGGAAGAAAATTCCAAACGTGTGTTTATTGAGTAGTTCAAGTTGTGATAAATTATTTCGCTCAAGTGGTCCGATTACTACGAAATATTTAATACAAGTAGTGATAGAGACATATCTATAAGTAGTAAGCACTTGAATTACGAGATTTAGAAGGCATTATACCTTGCTTATGGGGATCATTGTTACGTAGGGTAGATGTGGTAAGGGGTTAATACATGTTAATGTGGTATTGGATGTTTGGAATTAAATGAATCATTATGGCAAACTTGAGTTGCACCCCAACTTGATCTTTTTTTCAAATTATTAGAAAATATTTGCAAAATATATCAAAAAGTTTAAATTTCATATTTCTACAAAATTCAATAAAAAACCTTCAAGACCTTCAAGATAAGAATACCAAAGGCGACACTCATGACTTTAAATTTAGTCTACATGACCCAGTTTAGATTAATTTGGCAACAAATCATCATCAAGTTCATGCTCTCGTAATCCATTTATTTTGATGAATAAGTAAACAGAAACTTTCATCATCACCGAGAACTTCTTATCAGTAAAATATTTCTACAATGTTGATTATGTTCTAGTTTTTACTTCCTTGTGATTGTGTTTGAGTGGAAAGTTCTACATAGAAATCGTTTTCTGTTTTTGCAGATAGAAAGGCTATCAAGGTTCTGGTTGAATATCCACCTGGCAGCGTATTCATTTACTTTTTGTAATACGTAAGTAAAAAACTTGTCTAAAATAGACAATTTGAGGTAAGATGAGTGTCAAACTTAGAATAATTAAGGACATACTGGTGTGTCATACTTTATAATTAGAAAAAAACTGTAATCGAAGGTCAATAATGCAGGAGTTTATTAAGAAAGCTATTAATCAAAACTAGAGTTTAGATATCTTTTAAAAAAACAATAATTTGTAGGGTTCTTTGGAGAAAAAGCATTTTTAAGGCTAGTGTTGTAGTTCGTCTTAACTAGAACTAATTTCTCTGACATCGGTCTTAACTGGTTCATTTTTAAGACTTAAAAAAACACATGCAAGCCAAATTGCTATTATTTAAGTCAATTTGCACACTCTTGTCAAAAATCAGTACTGGCGTGGTCGGTTTTGTCTAATATTAGCAGATTAGTATCAAAAAGAGTGATGTAGCTTGCTTTTTGAAGCTTAAAACAGTAGTGCCCAACCTTTTTTATACCATGCCACACTTGGTTGTAAGCCATAACTAAAACTAATTACAGCTTATGGTTCGTGGGATACCACAAGTTTTTCACGGCATGCTAGAGTACCTTAGCACAAGGGTTGAACATTCCTGGCCATAACTGACATTTAAGGTAAACGTATAAGGGGCCGTTCAATTATGACGTCCGAAATTAACGGTCATTTTTCAAAAAACAAACAATGGATTTCCAGGAATTTCTATTGTTCTTTTCTGTCTGACTTCCCCCCCACTTCCCTGGACGTCATAAGTGAACGACCCTTAAGCGCCTAGCATTATTCTCTTATTAAACAAAATCTGTGACCCGTTTGAAGGGAATATCAAGTCTCTTTGTGATGAACCCTGAGGCCCTGACCCTAGCTCTACCCCCTTAGCTATGCCACTGTCATCTTAGCAAATCCATCTTTTTCCAATCTTTAAAACCCACTTCACTTTAAAATATTAAATTTTATCTGCACACATTCACAATTTTCACATTAAATTTTCTCTCTTCACAGCTTTTTCAAGTTCAATGTGCAATTCCCTCCCAACAACAACAACAGCACACGACTTATAATCATCACTATATGTATATGTAAGAAAAATATGAAAAAATCTATAAATCTTACCTTCATACTGTGGAAGTCTTTTTGCATTAACGCCAACAATCTTAGCAATTGCTGAGCCCCTGATTGTCGTTGATTGTAATAAATAAGAAGTAAAAGAAAAAATTAAAATAGTTTTCAAGTGTCACAGTTGCATAATGTTGCATAACAATCAAGAATAAAAAGGCAGTTGGAAAAATTGCATGTCTTGGACCTTGAACTTTTTCACGGACTTTTTTCAGATCGTTCAAAAATAATTTTTTTTTTAATTCCGAACAGAAAAAATAATTTTTTTTTGTTGCGTCGCTGATAAGCTCAGCCACGATGTTAAGTAAAAAAATTTTTTGATAAAAATTCAATAACTTACCAGTTGCCAGATCCAACGATACACACGGATGTCTTAGACATATTTTAATAGATTCTTTAAATTCACAAAAAAACAAAGAGTCAAGTTCGAGGATGAAAAATTACGTCTGTTTTGCACGGCGAAGTTATTGGAAACAAATGATTGGTACGGAATCACAAAACAGAATAACATTCACTCGACGACCGAACAGATGATTTTGCTTCTTTTTTGTTGTTTCGTTTTGGCTTCTGCACGACGAAAAGTTTCTTCTTGCTTTTTGTTTGTTTGCTGTCAGCTTAAAACTTCTCGACCCTGGCTGAAGCGCTTTTTAATTTATAATTCTTCCTCTATTTGTTTTATGTCCCAATTTGTGTACTTTTCCACTTCTGTTGATTTTTTTGTGAGTTTTTCTCTTAGTCGGCAGTCTTCAAGTGGTTTTCGTGGTGCAATGAGATTAGATTTTGTGGCTTTATGTGTGATTATTTCACAAGTTTACGGGAAAAATGTGACAGATGATAAATACACTCCTGTTGTGGTAAAAAAGATGACTTTTGTGATGTGAAAAAGATTTTTGATTGTTTTTGTTGTGATCGCGGAGACAAAGAAAGTTTGATAAGATTGGAAGTTTGTGAAGGTTTTTTTGAATAATTTTGAGCAGTTTGTGGTGGGCAGTTGCACAATTTTGATTGATTTTTGGAACAATTCATCAAAAACTATGCAAGAATTGGAATTTTCATCAAACGTACGATTAGTTGGAGCTTGTGAACCATTTTTTATGTCTAAAATCTCAATAAATTCTCTTTAACATCCACAAACTCTTCCTAGACACCCACAAACCCTGATAGACTCCAACAAATTCTCCATTTACATCCATGAAACTTTTGAGACCCCTTTATACCTTCCTGGACAAGCCATGAATCCTTTTTGTCTCTCTCAAATCCATTTAGATATCCATAAGCTCTCATAGACATCTAAACAATGATTTTAAGGACCTAAAACTTTACTGGATTCCCCCAATCACCTTTTTGGTATTAGCAAACTACGCTGGATACCCAAAGCAACTAATTCCATAGCGTTATCTCTCTTAGATACCCATTAATCCATTTATGCATCTACAAACCCAATTTAGATACTCAAGAGCTCTATTAGACACTCTTAAGACACTCAAAGACTTCCCGAGACACTCTCACCTACCCCAAAGGACCCACAATCCCTTATAATGCCCTCAAAACCCTACCTCTAAGCCGATCAAACAAGCCAAAGATCTCAACCTCATGATTTCTCAATACTTCAAAGCTCCAACGTTAAGCAAACCAAAACAGAATCCAATCTAATTTCTGCACAACATTCACAAAAAAATGAAAAAAAAAGTTGTAACAAATTGCAATTGAAGGTTTTTATTCGTGCTTTTAAATCTTTTTAACAGATGTGGCATGGCATGGGTGACTCATGCTGCTTTGTATTCTCACTCGGGTCACTTAAAAAGTTGATTGAAAGAACTTTGGATAATCGGATTTATGTAAAGTCACTGGAGATTGGTGGATCGTACATTAGGGATTATGAGTCAGGATACTTTATTCATCCTGATAAGCAGGTGAGTTGTTGTGGTAAAATTTGATTAAAATTGCTAAATATGAACAAGAGATCCTTAATCTCCTTCAATGGGCCGGTTTCTGGGTCTACCCGGAGCAAACAAGGGCAAAACTGAAATTCGATGTGCTTCAAAATGGGATATAAATAAATTAAATCTAAGACTAGTGTAGGGAGCTTTGGATTGCACTTAAAACCGATCTTTGGCTCTGCCCCTGGCACTTGGTCATACCTAAGAGCTTCACATTTTAAAGGTCTTAATCATTGGTTTATGACTAGCATTTCCCAGCTCACAGCTTAATTATATGTATACTTCAAAGTGCAGTCCATCGACTTTGATTCTATGATAGAATGCTCCCAAAAGCCATTTACCCAGCCTCTGTCCAAACCCCTTTAAATTATAATTAGGCTACAAAAACCAAACCCATCTAATTTCTAAATCACAAAATAAAACATAATTGTCAGTAATTTATGTGAGAGAAAAAAATGTCATTTTTGAGAAAGTTGCGACATTTAAATGATCATTAAATTAAAGTTTCAATGTAAATCTGCCGGCAAAAAGCATAAACAACATTTATTTTATTTAAAACCGAGCATAAAAAAAATTATTTAACTGAAGTAGCAAGTTCATTGAAACTTTTATGCGTGATGTGATGGAATGATTGGAATGCGATACAGCATATTGGGAGTCCCGAGAAGCACAAGTAGGGGTCGGTTTCTAAGCTTTCCTTGGGCTTCTTAACATTAAATCGATGCATTGTGTTTTAGAACAATTATATCCAATTTTTGTTGTGCCACGGGACACCTTGTTGTTAAGCCATGACCAAAACTGCAGACGAAATATGGTCCGTGGGATTTTCTCGAGTTTTTTTTTCGCATTTTTCCGAATGGGATCTCTGGTCAGTCCTCTAAGCTACCCTTAGTACACATCCATGTTAGTACTTACTTACTTCTTACTTCCTTGGCTAAGGGCCTTGGCTGCGGGTCCATAGCTGCTTTCAGAGTTCGTCTAAAACACAACTTCTGCCAGTTTCTAATATCTAGCACATTTGCATCGTTGCTTACACATCCATTCTATGAGTTCTTCGGTCTACTTAGAAATCTCTTACCATCCAAAAATTCAGCTGGTGTTACTTTCAGCACTGATGAGCTTTCTGGGCGTCTGTTTGCATGCGAAGCCCATCACAATCGATTTATTCACAGCACCTTCACTATTCAGCCTTCTGGTACAGCTAATATAATTCCATCACATATCCATGTTAGCTAGTAATATCAAAATGACATGAAGATGTGAGGTTCCAAGTCTTACGCAGCATAAATTATAAATTATAAGTTGCTCGGGTATGCAATGCAGCAATGAGACTAAAAAATAATGCAAAGATGAATTTGATGGAAATAGTCAAGTAATTGAGCTTGAAACTAGAGGAAATCTGCTTTACAAATAAGGCATCAAAACTGGTTAAATTAAAATAAAAGTTTTAAATTATTTCCATTTTTCAGTTTCTATTTTAAATTGAAACTGCAAATAGAAATGAAAATGAAAGCATTTTTCTTTACTTCTGTCTCATATTTGCTTAACGAATTACTTAGTGAAGTGAAACTTATGTTGAATTTGACTCCCTTGCGATCAATTTTTATATAAAATCTTAGACTTATGTAAGGAGAAGCGTTTTGGATTTGATGAATTTGTATTTTTGGCTTGAAAGAAAAGTTTCAATTTGGAACTGAATTGAATTAAATTAAATTGTACAAAATCACCCTACTTTAAAGTCATCTAATCGATGTTCATTCAAATAAAGCCAACGAAAAAATTTCTTCAAACAAAAGAAAAAATTCAATAATCGAATTACATAAAAAAAACAATCTTTTGTGCATAAATCGAACGAAATTGAATCACTAAAGCCTTACGTCACATTTATGCAAATCTCTCATTTTGTTACCGACTGGCCAGTAGCAGTAAAAATTTTTGAATTTATTAATAAGCTTATTTGTTTAAATTAAATCAATTTTAGAGTTTTTTGCTGCATTGAAATATTTAAAATGAATGCAAAAATTTTTGTGACGAACTAGTTGACCATGGGTTAATATTTGGATGTCAATTTGATTGTTTTATGTATTTGACAGACTTCGATTAATGTTTTTTGTCTTTAAATGGTTAAGATTGAGATGAATTGCATAATTGTACTGAGTTAAGCCCGGAAATCTCGCCCTGCAGACTCACCTCTTTATAAGTGTATTATGTAAAGTCACTGGACCATACCATTCAATTTGTCTAATTGCTATGTACCATTAAAGGGTGCTTCATCAATGATGTCTGAACAACAATGACTGTTTTCAACAAAAACTATTGAGTTCTATAAAATGTAATCTAATGCAGTGTTGACCAACCCGTGAAAACATTTGAATTACTCCACGAGTCGTATGCTTTGTGCAACTGATGACATGGCAAACCATTAGGTTGGCAGCCACTGTTTCAATAAATGCAGGGGGAAAACTACTTGATGGGTATAAAATTGAATTGGAAATTTCCCATTTTTTCTTATTATTTGATTGGAAATTTGAAATTTCCCATTTTTTTAACCCATCAAGTAGTTTTCCCCCTGAATAAATTAAAAATTTATTTACGAATTCACACCCCCCCCCCCCGGTTCAGGTCCATGTGACGTCATTTATGAATGTCCACAAATATCAATCCAAATCCACAAAGACCAATTTTACTGCAGACTGTGTTCAATTATTGCACAATTACAAAATAAAACAAATAAACCAGAATCGTGTCTAGTCTGAGTAGCGACCCTGCACCAAACACACATTCACACAAATCTAGCTCAAAGCTACTCGTTGTCAATGAACTTAACCAAATAATTTATGGATATTCAGTTGTTTTTTTTTTGCATCACTTACTGAACATTTTATTGCAATAGTTAAGAAAGAAAAAAAATTAAACATGTTTTTATGCGATGATCGATGAATTCACAGCCACAGACTTTGCATTTTGACCTTCGCTTAGTGATTGTGGTGAAGAAAGAGAGGAAAAAGGATTGAAATTGAATTAATTGCATGCTTTATGAGTTGAAGAACTTTGTTGGGAGCTTTGGAATCTGTTTTTAATAAAAATTATTTTTTTACTATTTTCTAAACTAGATTGAAGACGCCTGCATTCAAATCACAAATGATAAGAATTTAAAGAATGGTTTCAATGCCATTGGATTCTCACAAGGTTCACAGTTCCTAAGAGCACTCGTGCAACGATGTCCATCAGCTAAAGTTAAGAATTTGATCACGCTCGGTGGACAACATCAAGGTATAGTTTAATATAGTGTTTGAGAGGAATAGGGGGTTATATATATAATGTGTGAGAAAAAGTTTCAAGCCCCGCGCTTAAAAACGTGGAAAATTTTCATCAAATTAATTAAACAGTTTCCAAGTCGTTATTAGTTGAGAAAAACCTCTTAATAAGTGCCAAGGGTTGTGTTTTCCTCAAGGAAAATGAGGAAAGTCAAAAGAAAGCAAGATTTGTCGCCAAAAATTGATTTGGACGAAAGCCCAATTAAATCTAATGAAAATTCCAAGAAGAGGAAGCAATCGCCTCAGAAAGAGGAATCATCGGTTCCAGTCACAACAACAACTTCAGTCAAGCCAATATTTGTGCAATGCAGTCTCAAGGATGTGAGAAAATTAATCTCACTATTGAAATTACAGGTTATGCCTGCATATAAAATTTCATCATCAAATACAACTCAAGTAATTGTCAAGTCTATTGAGGATAAGGCCTCAATAATAAATCTTCTGCGGTCTCAAACTATTCAATTCCACACCTTCTCCGAGAAATCGGAGAAAACAAAGTCATTCGTTCTGAAAGGATTTTACGAAACACCAACGAATGAAGTACTAAGATTACTTCAAGAAGCCAAGGTTTCAGCTGTCAAAGTGACAATTCTCGTCAAGAAGCCCGAGTTCACCTTTTATCTTGTGCATTTTCAAGATGAAAGTGTGAACATCAACGTGCTCAATCATAACCACCGTAACATCGACAACATCATCGTCAAGTGGGAGAACATCAAGAAGGGCAACAAAAGCCCAACGCAGTGCTTCAACTGCCAACGTTGGGGTCACTCATCTCAAAATTGTGGATTTAAGTTCCGATGCGTCAAGTGCACGGAAGTTCACGGACCAAATCAATGTCAACGATTCACTCGTGATGGAAATGCCAAGTGCATTAATGTAATGGCGATCATGCTGCCAGTTATAGACTGTGCCCATCATTCATTTCGTATTCCAAAAGAATCGAAAAGTCAAGAGCCAAACCACAACTCAAAATGCTGCCACAGATATCAAGTCTTTTGGACAGTAACAATTTTCCATCGTTAAGCAAACGACATCAAGTTTCTGCTCATTCACAACCAGTGAATGCTGCAAGTAACTCATCAGCAACATTTCAAGAAGAGATTAATCAGCAACAACTGATCAATAATATCAGTTATGCAGAGAAACTCAACGAAGCAGTAAAGAATGAAAGCCTTTTCAAGAAATTCACAGAAGCTCAAGAACGTCTAAAGAGAATCCCCAACATTGAAGAAACAATAAATCAGTTCTGCAGTTTCGTCGACGAAGCCGGAAAGATCCCAAAGGATGCACCTCAAGGAACTGCATTTAAAATCATGGTGAAGTATGGCTTCATGAGCTGCCCACCAGCACCGAACAAGCCAGTTCAAAAATAATTTATTAACGTAGTTCATAAGCTTAAAAAAAAGTTTTTTTTTTTTTTTTTTTTTTTTAAATCTCAATCATCAAAATTAATAATTAATCAAGATATAGTTGAATTAAAGCCATATTCAGGCTGGTGTCAAAATAAGACTCAAAGAAATGTAACTTAAACTACAATAATTCCAAATTTGAAATAAAGAAAGATTATTATATAATGTGTGAAGGGCCCAGCCTTTCAGCTGGAGGCACTGCGATTCAAATTAGAACAGAATCTATTGTACCACACCCTTTAGACCTACAGTTTATAGTGGGATCCGAACCACTTGCAAGCTCTGGACATTGCAAAGACACGAGTACGTCATAAGACCTGATGTACCCTGCAATGTACCTAGTCACAATCCGTGTGCGCAAGGAAGTCATCCAGATGCTAGTATATCCTTGTATACCTAGCAAAGGAGGCATATTCTATGCCAAAGACATCAATACTACACCCAACACACGAGCCGAGCTTCGTAACTAGAGAGATAGGGGGTTATGTTTTTATAGGTTAAGGCAGTGGTGTCAAACCTTTTTTGTGCCTTGGCATCCTGAGTCGTTAGCCATGACCAAAACCGCACACAAAATACGTTTCGTGGGATATCCCAAATTTTTCGGCACTCTAGTGTGCCAAGGAACACGGGTTGGGCATCACTGGGCTACGGTCAGATCTAAAATTAATTCAATTTAAAACGTATTTGATTTTTTTTTATAAAATTTTGAATTTTTGAAAAAATCTAAATTTTTTGAAAGTTTTTAAGTTTTTTGATTTTTTAATTAATTTTAAATTGTAATTTTTTAAATTCAATTTTAGGCGTCTACGGCCTCCCAAACTGTCCATCCTTAACCACAAAAACCTGTGAATATCTCCGTGAGATTCTGAACTTCGCAGCTTACGCCGGTTGGGTTCAACGAACTCTCGTCCAAGCCACATATTGGCATGATCCAAAGAACGAAGACATCTACAGAACCAAAAGCACATTCATTGCTGAAATCAACAATGAAAAGTCAGTCAACCAAAAATACATCGACAGGCTCCAAAAATTAGAAAATTTCGTCATGGTTAAGTTCATGAATGACTCGATGGTTCAGCCAGTTGACAGCTCATGGTTTGGATTTTATAAGCCTGGAAGTGATGTGGAACTGATGACATTAGAACAAAGTGATATTTTTACAAAAGAGAAGCTTGGACTGAAGAAAATGAAGGAAGATGGAAAGCTTAAGTTTATTGAGATTGAGGGGAATCATCTGCAGTTTAGGAATGAGTGGTTTATTGAGAATATTGTTAATGCTTACTTGAAGAACTAAAATAAGTAATTAAAATAATTTTATGAGATTAAAGGAGACAAATTGCTATTTTATTAAAAAAAAAAAAAATTAATGAAATAAAAAAATTAATTGAATTTTTTTATAGGTAGTTCGTTTCCAGGGTTATTAACTTACAGCATGGATTATTTAAAAGACTGAGAGCTAGAGCATTAATCAGGGTGGGATAACAAAATGATCAAGTGGACGCCTTACTTGAAAAAGCTATCCTTGACTTAAAATTCTTAATTTCTTAACTTTAATGCAACAACAATTGGACTTTTTAATTCAAAATTCGTCAAACTTGGTGCTAGTTCCAGTTTTTCAGGTGTCTTGTCACAAACTTCAAATGTAAATTTCCTCAAAATGTTAAAAAGCAGCAACTTAGCTTCCATTAGTGCAAAACGGGATCCGATACAGACCTGTGGATGATAAATAATTTAAGATTAAGTTTCAATCAGTTAAAGCATGAAACTAATGGCCTAGGCTAGTGATGAGAACTCCATTGGACTCTAAAAAGCTTAACTACAATTCCAAAACTCACCCTAGGACCGGATCCAAAAGGCACATAAGCACCATCAACAATAGATCCTTTCCTCTCATCACTGAACCTTTCTGGATCAAACTTTTCAGGATCTTCATAGTATTTTGGGTCATGATGGATTGCATAAGTTGGTATAAGTATGTTGTCGCTTTCCTTTAGCTTTATTGTCTTTCCATTGTCTAGTTTGAGGTTGTAATCCTTGCTGCACTCTCTTGTTATTTCACCTGCTGGTGGCCAGTACCTTAGAGCCTCACTAATGACCATGTCCAAGTACTTCATTTTATGCAGTGCTTCATATGTGACTTGACTTCCATCTAGAGCTACGACAACGTCATCAACTTCATCGATAAGTTTCTGCTGGACATCCTTATTCTTAGCTAATGAGTATGTTGTAATTTGCAGCAAAATGTTGGTTGTGTCGAATCCAGCAAGGAAGAAAATCATTCCTTGTGCCATGTAATGCTCATCAGTCCAATTTGTCATCTTTGTGTTCTTTGCCTTCACATCATACTCAATATTAGCTGAGAAATTTGACAATTCATCCTCATTGACTTCATTTTCCTTGTCTTGCATTTTAAGTTGACCCTTTTTGGCTTGCATGAGCAGCTGAATGACATCGGGACGGAAGATTCCATTCTGCTCACGTTCCTTCATCACTTTGACGATTGCGTTGTAGAAAAAGTCGTAAACATCCTTTCTTGTTAATTGAAGCTTAAAGATCACATAAAGCTTATGAGCAACCATGAATACAATGATTTTTAAGAACATCCAAAAGTCAACTTTTTGAAGATTCATTGTAAATTTGAAAAGCTCGCTGTCTTCGTTCTTGATGCAGTCTCCCTTGAATCCTAAAACTGCTGAGCAGATCCCGTCAACTGTAAATCTTGAGAAGCTTTCCTTACAATTCATAATCATGCTTCCTGTTTCTTTAGCTTTTTCTTCAAAATGCTCAGTAAAGTCATTTGTACAATCAGCTAAGATCCCAAACATCATCTTCATTTTACTGCTTGTAAATATTGGACTTAAGATGTTCCTCATGTTCCTCCATTCATCATCAAACAATGTAAACAACATCCGACCGGACAGCTTATCCATATCTGGATTAAGGTTCTTATCATGATTCATAAACGTGTCAAAATCTTTGGTTGTAATTTGCTTAACGAGTGCAGGATCGCGAATCAAGAAGGATCTTTTGGTAAGACTGAATGATGGGATGATCCTGGAATTTATGTGAATGTTAAAAGTATGCGCAAATTGTAATTAAGGATCTAATTTTGATTGGCAATCCTAGAATCCAACCTGTTACTCAACAATCCTGTTTTGTTCCTGGTTACCTTAAAACCTTCATCAAAATGAGACAAATTGTGATAAAATAAAAATTTTCGATGCTGGGTTATAAGTCCAGAAACTATAAGTCCAGAGATTATAAGTCCAGAAAATCAAAGTCAATAAAGGTTTATAAGTCCAGATACAAATTGCACCTGGACTTAAAAACCTCACGTGCAGTTTATAAGTCCAGGTACAGATACAGCTGGAATTATAAACTGCACGAGAGGGTTTTAAGTCCAGGTACATTTTATATCTGGACTTATAAACCTCACGTGTGGTTTATAATTCTAGAAAATTTACAAATTTTACTTATAATCTCCCAGTGCGATTATAAATCCAGATACATTTTTTTGGACTTATAATCTTTGAAAATTATTTGATATAATTTCAAATTTTTATATTCATACCGTATTCACGTGTGAATCTATTGGTTTTGTTCAGATTGAAAAATCAGTTTTTTGCATTCTGTGAGAAAACAAAGCAAAGAGGATTTTGTTTCCCCTTTTTATTCTTGTATTATTTATATCTTAAATGTTAACATCCAGATCGAAAAATGTGATTTTTATAAATTTTTACACGTTACTGTACCTTGTTTTCTATTCAATCTTTTTGTAAAAGGTAAAATCATAGCACAATGATTCAGAATCGAAAAAAATGTTCAAAAATTCAAAAATTTCATGTTAATTAAACTTTGCCTTTTAAATGCCAGATAAAAGATCTTTCCTTTGTGCATATCCTTTAAAAATATCTCGTTCCTATTTGCTGTCTAACTCCAGAAATCATTAATTTAATCCAGAGCTGCGAAACAGGCACCTGTGACAGGTGAGAACCCTACAATTCCTTGATAATTTATAAGGTTTTTCTAACAAAACCATACAAATTATCAAGGAATTGAAAGGTTCTCACCTGTCACAGGTGACCTGTTTCGCAACTCTGATTTAATCTCACCCAAAATTTGTTTACAATTTGAGTATGAAAAAAGAAATGTGATTTTTTCTACTTTAAGTTGTTATTTGGATGTCTTGAAAGCAGTTGCTAGCTAATTTAAGCTTAGCTCTACATATTAAAACAACCAACTCAATAGAAATCTGCTTATTAAGCCTTAAAAATGGAATTGAAATCTGAGTATTTTTACAAAACTTAAACTATTCATAAGTTAAAAAGTCTTCCAAAGACCTCTCTGAAACCTATATAAATCAATTAAATAAGCTTTAATCTATCTCCCATATTACTGAGGACATGCCGTTTGATGCCGTTTTCGAGATATTTGCGATCAAAGTTTACATAAAATTTCATACAAAGTTTGATCATGCACAATATTTTTTGATAAACTTTTACAAACTTTTGATAAAAAAACATGTTTATCCTTTATATTAAGGACTGATTTTTTGAGCAATGAACGAAAATATTATGTAGAAGATGCTAAAAGAATCAAATCAAAAGAAATCAACAAAAACTTTCAATTTTCTAATGTGTCAGAAAAATATTGTGCACAAGGAATTTTTGAACATTTTTTCCGAATCTGAATCATTGTGCATAGTCAAAACCAGCAGAATTTACGAAAAATTACATTAACTGTAAGGACAGCTAAGCACTTGTCTAAGCTATAAACACCATCTGTATTTACAACTGTTTTTACTTATACACATTAAACTACAGCTGTAAATTGATTTTAACGTAACGACGTAAGTTCATCTGTAATCTACAGCTGTAATTTTAGTACAGCTGTAATTTGATGCTAAATAGTATAGGGTAAAGATTACTATCAAAAAAGTGCGCAAATTTCAAAATATTTTTGCGCAAATTTTAAAATTTCTGCGTATATTTCAAAATGAAAACTTAAATGTCAATTTTCTCTGAATTGATGCAGCACAAAAACCTTTACATGATCAAAAATAAAAATATCGACGACTCTCAACATTTCAAGACCATTAGTAGGTCACAATGTCAATTCGTCGATTAGTTACAAGCGTTTGAAAATTCCAAGTCTGAAAACACGCAAATTTCAAAATGATTTACCCTATATGGTACCAGGGGCGTAGCCAGAAAATTTTTAAGGGGGGGGCCCATTTTCGAAAATTAAAAAAATTGTTATTTTGTATCCTTAAAGCTATATTCATTCTTCATAAGTTTAAATATTTAATTCATTATTCATACATTAAATATAATTTTTCGTGCTGATTTTGACATTTTTTTCATCACTTCCTCTACATTAACTGGTTCTTCTCTAAAAATACTTAATAAAACAATTATCAGATTTTCGTAGGGGGGGGGGGCCGGGCCCCCTATGCCCCCCCCCCCCCCCTGGCTACGCCCCTGTATGGTACTTTAGAGGAAAAAAAATCAGAGAAATGTGAATTCTTTTTGTGAAGTTTTCAAAAATGCATGTGAAGAATTACTTTAAATGAAAAAATTTAAAATAATATCAAATAATTTTCAAGGATTATAAGTCCAGAAAAATGTATCTGGATTTATAATCGCACCGGGAGGTTATAAGTAAAATTTTTAAATTTTCTGGAATTATAAACCACACGTGAAGTTTATAAGTCCAGGTATAAAATGTACCTGGACTTAAAAACCTCTCGTGCAGTTTATAATTCCAGCTGTATCTGTACCTGGAATTATAAACTGCACGTGAGGTTTTTAAGTCCAGGTGCAATTTGTATCTGAACTTATAAACCTTTATTGACTTTGATTTTCTGGACTTATAATTTTCTGTGCACGATTTTTGTACCTGGACTTATAATCTCTGGACTTATAACCCAGCATCAAATTTTCGATCTTTTTTGTGCAAATTCCTAAACAGAGTGGAGTTTGGGAGTATCGAGCCATACAAATTGCCTTTCTAAAAGCAAGACTTAGTTCTCAGTGGGGCGGTTGGATAGGCAACAGACAAGATATTTGGAATATTTTTTTGTGAGGGGTTATGTTCGATTCCCACCAGAAACCGATCTTTTAATAATTATATAAAGCAGGATCTTCCAATCTTTCTTGGTCAGCGATACAGCTTGATGGTAAGCCATGAACGAATTCGAAATTCACTGAGGTATGTTGCCCATGTAACAAGGAATCCCACAATGCTTACGACATTTCAGGCTGTTTATTTAAAATATGATTGTCAGGATCGACAGGAACTTCAAAAGCTACTTGGCGCAGAATAGTGATGAAAAAATGTCAGTTTACGTGGGGACAGAGAAATTGTATAAACTAGGAACATAGTCAGCAACAGGGTCAGATAGAAAACCTTTTGTTATAACTTAAGCTCCACAAAGAAACATTGTTACAGGAAGTAAGAAAGTTAGATCGATAAACGCATAGCATAGAGTTTCATTAAACAATATTGAACTTGAATAGCTTGAATTTTTCTTCTTCTTTATGTTCAGCTGCTAAAAATCATAAACATTAGTCAGCATTCCATTCCTAACAACGATTTCAAAAATATCGTTATCAAAATTTATCAATTGACCCTGAACACATATTTATAAATTTGGGAGTTCTTATCACATTTTGTGTCAGCTGTGCTTGGTGGGAAAGGGGTCGTTCATAAATGATGTTGATGAATAAATGGGATTTTTGTATATCCTATCACATAATTTGTTACAAAATATTCATTGCCAAATGAAGTAGCACACCGAAAAAAACTTTTATAAATGTAAGACATCATTTATAAATAGACCCTAATGATTATAAAGGTTTATCGAACTTATTGTTGATTTTTGTAACATTATTTTCATAAAATCATGAAATCACATGTTTTAAATTGTCGCATTTTAATTCGAATTTTGTTACTAAAGTTTGGGTTGGACTAGCTACCAGATTTTAAGCATTACTGTTCCTATCCTAGCAACCTAGTTTATGCTTTCAAATCTTAAAACATATCTTTATATTTAATCACTCACTGTTGTCCCTTAAATCGATTATATTGATCTGTTATGCTGTTCATAAAGTGCTCTTTAGAACTAAATATTTTAAGCATTGTCATCCATCCTTTAAGTGCGCCTTCATATGGAATACCCATGCTTTCCAAGTCATCATAAATTCCTTTAATTTTTCTATAAATAAGAAATCCGATAAATGTTGTGATCCACACTATTATCAAGGTTAAATCCATTGTTGTGCAATTTTTTGATGAATTTATTTTTGAAACCAAGTCTTGAAGAATAAAATTTATGTCCACTTAAATTAATTTGACATTTTGTTCTGAACTCTTTTTTCTGACTGATTAAATTGGTATCAAAAATATTTCTTTTACTCTCGCTCACCTTTAAGAGAGGTTTGGTGTTATTTTGAGTAAAAAGTCTTAAGTTTGTACTTGTGTGCTTATCTTATGATATAGAAAAGTTCTTCTGTATCTAAGGGGCATTTACAAATGATGTCTAGGAGCCAGAACAAGACAGAGTAAAATTTGTAAAACTTTGTCAAAAATTTTATTCATTTTTTTAAATTTCAATTTCTAAGCTTCAACTCGATAAAAATTTTCTCTTTTAATTCAAAGTTAGCAAAGTTTGGTGCTAGTTCAAACTTTTCAGGCGTCTTGTCACAAACTTCGAATGTAAATTTCCTCAAAAGATTGAAAATCAACAATTTAGCTTCCATTAATGCAAAACGGGATCCGATGCACACCTGTGGATGAGAAATATTTTAGGTTAGGTATGTCTGAAACAGACAAAAGGTTCACTAGTGATAGTCAACATCCTTAGCTACAACAACAAAACTTACCCTAGGTCCATATCCAAATGGAATATAAGATCCATCAACAATTGATCCCTTCCTCTCATCACTGAATCTTTCCGGATCAAACTTCTCAGGATCCTCAAAATATTTAGGATCATGTTGGATCGAATAGATTGGAAGTGACACGTCGTCTCCAGGCTTCATTTTGATTACTTTACCGTTATTTAATTTCAAATCGTAGTCACGGTTGCATCCTCTTGTTGTTGCAGATGCTGGTGGCCAGTATCTGAGAGCTTCACTAATAACCATATCTAGGTACTGCATCTTATGAAGGGTTTCATAGCTGATTGAAGCATCGCCAAGACTTGCAACAACTTCGTCAACTTCATCGATTAGTTTCTGCTGGACGTCCTTATTCTTAGCTAATGAGTAAGTCGTGACTTGAAGTAAAGTTTGTGTTGTATCATATCCTGCAAAGAAAAAGATGAATCCTTGTGCCATGTAGTGCTCATCAGTCCAGTTTGTCAACTTTGTGTTCTTTGCCTTCACATCGTACTCAATATTAGCTGAGAAATTTGACAATTCAGCTTCGTTGACTTCATTTTCTTTGTCTTGCACTTTAAGTTGACCTTTTTTAGCTTGCATGAGCAGCTGAATAACATCGGGACGGAAGGTTCCATTCTGTTCACGTTCCTTCATCACTTTGACAATTGCGTTATAGAAAAAGTCACGAATTTCTTTTGTGGTTAATTGAAACTTGAAAAACTTGTAAATATTTGCAAAGAAAAAGAATAAAAGGAATTTAAAGGTTGACCAAATGTCAACCGGCTGCATTCTTACTGATAACTTGTACAATTCACTATCTTCGTTCTCAACACAATCTCCTTTGAATCCCAAAACAGCTGAACAGATCCCGTCAACAGTAAATCTTGAGAAAGTTTCCTTAGAATTGATGACCAACTTTCCAGTTTCCTTGACTTTTTTCTCATAATGAACCATAAAGTCACTGGCACAGTCTGAAAGGATCCCAAACATCATTTTCATCTTACTGCTTGTAAATATTGGACTAAGTGTGTTCCTCATGTTGCGCCATTCATCGTCAACTAATGTGAATAGCATTTTGCCTTGCAAGCTATCAATATCCCCATTGAAGCTTTGATCGTGATTGACAAAAGAATCAAAATCCTTAATTGTGATTTGTTTGATTATTTCAGCATCACGTGCCATAAATGATCGCTGTGAGAGGTTGAATGCAGGAACGATCCTTGAAAAAATATTCTTATTGTCATTTTTAAACAACTAAAATTTAACTTTGATTCAGAACAGCAGGGGCTTATTCAGTATGTTCTATGACATTGGGATAAGGAATAGACCCTTAAGGATTTGACCTTCTTTAAAGCTACGATGAGTCCTTTACTTGTAAATTATTTCTGATGTAATCTTTGTAATCACAAAAAATGATAGAAGTACAGAACAAAAATTATCAAAAGAACCAAAAATCATCAACAAGAGCTTAGTTGTTGCTTCAACTTTATCAGCGTTTTTTATCATTCTTAAAGGCAAAGCCTAAAAGAAATGATATTGAAATATTTCATCACTTTTATCTCCTTTTGTAATGACAGACTAAAATCACCTAATGCAAGTGCTGATTCATGAAGACAATTCAATAAAATGACAAATTAAATTGAATAAATCAAGAACCTCCCACGTACCCCAATGTCACTAATTGAGCCACTGGCTAAAAGAAAGAACTACTGCTGATATCAATGTCGACTCAAGTTGAATCAGAATCGAGTAAAGATGAACTTTGACTTTTGGGAACTCGGATAAAGTGCCGGATAAATTACATCTAAGACTAAGAAGAAGGAGATTTTTTTGAAGATAATCCAAAAAGCGCGAGTTAAATCTAATGATGAGTAGAAAAGCTTACTTACTGCTGTCCTTTAAATTTCTTATATTGATCATCAATAAGGTAAAAGAAATGCCTCTTCATTAATAACAGCTCAATTATACCCCAGTAGCTATTAATTGCACCTTCATATGGAATTCCATAGCTTTCAAGCTCTTCATACACGATTTTGGCTCTTTTGTAAAGGAACCAACCAGCAATGATTAATATCCAAATTATTATCAATATGATGTCCATAATTGGTGAATAAATTGGAAGATGATGAGATCTTTTTCCAAGATATATTCTCACGAAGCTAGTCACTTTTATTAAATTGACAACTTGATCTGAGTAAACTTTGATCAAAACTGATTAGATTTACGCGAAAAGCGAGAAAAAAAATCATTTTCTTGCTCTTATTCTCAATAAATTTGAGAGTTTTGTTTCGTTGAAGAATTTTGAGTATGTGTTCTCAGGTTCTGTACTAGTATGCTAGATAAAGGACTTAAATATCAAGCAGAAGCTTAGCTTATAGCGGGTTAATTGTCCTTTTTGGATGCAAGAGTCTATAACCTTTTCAAGGAACAACTGTGCAGAATAAGAACTATTTGGAGTTCTGGAATGGTTGGGTTTATTTTTTGAAGACCGCTAGCTTTGAATTTAACCCTTTTTAACCTCGTAATCAACAAGTAATTGATTAGCAACCTTTATTACTTTTTATATTAAAATGCAAGCTTCTTGTGCTTTACTAAAAACTATAAAATTCTTTATTTCAATCCATAAAATTTCTTTACAAATTTTAAATTAATTTTTTTCCCTCAATTTCTCGACTTCAGTTCCACAACAACTGGCTGTTTCAAGTCAAAATTGGCAAAGCTTGGCTTTAAATCAAACTTTTCAGGCGTCTCGGCACAAACTTCGAATGTAAATTTCCTCAAAATGTTAAAAAGCAGCAACTTAGCTTCCATTAATGCAAAACGGGATCCGATGCAGACCTATGAATGATAAATAATTTAAGATTAAGCTACTTTCAGTTAAGTCATGTAGCTATTGTCTAGGCAAGTGATGAGAAGAGGCTTTGAACCCCATCGGACTCTAAAAAGCTTAATTACAATACCAAAACTCACCCTAGGACCAGATCCAAATGGAATATAAGATCCGTCAACAATTGATCCCTTCCTCTCATCACTGAACCTTTCAGGATCAAACTTTTCAGGATCCTCAAAGTATTTTGGGTCATGATGGATCGAGTAAATTGGGATATTCAAAATGTCACCGCTCCTTAACTTTAAAGTATTTCCATCACTTAATTTCAGATCATAATCTTTGCTGCATTCTCTATTGGTAAGTCCTGCTGGTGACCACATTCTGAGAGCTTCACAAATGACCATATCCAAGTACTTCATCTTATGGAGGGCTTCATATGTGACTTGACTTCCATCAAGAGCTGAAACGACTTCATCAACCTCATCGATTAGTTTCTGCTGGACATCCTTATTCTTAGCTAATGAGTATGTTGTGACTTGCAGCAAAATGTTGGTTGTGTCGAATCCAGCAGCAAAAAAGATGAATCCTTGAGCCATAAAATGCTCGTCTGTCCAATTTGTCAACTTTTTGTTCTTTGCCTTCACATCATACTCAATATTAGCTGAGAAATTTGACAATTCAGCTTCGTTGACTTCATGTTCCTTGTCCTGGATCTCAAGTTGACCTTTTTTGGCTTGCATGAGAAGCTGAATGACATCGGGACGAAAGATTCCATTCTGTTCACGTTCCTTCATCACTTTGACAATTGCATTGTAGAAGAAGTCATAAACTTCCTTTCTGGTTATTTGAAGCTTCATTAGGACGTAAAGTTTTCTAGCAAACATGAACAAAAGAATCTTGATTATTGTCATTGTGTCCACCTTTTGGATTCCTTTCGTGAATTTATAAAGTTCACTGTCTTCATTCTTGATACAGTCACCTTTGAATCCAAGAACAGCTGAGCAGATCCCATCAACTGTGAATCTCGAGAATGATTCTTTGCAGTTCATAATGACTTTTCCTGACTTTCTCATTTCCTCTTCGTTATGCTCGATAAAGTCATTCGTACAGTCTGAAAGAATCCCAAACATCATCTTCATTTTGCTGCTTGTGAATATTGGACTTAAGATGTTCCTCATGTTCCTCCATTTATCGTCAGTCAATGAAAACAGGATGTTGCCTTGCATTGTGTCCATGTCCTCATTAAAATTCTTGTCATGATTGACGAACACGTCAAAGTCTTTAATTGTGATTTTTTTGACAATTTCAGGATCCCGTACTAGAAATGATCTCTGTGAGAGGCTGAATACTGGAATGATACTGAAAAAAGTCATAGTAAATGATTAGACGTCATTTTTAGATGACTTAATACTCACGGCTGCCCTTTAAATCGATCATATTGGTCCATTATGGCATACAAGAAATTTTCTCTCATCAGAAAAATGTTGACAAAACCTTTGTAGCTTTCATAAGCACCTTCATATCGCATACCTAAGCTATCATACTCATCAAAAGCTTTTCTAAACTTCCTGTACACAAGCCATCCTAGGAAAATTGATATCCAAATTATTATTAGCATGAAGTCCATGTTTTTGATTGATTTTTCTTAGGATTTAATATTTTAAGAACTTTCTTAATAAAAACTGCTTCCACTTTTCTTAGTTTAATTCTTAAAACTGAGTTGAAATAAAATTCTCAAGTTGATTTATATGGAAAATTGATTCTCAACGCTCTCAAATATTAAATTCTTTTATCAATTTCATTCATGTGTAAGCCATGATTATAGAAATTGCTTGTGTAGTTGTTATGCTTCGAAGTAAGGTTTTATTGATAGACATCGGCATACGGTAGCTTTTACTCGGAGCAATCAAGGGGGTTTACTTAAATTTAGGGCCAGATGACCAATACATGTGTGTAAAAATTTGGGAAGTCACATGAACAATATGCCGTGTGCGTTTCGTTTGTTGTTTCCCGCCTAATTTTGCCATGGCACGAAAATGGTTGGCTACCACTGCTATAGTTGATTCAATTCTAGTAAGTATAGAATCCAACCTATTTAGGTTTTCAGAAGTTGAGCTTAATAAATAATCTAGTCAGTGGCGTTGCCAGAGTATCCTTCGTCGACTTCGAGCTCTGCATTTGATGATTCTTAATCGTTAGTTTTGCTCTGCTGCCTACAAAATGCACGAAACTGTTAATTTTTTTGTTGCAATTTTTAAAAGCTTTGCGATTCAATTAGATTAGAATCTGTTGTGCCATATTCTTTAGATTTACCGTTCATTGTAGAATCCATATCATTTGCAATCCTTCAAGTGATTCAAGACATTTGAAATAGCTTCTTAATGCGTTCAGTTCTAGTAGCCACCTGAGTTTAGTAATTCATTCTTTGTGCCTACTCAATTGAAGTTGTGTTCATGTAAACAACAAATTTATCACTTTTTGAACTAAATTTATTTTATTTTGTCAGAATTTCAAGTTGAAGGTCATTTATTGCGATATTCCCAGAGTATTCTGAAAATGATACGAGAGAAAAAATGAGTAACAAAATTAAAAGGTCGTATAAAATATTTTGTTTTCATTTGAGTTAATGGTTGGCACGATGAGTCAGTGGTAAAGAAATTTGAGTTGAGTTAAAAACCAAAGAACCATCGACATTAGAAAAATAAATTTAAAATTTGCGTCAAATGTTATGAAATTGAACACCAATTAGTAAACAATTTTTAGAAATCAATTGTAAGTTGCTAGAAAATTTTCATCAGTTTTGTTCAATTCTTCTTATCAGTTAAGAATTTAGCCATAATCTGCTTGATAAAATATTTTTTTCTAAGTGCCCAGTTGTCAATCTGCGATAATACATGCGATATAAACAAAATATTATGAAATTCTTGCTGTAAATGTGACTCACAGATGTTAAACATTAGGTTCTGTGCTAAAATCATGTGACTTGATTTGATATGGCTGAATGGGGTCTAGATTATATTATGCACTATTATATTAACCTGAAGCATCATTTTTGAGCATGCTGTCCATCAGTTTTTGTCAATTTTTAATCAAAAAGCGGGACATGTCACTTCTTCAGTTCTAAAACCGGTTAAAATAACAGACCAAATTTTCAAGCATTTTCCAAAAAAAAAATATGTTAAAAAATTCGGGAATAAGAATTTAAATTATACGAATCAATTCTGAAATTGTAATTGAAATACTTCCTTGAAGTTTTACCAATAACTTGATGTTTCGACAGGAACTGAACCAAAAATGAAGGGAATTACTGCATTACTAGGTTAAATATGAGCATATGGTCCAATATGGATGTAAAGGAATTAGCGGGACTGCATTGTTCCGTGGAACTGAGCCCCTTCTGGAAAAGTCATGAAACGTTAAGAAATGGAGAAAAAAATTTTTGGGTATGTCATATTGACTGGAACTGCCAAATATTTTTTTCTGCATTTTTCAACGTTTCATGACTTTTCCAGAAGAGGCTCATAACCGCCGAACTAAGCAGTTCCGCTAGTTCCGAAATTCTAGATTTGAAATATAATTTGAATTGAAATAAAATTTTATTTAAATTTTAATTAAAATTCTGAAATTTTTTCAATGCAATTTCTATTCTTGAATTTTAATTCACTAATCTTTTTCATTCATAAAAGAAACAATTTTTCTTAAAATAGACCCAAAAAAACTTTAAAAAAAGATTCCACACTGAGCAGTGTCGTCATTTTCACATTCTCAAATTGATAAACACAAATAAAAAGTGTGAGAGCGCCGGTTTTGAGCTCAACAAACTTGTTATAAATTGCACTTTTGTGAGAGGATTGACTCAGACTAAAGAGTAGACTTTGATGAAAAAGACGTATTTTTTTGTGAAATTCAGTTAATTTTTGTGGGCGGAGTGGAGTGCAAGACATCTTGAGTTTATGAAAGATTAAGTTTATTGTTGATAATAAAAAAAAAATAAAAACTCGTGCTGTTTATTAAGAATTTTCGATAAAAAAAATCAAGTTTAAGGCCAAGCGGTTATTATCTTGTGTAGAACTTAACATATTGCAAAAACTATAAATTCCTGACTATAAAAATGGATATTTTACTTATAATAATTTGGATCGTCATCTTCGTTGTTTGGTATTATTACGTAAAAATTAAAAGACGATACGATGAGTTCGATGGATATGGAATTCCATACGTTGGTCTGTTTGAAGGATGGAAGAACATGTTCAATCTTATCACATTAAAGGAAAGCTTCATCGATCTTATTGACAAAAATTACTTCAAACACAAGGATCAACAGTGAGTATTCATTTTTTCAGGGATATTATCTTAGACCAGTGGTGGACAACCTTTTTCATATCACGACAAATCCTGTTTGTAAGCCATTACAGAAACCGCATACTGCTTATGGCTCGTGGGATTTATCGAATTATTCTCACCACACAAAGGTTGGCCATCACTGTCTTAGTTCAAAAGTGTTTAGCTGATTGTCAGTAATTGATTAATCAGTTCCGCACAGTTGATTTTAATACAAAATTAAATTTAACCCAATTTTTTTCCAGAATCGTCCCAAGCTTCGATTTATCCCAACGAGCATTGATGCTCCGTGATGCAGAGCTAGTCAAGCAAATTACAATCAAAGACTTTGACTTCTTTGTTAATCATGACAGAAACTTTAATGAAGAAATTGACAAACTTATGGGAAAGATGCTTGTTGTCATGGTTGATGATGAGTGGCGCAACATGAGAAATGTCTTAAGTCCAATCTTCACGAGCAGTAAGATGAAGATGATGTTTGGGATCCTTTCAGATTGTGCAAGTGACTTTATTGAGCATTATGAAGAGAAAGCTAAGAATGGAGAAAAAGTCATCATCGACTGTAAAGAGACGTTTTCAAGGTTCACAGTCGATGGAATCTGCTCAGCAGTTCTTGGATTCAAGGGCGATTGCGTTAAGAATGAAAACAGTGAGCTCTTCAAATTCACAACAACTTTACAAACCCCAACATTTAAGGACAACATGAAGACTTTACTTTTTGCATTTGCTCGCAAACTTTATGTCTTATTGAAACTTCAGCTGACCAAAAAGGAAGTTTATGACTTTTTCTACAATGCAATTGTCAAAGTGATGAAGGAACGCGAGCAGAGTGGAATCTTCAGACCTGATGTGATTCAGCTTCTCATGCAAGCCAAAAAAGGTCAACTTGAGGTCCAGGACAAGGAACATGAAGTCAACGAAGCTGAATTGTCAAATTTTTCAGCTAATATTGAGTATGATGTGAAGGCAAAGAACACAAAGTTGACAAACTGGACTGATGAGCACTACATGGCACAAGGATTTATCTTCTTTGCTGCTGGATTCGACACAACTCAGCTATTGCTTCAAGTCACAAGTTTATGTTTAACAAGAAATAAAGAAGTGCAAGAAAAATTAATTGAAGAAGTTGACGAAGTCGTTGCAAGCCTTGATGAAGGTCAAGTCACGTATGAAGCATTGCATAAGATGAAGTACCTTGATATGGTCATTAGTGAAGCTTTAAGGTTCTGGCCTCCAGCAATATTGACAACCAGACAATGCGAACGTGATTATACATTGAAGCTTAATCATGGAAAGAATCTTAAGCTTGAGAAAGGTGATATGTTGACTATTCCAATCTATGCCATGCATCATGACCCAAAATACTTTGAGGATCCTGAGAAGTTTGATCCCGAAAGGTTTAGCGATGAAAGGAAGGGATCAATTGTTGATGGATCTTATGTGCCTTTTGGATATGGACCGAGGGTGAGTTGATTATGTTGTCGTGATGATTGATTTGCTTTAATGTAGCTACTTCAACAGTAGTCTTAACTGCTTGTTTCAAAAAGCATTTAAAAGAAGCTATTTTAAGCACTTCCTTCTTTTGGAACGTTCCTGAAAAATTGTATTTATATCTAGTATCTTACTAGACATCATGTCAAATGTTCCAATATGGTTCAAGTTATTCAATATGCTATATAAGCTGCTTATCAGTTTACAGACACTAAACCTAATTTTATTCTTATCCACAGGTCTGCATCGGATCCCGATTTGCATTAATGGAAGCAAAGTTGCTGCTTTTTAACATTCTAAGGAAATTTACATTCGAAGTTTGTGACAAGACACCTGAAAAGTTGGAAATGGCCAAGAAAATTGGACAATTTGTATTCGTGGATCCAGTCGTTGTTGAGTTGAAGCCAAGGAACTGATTTTTTATCCGACTGTAATTTTTGAATTTTCATTTATTTGTACTTAATGGTAATAATTTGGATAATGTTCAATAAAAATTTGTATGTACAAAAAACAAACTCTCAAAATTTTTTATTAACATGCTTTAAATCCTCTCCAACTCAAAATTGAGCAAATGAGAGACAAAAAATGTCAATTGCCGAGAATTCGCTCAGAACGCAATGTCGTTTTAACTTAATTGGACGTAATTGTGAGAATATTTGCTTGATGTGAGTTTTGTTTTTATTTTGGGATTAGTTTTATTAATTTTGTCAAATTAGAGACAGTGTCATTCAATTTGTTCAACTTTGTCTAGAATCTTATTTGATAAATTTCAATTTTTAAGAAAGATTTATTTCAAATAAATCTAAAATTTGTTATCTACAGACTCAAAACTACAATAAAATGAACATTTTGCTAATAATAATTTGGATTTTAATCGTCGCTGGATGGTTTTTGTACCTAAAAGTCAAAAAAGTCTATGAAGAGCTTGAAAGCCATGGAATTCCATACGAAGGTGCAATCAAAACCTACCTGAATTTAGCTAAAATTTTCACAATGAGGAAGCACTTTTCGTACATAATTGATGAACAGTATACGAAGTTTGAAGGACAACAGTAAGTATTTTGGCATGATTCTCGATCATTAGAGTACCAAAGGCCCTATTATGGCTTTTATTAAGGTTCAAATTTTAAAAACCAGATTGATTTTACCAAATTCTTTCAAAAGCAAAACCAAAAAATGTTGAAAAAAAGCAAATCATCCCCAGCAAAGATCGAACCTTACACCTCTCTTTTGCCGGTCAAGTGCCCAAACCAGGCGCATATCAAGGAGAGTCTTGTCCTCTTCCTAAGCGTTTTAGGCCGTGCTCTCGCTGCGGTTCAAAGCTTTTCAAAACATTTCCCAATATGCTATTGTGCCATTGGAACTGGCAATTTGCCAATATATGTAAACCACTCTTTTTTCTCTTCCAAAAGTCACTAAAATACAAATTCTTTTACAGAATCATTCCAACATTCAGCCTTACCACCCGCGGATTTATGATTCGCGATCCTAAACTTGTCAAACAAATAACAATTAAAGATTTTGACCATTTTGTCAATCGTGACAGCAATCTTAATCCAGACATGGACAAACTTATTGGTCGAGTAATATTTTCCCTAGCAGATGATGAATGGAGGAATATGAGGCACACACTAAGTCCAATGTTTACAAGCAGTAAGATGAAAATGATGTTTGGAATCATATCAGAATGTACAGATGACTTTATTCAGCATTATGAAGAGAAGGTCAAAAATTCAGACAAATTAATTATAGACTGTAAAGACTCGTACACGCGATTTACAGTCGATGGAATTTGTTCGGCAGTTTTGGGCATTAAAAGTGATTGCGTTAAGAATGAAGACAGTGAAATTTTTAAATTTTCTAAGCTGGTTTTGGACTTTGGGTTTTGGTTCATTTTTAAATTCTTCCTGCACATGCTTGCTCGTCGAATTTACGTCTTTTTTGGATTTCAATTCATCAGAAAAGAAGTTTCCGACTTCTTCTACAATGCAATCGTCAAAGTGATGAAGGAACGTGAGCAGAATGGAATCTTCCGTCCCGATGTCATTCAGCTGCTCATGCAAGCCAAAAAGGGTCAACTTAAAGTGCAAGACAAGGAAAATGAAGTCAACGATGCTGAATTGTCGAACTTCTCAGCTAATATTGAGTATGATGTGAATGCAAAGAACAAGAAAATGACTCATTGGACTGATGAGCATTACATGGCACAAGGATTTATCTTTTTCTTAGCTGGATTGGAAACTACGAATGTATTGCTGCAAGTGACAACTTTTTACTTAGCTAAGAATAAGGATGTCCAGCAAAAGTTGATTAAAGAAGTTGATGAAGTAGTTGCAAGCCTTGAAGGAGATCAAGTCACATATGAAGCACTCCACAAGATGAAGTACTTTGATATGGTTATCTGTGAGGCACTTAGAATCAGTGCTCCAGCTGAACATGCAACAAGAGAATGTGGTAAGGATTATAACCTTAAATTAGATAATGGGAAGACTATTAAGATGAAGAAAGGAGATATGCTAGCTATTCCGATTCGAGCTATTCATCATGATGAGAAATACTTTGAGGATTCTGAGAAGTTTGATCCTGAAAGGTTCAGTGATGAGAGGAAGGGATCAATTGTTGATGGATCTTATATTCCATTTGGATTTGGTCCTAGGGTGAGTTTTGGTGTTGTAATTTAGCTTTTTAGAGTCCAATGGGGTTCAAAGCCTCTTCACATCACTAGGCTACATGATTTAACTGATTGTAGCTTTACCTTAAATTATTTATCATCCACAGGTCTGCATCGGATCCCGTTTTGCATTAGTTGAAGCCAAATTGCTGCTTTTTAATATTTTGAGGAAATTTACATTTGATGTTTGTGACAAGACACCTGAAAAGTTCGAATTCAAACCAATTATGCGACATTTTGAGCTTAAACATTTGATTTATGTTGAGTTGAAATTGAGAAATTAATTTGAAAATGTTTTATGAATATTGAGTGTCTATTTGTGTATTTAATCAATGAGCCGAACACTGTTTGAGCGCTTAGACCTTCTCTGTCTTACGACTGCATTAAAATAAAATCATTTTGTTATTGTTTTCATATTTTTATTAATTTTTTAACATTTATTATTTGAATAGTACATTAGTTTATTCCGGATGATCACGTTTCTTATGATTTCTGAGTGAATCTCTCTTTGCATAACTTCTATTGCATATCTCACAACTAAAAGCCTTAATTCCTGTATGAACATGCATATGCTGTTGAAACAAGAACAGCTTTGAGAATCCTTTACCGCAAACCTAGTAAACATGATTAAAAAACGTTAAAAAATTATCAAAATTATTAAGAAAACTTCAACTTACAGCACAAGTATGAGCCTTCTTCTCTTTATGAATAATAATATGTGACTGATAAGCCTTCAAATTAGGACAAACTTTAGCACAAATTTCACATAATCTTGGCGCTTCCTTCTTTTCCCTCTGATGTTCCTTAACATGCTCCAACAAATCCAAATGCGACTGAAACTTTTCATTACAATGCGTACATCTATAAACACAATCACGCTTGACAATTCTCTGATGTGCTGACTCCATATGAGCCTCAAGATCAAACTGATGATTGTATTCCTTAGCACAGACTTCACACATGTACTTCTCTTTTGGTCGATGCGATGACATGTGATTGTAGAGAGACTTTTTATTAAGGAACGTTTTTCCACATTCTTTACAGTTGCTTTGCTCGTTGTGACAGATGCGCGACTTCATGTGATCAGTTAAGGCTTCAAAATTTGTGAATTTTTCACGACATTTTGCACATGAGAAGGCGATTGGAGCTTCGATGATGATTTCTTTGCAGTCAAATGATGTCTGGAATTGACAGTTTAATGGAAAATATAATAATAAAGGTTTTAAAGCTATCAACTTATGACTACAAATCTATTGCTTTAATTGAACAATCTATCTAACTTCAATAATTCTAATCAAAGTTCAATCTGGTACTTAAGGATGACAATCTAGTACTTAGAGATGACAATCTAGTACTTAAATATGACAATCTAGTACTTAAAGATAACGATCGTGTACTTAAAGGTGCCAATCTAGTAATTAAGGACGACCATCTAGTACATAAAGATAACAATCTAGTACTTAAAGGTGGCAATTTATTACTTAATGATGACAATCTGGTACTAAAGGATGAAAATCTAGTACCTAAAATTTTTGTTCTAGTATTTAAGTTTGGCAATCTAGTACTTCAATTTGTCAATCTGTCAGGTTTAAAAATCTAGTATTTAAACTAAAAAATAAATTTTCTAAAAGTTAATTTAACTCCTTACATTATTAGTGCTCTTTTCCTTTGGTGTAGCTACAGCTTTCTTCTTCTTGGCACTTCCACTGGCTCTGGCCTTACTGATGTTTCTAGTTCCTTTCTTTTTCTTTGACGCTGGTTCATAATTGTCATCTGACAAATCTTCATCATCCTCTAAAAATTCCTCGTCATCTTCACTTTCTGGCTTTTCTACATGAAATTCTTCATCCGAAGATCCATCGACATCATATACCTCGTCATTATCTTCATGCAGTTCCTCCAACTCCTCAAGTAAGTCTTCATGTTTTGTTTGTTTTGGTTCAATTGTCTGGTTAATTGCACTGACCTTCTTGATACTTATTGTTCCTACTTTTTGGACTTTTTCTAGTGCTTCACTTGTTGATAAGGATTTTGTGCTTACGATCTTTAAGCTTGATTGAGTCTTTCTTGATGATCTCGTTCCTTTAAATTTAATCTGAACTTCTAAAATTTTCTGAATAAAATCGAATGAAATTTTTGCTTTTCCATAACACAACTGACAAACACTCGATGGATATTGTGGCTCTGCTGTAATGCTAATTTCTGGAACATATTCGATGAATTTCTTTACAATTTCATCAGATATCGATGATATTAGCTTTGTTGTGGATGAATAGCAAAATCTACAATTATTTGCTGACATTTTTAATGACAAATTCTAAATTTAATTTCAATGTTTACGTTTTTTGACTAAAAGTCGGTTTCAAAATGCGAAATAAGAGAGAAGTAAAGTTGTGGTCGTGCTCGGAGAGAGAAGTTTGTGTACGTGCAGAAATCAGGTAAAGTTGAGTGTCGAAAAGTTTCTTTGATGGGCGGGAAACTTTAAAAATAGAAATAATAAAATAATAAATAGTTTTTAAAAACTAAAGTTTCTGAATTTAGATAATTTGACTTTGTAACTTCAGAAATTTAACTTATTTGAAGAAGTTATTACTACATTAGATTTTTTTTTGACAGTGGAGCAAAGTTTCACTGTAAGTGTGTATTACCATTTTGAATAATTGATTAGGTTTTGCTTCGATTATCCAATAAGTTTAGTTTCGATTATCCGACTAGGTTTGGTTCAATTATCCGACTAGGTTTACCTTCGATTATCCGACAAAGTTGAGCTTCGATTATTAGGCTAGGTTCAGCTTCGATTATACGACTAGTTTTTAGTTCAATTATTCGACTAGTTTTAGCTTCGATTATCCGACTAGATTTATGTTCGATTATCCGACTAGGTTTATCTTCGATTATCCGTCTAGGTTCAGCTTCGATTATTCGGGTAGGTTCAACATCGATTATCCGACTAGATTTATGTTCGATTATCCGACTAGGTTTATCTTCGATTATCCGTCTAGGTTCAGCTTCGATTATCTGACTAAGTATATCTTCGATTATCCGTCTAGGTTCAGCTTCGATTATCTGACTAGATTTAACATTAACTTTAAATATTTATCAATAATTCAAAACTTTTAATTGACAATAAAAACTGTAAACTCTTCAAAAAAATTAACACGCAATAAATCCAGCAGCATTTCCACATGATCTCAACAATCTCATTCCAACCGTCAATTTAAATCCATAAAACCAAATGAAAACAGTCATCGACACGACCACATTGAAAGAATTTCCATCGACACAAACACAAAGAAAGTGCCAAAGGGGTCAACAGCAAACGACGAATCTTCACTATTTTAAACAGGGGTATTCGGATGTAAGTAATTCGTAGTGTCACAAATTTTTTTCTCAATTTTCGTCATTTCTTGTGAATAATAAGCATTGATTTATCATAATTTACCAAAACTAGTCATAAGTACATCACAAAAGTCTCGAGTTCGGGCGAAAATTATCGAATTGCAAGGTGAAAATTAGGAAAATAAGTGGAAGTGAAAAAAGTGTGCGACGCCATGTTGATTTTGATGAAAATTTTCCGAATTTTGTAATAAATCGCCGATGATCTAATATGTGACGTGTGACAATGCTCATAATTGTTTGCATCCAAGCTGCACTCGTTAAATTATGAATGAAAATGTGACGGAAAAATTCGTCAAAGTGTAAAAATTGTGAGAAAAAGATTTACATCGAGTGCAGTTGTGAACGTCATTTTTAGTGAATTTTCGGCAAATTTTCAATCAAATCGAGCTAAAACTCACAAAAGTTTAACAAATTCCATCAAAAAAGTGCAAAAATTTCTCAAAAATGTGCAAAATATTGAAAATTTAAGCAAAATTTCTTTGTTTTTGTTGAAAAAAATGTGCCCGATTCATGGATTTATTTTTTCCAGCTGACACATTCAATTGTGGATGAGATTCACATGACATGCCGTCAGTGATGGAATCAAAAATGCAAAAAAATAAACTTTTTTTTCTGTATTAATCCACGATCAGCATGGCAAAAAAAAATTTTTTTTTCTCTCTATTTTATTTGTGAATGTGTAAAATATAATTTGAATGAACAAGAAATCTGTGCATGTGTAGGACATAGAATCATATGTGTCTTATGTAGTATCGTGAGGTGATTTTGTCAGGTTTTTGAAGATTTTGGATATGAATTGTGGAGCTGATGAGGATATGTTTTGGTATTTTTTACAATGTTTTGAGGTACTGCTGGCATTGATGTTGATTAGGGTGTCATAGCTAGCATGTTAAGTATGAAATTGTGTATTTAATTGACTGAGCTTATCATCCTTTTGTGGATCCTGTTTTGGGAAATTCCTTATAGATCACTAGTATCTAATTGCTGACTTTAATCTCATTTTTTTTTTGACAATTTATAAAAAAATTGTTTACCGATTTTTTAATTTTCTTAAAATTTTCTGTTTTGTGATTTTTTTTATCATGTTCATTGATCAACTTCTGATTGTATTGTTAGCACGCTTTAAATACTATTAAGAAGTCAACCTCAAATCTGATTCTTGTTCTCACAAATAAGTGAGCTTCAAATTATTTTCCTAGAGCCTAGACATTTACTCAATCAGCTTCAAAGCTGAATTATCCTATATAGAATCAGTAAGTTGTCAAGCTAAGAGCTTGAGATAGCGCTTTCATAGCTTCATGCTTTATTGTTCTTAATTATCTGCCAGTTAAGCTGGTTTTGGAAGCTTTAATCTCATAATACCAAATTTGCTCGACTAGATATTACTAATTGCATCTCTTGCATACTAAGCGCATGCTACTCTATTAAAAACCAGAAATTGATGATGATGAAGATGTCCTTTGAAAAGTGAAGCCTTTGAATCTAACACGATTGCTAGCTAAAGCCATCTGTTGAGTTAATAACCCTGCTGAGCCGCTTCTTTACAAATAGACGAATGCCAAATGTCAAATTATTTCGCACAAAATTCCCCAAAGGATATCCATTTCACATCTTCCGTCCACATTCTCATTTCGCGAAAGTTTTGTTTTCCTTTCTTTTTATGACTTTTGCTTTTAATTTAATATGCAAAAATTTCTTGCGTATTTTCTGAAATAATTTTCGCACAAAGTCACTGCAAGAAGTAAAAAATGCGGGACATAAGATTGATAAGATGATGCAGAATGACAATTATTGAAGAGATACTTCAAATCAGGAGCAACAATATTGCAAGATATAATTTTGGAATGAAAGAATTTTTGAATGTCATTTTTGTAAGATTGAAAAGATAATTTATAATTTTTTGAATGCAAAACTTTAAAAAAATATTACTTTAAATCAGTGGTGGACAACCTTTTTAATGCTACGGCACACTTGATGGTAAGCAAAGACCAAAACCGCAAACAGCATGCAGCTCGTAAAATATCCCAATTTTTTTTTCAAAGCTCATTGGTGTGCCACGGCACATGGGTTGGACATCACTGCCCTAAATTGCTCATTGTCACCGCAAAAAAAATAATATTTTTTTTAATTTCCGCAAATAAATTTCTCAATTTAATTCATTTTTAAACTTTACAATCGTGTTCGGTGTTGACAATTTTTTTGATAATAATTTTTATGATAGTAGGCTGCAATTGTATTAATGTCACATTATATAAAATTGATATCAATGAAATTATTTGAAACTTAATGACTTTGATGTTATTATTATCGCAGTTAATGATTTTTGTGGGAAAATTTATTGAATTGTCAATTTTTTTGTTTATGAATTTTGAATATTTAAATTTTTTTAATTTAGAAATTTTTCCAATAATTACGTTAAGATTTAAAATTTTTGAAATTTTAACTTTTTGATTTGAAATCATACGGCCGATTTCACCAAGGTGGATAATCCTCATTTTCGGATTATCTATTTCTTTGATATGAGAAAAATCCAAATAATTTTTTTCTGATGTAGAATTACTTGTTCAGTAATGATCAAACGAGTTTGAGAAAAAATCTTTTTATTGTAAAGTGAATATAGCGAAAAAATAATTTTAGTATATGGATTATCCTAGGATAATCCTGAAGATTATCCCAATTTTCAATCTTGGGGGGACCCAGTTTTAACATTTTGGATTAATTATGTGGATAATCCTAGGATAATCTTTTTTTGTGAAATCCATTGTCAAAAAATTATTTTTTTCAAATCCATTTTTTCTGATTCACCGTACAATTTTAATTTTAATTTATTTTTAATATTTTTTTTCAAAATTTCTCAACTAATAAAAAGAAACTCAACTTTAATAAATCATCTCAAAATCCACTTTTATTCCCTTTAAAACTTGCTAATCAGGTCATCATCACCACACACTTCTCACATTTGTTCTTCCTCAATCCTCTTAATCTTCTTGTTCGATTCCACTTAATTCCTTCAATCATTACTTCATCATATTGCTCATAAATATCACTTAGTTTTCTCAAATGTTAAGGTCAATTGGTTTGTTTCATGTGTGAATAGATTTGTATGATAATTAGGATGATGCTTTGGAGTGACTTTTCTCGAGTGTTTTTGTGTATGGCTGTCTTGTGTCTACAGTTCTGTAGCCGGTATGATTGAGTTTGTATGAAAAGTCAGAATCTTTATAAACTATGCATGTCAATATTATTGTTACCTCTTGCACATGCTTTTTGTACTTTAAGGGATTTTGGTAGTCAATCCTATGAATATTCTCAAGAATACCCAAGGTACCGACTCTGCTGTCAATAGAAAACAAATTATTGACAATACAATGTTAAACACAATTAAATTCGATTGAAAAAATAATGAAAATTGAGAAAAATATTATAAACATTTAAACTAAGTCAAATTCTCATAACTTTTGACCAATCAGTCATCACACATTAACTTATCAACTTTTTTCCCATTCTTTATACTTTTAGGAAAATTCATCACAAAAAGTTTAAAAAAAATTCATTAAAAACGTTTTTTGTTGAAGAAAGTTCTTTAGATTAAAGACAATCGTCGCAATTTGAAGGTCAGGCTACATAAAAGAAGATTAATTAAACAATTGACGTGTGTGTGCAGAAGAAGAAAAGAAGCTATTCGTAACTGAAAGAGGTGAGAAAATTGAAATTTGATATGAAAAGAAGGAACATTTTGACCAGAATTAATGAGCTATTGCTTGTGGGTTTTTTTTTGATAGCTGGATGCTGCCAGAATTTTACTGTTATGGCTGCATTCTGTTATCACCTTGCTTTCATAGCTGAATTCTTTCAAAACAACGCTTGCATGTCTAATTTCTGTCAGAATGTTTTTATTATGGCTAAGTTGAGCCAGAATCTTTTTATTATGGCTGAGTTGAGACACAATCAAGTTATTGTGACTGAGTTGAGCCAGAATCTAGTTATTAAGGCTAAGTTGAGCCAGAATCTTTTTATTATGGCTGAGTTGAGCCAGAATCTAGTTTTTATTGCTGAGTTGAGACACAATCAAGTTATTGTGACTGAGTTGAGCCAAAATCTAGTTATTAAGGCTAAGTTGAGCCAGAATCTTTTTATTATGGCTGAGTTGAGCCAGAATCTAGTGTTTATGGCTGAGTCGAGACACAATCAAGTTATTATGACTGAGTAGAGCCAGAATCTAGTTCTTGTGGCTGAGTTTGTTACGGCTGATTTAAAACTGCAAAAACTAATGTTAAAATCTATCTCATTTAATTTTAGCGTCTTTTTGGTCAAAAATAATCGTTTGATAAAATTCAAATCTAAAAAAATCCAGTTAAAAAAACTCACAGAAACTAATAATGACGGAATCAATTAAATTCGGTCCAGAATGGCTTCGCAATAGCGTTGCCAATGTTATAACACCACCGCAACAGCAAAATCAACAGCATCAACAGCCACAATCACCATCTTCGGATAGTATCATAAGTCGTCCCGTACTATCCGATCATCGTTATGGGCGCGAAGAAATGTTGAGTCTGTGCGATAAAACGGCACGTTTGCCTGAAGCTCTGCCAAGATTTCGACGTCTATTCGTTGCTGATTGGCAAATGCCTTTAGCATTACAGCCAAATAATGATGATGAACAGATTGGATCACGTGGACTGGGCGGAACGGGTACACCACCATGGGGTGGTACTCACATTCGTCCTTTGATGCCAGCAATGGGTGGTCGTGGGACAGGGATCATACGAGGTGGTGCTATAGAAAGAGGACGTGGTAGAGGACGAGGTCTATATCATGGCACTGGCTACACACGATCAACGTCACTTTACGATGAGGAGGGAAGACGATGGTTAGATCGTAATGGTACGGAAGGTACGACTGAATGGAGTGGTGGTAATGCTGTAAGTCCTCGTAAGGAAGGATTCTCAAGGAATTCTCTTGAGAGTTGGAGGAAAGGAACGAGAGAGGAGAATGAAGAAGGTTGGAGGAGTAATAGTAATGGAACTACGGCATCGACTGGACAACCGGCACGGGATAAATGGAGTAAGTATTTAAAAAGTGCTCTAGACACTCTTAATTAAAAGTGATTTTCTTACTTACAATAATAAAATTTTCTAGCACGATCAACTAGCTGGCGAGACGGAACAAACGACAATGGTCTATCAAATGATATTGATCGAGCGAATGGTCCGTCGCAACCATCAAATCATCAAAATTCATCGTCACCAAACAGCGGTGAGAGTGGGGGTGGTGGAAATGGAACAATGGTCAATTCTTCAATGGCTCCAACAAAACCGCAAGCGTCTTACAAAAAGTCATGGGATGATGACAGTAATCTACCGGAGTGGGCAACAGAATCCTTTGATTATGGCGGGACGTTTGACGCGACAGGTGCATTTCATGATAGTGAGCGGGTTAGTCATGAGGACGATAAAATCAACGAGAATATACAGAAGGCTATTAACATGAAAAAGCAACAACAGTTGCAACAACAGCAATTGCAACAACAACAATTACAGCAACAGCAACTACAACAGCAGCAACTAGTTGAACCACCAGCGATAGAAGAACCGACCAAACTAGAGGAGTCGCCTCCACCGCCATCGAAATTTATGGACTTCCTAAAAGAAGAGTCAACGAAACTGAAGGACGAAATTCAAATTGTAGCACCCGAACCGTCATCATTACCACCACCATCAATTCCAAGTAATAATAGCAATCCTTCGTCAGCGCCTATCGCTCAAATGGACAAAATGGTTGAAAACTTTGTGGCACATTTAATTATGGACGATGATACGAGTAGTGGAAGTGCAGCTGTAAAACAGCCGCTTGCACCACAAATTGAATGGTTTTATCGTGATCCGCAGGGTGATACTCAAGGTCCATTTTCATCGAATGATATGTCTGAATGGTACAAAGCTGGCTACTTCCAGGAATCACTTATGGTAAGACGATCTCTTGACACAACATTCGTGCCACTAGGACATCTTGTAAAAATTTTCGGTGTGTCAAGGCCATTCATATCAGCATCACTTGATGGCGGTCCACCAATTCCACCTGTCATTCATCCCGAAATTATTGATCCATTTAGGATGCAACGGATGATGACACAACCGACACCTCCATTGCCAACTCCACAACCGACACCCGATGTAAATAATTGGAGTATGATGACAACCGAACAGCGAATGTTTCTCATGCAATTGGCCCATCAGCGACCTCCACAAGCGCCACAAATTGATCCATTTAATGTTATGAAGCCACCACCTCAGCCACAAGCACCACCACAACAACCGCAACAATCACAACAGCAACAGTCAACGCCTTTAGATTTGAGACGTTTGATGAGCGGAAATGATTTCTTTCAAACAACAGCACCGCCACCCGTAGTGCCACAAACGACACAAAATGAACCCGATCCTATACAGCAACTGATTATGCAATTGCAAATGCAACAAAAGACTGGCGGCGATGCCGCACAACAATGGATTAAATCATCACAACAGCAACAACAACAACAGCAGCAGCAACAGAATCAATCACAACAACCAAATGTCATGATGTCTGGAGTGAATAATGGTAATGGTTCGTTAGATTTGAGCTCACTGACTGCCATGCAAGGCGGACAATCTTCAGTTGGAAGTCAGCAGCAAGTGAATCAACAAGGACCGTCGAGTGTTGGGAATTCGGTTAGTATTGAGGTCTTACGCTAATCAGTTTTAGGTTCTAATTATGAATTAATTCTTTAGATGGTCCAGAACACGTCGTCAACCCATTGGAATGCAACGCCACTTCCCATTTGGGAGATGACAGGTTCAGCTCAAAAGGAACAAAATCAGCAGTCACTTCAACAACAACAAACGTTGCAAGAAATTCAGCAACAAATGCGTCAACATCAACAACATCAGCAACAACATCATCTCCAACAACAGCAACAACTTCAACAACAGCATCAAAATCAATCGGAACCTGATATTTTACAAAATGGTCTCATGGACGATCCATCGAATCAAATGCAAATGCAAAAAGTGGAGTCAAAGAAGAAGAAAAAGGAATCGCTCACTGGAAAGGAGCATCAACAGCAGCTGCTTCAACAATTGCAGAATGCACAATTAAAGGAGCAACAGGCAAAAGAGAAGCAGAAGCAAAAGGATGCAGAAAAGCAAAAGAAAGCAAATGAGAAGCAAAAGAAGGAAGAAAAAACAACTCAGCCAGCAGCACCGGCTCCATGGGTTGGTATGCAAAATATTAGTGGAACAAGTCTCTCAAAGATTCAAAAGACCGAAGCTCAACGCCGTCAGCATGAAATTGCAGCCCAAAAAGAGCGTGAACATCAGAAAATCGAAATTTTATCAAAAATGGAAATTCGCGATGTCAAGTGGAACTTGCAAATGCCGCCGGCGGCACAGGTTAAGTCACTCGACGAAATTCAAGCTGAGGAACAAAATGCTTTAGTACGCGAAGCAGCAATCGCGAAACGTGAAAAGAAGGAAATTGTTCAGGTTGTTGGGGATATTTGGAATTCAGGTGCTCACTCGATGGCCTGGCAACAGCCAAAGACATGGAGCGGTGCACAAAGCAATGCTGGATTCTGGGAGGAACCAACAAAACCAGCTGTAGTCCCTATGAAACAGCCACAAATGCTCAGCAAAAGTCAAACAATGGCGACAATAACTACTGCTAAAAAGCAACAGCAACAGCAGCAACAACAAATGATTCAACAACCACAACAACAACAGCAAATGATGCAGCAGCAGCAACAGCAACAACAACAAAAGAAAATTGAAAGAAATGATAAAAGGACTGTTAAGGTTGAGAAGAAGAAGGATGATAATAATAATGAATTCACTATGTGGTGTACACGTACGTTGAGTGCTATGAATGGAAATGTTGATGGTAAGTTGACTAGATCTTTGGGACTTTTGGATTTAATATTGAGTAAAGAATGGTTTCGACTAGGAATTGACAATTGGTATTGCCTAAAAGCAGGTCTTTAGGATCTATAGGAACTTTTGGAATGAGCGGGGCTTCAATCTACCCGAATGGCACAGGTCGATCAAAAATCCGGTACCAAGCCGGTGTGACTCTGGCATGGCGTTAGATTTAAATCGAAGCTAGAGTCATGTCAGCTTTGTGCCGGATTCTAATTCTTTTAACAGACTTGTGCTGTTCGGGCTATTGAATAAGATCGATTTTAGACTATGGAATGGTTTACAGGTTGGTCTAGTGCATGACATATGAAAACCTATAGAATACTAGGGAGACTATATCCCGAGCAAAACTTTAAGATAAACCTAGTCTAGATCATAAACACTTATTTTATTTATACAACTCTTTTTTATCAATTTTCTCATTTACTCCCTTTAGTTCCAACATTTGTGAGCTTCCTTCAAGATATTGAATCGCCATTTGAAGTAAAGGATTACATCAAAATGTACTTAGGTGAGTCTTTAGCAGTCGATTCTCAAATCCAATCTTTATTAACAATCCATAATTCTTTTTAGGTGAAGCTAAAGAATGTTCAGAATTTGCAAAACAATTTCTCGAGCGCCGCAGCAAGCAACGCATGCAACAACGTCTGCAAAATGCTCATATCGATGACATGTGCAGCCCAGCTCCGGCTATCAATCCTCAGGCCAACAATGACTTCCAAGAAGTCAAAGTAAGTAGACGATGGCGTTAGACAGACAAAATAGAACAAAAAAAAATTAGCTGTTGAAAGATTTGTTGAAGAAGGGTAATGGGGGAGAGGGGGGGGGGGGAAAGGATTGGGAGTAAAAAATTTGTGAAAAGAGCTAAGTTTGGGTAGATGTCTCGATTGCATCATAAGATTGAGGAAAAGATTGAAATTTTGGCTATTATAGCTTTTGTAGGTTCCAAATATTGTAAAAGAGGGGTCATTCAGAGGGGTCAATATGTTTCTTTGGGGACAGGGGAACTAGAAGAAGCTACAGAAATAAAACATGAGAAAAGTTAAAAATTTAAAAATGGAAAAGATGGATTAGCTGAACAATGAGACTGAAATATGTTGTGAGGGGGCGAAAATGTGGTAATATACTAGGAAGGGGGGAGGGTAGGGGGGGGGAAGTTAAAAATTAAAAATAATCGAAACTGATACTTAAATGAAGATTGAAGAGATTTTGAAGAAGAATAGTAATAAATGCAGCAAAAAATATTTAAAAGGGTCTGAAACTACGCATAAAAGGGGTCTAAAACTACGAAAACATTGTCTGACCACGGATTGATTCGCTGATATTACAAAACATAACTAAACTAATTGAATATCCATAGAAATTAAGCTTAGAATTGTATACTATCTGTTCAAATGAGTTGTGACTCATAAAATGATTGAATTTGGCGGGAATTCAGATAAACCACCAAAATTCGGTCAGTTTTATGAGCCACAACTGTTCAAAAGCTTTCTAACTTTTACGGCAGAACAAACAAAAAAAAATTCATTTTCATTCATTAAAAAAAATTCTCTGCATGAAAAATAATTGCATTTATCCCAATTAAAGACACATGATTAGCATAAGTCTTAGAGAATGTGCATCTAACAGAGCTAAAACAAATTTACCTCCCCACTCTCATTTTTGTCAATCAAATTTGCCTCACTTTTCATCAAACAAAAAAAAACTTCTCTTCTTCTCATTTTAGGGCAAGAACAAGAAAGTAAAGTCGAAGAAAGTTATGAAAGCTGTTGACAATCGTATCTTGGGCTTCACAGCAACAAGTGCACCCGACCGAATCAACGTCGGTGATCGTGATTATGGTGATGTCTAAAAATCATCTTGTCAAATTTCTTTTTTTTTGCCTAGCAAAATTCTCAAAAAAGAAAAGTTTTTTTATTTGAGAATTTTTTGTTTTTGAAAAAAAAAAATATTTTAAAAAAATATTCACGATTATTACAAAAGAAAAACTTATTAAATTGCAATTCAATTTTTATAAACAGATTCTAAAAAATTTTATATCAAATCGAGTTGCAAAAGTGCTGCACTTTTTTGTTGTGTTGTTTAATGATAAAATTTTTCATTTTTTTCTTTCTTCAATTTGAGGAAATTTTTATGAATTTTTTTGTGTTATTTTTGAGTAATTTTTTATTTGCAATTGCTGCCCATAATAAAAACACGTTGTTGACATCAAAAAGTGAGGAAATTCTGATTTTTTAACCATCCTAAATAGCTACTGTTGTGAGATTTAATTGGAATAAAAGACGATTAAGCAAGAATAGTTGATGAAAATGTAATTGAAGGAAATTTGGAGGATTTTCAGGGGAAATTGAATTTTTTTTGAGGTTATGTTTTTTTTGAAATTTAAATTGAATTCAAAATTTTAAACACAATTTGAAGTTTTTCATAAAACTGGAGAGATTTAATATCTCACAATTAAGTTGAGGTAAGGTTCGAAAAATTTAAGGTTAGGCTTAAAATTTTAAGGTTATAATTCAAACTATTGATGTATTTTCTCTAAAATTTCGAGGTTATAACAAACTTAAGCATATTATTTTCAATATAATTGAGGTTAAGTACTAGGTTTTGAGGTTATAATATCCCAAATCGACTAAAGCAATTCAACAGCTTTCTGCCTTAATTCTTCTTATAGTTGCTATATTTGAGGGGTTTGATGATATAAATGAGAAGAAGTAAGGTTGTATTCCCAAAATTGAGGTTATGTCTGCATCCATATGAGTTGATGAAACAAGACTTGAGTTTACGATTTCATAAGTTTAAATATCTTATTTTTGAGTTTAATCAAGAATGATTTAGGTGAAATCGGAAGAGTGAGGTTAGAATTCAAAAAGTGGGGTTATTTGAGACAATTGAGTGTTCTAGAAGGTCCTGAAAATCAAATATTAGATCAGTAACCTTAATAAGCATTAGAATTTTAATAAAATTATAAATTGATTTTATAACCTCAAATATTTTGAACTTAACCTCACACAGTATAAACTCAAAGTTTCAATTTTTCTCCTCAAAAATGAAATTTTAACCTCAAAACTTAAATTCGAACCTTAAAATTGAGACTCTAGCCTAAAATTCCAACATTTTAACCTCAAAATTTCATTTAAAATCTATAAAAAATGTTCCAAAATCCTCCAAAATTCCAACCCTTAAAATTCAAATGAATTACGAAAAAAATCTTGAGCAAAAATTATAATCTATGAGAAAAAAACTATGAAAAAAACTATGAAAAACTCTATTATGAAAAATCTAAAGGATATTTTTGACGAAATTATGAAGAAAAACATGAAGTTAAACATGAAATAAAATGAATTAAATGAGATGAAAAAAATAATTGTGGTGAATTAACAATCTGAAAAACTACTGAGAGAAAAGAAAATAAATAAATAAAAGAAGAACTTGAATATTGAAAAATTTATGAGAACAATAAAGAAATGAAAAAAAAATATGAAATGAAAATTTAAAAATGTGTTTTTAATTCTTTTTAATTGATTTTTCAGGTTATGTTAAGGTAAAGTTGACAAATTTAAAAGTTAAGTCAATTAAATTTGTTCGGAGGTAGTCAAATTTGAGGTTAGGTTAACAAAAGTTATAGTAAAAACATTATTTTTGAGGTTTACATCTCAATTTTAGAGGTTAACATCTCAATTTTTGAGGTTAACATCTCAATTTTTGAGGTTCAGATTTCAATTTTTGTGTTAGGTAGGGTGACCATCTGCGTAGTTTTACAACGGACAGTCCTGTATTTCAAAACCCTGTCCTGTATAAATTTGAAAACTTTGTTCCAGATCCTGTATTTTTTTCACGAAAATTTCCGTTAATTTTCGAATTTTACTCTATGTCCTGTATTTTTCGAAAAAATTTACCAAAAGTCCTGTATTTTCATGAAAATTAGATGGTAACCCTAGTGTTAGGTTAGGTTTGGATCTCAGTTTTAGGTTATGTCATCATTTCTCGACGTTACGTAATTCAAATTTCTAATTTTCTGGTTTAAAACAATTTAAAACTTTTCAAAAAAAATTCTTTTATTCAAAAATTCCAAAACGTCCATAAAAAAATGTGCGAAAATGTCATAAAAATGAACAACAGCTAACAAAAATGCAATAACAACTAAAATGCTTCAAATAAAATGCCAGCATTAGCTTCTACTGATCCTTGATTGAGAATATATTCCCATTTGTTCCAATGCAAGCACTGAATGATTCTTCTGCAATATGCAGATCCTTATGAGGTGGAAGTGCTCCCTTGTGGAAGGATTCAATTCCTGATTTTAAACAATAAATTGCTTTTGAGACGTCTTCAGCCTAAAATTTAAAAAATATTATTAAATTTTTTTGCTGAGAATAGTAGTTTTAAAACTGAGCGTTTAAATAGTAGCTTTAAAGCTGAGCATCAAATTAGTAAATTTGAAGCTCAGCGTCCAAATAGTAGCTTTAAAGCCTGAGCATCAAAATATTAACTTTGAAGCAGAGCGTCAAAATAGTAGCTTTAAAGCTGAGCATCAAAATAGAAACTTTGAAGCTGAGCGTCAAAAAAGTAGCTTTGAAGCTGAGCGTTAAAATAGTAGCTTTAAAGCTGAGCATCAAATTAGTAACTTTAAAGCTGAGCGTCAAAATTGTTACTTTAAAGCTGAGTGTTAAAATAGTAGCTTTAAAGCTGAGCATCAAAATAGTAACTTTGAAGCTGAGCGTCAAAAAAGTAGCTTTGAAGCTGAGCGTTAAAATAGTAGCTTTAAAGCTGAGCATCAAATTAGTAACTTTAAAGCTGAGCGTCAAAATTGTTACTTTAAAGCTGAATGTTAAAATAGTAGCTTTAAAGCTGAGCATCAAAATAGTAACTTTGAAGCTGAGCGTCAAAAAAGTAACTTTTAAACTGAGAGTTAAAATAATAACTTTAAAGCTGAGCATCAAAATAGTAACTTTGAAGCTGAGCGTCAAAATAGTAGCTTTAAAGCTGAGCATCAAAACAGTAACTTTGGTAATAATTAATCCATAATTTACCTCCATAGCTTCAGCTGCATCATAAAACTGATTTTCAGCCTCATCAATAAATCCCATTTGGACCTGCAATGACACAACATTCTTACACTTTGGGCACTTGACGTTCTTATTACGATCTTGTGGATATGGAAGGAATCCATCACATCCATCAGTTGAGCACTTGATTCTTGACTTGTTACTCATTCTTTCATAAACTGGCCAGTTTTCCTTGCACGGCTTACATGCACACTTAAACCAATATCTTGATGCTAAGCTTCTTTGTCTCTCTTTAAGTGACATTTTTGTGAAAATTGGTCCATAATTTTCAGCTACAACTTCATTATCAGCATGTGGTCTGATTGTATTAAGGATCAAAGTATCTCCACTAAAATATCTTGTAATGCTCGGGTAGCATTCATGATTAAACATCGCACCGACTTCATAGATTCCAACACCAATGTAGTTTAGCTTAGATTTTGAGAATAAATGTCCAGTCGTGAGCTTCTCGTAGATTTCATGAGCATTAAACTGCAATGACTGCAAATATGCAAAGATTAATCCACCAATTTTCATCTCATTTGGTGTCGGTTCTGCTGATTCCGTGGTTCGACGTCCAAAAAATTCAGATTTCTGAAGAACACGAAGTAAAAAGGTTGACATAAGGCAGCGTCTGAAGAAGTCTTCAAGATTCCTCATCGAGTCATGAGAACAAAATATTTTCTTTACATTTTCACCTTCTTCGAGTGCTTTTTCAGGTGTTCCTTGTTTCATAATGATCCTAAGTGCGATATGGCATAAAATTGACATTCCAGACCCAATCAGCAAATCCAAGTACTTGCATTCAAACTTATGATAAGTCGACAACGCAGCATCGCGGCATTCAACTGAACAGAATGCAATTGAAGCACAGCTGGTGCATCCGATTGGAGCAATAAGTCGTACAAAGCAGTGATAACAGTGAGTTCCAAAGTTCTTAGGATATAAACAAGCTCCAAGTGCCTTCTCAACTAAGACTGTCTCACCAACTTGAATTTCACCATTGGCAACAAAATATCGACCTGCATCTGGTGATTCTTGAAGTTTGATGCATGTTGATGTGCAGCGCTCTAGTTTTGATGACTTTGATGGATGTTCTTTGAGGGGTGGAAGGCGTTTTTGGGAATCTTGGAAAGGTTTGATGTCACCAGATTTTATTTTTGATTTGAGTGCATCAACTTCACGGATAAGTACATCACGACGGAAGTCGTCAGCTATTAACTTGTGGTAAAGGTTGATTGAGATGTCAGCCTTTTTGTCTTCGTTGATCACTGGAAGGATTTTTAAGGAACGGTTAAAAATCTTTTGATTGTAAAAACTCAAACTGATTTTTGGACAAAGTGTAAAGGCACCTGAATATCTTTTGACACATTGTGAAGACACCTGATTTTTTGAAATTTATTGTAAAAGCTACTGAACATTTTTGGCTCATTGTGAAACACCTGAATTTAATTAATATAGAGTAAAAGCAATGCTTACAAGCATAAACCTTAGACAACTTTGCGTAATATTCTGCATTAGTTTTGACCGGAAGTCCACATTTGACAGCTAGTTGAAGATCTTTTAAAGCATAAACTCCATTATTCATTCTATAAAAAACCTCAGCTCGTTGTAGTAAAGCCAATGCTAATGTTAAGCCATTGTCGATGTCTCTGTCGTCATCTACAAATTTAAGTTTAAAGAACTAAGAGTTTACGATCCCAAAAATCACATCCATACCCTTCATCGGAGCTCTCATGACGGCCTGACTAGCCAAAATTAAGACTTTATCCAAAGGCACCTGACCACGACCCTCGTCATAAGCCTTCACTAATTTAAGAACCTGTTCTCGCTTCTGCCATGAAAACATTGAGTCTTTCTTCCTAAACACCTCAGCGACATGCTCAAGAGTACCGAGAATCTCCCAAGAGACTGTCGGATCGTTGTAGAGAAACTGAATTTTTTCATAATCGCTCTCACATTTTGCAAAATAATTTTTCAGCCAATCTTGAAATTCTTGATCAGATTTGAAGCTATTGATAACAGTAAAGCAGAAACTTGTGAAGAATCCATGCTCGTTGGATTGAATTGTCTTTGCGCTGCATTTTTCACGGAAAATCTTGTCAATATCCTCAAAATTACTCATTCTGTGATAGTGAAAATTAGAAAAAAATGTGCAATTGACGAGGTAAAAATAACGCGTGACCGATCGAAAGTAAAAATTCTAACTGAGATGAGATGAAAGATTCACGGTAAAAACTAAAAATAAAACGAGTGAACGAAACATTTTTTCGGTGTGAGAAGAGAAAAAATAAATAAAAATAAGAAAATTTGAGAAAATGCGTAAAAGAAAATGCAAGAAAAAAACATGAGGAAGAAAAATTGTTTTTGTTTACTTTATTTTGAGAGCATGTTGCTTATGAATTGGTGCAAAATGATATTTCAGAGGTTCTCAAACTAAGTGCCACGGCATGATGAAATTTTGTGCATAAAAGCTCAATTACTTCATAATTTAACTTAACAGTTAAGACTTAACCTCAAAAATTGGCAACCTAACCTCAAAAATTTTAACAAAACCGTAATTTTTTAAGCATAACCTCAAAAATCGATAGAAGCTTATAATTTTCAGACATACATTAAAAATTTCAAACTTAACCTCAAAAGTTTTCAAAAACCTCAAAAACTTTAAAAAACCTCAAAAATTTGATACTTAACCTTAAAATTTTTAAATTTTAAAATTTTTTTTAAAATATCTCAATAAAGTCCAAATTTTTTAACTTTGTTGGTTAAAATCAATTAATTTATTTAAAATGCGATTAAAAATACAATTTCTTTAAAAATTTAACAATAAAGTTTGAATCTTCAGAATCACTTCGACCCCCACGTCTTCATTCCAACCATCTTAATCAACTTTCCAGGATCACCATTGAACATCTTTTCATCCAGCCATGGCATCATCCTTGACTTCATGTGCCAAAATGCCTTCTTCTTCATGCCATAAAGATCAAATCGACTTCCATAAAAGAAAAGTTCAACTGCATTTTGGTCATTAACGGATTCAGTGACTTTTGCAGCTGCAATTTCTTTGAGTGATTCCATTGGTCTGCAACATGATTCGATGATGCTCAGGAGCTGCTCAATTTTAAAGCGGGAATCATCAGCATCGTAAAGTGCATTAATGTGCTGATTTTCACTAAAATTTGCCTGCTTTAAATTTGATATTGGATCTAAAATTCTCGGTCCAATTGAGTGGATTAAGTTGCAGCTAAAGTCAATGAACTCAATGTTTGGCGTGTATTCAAATAAGTCACTGCCTAGATGAGTTAATCGATTGTTGACAATTCCAAGATACTTTAATTTTGGATAAAACTTTAAATCCTCTTTCGTCAGTTCCTTCAAATTGCAAGAAATCAGCTCAATAACAGTCAAATTTGGATAAAATTTTGTCAAATTTCTCGGAAATGTTTTAATTTTGCACGACTCGAAAGTCATTGAGACAACATCGTTGTCAGTTCTGTGAACTTTATGCTCGCCAAGGAATTTTTTAATTTGTTGTGGATCTGAAATTTCTATGTTGTTGACGAAGCACTTGTAAGCTACAAAGTCGTCAGAAAACTCACATAAAACTTCCATTTTTGACTTTTTGTTTTAAATTTTCAAATGAAGTCTTTACAAACAGATCCTTTTGATCAGCCTGCAAATTGAAGACTGACTCTGAAAAAGTTTTGTAATTATTTAAATATTTATTCAGGCTTTCCAAGGCTACCTAATCAAAAGTTTCCGAATTGATAAGAAAGTTTAAAAAAATATTAGTTTCAAGATTTAAAAATAAATTGAGATTGTAAATTGTGCAATTATTTAGGCTTAAACATACACAAACAGCACACCTTAAATGGCAAACTCATCAAATAGTGATGACAGTCCGGCGTAAAGGCTAGCGAAGAGCTAGAATTTCACATCGGTCTGGTTTCACTATTTTGAGACTTTTTAACGCATTTTTGAAACTTGTTTTTTTAAAAGGTAGCTTAATAATGCATTTTGTTCGGCTGTTCGGCTGCTCGGGCGAAGAAAAACTTTTTAATTAGACATCGTAGAGAGCTCGCGTTTGTTTTATTATCTCCATTACTATCGATTTATTGGCCCATCAAATGCTTAAAAGTCTTGAAGCACTCTATTTATGCTATAATTATTGAATTTTTGTTTTGTTTTCAGTGTAACCTGCCCAAATTTTATTTTACCTCTATAATTTCAACATTGCCTCTATAATTTCAATTTTTTTCCAGCCGTTGTAAAATTTGAATTTCAAAAAACTGTTAAATGATAAATCTTTGCTGTATGGAAATTTTTTGCAACAAATTCATAATTAGATAATCAAGTACTGATCGCTAACACAAAATTGCGCTTAAGTCCCTCGATCAATAACATGTGGGCTTCTGTAATTTTTTACATGTTGTGTCATTAGAAATTAATTTATTCAACTTTATTTAATTTAACAATTTTTTAGCATGAATTTCCATAGCCAATTCCTTCAGTTTTCTGTTCAATACTTTTCCAGATGGTGTCATCGGAAATGCTTCAACAAAATAAATTCCACCAGTAATTCTTTTTGCTTCGGTAACTCTTGAATTCACAAAATTCATCACAAATTCCTCTGTCAGTTCAATATTTGCTTTATCTTTGATTACAAATGCATAAATTATGTCATAAAATTCTTCATTATCAAAAACTCCAACAACACAACTCTGCATGACTCCATCAATTTCATTAATCACTTCTTCTAATTCAATTGGAGTTACTTTGATGCTACTCTTGGATTTTATCATGTGCTTAATTCGATCTAGTATGAATAAGTGACCTTCATCATCAACATAACCGATGTCACCTGATTTGATAAATCCTTCAGTGCCAAATGAATTTTCATAAGTTTCTGAATCACTATAATAGTTTGAGAATGGAACTAGCGTCTTGAAGTGCATCTCACCGACTTCATTTGGTCCCAAAGGCTGTCCAAACTCGTCAACGATCTGAAATTATTTATGAATTGATTAATGTTTCGGACTTGAACTGCAAAAGAGTCATAAAACAACTGAGCTTACAGCCAGCCATTCAAACAACCACCCAACTAATGACAGAATATCTAGTTATCCAGTCAGTACTTACCTTAATGTTAACATTATCAAATGGATATCCAGAGCTTGAACCTTTTGGACCAACTTTTCTAGTACTCGAGATGCAATCACATTCCGTACATCCATATCCACACTGTACAACTGCATTTGGAAAAATTGGCATCAAGTCATTAATAAACTTTTCAGAAAACGATGAACCAGCAACAATAACTGCACGTAAGCCAAATAATTTTCTCAAGTTGCTTGATTTTAGTAGCACTTGACCAAATCTTGGTGCACAAACTGCAACTGTGACTTGATGACGTTCAATTATATCCATCCAGTTGATAGGTGTTATAGGTTTTGTTGTGATTATAATTTTGAAATTATACAAGGCAGATGATATCAAAAACCAGTGAAAACTAACCCAGTATGAAGACATGCTGATGATGTTGACATCTTGGTTCACAAAGTTAGTTTCAACAAATGGAATAAATTGAGTTATGACTTGTTTGTGAGATTTGCAGATTCCTTTTGCTGCATTCGTTGTACCAGATGAGCAAATTATTAATGCAATAGTGGATGAAATGTTGGGTAAGTCTGGAAATCTAGAAAAAAATTGGGAGAAAAAAATTATGACATAACCTCAAAAAATATATAATCTTACTCAAAATCCTCAAATATGTCATCCTCAGCTTCCAAAATCTCATCAGCGCTGATAAATCCTTCAACTTTCTCAACAACTGTGAAGATTTTTGCATGCAATTCCATTTTTTCATTAGCAATTTTCACTTTTTTCACAATTTTTCCATCACAGAAAATAATTTTTGGCCTCGTCTTTGACCACATGCTGCAGATATCATCAATGTCCATCACAACTGCTAATGGATTGACTGCGACGCCCAAAACAAAGCAACTGAAGATTATTGGTGCCAAATGTTCAGAATTCGATGCATTTAATCCAAGAACGTCGCCTTGTTTGAGTCCTGATTTTGAAAGAAAGTTTAGAAACTTTATGGACCTTTTGTAAATGTCCAAATTAGTCAGTTTAATGCCTGAATCATCAGAGACTTGAAAGACATTTTGTGGTGATTGAATCAGTCTTTGTAAGATCAAGTAGCCAAGATTAGCTTCCGTGTTGTAAATTGGTGTGAATTTACGTCCACTCCAAACTTTTTTGACTGGATCATATGTACAGTATTTATTTTGTTCCATTGTCTTTTATAAAGAATTTAAAAATTTTTATAATTCTAGCAAAAAAGAAGTACTTGAAAATAATTATCGTGCTTAGTAAAGACTCATACAACAACTTTATCTGACTGTTTAAGACTGAGTAACAAAGCTGAATAAAAAATTAATAATGAAAATTTCATTTTTAAAGTTTCACAAGTTATTACCGATAACGTCTTGTTTGTATACAGCACAGATAAGCTATTATCAAAGGCATTGTATTGAATCACTTTATGCTGTGTAAGCAAAACTATAAAGCTTGTTGCCAAATTTCGATGAATGCGACGAATGAAAGATTCATAAACTGCATTAAAAAAATAGTTGTTGTGGTATCTTAGAAGAGTTTAATCTTGGGCATTAATCTACGTACCCTAGCAGAAATTTACTAGTAATTTACTAGTAATTCACTTGATAACTTTCCATTTGCTACTTGCTATTTACTAGTCAAAATCCAAGTTCAAATCATCGCCAAAGACCCGCATTTTCACTTGGTAATTGACTAGTCAATTCGCTTACAATTTAACTAGTAATTTACTAGCAAATTTTTAAAATTTAAATGAATATAACCGTTGATTTCCACGTGTTTTTTTTTTTATTTTTTTTATTTGTGTAAATTATTGTAAAAGTATTAGTGTGTACTTAGTTTAAGTTAATTAAAGTACACTAACACTATGAATAAAAGCAAAAGACTTAATTTAATTAAGTCGAAAACTGATGAACACCCATGACTCGCACGCAAACCTGAGGAAGATAAATAATTAATTGAAAGTCACATACAAATTTGGATCGACCTTATAAAGGTGATTTCTGCGCGCTCTTGTGAAGTATATGGCAAATGCCAAATTTAGAACAAAATTTTATTTGACGCAAAAAATTCTTTTTTTGATGATTTTTCGTAGGATTCGAACTTAAGAAGATTTGATCAAACATTTTACATGGTAATTTGCTAGTAATTTGCTAGTGAATAGCGAGTGTAATTTTCTAATAGTAAGTTGTTTTAATAATTACTAGTAAATTGCAAGTAGTAAAATAGAAAGACTAGCAATTTGCTAGTTAGTCTTGCTAGGGGCTGGAATATGTCTACATGTTACTTTCAGCATAACTGGTGCTGTCGGATTATTTTTCACATTATTTCAGCGCAAGCATGAAGAAAAGTTTTGAAAATCTATCGAGCAACTTGACGATTTTGTTATGAGATTTATGGACATAACTATAAACTATAGACATCATAATTGGAGTCATTTAAGGAAAATTCTTTTCATCCTTGGAACTAATTATGGCATTGCAGCTATTTTATTCATGGCTGACTTCAAGCTGTCTGATAATTTTAAGAAATCTTACGTGGCAGAAGGAGACGACGTCCGTAACCGCATTAGACTGGCCAATGCTTTTGGCTCATTACTACATGTCTAGACCTCCCCCCGACTTTCGAGACGACTGAAACTGAAGATCTTCAACTCGAACGTCAAGCCTGTACTTCTTTACACATGCGAAACTTGAAAAGTCACAAAAGCTCTTACACAGCGCATCCAAGTTTTCATCAACAAGTGTCTGAGAGCAATATGTGGCATCTACTATCCTCAAACAATAAGAAACACAGAGCTATATGCAACGACTAAACAACAAATCATTGCAGACGAAGTTGGGAAAAGGAAATGGAACTGGATTGGCCATACATTAAGGAAAGACCATACAAATATCGCAAGGTAAGCGATCTTCTGGAATGTCCAAGGAAATAAGACTAGGGGCTGACGAAGAATTACTTGGCGTACAACTGTTGAACGGGAGGCGGAACAACAGAACAAGAAGCTGCAGCAAATAGCAGCTTTGGCCCAGAATCGAGTGTGATTCAAATGCTTTGTGGACGCCCTACGCTTCATAGTGGAGCAATAGGAACCCATCATCATTACGTGTCAGCAATTTACTTTTCTCTCCTTAATCAGCTGAATATTAACAAATATGTCTTTTACATTACACTCATCAATAGCTGATTAAATGTTTTGTGTGATAATTATCATAAAATCAGAAATTGTGACTACAAACTAATAACTGTTCCACGTGTCTACCTAATCATATGGAAGCTTTCAAAGAAAATTGAAAATCGATTTAATTGGACATTGTTCTGTATGATTAATAACACAAATTCCTTGTTACTTTATTATGGATCTATTTTATCATCAAGTTTAAAATCAGATGAGATCAATTTTACTCACATCATTTCAATTTTGTCAACACAAACTACATTTTCGTTCATACTGCAATAAGATTTGGAATATTGTGAGTAAAATTATTTGAACTGTTTTCACTTTTTATGGGTATTAAGTTGATTCAATCGTCTCCCATTTCACGGCAAGTATCTCCAAGTTCTTTCCAAGTACTCGTGGTAGCCAGCCAGCCAGTTAGACAGTTAAAAATTGAAATTCAGTAAAAACAGCACCCTGAAATACATTTAAAAATTAAAATTTACTATTGTTCTAGGAAAAGAAGCTCAACTCTGAAATTACTAAAACTCATCATAAAGAACAGTCACTGCATGGATTAATTGAAGGACTTTTGCTGCAAATTCTACATGAGAAAGTAAAATTTTGCCCAAAAGGAGTCTTTTCATTGAACTATCGGCAGACAATTGTTATGATTTCATTTGGTACAACAATTATTGTGACTTCTCTTCAGATTACTGTTTCTGTAGAGTAATGTGAACATAAGAAAATGTAAGAGTGGTATCGCCCATACTGATCGTCAGACCATCGCGATGTGGTGCATGCTATAGCAGTGGGAGTCAAGGATGTTTTGTAGTCAACAACCACCTTATTTTCAGAAAGTTTTTAATTGATTTTATTGAATTATTTTGCTCCGAACCAAAACAAAAAAAAAACTTACTGGCTTCGCCCCTGATGGAAGTGTCTAACCAGGCATAAATGTGGATATAAAAATGTGACGGTGCAATACTATGTCGTGGTTATGTCAAATTGAACAGTTCCTCAGACTTTATCTAGATATAATTTAATTTTAGATGATCTTTAAGTTAATGCAAAAGCTATCAAAATGTATCTAAAAATCCATTATTAATCTTATTATACCTGCACACAGTATGTTGTTTTGAGACTTATAAACAAAATAAAGTTTTAATAAATTCAAAAATAATCTCAGTTGTGCAACATTTTCAAAGAATATAAACTTAATAAATCTTCATCATTAATCTAGTTCAAATGTATAATTCAAACAATTAATATTCAAAAATTTTATAACTACAATTTTTATAACGGTTAAAAATAATTCAAATTTAAACCGTCAAATCTCAAAACACCTCAACAGTCACGAAACTATTTCTCGCATCACCGCCAATTGAGCTACACAAGAAGAAAACTGAGCGCGACAACAAAAACAAGAAAAATAAGTCACACACAAAAAAAAAGTTAAAAATTCTTCAAGAAATCATTAACAATTTAAAATGACGTCAAAATGTTCGGTAGCAAATTGTCATTTTCAATCTAAAGTTTGCTTCCACTCACCACAAAGTCGTCCGCATTTGGAGTTGTGGAAGAAGATTTTGAATATAAATGTTGATAAATTTTTTGTTTGCGATCAACATTTTGAGGATAAATTTTTTCGGATCGAGAAGCGATTGACATTCGATGCATTTCCGACACAATATATTGGGAATTTTGAGGAAGGCAGCAGCGACTTTTGTCAATGCTGCATGAAGTCATTTGTAAGGAGTAAATTTATCACTCAATATGAGCCGAGAGTCACGATTGATGAGAAATTGCAACAGGATTTTACTAACGTTATTGGGTGTGAGGTGAGTTTGGTGTCGAATTTGATAATATTTTGAGAATGGTTTGATGAGCTGGATGTGCAGCTGGATCAGATTAATATCATAACTGATTATTTAAGTAAAAATGGTGGTCTAAGGAAATATCAAGCAGGATCATTTCCATTAAGCTCTAAAAGTTTCAGTTTTTTAGGTTAATTTGAATTTGAGCTGGATAGAATTCAGTATTGCTGAATTTAGTGTATTTAGCACTGCTGAACTTTGCCAAATTCAGCACTGCTAAATTCTTTTAAATTCAGCACTGCTGAATTCTTTTAAATTCATCGTTATTAAATTCAGTATTGAATAACTAAGCGTAATTCAAAATTCAGCATTTGATAGAATTCAGCACTGCTGAACTTGACCAAATTCTGCTAAGTTTGCTGAATTCAACTCTTCTTGAATTAGCTGAATTTACTACTTTTTGATTTGGGTGAATTCAGCATGGTTAATGGTTAAACTTGACTAGCTCTTTAGACAATCCCTTATAATTTATAAATTCAATTTTAAAACCCATCTAATCAAACTCCTTCTATCCACTTTTAGATTCCATCCGGTGTGATGTGCACAAAATGCTTCGAGAACATTAAAACCTTCCTGAAATTCCGATCAGAAGTCCGTGAAAAACAAAAAGTCCGCGATGAAATCTTTGAATTAAAAACTCAGCAAGAAACTCACACGGATTTTGATCCAAATTTTAAAATAAAAGAGGAACCAAAGGATGATGACGAACTAGAATCAACATTGGATATCCAAGAAGAAACATATTCAGACCCAATGATAATGAAAATTAAGGATGAGCCAATGGACGATGAGGAATTTGTGATAAAGGAAGAGAAAATTGATCTTGGATGTGATGAAAATTATCTAATCAGTGAAATTAAGGCGGAACCAGAAGAGATGCAGGACACAACAGCAAAACCAACATCATTTAAATTTACACAAGCAGTTCCAAAACAGAAAATTCTAATTAGAAGACCGACTAGTGGAATGGTTGTTCGGCCAACAAATCTTCAAAATTTTAAAGTTGTTCAGCCTCAAAATGTCGTCAGAGTAGTCAAACGAGCAGCAAGTCCACAAAACTCTCAAAAAATAACAAATTCGCAAGGAACAATCAAAATTTCTCAAGTTCAACTTTCCCAAATGGAAAATTCAACAAACATGCTCGGATACAAGTGTCAATACTGTCCAAATAGATTCATTGAGAAACGATTTGTGGTCGATCATATCAAGCAGAAGCACACATTCCCATGCAATCAATGCACTTCAGTTTTTCCATTTAAAATAACTTTAATTAAGCATCAAATGTCATTTCATGGAAATTCGACAGGACAACACGTCTCAAAGTCAGCAGCTTACAAGCATGTTTGCAGAATTTGTGGATTGAAGTTTTTATCAAACTACACGCTTGATGCTCATATGACTCAGAGGCATCAGAGGGCCATAATTGAGGAGAAGATGAACTCTCAGGAAGATAATGAGAATATTATTATTATTGTAAGTATTATTGATTGTAATTTCTTAGTTGTGTTCCATTTAATTTGTATATTTTTGAATTCTTATTCGAATGCCCCTCAAAACCTTAGTTGTGTTCCCCTTGAATTCTCCTCCTTATTTCCTTTTATGTCTCCGTTGTGTTTAAAGTCGAGGATCCTTTCAGCTTATGGTTGTGAAGTTGCGAACTCTTAATTTAATAGCTTTGTACCCTTTTAATTCTTATTTGCACGCCCTTTGAGTAAGTAGTTTTGAACCCTCTGAATTCAAAGTTTTGTACTCCATAGGTCTTAGTTATGCAGCCCTACGGTTTTATCAGTCTACCATTTAGGAATTAGCTATGCATTCTTAATTTTTCAGTAATAAAATCCACAAATTCTTAGTTGTGTACCCCGTTATTTAATACCTGCGTATATTTTGCCTTTTTTTGTTGCATCCGCTTTGAAATATTTGCTGATTATCACTAAGTTCTTAGTTTTGTACCCTTTAAGCCTTAGTTTTGTACCCTTTAGGTCTTAATTTTGTATCCTTTAGGTCTTAGTTTTGTACCCTTTAGGTTTTAGTTTTGTACCCTTTAGGTCTTAGTTTTGTACCATTCAGGTCTTAGTTTTGTACCCTTTATGTTTTAGTTTTGTACCCTTTAGGTCTTAGTTTTGTACCCTTTAGGTCTTAATTTTGTATCCTTTAGGTCTTAGTTTTGTACCCTTTAGGTCTTAGTTTTGTACCTTTTAGGTCTTAGTTTTGTACCATTTAGGTCTTAGTTTGTACCCTTTATGTTTTAGTTTTGTACCCTTTAGGTCTTAGTTTTGTACCCTTTAGGCCTTAGTTTTGTACCCTTTACATCTTAGTTTTGCACCCTTTAGGTCTTAGTTTTGTACCCTTTAAGTCTTAGTTTTGTCCCCTTTAGGTCTTAGTTTTAGGTCCTGAAGTTCTTAGTTGTGTACCCCTTTAAAACACATTTGTATGAAAATACTAATAACTTTTTCCACTTCTTCTATTTACAGCGACCACTGGTGATCCCATCAAAGTCATCAACCTCAGGATCATCAACATTATTAAAAAAACTCCCAACAACACCAAAGCAACAATCATCATCACTTCCATTTGCCATAAAGAATGAAGATTATAAACCAATCATTAAAATCTTTCCAACACCAACTCCCGTCGTTAAGAAGCCAGTCAAGACTTTAGTAAGAAGAATTTTAACACCAGTTGGAACTACAAAGCCACCTCAACATGAACCAGTTGTTGAAGATCCAGACGGTATTCCGTGCCTTGATTGTGGATTATTGTTGAGACCTGATAAGCTATTGAAGCATCGCATGGATGCTCATGACCTAAATACACACAATATGTATTATTTATGTGACATGTGCGGCACTGAGATTAAGGGAAAGACACAACTTATCAATCATATGACAACGAAACATTTAAGCGCAAATTTTGTTCGATGTGAATTTTGTGATGGACTTTTTGACAACATAACTGACGTGATTTGCCACAAAAATCTTCAACACAATTTTAATGGAACCAGATACACGTGTCACTTCTGTTATAAGATTTTTAGTAATAAAAGAGAAATGATTTTGCATCGAAAGGCTCACTATTCGGAAAAGGAAAGTCGTCAGAAGTTGGCTAGGGTCTTTTGTAAGAAGTTCAAGTCTTATGAGCCGAAGGGTGTCGAATATAAATGAAAATTGGTAAAAAAAAGTTTTAATTTTGATAGTTATTTTTAAAAATTGATGGAAACTAAAGGAAATCCAAAAAATTAATAAAATTTCAAAATTAAAACCAGCTAGATTGTAAACATTTGGAATATAAATTGTAAAAACTTTGTAAATTTACAAAAAAATGCCTCATTCGAAATAAAAAGTTGAAATTTTTCAAAAAACATAATTATGAATATTTTTAAATATTTTTTATTTTAAAATTTCAACGGCTGATCTTTTAACTTTTATTTAAAAATTAAAAAAATAAAATAAATAAAATTAAAATTTATAAGGGCAAATCTATGAATAAACGGTACTGTAGAAATCGACTTGAAATTCTTCTTAACCCGATAAATTCAAAAAAACCGTTAAGTTTTAAATAAAATTGGGTAAAGACTTAAAAAGATAAGTAAAGACTTAATAATTGTATTAAGTTTAAATGAAGATTCAAAAAGTACATGTTTAATTAAATATATTTTGAGTATTCAAAAATTAAAAGGAATTTTCAGTTTCAAACGAATTTTTGTTTTGCAATAAAAGGTTGCAATGTTGACAGTGAAACGCTTTTAAAACAGGAAAAACTCATTAATTCATTAATGTACAAATGTTCTCATAGTTAAAAATAGTGATTATCAACTTTCTTTACAATTTAAAAGTTTAAAGAACCAAAATCAATAAGACATTTCAAAGAAATTTGCAAATATTTGATTTTTTGACAAAAAAGTCTTTCGTAGATTTGCCCATAAATTTTTTAAATGTTTACAATTTTTTAAACTCTTTAAAAATATTGTTAATTATGTTCACACCGTTTTCACGTGTGAATCTATTGGTTTTGTTCAGTTTGAAAAATCAGTTTTTTGAATTTTGTGAGGATATGGAGCAAGATAGCTTAAAATGTTCAGAGATGAAAAGTTTGTGCCTTGAATTTCACATCTTTTGCAAAAAACAGATTTCAAATTGGTTGCGGCATTGCTGAGAAAATCGCAAAATACGCTTTCTGTAAGCAAACAAGCAAGCAAGCAAGTTAATCAGCAAGAAATCTCAATAACGAGACATTGTAGAGACTTCTAGTTTTTTACATTTGATCCATGCTGCTCTATAGAAGAGCTGTATTGTTTTTGGGCAAGGTAGGAATAGCCGTTGCTTCAGAAAAAGCAAAAAGCTTTCCTTTCTTACGAATTTTTCAAATTAAAAGCTCACTGTGATTTTTTTTTATTTTAAATTAAACTTTGGATGAAAAAAATTTTTTTAAGCAAAGAACCAAGAAGGAAATACATTTTCAATTTTGGACTAGGGGCTAGGGATTGTGGAAAACAGCTGTTTTTGAAAAACAGTCAATTTTCGGTTTTTGATTTTTAAAAACAGCTGTTTTCCTGTTTTTCTAGAATTCAAAATAAACTGAATTATCCTAAGTGTTTCTCTAAGATAATGCAACTTTTTGGTGGTTATAAGCAGTTAAGCATACATTTTAGAGCTAAGCATTATTATTTCTTATTTTTTTTATGTTAATTAACTCTAAAAAATATAATGAAATATAAAAATGCAAAAAAAAACCAAAAAAATTTATACCTTTAAGTAACATTGCATTGTTGCATTGTAAACGTTTCATAAGCTCTAATATTCTATTTGAAATATTCAATAAATCTTTCTGAATAAAAAAATATCTTGTAAAATTGTTGATTATATTTTTAAACTTTAGTAAATGCTACAAAAGGTTCAACAAATTTAAAATTTCGATTGCAAAATTAATAATGATTAACCATAAATTTGATAATGATTTCAAACCTATTAAACATCTAAAAAATATTAAAATACTAAATACATTTCAATTTGAAATGCTAGAAAAATAAATTAAGTTCTTCAAAAAATTAAGAAATTTTTTTTTCTGCAAGTTTCATGTAAAAATGAAAAACAGAAAACAGATCTGTTTTTGAGACCTGTTTTCTGTTAACAGATTTTTGTCGAAAAACAGCTGTTTTTCTGTTTTCTGTTAACAGATTCCCCAAACCCTACTAGGGGCGACCCTAGTCAAAATATTTTTGTCACTTTTTTCTTCGAGGGTTTATCCAAATTGATTGAAGCTTTGCATAAATATTCTGGTGCTCAAAACAAATACAAATAAAACATCCTAAAATTTTTTTGACCAAAGAACCAAGCAGGAAATACATTTTTTATTATGAACTAGGGACAAGCCTAGTCAAAATCTAGTTTTTCGCTTTTTTTTCTTCGAGGATAAATGCAAATACAGTGAAAAGTAAATTGATTTTCTATGGTATACTTCGGTCAAAAAAATTTTAGGATGTTTTATTTGTATTTGGTTTAAGCACTAGAATATTCATTCAAAGTTTCAATTCATTTGGATAAACCCTCGAAGAAAAAAGTGACAAAATTGATTTTGACTAGGGTCGCCCCTAGTCCAAAATTGAAAATTGATTTTCTATGGTGTACTTTGGTCAAAAAAATTTTTTGGATGTTTTACTTGAATTGACATTTTTTTGACATAAATCACACACCAATATTACTTTTTGTAATGCATTGCTTAAAAACATCGAAAGCTAAAATTTCGACTAACCCACCTGAATTTTGTTCTTACTCTTCACTGTGGAAACCAAAAAAAATTTTCTTTATCTTAAAACACTTGAAAAAACAGCGACACAATTCAGGATTAATTAATTTTTAATAATATTTTAACATTTACGAGAAAATGTGGTTCAAATAAGTGTGAAGTATGGCCGAGATTTGGACCAAAAACTGGTTATACTGGTTCGTAGTGTTCCCGAGGGTGACAAAATTCATATGGGTCTCGGCCGTACTTCACGCCCACCCTTCAAACTTATGCTGAGCAAATCTTGGTCTATCCATAAGACTTTTGATGGTACGGTGTGAATATATCCGCATGGGTTTCTACCCGATACACTAGTTTATTAATAAATTTTATTAATGTCAATTTTATATTATTTGATCAAAAAAAAAAAACAAATTCTTTCATTTTTCAGATTGTAACTTTAATTCAACATTGTTTTGACATGTCCCATTATTACTATAAACGAATTAAATGCTTTTATCATCAAAGACCAACTTAACCTCCAATTAATTTTTATTACTTACATCAAAAACAAAAAAAACATTACAAAAAAAAACATAAAATTCAAAACTAACCCAAAAAAAACCTTCCAATTAATGACATTTCTTCAACATCATCGTTATTTTCATAACATAATTATGCGTAGGAAGCATTAAACATACAAAAAAAACATCAGTTCCATAAATCTCCTTTCTTGTTGTCTTGTCCACGTCGCAGCATATGTGAAAACGTATCAGAAAAATATTTTCGGAAGAACAAATTTTCTTTCATCTGTGAAATTTTTTTACTATTTTCTACGAGAATTTTTGTTGTGAGAAATGATAAGAATATTAAAATGTTGAAGAAATTTGTTATTTATGACTGTCGCAAGCCTCTTAATTGGATTTTTAATATCTGCTCATGAAGTTACTAGGAAAGAGTTAGTAGGTAATTTGAAGTAATTTTTAATAATTCAAAAAAATTCAAAAAAGGTTTTAAAAAAAGAAAAGTTGGATTTTTCTGACCAAAAAAAAAATTAAATATTTAAAAAATTTAAAATGTTTTAAAATAAAAAATATAAAAAGGTAAAAACTTTGAAAAATTGAAATAATTAAAAAAAAATTGAAGAATTTTAATGGAAATATTTGAAAATTTTAAAATATTTTTAGAATCAAGAAAAATTAAAATGAAAATTGAAATTGAAAAATGCAAGAAAAATGGAAAATTGATTTTTAAAGTTTCAAAAATTTAAAAAATTGAAGAAAAAAAATTAAAAATTTGAAAAATTGAAGAAAATAATTTAAAAATTTCAAAAAATTCACAATTTTTTAATTTTACAAAGAATCTAATTAAAGAACAAAATACCACAGCCTAAATTATTTAATAACCAATTGTTCTTCATCCGCAATTTATTAATTAATTTTTATATCTGCCGCCTGTCGTTGTCCATGTTTGGAACCCCATCTGTAAATAAAACAATAAAAAAATGGACAGTAAAGCTAAAACTACTCCTAAAATGATCCATACTTGGCTTCTTAAAATATTCAAATTTTTATTTCTTACACTTAATTTTACAATATATTCTGTATTCGCTACTTAATGTACTTTTGTTGTTCATCGATTTAGATTTCATATTTGTTTATTTTAAGTATTAAATTACCTCCTATGTTTAACTTAATAGCTCATTCATTGATAACTTTTTATGGCACTCACATAATCAATAAAACATTAATAAAATAATAAAAAATCATCTTATCGTCATTTCTTCAGCTCCCTGTAGATTCTAATGCTGATGTAGCAGGTAAAAGATTGAAAAATCACTAAAATTGGCGATGGTATAAAGTATGGAATACCATCCGTTGATTTTTCGTCAGCCAAGATGAATATAAACAACACGAGGTATGCAAAACAGAGCACAAATAAAATTGCAGACGTTGCTATAAAGTAAATTGTCTGATTCGGCTTACGCTGTTGGAAAAATAAATAAAAAGAAAATTAATGAATTAAGGGGAAGAATTAAAAAAAGACTTTGTATGGTTGATGTACTTATAATTTTTGCAATGTGTCTGTCGCATCAAAAAGATATTTATAAATTTTGTATGATTGAGGGGTATACAACTGTGATTTAAGGGTACACAACTGTGATTCAGGGTATGGAGTAATGAGGGGTACAAAACTATGAATCAGCATTAAACATTTATGATTCAGGGGTGTACAACTTTAACTCAAGGTCCGCAAATAATATTCAAGGGGTGTACAACTATGAATAATAAGTTCAAAATTATGATTTAGGAGTAAACAGCAATGATTCAAGGGGTATACAATTACAAATCAGAGAAAAACAACTATGATTCAAACGATGGACAAATGTGATTCAGGGGTCTACAACAATGATTCAGGGATCAACAGCTATTATTCAGGGGTGTAAAAATATGATTCAAGTGGTATAAAACTATGATTCAAGCGATATACAATTATGCTTCAGGCGTAAAAAAATTTAATTCAGAGAGACACAACTTTGACTCAGGGTTATAGCTATAAAAGGTATACTATAAGGGGTATACCACTACGATTCAATGAGTACACATTTATGATTCAGGGGTTTAAAAATATGATTCATTTTTTCACAACTATGATTCAGGGGTATACATTTCTTATTAAAGGGGTGCAAAACTGTGACTTAGGGATCTAAAACAATGATTCAAGGGGTACACAACTATGATTAACACAATCATCCTCAAATTTCTCATCATTCTCAACGAGTCACAATAGCTATATTTCGCATTAAAAAAGTTATAAAAAGTTTCGAACAAAAAGAAAAAACAGCAAAAGGAAGAAAGAAAGCAACGAAGACCATTTGTTTTAATTTTGAGTGGTCTCAAATGTTTACAAACATCTTTCTCAGCAATTAATTAACGACTTATAGTGAAAACATAAATTCATCAAATTACATCAATGCAAAGTGGAATTTGATCATTTGTTTTTGGTGTTTCTGTGACGTTTCGTTTGTGGTCTGCTTTTTAGACTTGTTGATCGACTCAAGACAGATGATTTGATTTTAAGAGATATAAAATTAATAGCCTGAATTTTAATTACTCTTTTGATCCCCTTGATGAATGATTTAGTACGAATATATCAAGTCTGCGTGAGTACCGACATTAATCATGTTGAGATTTTTTTGAGTATTTAGGCATGTCACTATGGTATTTGCTGAGGAATTCTTCCATATGGCTTGAAATTAAGTTAAACTTTTTGCTTTCTATGAAATGTAAATATTGAGATGCATGGGTGGAAGGCTATAAACTAGATGCAAAAAGTGTGTTTATAAATAAAATTCAATGTGCAGAATTTTGATGTAAACAAAATGCTTTAAAAAATGCTTAGCTTCAACAATTAAGTGCGAAATGATTGAAAAGATGCAATAAACTTAATAGAAAAGGGTGTAAAACTATGCGATATTTTACAAAAAGGGTGTGAAACGGTCACATTCTACAAAAATGAAATTCAACTTTGAAATGTTTTAGTCTAAAGGTGTGAAACTATGAGACATTTTTGATTCAAGGGTGTGAAACTACGAACCATTTTCGATTTAAGGGTATAAAACTATGAAACGTTTTAGCTTTAGGGGTGTGAAGCTATTAAACATTTTGATTTAAGGGTATGAAACTATGACATATTTTGGATTTTAGGGTGTGAAGCTGTGACATATTTTCTATTTAAGGGTGTGAGACTATGAAAAATTTCAAAAAGAAAATTAAGCTCATAGAATGATTAATCATTTTAAAAAAATTCCATCCGAATCCCTTAAACTATAAAGTATTTCCGTTTCACGACCCCATTTCTAAGTAGTGAATTTGACCGGAAAAATGACATCAACTTTTGCGACATAAAAGACAATTTCTGATAATGCTAATAAATTAATCACAGAACTTGTCGGATCTGTCACATTATCAAAATTTATTTGATGTTAATTAAAAAAAATAAGTCTTTTCATTCTTTGATTGCTTGCCGACACACATTCTGGTAAGAAACAGAGAACAAAAATGAAATAAATTACCGTCTTGATTGCATCAATGAAGATCGTTGCGGCAAAGAACCATCCAAAAAATGCTATTATGACTGCAAGAACTGGTTTTGTTTCTGGAATTATTAATATTTTTTATAGATCAACACGATTTTCTTGGTCAAAATTTCACTAACCAGTTACAATTTGAAAGCACCAAGCACCAATCAACACCGCCGCCAAGCATAAACTGATAAGTTGATGGATTCGCGCGATAATCACACCAATTACCTCGGATGACAAATTACTACAAACTCTTCCGTCTGTCATTTTTTATTAAACTGAAAAAGAATTTTAATAGTCGCACAAGAAGAAAGAAAAATTTTCCAAAGCACGAAGCTGATTGGATGTGAGTGCCTAAAAATATACAACGTGAATAATGTTTTAACTGACTTTTGAAATTGATGGACATTTTGTAACGGTTGAAAATTATTTAAAAATATATTGAACATATGTGGAGAAACATTTGTGGGGTTCTAAGCAACTTTGGAGGGAGTTTTGCATCTGTTTTGGTTTTTTTCAGCTACATAGGAGGATGATTGCGGTTGCAATGTGTGCTTGTTTGTCAATCAATTGATTGTAAACTTGAAACTAAATTATTAAAATGAAAAATAATTTGTTGCGCCAGAACCTTAGACGAAAAAAATTTTTGTGCCAGAATTTTAGACGAAAAATATTTTGTGCCAGAATCTTAAACGAAAATTATTTTTGTGCCAGAATTTTAGACGAAATATATTTTAAGCCAGAATTTTAAACGAAAAATATTTTTGTGCCAGAACTTTAGACGAAAAATATTTTTGTGACAGAATTTTAGACGAAAAATATTTTTGTGTCAGAACTTTAGACGAAAAATATTTTTGTGCCAGAATTTTAGACGAAATATGTTTTAAGCCAGAATTTTAGACGAAAAATATTTTTGTGCCAGAATTTTAGACGAAATATATTTTTAAGCCAGAATTTTAGACGAAAATTATTTTTGTGCCAGAACTTTAGACGGAAAATATTTTTGTGCCAGAACTTTTGACGAAAAAACATTTTGTGCCAGATTTTAGCCAGAAAATATTTTACGGCAGATTTTGAGCCAGATAATGTTTTTGTGCCAGAATTTTAACGAAAAAATATTTGTATGTCTAAACACAAGCCAAGTTATGAACAAAAAAACCATTGAAAATATCCGTTAAAGTTTCTATAATTTTTATTACAATTTTTACAATATTTAAATATTAATGTTTTCTGGAAGACATTTGGTATATATTGTACATCTTGGAACTAACCTCCTTTACAATACATTTTTCATTTCTAAGGTACTAAAGTTATTAATATTCACAATACTAACTTAATAAAGTTTTTTTTTTCTCAGTTATATCAACATAAATAGATAGGTGTAACGGGTCGGTTCAGTGTTTCCTGCTAACACTGAAGGCACTGTGACTATAAGTTTGTGTTTTCAACGGAAACTCCCTCTAAATCTTTAAAACTGTCTGTCGACACTTGAGCTTGCATATAGATTGCAATTCTCTTTGATCGATTAGTTAACATTGTTATGATGATAACGGTGGGTAGTTCTATTACTAAAATTACTACTAATGGAGAATTGATGAGTAGGTCGACTTTGCCACGTAGTAAAATTATTAGGATCGATAATATGCTTAGGAAAGTGAATAATATGAAGCACGATAGTAAGTAGAAGACGTTTAAAGAGAAATCCCACTGAAAATATGAGAAAAAGTTGGTTATTGATGTGAAAGATATGAGGTTTGGTGGATGTTTGGTTTATATAGACTTTTTAGCGAAACTTCGTACATGCGAGATATCTTTCGGATATCTAGTCATTCTAGAATCCTAGCGGATTTTAAATCTTGCTAGAATTTCATCAGAACTTTGGTCAAGTCAAAATTGTGACAAATCTTGGTTCATGCCAGAATTCTGACGGATTTCTGGTCATCTTAGAATTTCTACGGATTTTTATGCTTGCCAGAATCCTAGCGGATTTTTAATCTTGACAGAGTTTCATTCAAATTTTTATCAATCCACAGTTTTATTCTATATCTGATAACTTACTTGTTTATGAATAACTGCCATAGTAAATTTGGTGGAAGATATTAGATACATAAAAGCTACAATCATTGCTAGTAAAGGTATACCTAAAAATAAAATAAAAATAACTTTTGTTAGCATTTCACAAATTGTTCCTCATTGTCGTTGTCAATCTAATCAATATTAAAAGAAACAACAACAATTTTCTTTCCATTTATTCCCATTAAATGATGTCCATTTAGAAATTTTATTTTTGGTACATTTTTCATGTTGCTGGACAAGATTATTGCACCACTTCACTCGCTGAGGTCTGTCTATACTATTTTGATTCGGTACAAAGAAAACTTTAAGTAATATTTGAATAAATTGAATAAGTTTTGCAGCTAGGGAGCTTTCTGAAGGCTTGACTCTTTGCACTATACTTCTGTGAACATTTTCAAACTTAGTCAGAAATGCTTATTTAAAAATGATGTCACAAAAAATAGAGAATAGTTAAAACTAGTGAGCTTAAAACTTAGAATTTGACATTTATTATTATTTTTAAACTTTTTCTTCTTGGTTTGAACTTTAGCTATCAAAACAGCTTCCAGACCAGTCTGTCTGTTCGTCTGGCTGACCATCTAGCTTCTCTTAATAGGAATTTAAATAATTACAATCTACGACGTCATTTTTTAAGAACTCTGAATTTAAAACATAATAACAGAAATGCTTAAAAATATAATCCTCCTGCCTGTCACACTGTGTCACACCAAAAACAACCCCCCAACCTCACCCTTAATTTTGCAACACAAATTCTTGCATCACTTAAAATTTCTTGTTCAATATGTAAAAAAATCTAAGAAATTGAATTCAATATTTCTAGCAAAAATAGTTTTTTTAAGTCTTTGAAAAAAAAATTAAATTGTTCTAGAAAATTTCAAGAATTTATTTATTTTTTCTTGTCAACTGTCTTCCCCCCACCATGAAAAAAAAAGGGAAGAAAAAAAATTATTTTCATCTCCGCAGTGATTTAAGAACCAAAAAAGTCTCTTATCTGAAGCAAAATTTCTCATCTAAAACCACCGAAATCAATAAATTAACCCCCTTTAACTAATCCCCTCAATTTTTTTCTTCATCTCAGCATCCAGAACTTACCACTAATCCTTCGTTCATATATAAACAATCCAACTATAAATACTGCAATATGAAAACTTAATAATGTGTGAAATATTCCAACAATAATTCCAGCAAATTTCAAATTGCGATACGGCTCGTGTCCAGTCATCTTTTTTATTTATTTAATTTATTGTCAACTTTTTTAATTATTTTTTTTAATTAGTCTTGTTTTGTTTATTATAAAATTAAGATGAAAAAAATTATGCGTGCGTTGTGAAATGAAAAATTCGTGAGAGTCGAAAGGATAACGAAAGGAAACTGAAAAAGACTTTTTTTTATTGCACTCAAAAAAAGGTTTCTTCTTGTTTTGTGAAACTTTTTTCGGAACATGATGTGTTGGGCATGCGTCGGATGGGATGGAATGGGAATCATTGGATATTATCTGCAGATTGGCACTTTTCGAGTTTCTTTTCTTTGTGAAATTTGAATTTTAATTTGATTGTTAATTGAATGGTGATTTTTAGGGAATTTTTGTAACGGTTGTTGTGAATTTGAATTTTTTTCATTTTACAAGTTTTAATTCATTTTTGAGATTAAAGATCGGATTGAAAATTTGGTGCTTTATGTGCCTTCATTTGCTATCTGGATGAATAAAGATTCTGAGAGTAAAATTAAATAAGTTAAAAAAGGCTGGAAAAAAATAATTAAGTTGAAAAATTATTTAAAAGTTCACAAATTCAAAAAAATTAAAAAAAATTAAAAAGTTGAGAAATTCAAAGATTAAATTAATTCAAAAATGCTTTACATTTAAACAAATTAAGAAAAAAATGAAATTTAAAATTTTAACGAAAATAAAAAATATTGAAAAACGTTGAAAAGATTTAAAATATCCAAAAACGCAAAAAATAACTTTAAAATATTTCTTTATTTGTTAAAAAAAAGCTGTAAAATTAATAACAGAGGTACACAGTTGACAATATTTTAATAAACTTTTAAGATGTGAACATTTAAGATTTTTATATTGGAGGCACTCAAAGTGTTAATATTGTTTTGTCGGACAGCAAGCATTCATTTCAAAATATTCCAAAAGACTTTTTTTTTGTAATTTATAATTTTTTGTCATAGGTTTTACAAGACTAGGTGCATTTTATGATTTTTCAGGGTCAACATTTAGTTTTTACAACTGATAAAATACTCTTGTTGACCCTAAACCCCCTCCCCTTATCCTTCAGGAGTCTAAGACTGGTATTTTGGCATACAACTATTCCTCCTCCTCCTCCTAGTGAATATGCTAAGTTAAAAACCCTAGAATATGTGTAGGATAGAAGTCTTATCAAGAAACCAGCAAAGATTTTAATTTCTAGACATTACCACTGTCATTCTTGAATATAAAACTAAGGTTTACACAAAAAAGCAACCCCCTGACTGCACATCTCTCCTCCATTTATGCTGCCCACACTAACATTGAATTATATAATGTATATAAATTTATAATTTTGTTTTGTTCATTTAAGCATTAAGTTTTAAACTTTCTGTACGTTCAACAATGCTTGATCTAACTTTGAATGCAACATAGACAGTAAAGAATTGAATCAAAAAGACAACTGGTGATGGATAGAAGTAGTATGGATTGTAGCCCGAGAAATCTCCAGCAATAAGACTTTCAAGTAGTAAATAGAAGTAGAATCCACTGACTACCAGCAAGATGACAGAGATTACAATGAAGAAGATTGTCTGACGTGAATTATTCTGGAAATTAAACAGAATTTAGTATTTTGTAAAATTTAATTGATTTGTGTCTTACCGTTCTTATTGCCACTACAAATCTTGTTGCTGCAAAGTACAGAATGACTGCAATCACGACAAAGATTGACAAGAAAACTGTAAATAGAGTAAAAAAATAAAGTTTTAATAATTATGGAAAAATGATTTTGATAGATGAACTGAAGAACTGGTCAGAGATAACAGAACAGATAGATAGTAGAATAGTAGGACAGCCAGACAGACGCACAATACTGACAAAAATACTGACTAGTACAGGTTGAGTTTAGAAGAATAGATGAACAGACCTTTCAGTCAGTCACTGACAAGCTAGCAGCCGGACAAACAAACAGACTGACTGAAAATCTCAAATCAAAACTGTTCCAATTCCACCTAGTTTCACTCTCGCAACTTCAAAAAGAAACCCAAAACTTCTCTCTCGCGATCATAAAAAAATTTACGACTTCAAAAAAAAAATTCCATCTGTGATCTTATTTGATCTAAAATTATCACAAAATATTTCTAAAGAATATTCATTCACATCGGAAAACTAGCCATTATGTTTCACGCTTAGACACACATGACATCTACATTTCCAAATGGCCTTGAGAACATTTTCTCATTTTTATTTTTTATTGTTTTTCGTGTAATAAAATTCGACTTACGCCAATGGATTCCAAGAATAAAGCCGATGATGCATACAAGAACAACTAAGACACTCAGCACTCGATAAGTGATTCCAACAACTTTTCCAGTTTCTTCGACGTCTGCCATTTTTTAAGATGCAAAACTTTTAATTATTTTAGATTTCTAAAATTGCGTATGTTCCGAAAAATTGAAGAAAAAAAAGTAAAATGTTTGACTGCGATGAGTAAGCAGCAAGAACTGAAGATAACTGAGAATAATTTGTTTTTGGTTCACTTTACTCTCGCTATGCTCAATTTTTAATTAAATATTTTTCTTTTTTATTTGTTTCTCTCCGCGCGTTAAGCTTGCGTAAGATATGGGAACTCTCTTTTTTTAAATCGATTTTCACTCTCTGGATGACTCATTGGCAGGCTTTTTGGCGCCAATCCCTTAAAAGTATTGATATTTTGACGGATGTAAAAGTTTGACTGAGATTGTAAGTCACTGTATTTTTTGGTGTTTGGTTGTTTTTTTGGTAAATGGCACACCTTAAAGCCACTTCATTTATCGTAATTACTTTAATCAAAACTTTGTTGCATTTCACATATTGAGTTAAAGATAACAAGCTATTTATAGAGCAGAAGCTACAGTTCAGGATTACTTACTTACTTACTTAATGTCGCCGGAAGCTGGTTCTATCGCTGGCTACCACTTGCCAAATTCCTATACCAAATGCAATGTTGTCCCTATAAACAGCCTACTTCCACGAGTTATTTGGTCTTCCACGTGCTCGCTTGCCATCTACAAAGTCAGACTTGAAAAAAGGCAGACAGTTCAAGAACAAATACGTTAAATATTAAATCATATTAAGCACATGGCTTAATCTAAAACTATGATCAAGGCGTATACACTCGAAAAAAAAAGTTGGAATTTTCTGGGATTTTCGGGGAGTTCTTTGGGATTTTTGGGGATTTTCGGGGAGTTCTTTGGGATTTTGGGGATTTTCTGGAATTAATCCCAGTGCGTTGTCCGATAGTGCTTCAAACATGCAATTCATTCAAATCTTAATTCAGTTTTGATTGATCCACACCTAAAACTTTTTTTTCCATCGAGAGAATCCTAATCTGAGATACAAATTTGTTTTGACTGAGTTTTTAAACGAGTTTTTCAGGGATCATTAGGAGCTGCTCATAACTTAAGCTGCATTAAATCTCTCAACGAAATAAATTTCATCAAAACCTGATTTTATCATTTGAAACTTCATTTTATTTAAAATATTCAATTTCGTTCTATAAATTTGAGTAATAAAATCTTAAAATAATCTCAAAAAATGGTCAAATTTAATTTGACTTTATAATTTTTTATTTTAAACTACAAATCTAAATGACTCTAAGATAAAATTCAGCTACCATTCAGACACTAAATTCTCTCATAAGCACTATCAATTCTAAAAAGTTTCACAAGAACGCCAACGTTGACTATACATGAGAATGTTTGGAAGGTAACAACACTCGTTATTATGGCGAAATCAAATAATGTCAGTGGATTTCCATTTTCTAGTTTAATTGCAATGTAAACCCAAAAGTAGATGATTAATGCAACTTCAAGCAAGATTGATAAAATGACAAAGAGAATCGTCCATCTGTAGTTCCTCTAAAAGTAAGAAATACTGCAATTAGGATTAATAATAATTTAATAAGGCAATTAGTGTGATCTGTGGAATTTGTAGCACGCTGATTAGCTTACAAGCGGACATAGTTGCTTACACAGTAGAATCTCTCAGGATTTTCTTTGTCAGTTCTTACTATTTTGATCCAGACTCGGAAATTAGGTGGTTTTCCCGCAAAATACAGCCATTAAAATACTGCCTAGTTTCCGAGCATTGATTTTGTAAGAGACTGTTCAAAAATGCTGAAAAAATGTCACAAAACTCCAGAAACCCTCTTTCTGATCGTCATTTATGAACAGCAGTTAACTACTTGGTAAAATTTCATCAAACTTACTTTAATAATAGCCGTCACAAATATGATTGCTCCGAAAAAGTAAACTACAGTAAGGACCAGTAAGGCTGTTGAATATTCTACAATAAAGAAATCAAAAGAATTAAAAAATCAGGTAACAGATGTTTTTTACAAACTAGACCAGTGTTGTCCAAACTGTTTGAGCCGCGGCAGGGGCATAGCCAGGAATTTGAAGAGGGGGGAGGGAATTTTTTGTATGGAAAAATTGTGGGGGGGGGGGGGCGAATTTTGTGATATTTTCATAAAACCCTAGCAAAATAAAGAAATTTCTGTTTAAGTTGGGGGATTTGTCCTTCAAATCCCCACTGGCTCCGCGCCTGAGCCACGGCACATCTTAGTCGCTCACAGCATGCGGCTCTAGTCATTTAAAAAAAAATTTACGGCAAACTGATCTAGTTTGCACAACACTGATCTAGATGATAAAAAAATGTAAAGATGGCATACGAGAGAAACTGACAGAACGGGTTGTTGTCTAAAATGTTTAAACTAAGCTTTTCTCCACAAATTTAAGTTCAATTCTTGGTTAAATAACTTTCTCAGTTTTTATTAATGGTGCCGGACGGTTTTTAAAGCTCCCTAAGGCACTCTTCGATATGTCAATTGAATATAATTAATCTGCGGCTAGGGAGGGTGCCCCGAATAGCTCAAGTCAAATTTAAACTTCTAAACGAGTTGGCTCTTTGACCTTAATCTTATAGCCTAGTGTCAACAATTGACCATTGACAATCTTTTCATATGTTCAACAAAAAGAATTAAGATAACAAAACAAAGAAAAAATGAATCAAAATTCATACTTGCAAGTGCTGAAAACTGCGTAATAAACCATATAGCACTAAGGATCACATGAGACAGTCCGACAAAAACGCCAAATTTCTCAAAAGTTGGAACAATATCAACCATAATTTCACAATAAATTAAATTAACAATTAAAATTTGAGTATTAACAATTGCGTTTGAAGTTTATGACTAACAAATGGGTTCATGCTTATCATGAAGAAGATGTGATAAGACGCTGAATTGCGATAAAAAATAATAAAAACAAATAAACTGGTAAATATGAAAATAAATATTTATTAGACGCTGATTTTTAAAGCTTTTTGGTTTGTGCTGTTTTTATTCTGAATTACTCAAGACGTAGAAAGACAAAAGAAGAGCCGAATTTGGTGTAAATCAATGCGTCTTTTAGATGAATCTAAAAAAATCTCTAAAGCCTTTCATAACCTCCAGCAATCCTATACATTTTGATATAAACTCCAAAACTGACAAGACATGTATATGTAAAATATCCAAGCAATCCCAACGGAACGGCTAAATTGCAAAACTCTTTGTTCGTTTCTCCATCAAGCTGCATTGCGATGTGGGCGGCAAAGTATGAAATTATTACAATTTCCATTATTAGTGACATGAGGACAAACACTGACACCCATCGATGATTATGCTGGAATGAGGAGTTAAATTAAGATTTTAAAATTTGAAAAATTTAATGCAAGGGTGTAACAATATGATTGAAAACAAGTTAAACAACTTTAAGGTTAAGTTTTAAATAACCATTGACGTTAGGTGTCAAATATACTTTGAGGTTATGTTTCAAAGAAACTTTAAGGTTAGGTTTTAAATTAACTTTGAGGTTAGGTTTCAAAGCAATTTTGAGGTAAGGTTTAAAAGGAACTTTGAGGTTAGGTTTCACAGCAGTTTTGAGGTTAAATTTCAAAGAAAATTTAAGGTTAGGTTTTAAATTAACTTGGAGGTTAGGATTCAAAGCAATTTTGAGGTAAGGTTTAAAAGGAACTTTGAGGTTGGGATTCAAAGCAATTTTGAGGTTAAATTTCAAAGAAACTTTGAGGTTAGGATTCAAAGTAATTTTGAGGTTAAATTTCAAAGAAACTTTGAGGTTAGGTTTCAAAGGAACTTTGAGGTTAGGTTTCAAAAAAATTTAAGGTAAGGTTTTAAATTAACTTGGAGGTTAGGTTTCAAAGCAATTTTGAGGTAAGGTTTAAAAGGAACTTTGAGGTTAAGATTCAAAGCAATTTTGAGGTTAAATTTCAAAGAAACTTTGAGGTTAGGATTCAAAGTAATTTTGAGGTTAAATTTTAAAGAAACTTTGAGGTTAGGTTTTAAATTAACTTGGAGGTTAGGTTTTAAAGCAATTTTGAGGTTAAATTTCAAAGAAACTCTGAGGTTAGGTTTTAAATTAACTTGGAGGTAAGGTTTCAAAAGGAACTTTCAGGTTAAGTTTCAAAGAAACTTTGAGGTTAGACTGTCAAAGGAACTTTGAGGTTAGGTTTCAAAGAAATTTTGAGGTTAGGTTTCAAAGGAACTTTGAGGTTAGGTTTCAAAGCAGCTTTGAGGTTAAATTTCAAACAAAATTTAAGGTAAGGTTTCAGATCATCAAAACTAATTCCAATTACATTGTTTTTTCTTTGCTTTCATGCGACTTACTCTTTTGATGCCAATCACAAATATTGACGATATAAAAAACCATAACACAGCAATTGTCATGAAAATTATGTCATATCCTGAAAACAAACCCAAAACTTAAACAATAAAGTCATAAAAAATTCAAAAAATATTCATACTTACTCACAATTGAATCCCCAAACAGCCTGATGAGTTCAAATGTGAACCACCCAATGCTTAGTAAAATATGCGACACACCTGTGTAAATGCCTAATTTCTCGAATGAACAATTAAGAACTATATCTGCCATAGCTTAATTATTGTTTGAAGAAGACTTATTTTGTTTTGATGAAAAATATTGCCAAACTTTGTTGTTGTAGTTTTGTTTATTTTATTTATGATTAAAGTTTTATAATTTCTTTCAATTTTAACCCAATCAACACTTTCTTCACATTTAACTGGGCTATTCTTAATAAATTAAATATCTATTGTTTTCCACAAAGTGCGTATTTTGATGCTCAGCTGTATTATTTTGTTATCACTAGTATTTATGCTTGTTTACCTTAGACTGATAAGACGCTGAATATTGATGAATAGAAAAAAATGGAAACAATACAAAAACAACAATTAGTTTTGATGTTGATCAGATTTCGGATTCATTGAATTATTGCGAGTAGCTTAAGCAAATTCACTAATCTGATTTTTTCAAACCCGATTTATTTCTAACCCTAAACTGTTCATGAACCTTCGGTTTTGCGATATTTTGGTGACTTTGTTCAATTTCATTCAAAATTGGATGGACCTTAGCATAATTTTGATAACTTTTCTTTATTAATGTCACTTTAGGCTTCCTGATATTCTGTCTATAAACTTTGTACCTCATAGTTGCAACAAAGTAACCAGCTTCCAGGACAAAACAAGCAAAACTGCATCCACAACATCCAAGCCAAATGAAAAATCCAAAATCTAAATTCTCAACAGTAAGAACTTTTGGTTCCTTTTTAACTCGAAACTTCATCTTTTCACCCATTGCATCTTTTATGATTTTATCCATAATGCCAGTCATTGTCCATGCATTAATGACTGAATTTATAATGAAAAGGTAAAAATTGTTTCGATAAAATTGAAAAGTAGCACGCGTGACGAAAAATGGATCCGGTAATTGATGCCAATTCTTGGATTTACCTTCCGCTTTTTCAAAATAATTAAGCATGTAAAGTTGAAAAATTAAGCCCAACTTTGCTGATGAATTCTGTGCCTGACTATAATAAATATCAAAAAAATCATCTTGATCTATAACTTCTAATTCTGGCCAATTTATGTCACCATTTTTCATGACATCCTTATACATCACATTATGATCTCTGGCTAATAGTTTGTAGCCTTTTTGTGCCATTTCTTTCATTGAGTTTGGTGGTGGACGTCTTGGTGAGGTTGTCATAAACTCAAACATTTTACTTTGATAGCATGTCCGAAAAATGAGGCAAAAAAGGATGAACATCATGAGAATAAATCGTGAAAAATGCAGTCTTGGATCTTTAAGCTGTGGAATGCCAAAAAATGTGCTGATGACATTCAATGCTGGACTTTTGACATTCGGACCATAAAATAATCTATGAATAGGCTCAGGCAGAAAATAAATGACAAAAATTGTCAAGAAGGCAGTGAAAAATGTAAAAACTAATAAAATCCACGTTATCTTATCAAATGGCAGCAATAGCTTCTCATAAGATGAATAAACTTGTCCAGGTGTGACTAGAACAACCTCAAAGATATCCAAAAATGTTCCAGTAAAGTGAGAACTTTTGAAATCTCGATTAGCTTGTGCTTCAATGCGAGTAACTCCAAAGCAGACATTTGGCAACGTCAAATTCCAGTCAATTTTTGGACTTTCAAAAACTTTAGTGCAATGGAAATCATTTTGATCTTTTAACATTTCAATTTCATATCCGGGCTTATAGTTGAAATATCTTCCAATGTCTTTAAATAATTTTGGAATAATTCCAATGACTTCAAATGAATTTGCTGATTTTTTTAAGCCCATCCAGCCTTTTGCATAATTTATATGGTAAGCCGTCCTCATCACCAATTCACAGCTATGAAAGTTTTGGAATTTTTCATAGATTTGAAGTTTTTTCTCCCACTTTTGTGTTGTTTTGTTGAAGATATTTAAAGTTATTAGCTGTGGCGTATTGCAAGCTGTTTCTGTATAATACTCAATGGTTGTCAGGTAGAGCAACTCCTCGTCATTAATCAGGAGATACTCAAAAGCTTCCATGTCATTCTCCATGTATGTCAATATTCGAAATACAATTTTTTTAATGTTAGACTTGATGATTTCAAAGCTACAATTCTCAATGTAAGTAAGAATTTTCAATGGCATTGGATATTCATTTGTAGCATATTGATGGATATGAATGAATCCCAAAGTGCTGCATGAATACACAAATATTATTGATGAAATGTCGTACATTAAAATATTCTCGCTTATTGTGTTGACTTTGCATGAGAACTTGTGATTTTCTTGTGACAAAAATTTAGTATGTAGAAGTTCTGAATAATTCTGGTCCTGCTTATTGTCGTAGAAAACGTTGAAAAGTTGGTTTTTATTGAAAAACGTGCCAAAAACTTCGTTTAAAGCAATCAAGTTTAGTGACAAATTAGGTGATTTAACATAATTAAATCCACAAAAGATGTTTGAAATCAGTGAAAAGTAGAGGAAGCTCTTGAACTTCATTTGTTTGATTAATCAGCCTGGTCTACACTTAATGGAAATGCTGAGCAAAATTTAAATGTTTTTTTTCTTCAAAATTTACACAAATTTGAATGCAAAGTCATCAAATGAAACACCAAATGCTTAATGTTGGCGCTTAAAACAATTGTACTAAAAAAATAGACATTAATTATCAAGCAGTTGAAAGTAAATGATAATTACAACACTGATTAACAAGCGCTAGTGTCTCGACATGGTCTAATTATATTAATGCTCTTTTGACACGTGATTATTTTTAATCAGTTCCACACTCTTGACAGCAACAGTAACTAATTGGTTAATAGACTAATTCATGAAATATGTTTTTGAGGTCAAGGCAAAGGAGAAAATAACATTTAAAGCTTAAAAAGCTTGAAAGAAGAGGTAATAGCGTGAAAAGCGTAGGAAGCAAAAGTGCCTTGATATCTCAGTTGGCAAGGTACAGTTCACAAAAGTTGGTTGGGTTCGAATCCTACGACCAGCCTAGTGATTTGTCAGAAGTTCTGATACTTCGGCTTCTAAGGTTCAGCAGTGTAAGACGTAAAACTAAGAATTAGGCAATGTGAGATGTAGGAACGAATTATGCAGATAGAATGAGAAAAATACGAGAAGAACCATGGCTTTTACTGGAACAGACCTGGAGGCATTGTGACCTACTGAAAATTGGAACGATTGCCGACATGAACACTAGTTCTAAGACTTAAAAACAGTTTATTGGCTGCTGGACGCACAACTGCTTAGTTGCAACTGCATCATCTCCTGCAACCCTCAATGTTTTATCCTCATAATGGATATCCTTACATGAAAAGAGCAGGACCTCTCGATGCAGGCCCACAACTAATGCCACATCATCCAACCAGTATTCCATTCTGAGCTAGCGTACATAATATAGATTTCTGATACGAACAATTCATGTTCGACAGACTTATCGAAAGTCTAGGGTAGTTATAATATGCACGTTCGAAAAGTTTAAATTTGAAAGAAACCGTTACAATTTTAGTGATTTTATTAGAGTTTTTGATCGTTTTAAAAAAGATTTAGCTTTATTATGCTTATCATGAAATGACTACATAATATTTTCATCTATATTTCATATAAAACTTGTTTAATTTAAGTTTTTATTTATTTCTAATTTTCGAAAATTTCGAACTGCAGGGTATGAAACTTCGAATTTTGTATGGCAGACAGACAAATAAGACATTTTCACAAGTTTACTTGGAAACTGTAACGGTCGAAACACTTGAATTGTTCGTATCAGATAGATTTAAATATAAAATTGTAGCGCCTAAAGGTTTAATAACACTGCTGCACAATTTAAGATGAATACATTGAATTGAAAAGTTAAAGAAAAAGAATTCTTTATGAACGGGCTTGTTTTTTACATTCCTAAACTTCCTGTCAATTCTTTTGCTTATATTTTATACTAGATCACACATAGCAGCAGTGCTGTTTAAATCATCCTCATTTTATTTAAATGAAAAACACTAGCCGGGTCTTTCAGTAATAAATGCACTTTGCTGTATCTTTGTAGCAACTCCTTATATTTACCTGTGGTCGGCAAAGAGCTTATAAAATCAGTTGAAACTTTAAAGATTTGAATTTGAATTTTTAAACATTTCGGACGGTAAAATTTAAATTAATAAAGGAAAAACTTTATTTAATCATAATTTGTTTTGTTGCTTTCAAGTCATTTTGCTAATAAATAATATAGTACTTTTTGATATTCAAAAAATTAGCATTAAGTAGCTTAATTCACTAGACTTTGAGATTTCTCAAAATAATTTTTTCCTTCGTCATGTTTGTTTACATTTTGATGAAAAATATTTGAAAAAGAAAACGCGAAATTTTATCAAAACCAGATGAAATATTGAATTCATAAACAGTTTTAAACAAAGAATGTGTGTCTATTTTATGTTTAAAATAGTAATTTGTAAGAAAACACAAGGATTTTGGCTGAAAATTAACAAAATTTTCTGATTGGCTAAAATTCATAACGGATTAAGTTCTAAAAATAAGGACTACTAAAAAAGTACTAAATCTAATTGTTCTAAAAATAAGATCCGTTTGCCTACCACAGATATTTACCTATAGTATATAAGCCAGAATATATACCCAGCTATGCTCTTAAAATTGGGCTACAAAGTTTGTTTCATAACTATGATAAAATGTGTCAAATCAAAGGTTTGGTGCAGTAATGTTTGGAATTTGTCTCTTCGAGTGCAACTTTGGAGGCAATGGAACCATTTTTTGGCAGCTTAAAATGTTCAAAAACTTTCCTTTTTGTCACTATTTGCTGACAATGTGAAACTTTATCCACAACCGGATAGACTTTTTCATAATGTTTCGTTACCAATGTCATTTTAGGCTTCCTGGTATTCTGTCTATAAACTTTGTACCTCATAGATGCAAGAAAGTATCCAGCTTCCAGTACAAAACAAGCACAGCTGCATCCACAACATCCAAGCCAAATGAAAAATCCAAAATCTAAATTTTCAACACCAAGAACTTTTGGTTCCTTTTTAACTCGAAACTTCATCTTTTCACCCATTGCATCTTTTATGATTTTATCCATAATGCCAGTCGTTGTCCATGCATTAATGACTGAATTTATAATGAAAAGGTAAAAATTGTTTCTATAAAATTGAAAAGTAGCACGCGTGACGAAAAATGGATCCGGTAATTGATGCCAATTCTTGGATTTACCTTCCGCTTTTTCAAAATAATTAAGCATGTAAAGTTGAAATATTAAGCCCAACTTTGCTGTTGAGTTCTGTGCCTGACTATAATAAATATCAAAAAAATCATCTGAATCTATAATTTCTAATTCTGGCCAATTGATGTCGCCATTTTTCATGACATCCTTATACATCACATTATGATTTCTGGCTAATAGTTTGTAGCCTTTTTGTGCCATTTCTTTCATTGAGTTTGGTGGTGGACGTCTTGGTGAGGTTGTCATGAATTCAAACATTTTACTTTGATAACATGTCCGAAAAATGAGGCAAAAGAGGATGAACATCATGAGAATAAATCGTGAAAAATGCAGTCTTGGATCTTTAAGCTGTGGAATGCCAAAAAATGTGCTGATGACATTCAATGCTGGACTTTTGACATTCGGACCATAAAATAATCTATGAATAGGCTCAGGCAGAAAATAAATGACAAAAATTGTCAAAAAAGCAGTAAGAAATGTCAAAGCTAATAAAATCCACGTCATCTTATCAAATGGCAGCAAAAGCTTCTCATAAGATGAATAAGCATGTCCAGGTGTGACTAGAACAACTTCACGAATATCCATCAAGGGAGTAGAAAAGTGAGCACGATCGGAAAATTTATAAGTTTTTGCCTCAATGCGAGTAACTCCAAAGCATACATTTGCCAAAGTTAAGTTCCAATCAATTTCTGGATCTTCATAGAACGGGATGCAATGCAAATCATTTGGATCTTTCAGCATTGCAACTTCATACTGAGGCTTATAGTTGAAATATCGTCCAATGTCGTCAAACAATTGTGGAATAATTCCAACAGCATTAAATGAATTTTCTGATTTTTCTAAGCCCATCCATCCTTTGCCATGACTAAATTTGTATGCAGTCAACATAACAAGGTTACAGCCATGAAAATTTTGGAATTTTTCATAATTTTGTAGCTCTTTTGCCCATTTTTGAGTTGTCTTGTTGAAGACATTTAAAATTATCAGCTGTGGCGTATTGCAAGCTTTCTTTGTGAAATACTCGATGGTTGTCAGGTAGACCAACTTTTTGTCATTAATCAGGATATACTCAACAGATTCGACGCCATTCTCCATGTATGTCAAAATTCGAAATGCAATTTTTATGATGTTAGACTTGATGAACTTATAGCTACAATTTTCAACATAAAACAGGATCTTCAATGACATTAAATATTCATTAAAGGCCAATTGATGAGTATGAATGAATCCAAAAGTGCGGCATGAATACACAAATATTATTGATGATATTTCATATATTAAAATATTCTGGCTTATTGTGTTGACTTTGCATGAGAACTTGTGATTTTCTTGTGATAAAAATTTAGTATGTAAAAGTTCTGAATACTTCTGGTCCTGCTTATTGTCGTAGAAAACGTTGAAAGGTTGATTTTCCGTGAAAAATGTGTCAACGGCATCATTTAGAGCTTTCAAATTTGACGATAAATTTGGAGATGGAGCATAATTAAATCCACAAAAGATTGACGAAATCAGTGAAAATAAGAGAAAAATTTCAAACTTCATTTTTTTTAATCCTGAAAAGTTTTGACCTTTTTTCCAATTTTTCTACATTTTTTCAATAATATTTTATTAAATCCAATTCAAAAGACATCAATTGAACAACTGTGCTTAAAACTAAACCTTTTAATATTGTCAAGCTCTAGTCCACATGATAAGTTCTACACTGATCAACAAGTACTGATGTCTCGACATGGTCTAATTATATTAATGCTATTTTGACTTATTATTATTTTTTATCAGTTCCACACTCTTGACAGCAACAGTAACTAATTGGTTAGTAGACTAATTCATGAAATTTGTTTTGGGGATCGTTCCCTTACGACGTCCGAAAAAACGGTCATTTTTAAAAAAAACAATGGATTTTCAGAAATTTCTATTGTTCTTTTCTTGCTGATCCCACCCACTCCCCTGGATGTCAAGAAGACCGACCTTTTTAAGGTCAAGGTAAAAGAGAAGATGACAATTAAATCTCAAGAAACTAGGGACAAGAGCTTATGTTGTAACTTGAACAGATTAGATCAAATAAAATTGCTGTGCTACTCTAATTGCATCCGTTACATTTCAATGATATACTTTAATGCAAGGACACTTGCAAAAAATCCACAACCGTAGCTACCTTTCCATTTTCTATACCATAAACCTCATTGTCGGAACTAGGCTACCCTGTTTTTTAACGTCCGAGGCAAAATTGAAAATTCATGCCTCTTTGTTTGAGATTATTGAAAAAAAAATTGTCGCATCCTGGGTTAGGACCCCTGTGGCCCTCCTTGCTATGTCATTGATAAACCTACACCTACCTCTTGTATAATATGGTTGATGAAGTAGTAGACATAGGTATAGGTACATACACTTGATCAGTGTTGGGAAACCCTTCTTAAGTCATAGCACATCTTAGCCATAAGCCATGACTGAAACTGCCCCTCTTCGCAGACTGTCTTGAATTTGTGTTAACCATCATTACTTTAGAAAATGCCAGAGAAAATGTCACTGCTAGGACAGAAACACAAATTTGTTATACCGCTCTTGGATGGAATTCACAAGATAAAAGACGCCTTGGAGCTCCAAAAGCTACTTGGCGCAGAACAGTAATGAAACAATATCAGCTTAAAGTACGGACAGAGAAGTTGTAAAAACTAGGTGACAGAGCTACCAACAGAGTCAGATGAAAGACTTTTTGGTGTAACCTAAGCTCTATACAGGAACAAAGTTAAAGTAAGTAAGTAAATCACTGTTTTAGATTATGATAAGGTTTAACTAGTTTAGATGCTAGTGACGTTATAAACCAAGATACCTATCACAACTGTCAAACCGATTGTTTTGTGAAAGGTTTCAACTATTCATGTGCGACTTGACAGTCAATCAAATCCTTTTTTTTTTGGTAGCCTAAAAACTTCTCTTTTTTTCATATTTTGTTGACTAGATTCACCATCATCGAAACCTGGATAGACTTTTTCAAACTTTCTCTCTACCAACATCATTTTTGTATGCTTCATATAAGCTTGACACATCATCGAGCAAACCTTTTCCAGCACAAAGCAAGCAAAATTAACCACACAACATCCAAGCCAAATATAAAATCCAAATTCTAAATCCTCAAATATTAAAACTTGTGGTTCATTAAAAATTATGTTTTTCTCCTTAGAGCCCAATCGCTTATTTAACATCACATCAATAATTCCAGTCGGGATCCATGCATTCAAGAATCTATTAATGATGTACAAATAGAAATTATTGTTATGAAATACAAAAACAGCGTGCGTATCAAAAAATGGATCAGGTAATTGATGCCAATTGTATTTGTCATCTCCATTAAGAATATTCAGCATATATAGCTGAATAATTATGCCTAATTTTGCTGATGAATTTTGTGATTGAGTTTCGAAAATATCCCAATATTCAGTATGATTTACAATGACTAGTTCCGGCCAATCTCGATTGTCATTTGTCATGACATTGTTATATGTGATTAAATTATTTCTAGCCAAAAGTTTGTAGTTTCTTTCAATCATTTCCTGGATGGAATTTGGTGGCGGTCGTCTTGGTGTGCTTGTCATGAACTCAAACAATTTACTTTGATAGCATGTCCGGAATATAAGGCAAAAAAGGATGAACATCATGAGAATAAATCGTGAGAAATTTAATTTTGGAAGTTTGTCCTGTGAAATGCCATAAAATGTGCTGATGACATTCAATGCTGGACATTTAACATTCGGACCATAAAATAAATTATGAATTGATTTAGGCAGCATGCTAATAATGAAAATAGTTAAGAATGCAGTTGCAAATAAACAAATAATTAAAATCCACGTCATTTTATCAAATGGAAGTAATAGCTTCTCATATGATGTATAGGCATCACCAGGTGTAACTAGAATAACTTCATTAATATCCATAAATGGTATTGAAAAGTGCAAAAGCTGGTATTCTTTGTATGATTGTATTTCAAAGCGAGTAACATCAAAGCAGACATTTTCAAGCTTTTTGTCTGAGGAACGATAATTTTCATCAAATGTGCAGTGATACTCATCATATTCTAAAGATGCAGTGAAGTTCCATTTAGTCTTATAATTTAAATATTTTCCAATCTCTTCAAATAACTCTGCTATAACTCCAGATGCTTGTCCTGAATCTGATGTCATCCAACCTTTACCGTAACATTTGATATCTTTTGCAAGCATCACAAGCTCACAGCCATGAAAGTCTCGAAATTTTCTATAATTCTGAAGCTTTTTGTCCCAATTTTGTGTTGTTTTATTGAAGATATTTAAAATTATGAGTTGTGGCTCATTGCATGCTGCTTCTGTAAAATATTCAATAGTCGTCAGATACAGCAGCTCGTTATCATCAATCAGGACATATTCAAAAGCTTCCATATGGTTACTTAAGTATGTCAATTTTGGCATTATCAACAGGTCTTTTAAGTTCGATCGGATGAACATTATATCGCAATTTTCGACATAAATTAGAAATTTTAAATCTAATGGCTCAATATTCTCAAAGATTTGACGATAATGAACTGATGTATAGCCAATGCATGAATACACAAAATTAATTGTCGATATTTTATACTTTTTATCATAAGCTTTTAACACGTCTATGCTGTAGGCAAACTTTCCATTATTTTGAGATAAAAACTTTTGGTGCATAAATTCTAAATACTTTGACGACCGTGTCTCTTCTACAACAATATCAAATCGTGTGCTGTTTCCATAAATAATGTCAACTACATCATTGAGTGCTATCAAACTTGATGCTTCCAACTTAATCTCACAATTAATTATTATTAATAAAATAAAAAATAAAAATTTTTGGACCACATCATAAATGACGTCGACAGCCAAATGTCATCCAGGAATTCTTTTCATCTTTTTTTACAGATTCGATAAAAATTAATTTAAACTTTTTTTTTATGAACTATATTTTTTATTGCTTTATTAAAGACGACCAGCAAGCTACTGAATAGATTTTGTTAAAATATAATTTATTCTTTCTAGACATCGATTGATCAAAAGCTGTCCAGGTGTAGGCTATCCAACTGCACAATTTTAAACGGACAATCCAGCTTTTTTGAATAAAGTCTCGCATTAATCCTTTTTTGAATCTACTTTTTTTGGAAAATGTTTGAAAATTCGGTCAATCTCGCTTTTTTAAAAGCTGAATTCCAGACATTTCCTGCTTTTTGATAAAAACCGATGGACAGCCGAAAATTAAGCGACATGTTCAAAAATCTATAAACGACCAATTAAGTTGTTGATTGAAATTGACAAGTTCTAGGCAAAAGTATAATTCTAAAACATAATAAGCCAATTGTGAGTAATAGAATCAGAGCGATAGCCTCATGTGATAAAGTTAATGACTTCAATCTTAGGTCATGTTAAGTTTTAAGAGCTGTAATGTCTTAATTATGAAGCTTCGTTCATGTGTTTGGTGTTGTTTTGAGGTCTTTAGCACATAATTTGATAAAAATATCCTTTGACCTGATTCTGAATGTCTTCATAACTGCCTTCAGCTCAAAAGGGTGGGCCCTCCTTAGAATTTACGTTTTTAAAGACCAATCGTATTGAGATAAAATATCGTTTGTTCATTAAGTTCAGCAAAAACGGTCATTTTTCAACAAATAACAATGCAATTCTCAGAAGCTATCGTTTAAATCTTGTCTACCCTGCACGTACAATACCATGGTACCAAAAAAAAAATAGTTTAAAAAATCCTTGACTCCAGCTTACTTACTCACTTCGATGACATTACAGATCAGTTGAAATCCATAGCCTCCCTCAGATGTCGCCTAAAACTGGCTCTATTGCCCGCTTCTGATTGCCAATTTCCCCCCGCTTAACTTCTTTAAAAATCTTAGCATTGCCTCTAACGTAAGAAGGATTGCTTCAAATTCAAATTAGAATCAAGGGTGACAATTCCCCACCACCATTCAATTAGATTTAAGCAGTTAAGTCCCTTGCTGGTCGAATAGGTAAGTAAAGTGCTTGGCTTAAATTTGGTATAATAACTCAAAACTCATCTGCATGAATCCAGCCACTCCCAAAATTGTTCTTTTTCAGAAATTTAGATACTTCGACTGCTTAATGTACAAGATCAAGCCATAATCAAGGCGTGGAAACTATCCCAAATATCCCATTTATCCCAAAAATATTCAAAATAATCCCTGAGCCTGTATGCATTAGAATTGCGTTGGGATATCTCAATTCTAATGCATACAGGCTCGGGGATTATTTTGAATATTTTTGGGATATATGGGATAAATGGGATATTTGGGATAGTTTCCACGCCTTAGCCATAATTGTGCATTCGGGCAACGTTGGATTAAGGGACGGGTCAGGAAGTAGAAGTGAAGTGCGAGCAATAGGAACGAGTGCTACAAGATTACCCACGAATGGAATATTGTCAGAACGAACCTGAAAAGTATCACGTCACGCCCACTGAAGATTGAAATGAGAGCCTGAATTTAACCAAAACCTAGTTTTAAAGATTGTAAGCTTGATGCCACATCACCATAGAAATATAAATTGCATCACTAATCAATGTAAAAAGTCAGTTCCGCACCACAATAAGAACAAATAATAAATTTTTCTTTAAAATTCTTTAGACACTTTGTAGCTGTAAGACGTCGATTCTGCTTTCTTGACAGGTCTTCTCAATTTTATAAACAAGACAGTGCTTACAAAAAGTGTGATTATGTGAAAGGTGAATAAAATTGGTGCCGGTAAGAAATAAAATATTGAATTGAGTTTTCCTTGTTTTCGGATTGCAAATATTGACAGCATAAATCCAATGACGCCTAAAGTCACAAATCCAGTGGTTGCTATGAATTCAGCTGCGTAGACGTATTTAAGTTCCTTAAATTAAATAAAGAAAAAGTAAAACTGAAAATAATAATTGAGATTAAATAGTTTCGTACCCTTCTGATAGCTTTGATGAACATCCATGATGTGATCAGCCAATGGGCACATGTAAGTATCAAAAATGCACATGATGTGATTCCTGAAAGCATAATCGACTAAGGTTACTAAGTTTGTTGTAAAAAGTGCTACAAAAAGTGGATATTTTTGGAAACAAATGCAGAATAATTTAATTTAAATGAATCCCCAAAGACTTTAACTTAATTTATGTGACACTGACTCTCCCAACAACACAGGATATAAAAGTGAAGGTTAATTCTTTATGTTTATTGAATTAAAAAACCATTTTTTAAGCAAAAAATTGAAAAACTTTTACGAAATGAAAAAGAAAATGCACAAAAAAGTTGAAAAAGTTGAAAAAGTTGAAAAAGTTGAAAAAGTTGAAAAAGTTGAAAAAGTTGAAAAAGTTGAAAAAGTTGAAAAAGTTGAAAAAGTTGAAAAAGTTGAAAAAGTTGAAAAAGTTGAAAAAGTTGAAAAAGTTGAAAAAGTTGAAAAAGTTGAAAAAGTTGAAAAAGTTGAAAAAGTTGAAAAAGTTGAAAAAGTTGAAAAAGTTGAAAAAGTTGAAAAAGTTGAAAAAGTTGAAAAAGTTGAAAAAGTTGAAAAAGTTGAAAAAGTTGAAAAAGTTGAAAAAGTTGAAAAAGTTGAAAAAGTTGAAAAAGTTGAAAAAGTTGAAAAAGTTGAAAAAGTTGAAAAAGTTGAAAAAGTTGAAAAAGTTGAAAAAGTTGAAAAAGTTGAAAAAGTTGAAAAAGTTGAAAAAGTTGAAAAAGTTGAAAAAGTTGAAAAAGTTGAAAAAGTTGAAAAAGTTGAAAAAGTTGAAAAAGTTGAAAAAGTTGAAAAAGTTGAAAAAGTTGAAAAAGTTGAAAAAGTTGAAAAAGTTGAAAACGTTGAAAAAGTTGAAAAGTTGAAAAAGTTGAAAAAGTTGAAAAAGTTGAAAAAGTTGAAAAAGTTGAAAAAGTTGAAAAAGTTGAAAAAGTTGAAAAAGTTGAAAAAGTTGAAAAAGTTGAAAAAGTTGAAAAAGTTGAAAAAGTTGAAAAAGTTGAAAAAGTTGAAAAGTTGAAAAAGTTGAAAAAGTTGAAAAAGTTGAAAAGTTGAAAAAGTTGAAAAAGTTGAAAAAGTTGAAAAAGTTGAAAAAGTTGAAAAAGTTGAAAAAGTTGAAAAAGTTGAAAAAGTTGAAAAAGTTGAAAAAGTTGAAAAAGTTGAAAAAGTTGAAAAAGTTGAAAAAGTTGAAAAAGTTGAAAAAGTTGAAAAAGTTGAAAAGGTTGAAAAGGTTGAAAAAGTTGAAAAGTTGAAAAAGTTGAAAAAGTTGAAAAAGTTGAAAAAGTTGAAAAAGTTGAAAAAGTTGAAAAAGTTGAAAAAGTTGAAAAAGTTGAAAAAGTTGAAAAAGTTGAAAAAGTTGAAAAAGTTGAAAAAGTTGAAAAAGTTGAAAAAGTTGAAAAAGTTGAAAAAGTAGAAAAAGTTGAAAAAGTTGAAAAAGTTGAAAAAGTTGAAAAAGTTGAAAAAGTTGAAAAAGTTGAAAAAGTTGAAAAAGTTGAAAAAGTTGAAAAAGTTGAAAAAGTTGAAAAAGTTGAAAAAGTTGAAAAAGTTGAAAAAGTTGAAAAAGTTGAAAAAGTTGAAAAAGTTGAAAAAGTTGAAAAAGTTGAAAAAGTTGAAAAAGTTGAAAACGTTGAAAAAGTTGAAAAAGTTGAAAAAGTTGAAAAAGTTGAAAAAGTTGAAAAAGTTGAAAAAGTTGAAAAAGTTGAAAAAGTTGAAAAAGTTGAAAAAGTTGAAAAAGTTGAAAAAGTTGAAAAAGTTGAAAAAGTTGAAAAAGTTGAAAAAGTTGAAAAAGTTGAAAAAGTTGAAAAAGTTGAAAAAGTTGAAAAAGTTGAAAAAGTTGAAAAAGTTGAAAAAGTTGAAAACGTTGAAAAAGTTGAAAAGTTGAAAAAGTTGAAAAAGTTGAAAAAGTTGAAAAAGTTGAAAAAGTTGAAAAAGTTGAAAAAGTTGAAAAAGTTGAAAAAGTTGAAAAAGTTGAAAAAGTTGAAAAAGTTGAAAAAGTTGAAAAAGTTGAAAAAGTTGAAAAAGTTGAAAAAGTTGAAAAAGTTGAAAAAGTTGAAAAAGTTGAAAAAGTTGAAAAAGTTGAAAAGTTGAAAAAGTTGAAAAAGTTGAAAAAGTTGAAAAAGTTGAAAAAGTTGAAAAAGTTGAAAAAGTTGAAAAAGTTGAAAAAGTTGAAAAAGTTGAAAAAGTTGAAAAAGTTGAAAAAGTTGAAAAAGTTGAAAAAGTTGAAAAAGTTGAAAAGGTTGAAAAGGTTGAAAAAGTTGAAAAGGTTGAAAATATTGAAAAAGTTGAAAAAGTTGAAAAAGTTGAAAACGTTGAAAAAGTTGAAAACGTTGAAAAAGTTGAAAACGTTGAAAAAATTGAAAAAGTTGAAAAAGTTGAAAAAGTTGAAAAAGTTGAAAAAGTTGAAAAAGTTGAAAAAGTTGAAAAAGTTGAAAAAGTTGAAAAAGTTGAAAAAGTTGAAAAAGTTGAAAAAGTTGAAAAAGTTGAAAAAGTTGAAAAAGTTGAAAAAGTTGAAAAAGTTGAAAAAGTTGAAAAAGTTGAAAAAGTTGAAAAAGTTGAAAAAGTTGAAAAAGTTGAAAAGTTGAAAAAGTTGAAAAAGTTGAAAAAGTTGAAAAAGTTGAAAAAGTTGAAAAAGTTGAAAAAGTTGAAAAAGTTGAAAAAGTTGAAAAAGTTGAAAAAGTTGAAAAAGTTGAAAAAGTTGAAAAAGTTGAAAAAGTTGAAAAAGTTGAAAAAGTTGAAAAGGTTGAAAAGGTTGAAAAAGTTGAAAAGTTGAAAAAGTTGAAAAAGTTGAAAAAGTTGAAAAAGTTGAAAAAGTTGAAAAAGTTGAAAAAGTTGAAAAAGTTGAAAAAGTTGAAAAAGTTGAAAAAGTTGAAAAAGTTGAAAAAGTTGAAAAAGTTGAAAAAGTTGAAAAAGTAGAAAAAGTTGAAAAAGTTGAAAAAGTTGAAAAAGTTGAAAAAGTTGAAAAAGTTGAAAAAGTTGAAAAAGTTGAAAAAGTTGAAAAAGTTGAAAAAGTTGAAAAAGTTGAAAAAGTTGAAAATGTTGAAAAAGTTGAAAAAGTTGAAAAAGTTGAAAAAGTTGAAAAAGCTGAAAATGTTGAAAAAGTTGAAAAAGTTAAAAAGGTTAAAAATGTTGAAAAAGTTGAAAAAGTTGAAAAAGTTAAAAAGGTTAAAAATGTTGAAAAAGTTGAAAAAGTTGAAAAAGTTAAAAAGGTTAAAAATGTTGAAAAAGTTGAAAAAGTTGAAAAAGTTAAAAAGGTTAAAAATGTTGAAAAAGTTGAAAAAGTTGAAAAAGTTGAAAAAGTTGAAAAAGTTGAAAAAGTTGAAAAAGTTGAAAAAGTTGAAAAAGTTGAAAAAGTTGAAAAAGTTGAAAAAGTTGAAAAAGTTGAAAAAGTTGAAAAAGTTGAAAAAGTTGAAAAAGTCGAAAAAGTTGAAAAGTTAAAAAGTTGAAAAAGTTGAAAAAGTTGAAAAAGTTGAAAAAGTTGAAAACGTTGAAAAAGTGAAAAAGTTGAAAAGTGAAAAAGTTGAAAAAATTGAAAAAGTTGAAAAAGTTGAAAATGTTGAAAATGTTGAAAGGGTTGAAAAAGTTGAAAAAGTTAAAAAGGTTAAAAATGTTGAAAAAGTTGAAAAAGTTGAAAAAGTTAAAAAGGTTAAAAATGTTGAAAAAGTTGAAAAAGTTGAAAAAGTTAAAAAGGTTAAAAATGTTGAAAAAGTTGAAAAAGTTGAAAAAGTTAAAAAGGTTAAAAATGTTGAAAAAGTTGAAAAAGTTGAAAAAGTTGAAAAAGTTGAAAAAGTTGAAAAAGTTGAAAAAGTTGAAAAAGTTGAAAAAGTTGAAAAAGTTGAAAAAGTTGAAAAAGTTGAAAAAGTTGAAAAAGTTGAAAAAGTTGAAAAAGTTGAAAAAGTTGAAAAAGTTGAAAAAGTCGAAAAAGTTGAAAAAGTTGAAAAAGTTGAAAACGTTGAAAAAGTGAAAAAGTTGAAAAGTGAAAAAGTTGAAAAAGTGAAAAAGTTGAAAAAGTTGAAAAAGTTGAAAAAGTTGAAAAAGTTGAAAAAGTTGAAAAAGTTGAAAAAGTTGAAAAAGTTGAAAAAGTTGAAAAAGTTGAAAAAGTTGAAAAAGTTGAAAAAGTTGAAAAAGTTGAAAAAGTTGAAAAAGTTGAAAAAGTTGAAAAAGTTGAAAAAGTTGAAAAAGTTGAAAAAGTTGAAAAAGTTGAAAAAGTTGAAAAAGTTGAAAAAGTTGAAAAAGTTGAAAAAGTTGAAAAAGTTGAAAAAGTTGAAAACGTTGAAAAAATTGAAAAAGTTGAAAAAGTTGAAAAAGTTGAAAAAGTTGAAAAAGTTGAAAAAGTTGAAAAAGTTGAAAAAGTTGAAAAAGTTGAAAAAGTTGAAAAAGTTGAAAAAGTTGAAAAAGTTGAAAAAGTTGAAAAAGTTGAAAAAGTTGAAAAAGTTGAAAAAGTTGAAAAAGTTGAAAAAGTTGAAAAAGTTGAAAAAGTTGAAAAAGTTGAAAAAGTTGAAAAAGTTGAAAAAGTTGAAAAAGTTGAAAAAGTTGAAAAAGTTGAAAAAGTTGAAAAAGTTGAAAAAGTTGAAAAAGTTGAAAAAGTTGAAAAAGTTGAAAAAGTTGAAAAAGTTGAAAAAGTTGAAAAAGTTGAAAAAGTTGAAAAAGTTGAAAAAGTTGAAAAAGTTGAAAAAGTTGAAAAAGTTGAAAAAGTTGAAAAAGTTGAAAAAGTTGAAAAAGTTGAAAAAGTTGAAAAAGTTGAAAAAGTTGAAAAAGTTGAAAAAGTTGAAAAAGTTGAAAAAGTTGAAAAAGTTGAAAAAGTTGAAAAAGTTGAAAAAGTTGAAAAAGTTGAAAAAGTTGAAAAAGTTGAAAAAGTTGAAAAAGTTGAAAAAGTTGAAAAAGTTGAAAAAGTTGAAAACGTTGAAAAAATTGAAAAAGTTGAAAAAGTTGAAAAAGTTGAAAAAGTTGAAAAAGTTGAAAAAGTTTAAACTAAATTTTATATTTTTAAATTTAAGCATATTTATTACTGATTGTCCGGTGCACGATTGTATAATCTTCTCCAGCTGCAACTATTGTTTGTGTCTTGTTAACATCTTCAACAACTTCAACAGGATTGCAAGGCTCAAGCAAAATTCTTATATCAATTTCCAAGCTAAAAAATGCACTTATTATGAGGAAAAAGGCTTCAAATTGACTAATTCTTGCCACAATTATTCCCAATTTTTCCATTCTTGTGAAAGCTGACCAGTTTTCTTCAATCATTTTCTCAAAGTTTAAATAAATGAATTAAATTTCCAATTTTCTATTAATTATTTATCAACATCGACAGTTGAAAATACAAACTATGACTAAATGAGCTTTTACTTTTCATTTTGCAATTTTTCAGAATAAACCAAATTTTTTCAAAACCACAATTCAACTTTTTAACGGTCAAATTATATTCAAACTTAAAAAATTCAAAACTCTACAAATGTTTTTAAAGCAACTTTTAACAATATTTACATCAATTCTCAATTTTAAAATAGTAAACAAATTATTTAAATTCTAAAAATCTTCAAAAAATTAGTCAATCAAAATGGAAGCCTGCTCCGTTCCAAACTGCAAACTCAAATCAAGTCCAAAATTTCACTCGCCACAAAATGAAGCTAAAGCAAATTTATGGAGAAAAATTCTCAAAATCAACAATATTAAATTTTCAATTTGTGATCAGCATCTTTCGATCATTTGTCAAAGTTGCATGAGATCTTTTGAGCCTAAACATTTCAACAATACTGGAGCTATGTTTGTGATTGCTGAGAGATTTAAGGATATCTTTAGGGATGTTATAGGATATGAGGTGAGTGTTACAATACTAATTGTGGTAAATAATACAACAAGGAATGACTTTGTGAGAATGGAATGGATTGGATGGCTACCAATTACTCAGCCAGCTATACAGACAGACATACAGATGATAACCAAGCTAGCAAGGGTTACACAATTGGTTTTTGGAGCCCATCTGGATCTACATGCTCAGATTTTAAGTTTTGTTATATTTATAAAAGGATGTTTAATGCCTTCCATGAGCTGAACAGACAGAGGTTCTGGTGTAAGAAACCCTTTAGCTTCTTCTTACCTCATTCCAGATCTAACTCCCCATGCTTCTTCTATCATGACCAAAATAACAAGCATATAGACAGCCTTACTAACTTCAATTTAATTCCTTTCTAGGTTTCAGTTGGTGTTGTCTGTTCAAAATGTCACAATTGCATAACTGATTTCGCAAAATTTCGCAATTATGTCAGGAAACAGCAAGAGCTCAGGACGGAAATAAGTGAAGATTATTCAGAAATGCACAACAATGAGCCAAAGGAATATACCCAAATTGAATTAGAATCCATTCAAAATGAAGATGCTTACAATGAAGAGTCACAGTTTGAAGTTGTGGAGTATCAAGATGAAGAATATATTGTTGAAATGGCGGAACCTGATGAATATTATGAGGATAATGCAGCCAATGGATTAGAAGCAAAGCAAGAAGATGTCGAGGCTACAATTAAATCTGAACCAATGGATCATGTTGAATGTACAATCAACGAGCTAGTTGATATTCAGTCTTCAAAGAGACTTTATTCAGCTACACAAGATAACGAAGAATATGAAAAACCAGAAGCAATAATTAAAGTCGAGCCAATTGAGTATGAATATTCAGATCTTGAGTATCAAATTCCTTCAAATGATTTACAAAATGAAATCGAATCACAATCAAATCACTTTCCTAAGATTTCAAATCCACGAACATTACCAGCTTCACAGAACTTAAAAAGAAAGATTTTGCATCCAGAAACATCAAAAATCTCAACAAGTTCACCAAATTTAGTCCAAGCATCCTTACGGTCCGCACTAGAATCATCAAAACAAGCATCACCAGCGTCAAAACGAATGAAATTTCCACAAAGAAGCCTAAAATGTCAATATTGCACTGAACGATTTGACAACTGTGACTTAATCTTAGAGCACATTGAGGACAAACATAAATTTCAATGTCCAACATGCAACACTTCATTCCCATTTAAAATTAATTTAATTCATCATCAATTTATGCATCATAAGGAGTCGACAAAGGAGCCGAAAAATAAGAATCCAGTGGTTTATAAATACTCGTGTAGTCATTGCATGATGAAGTTCTCAACGAGTGACAATTTACAGATTCATATGAAGCAGCAGCATAATGCTGAATTGAACAAAATTAAAATTTATGTTGAAGAAGAACAGGTAGGATTGGAAATTAAATAAAATTCTAAATTGAGGAACTTAACCTCAAAATTGAGGGCAATAACCTCAAAAGGTGGAAACCTAACCTCAAATTTTTGCTACCTAACCTCAATTTTTGCTACCTAACCTGAATTTTTGCAACCTAATCTTTAAATTGGGCTGCTCAACCGAAAATCAGGTGACTTTACTTCAAAATTGAGTAACTTAACCTAAAAAATTGAGGAACTTAACTTTAAAACTTGGCAACTTAACTTAAAATTAAAAGACCTAACCTTAAAATTATTTGACCCAACTTCAATATTGATAGACTTAACCTAAAATTTAAGCCTCATAACTGCGTGACTTAACTTAAAAATTCTGCTAATTAACCTCAAACCTCAAACCTAACCTTAAATATTTTTAACCTTGTCCTAAAATTGTGCTGCTTAACTTAAAAACTATTAAACCTAACCTTAATAGTATTAAATCTTTCTCTTCTGTTTTGAGCATTAGACCTAATCTCAATATTATTAATCCTAGCCCAAAAATGGGTTGACCTTACCTTAAAACTGCTTAACCTAACCTAAAATTGGGTAACTTAACCTCTAAATTGGGTAACTTAACCTCTGAATTAAGTACCTTAAGTCCTCAAAATATAGCTCCCCAGCCTTATAATTGGGAATCTTAAACTCAAAATTGCTTGGCCTAACCTCAAAATGTACTTAATTATTTATTCATTTACAGACTCCACCATCTCTATCGAGTAGAATCCTGAACTCATTCAAGAAGGCAAAGCCAGGACCATCTGGAATTATAAATATCAAGAAAGAAAGTTGATACAATGTCATCAAGCTGTCATGATAAACATGTTGCAATCCCAGCAGGCAGTTCATAGTTCGATAAGATGCAATCTCCTTAACATGAATTTAAGACATCAAGATTGATAAAAAAGAAATTTCTTTTTGAATAAAAAGTCATTTATAATAAAAACCTTCGAAATTACTGTTAAATTTACATTTTATTATGCTTTTTTAACAATCCAAAATCAGTTTTAACGGTTCGCATTCTGAAATTTGTCCATCCCAGTTATCTTTAGAAGAGTATCAATAGTTTTCTTCTCCCTTTCATCTCTCATAGCTAGTTTAATATCTTTGTCATTAGTTTTGACCACTTTGTAGTAAATTGTCTCTATAAATCGATAAACTGGAGTCGGATACTCGCAAATCTTCAGAACCTTTTTAATATAATCTTCCTTTTGCTTTCTCTCGTTTTGTGCCTTCTCTCTTTCGAACTTTTCAAGCTCATGCCATGGTTTAGGTTTGAATTTATAAACTTTAATTAATTCACACATTTCCACAGGTTTGGTGTCGTTCCATCGAGTCAATATTCTTGGAATTTTCAAACATTCAGTCTTGCCGCCATAACAATGCTGCTTGATTTCTTGTCTGAGTTGTTTAAATGCAGAAACTTTTGCGTTCATATTGATGCAGACATTCTTCTCAAACCAGATGTATTGTAGGTTCTTAAGTGGTTTAAAGAGTCCAAGGCCAATACGCTTAATGTTGTTTCCTGAGAAATTGATGAGCTGAACTTTTGGGGTGTAGATGAAACTGAAAATAGATTGATTTTGTTAATTCGATTCGATTAGTCGAGCAGAGTTCGACAAGAGTTTGACTTGATTAAGCGACTAGAGTTTGACTTGATTAACCGACTAAAGCTTGATTTGATTAACCGACTAGAGTTTGATTTGATTAACCGACTAAAGCTTGACTTGATTAACCGACTAGAGCTTGACTCTATTAACCGACTAGAGCTTGACTCTATTAACCGACTAAAGATTGACTCTATTACCCGACTAAAGCTTGACTCTATAAACCGACTGAAGCTTGACTTGATTAACCGACTATAGCTTGACTCGATTTACCGACTAGAGCTTGACTTGATTAACCGACTGAAGCTTGACTTGATTAACCGACTAGAGCTTAACTCGATTAATCGACTATAGTTTGACTCGATTAACCGACTAGAGGTTGACTCTATTAACCGACTATCTTGACTCGATTAACCGACTAGAGCTTGACTCTAATAACCGACTATATTTTGACTTGATTAACCGACTATAGCTTGACTCGATTAACCTACTAGAGTATTTCTACTTACGTGTCGCCAGGAACATATTCAATAGCATTAAGACTATAGCTAAGTTGAAACATTTGCGGAAATTCAGCCAAATGATCTTTCGATATCGTCTTGATATTGCAATTCATAAAACTCAATCCCTTTAAATTTGGAAAGAATTTACCAATTCCATTTGGTATGAAAGTTATATTCTCCTTATGCATGAATCTCAGTGCTTCAACTTCAGTCAAATTTCCACCAATCATGTGCTCGCCTCGTACATCAACAACATAACCAGGCGATTCATCAAGTTCAAGTGCAGTTCCTTGACATTCGTAGACTTTCTGCTTAAAATTCCAATCCCATTCATTATAACGGCATTTGATCACAAATGCATTTGATAACGAGATCGATAGTGTGAGAATTGTGAGTACTAAGATAAGGTTAATGACACGTCGCCTAGAAATAATTTGTAGATCATTTAATTTAATTTAATTAAGAATTGCTTTCAAATGTTTTAAAATCTAGATTTTGCTCAATTTGTTTAATTAAAATTTAAAATTTCTCACATATTTAAAGTTAAAACTTCATTAATTATCCAAAAATAAATCTCTGTCTTTCCCAGCTACTGTTCACTCCACTACTAAAAAACCCACGAAAAAAAATCTCTTCAATTTTTTTTTTTATCACAAAAAATATCAACAAAATTTTAATCTCTAGTAAAATTTGATAAGCGCACAAAAACATTGAAATTATTAGTCAGTATCCACGTGGACGACGCTGAATTGTGCAATTCTAAGTTTGTGTAAATACAGAACCATTGCTTGGGTAGTGTTGAATTGTTGTTATCTTATCTCCATTCTTGGATAATTCAATAAAAACTTGTTAATAGATTTATTACGCTTGGGAAATTCCTTAACATAAAATCAAAAGTGGACGTGTGAGCAATTCCTGAAGGGGTACGCAGATATAACATTTTGTGGTGTGAAATTGTCAAAATAAGGGGTATGCATACATAATAAGTTTAATGCAGCTGTGACAGTTTATGGTAGGTGACCCTGACAATCAAGGATTTACAAATATTACAATTAGGGGTAAGCAGCTATGTAGCTTTAGCAATAATGTGTATGCATCCAAAATAGCCAAGGATGCAACTATAAAAAGTAAACGTACGAAGCTTTTACAAAATGGATGAAAAAGGTATGATAATTAGGGGTACACAGCTTTTACGAAAAAGGGTAAGCAGCTGCAACAGTTGAAGCTATGTTCTAGGCGTATGAAGATATTACAAAATGAAGCATAAATGTATTACATTTAGGGGTACACAGCTTTTACAAAAAGGGTATAAAACTACTAAAAGGGGGAAACAGCTTTTACAAAAGGGTATAAAACTACTAAAATGGGTACACAGCTTTTACAAAAGGGTAGAAAACTACTAAAATGGGTACACAGCTTTAAAAAAGGGTTTAAAGCAATATCAAAAACTGTTTACCCCAGCAACGGACCTTTTATCTTGACGACCAGAATATGCAGCTACGACATGTAAAGGCGTTATTGGTTACAACATGGCTATAATAACTAAAAATAATAAGGATAAAGCTGTCTTCAGATAATATCTATTGCGCGGCAATCGGCCCACGTGCGCCCCAGCCAAGTAAGTAAGAAGTAAGTAGTATAATAACAACAGCTATTTACTCCAATACTACATATCTACTTAAACAGTTCAAATCTCAAACAAATTAACTAATGTTTAGCATAATAAATACATTCTGTAATTAAGTATTCAAACTGATTAAATCAGACAACTTGTTTTACTTGATAATTGATGTCTGGTTTTTGTTTTCAATATTATCATTAACACTCATAATTTTCCTTCATTTCGTTTGAAGTTTTTGTAGAAGAAGCTTACAAAATGCTTTATTCGGTTTCAATTTTACCATTATTTATCATTAAATCCGTAATTTCTCAAAATATTTCATTACTTAGTATCTCAATTTGTGAGATTATTGACAAATTCTACACAAGATATTCAAGAGATGTCAACATTATCGATTTTGGCAGTTCACAAAGTGAATTAGTTAATAAAATTATGGAAAATCTGAACGATTCGATGACTGTGACACTTATTAAGACACAAAACCCTCAAAATTGGACGCAGTTGATTGAAAGCTAGTCAATCTTGTTGTTTAACGACTTTTCGACTTTAACGGAGTTCAACAATAAAGATTTAATTGCAATTTGGTATATTAATCCTATAAAAATTCTTGTTTACTGTCTGAATGCTTCAACACTGGATATTGCTAAGCTTAAAACTAACCTGGTCATTCCACCTTACTACTACTTCATAATCTTTGACAAAATTGATTTAAAATTCAAACTTTTTACATTTGAGAATCGAAATAATCTCAGATATTGTCACGAAACCCAGCGACTGATGCAAATCAATAAGTTTTCGAATAAAAATCGCATTTGGATTAGAAAGCCAATTTTTCCAAAAAAATATCAAAACTTTAATGGCTGTAAAATGATCCTGGCAGTTCCAGAAGAGACAAATTTTGCGAGATTTCGACAAGATGACAATCAAAATTTGACTTATATTCGTGGACCAGCGATTGATATTATGTCTTCTGTATCAGAATCTTTAAATTTTAAGCTTGTGTTTACCAAATGCATATCTAGAGATTGCATGAATTACCAGATGGAACAAAAGTATCAAATTTATAATGTTTTATTGACATATGCATTAGATGCAAAAGGATTGAGTGACGCAAGTGGTATGGGATGGCTGGGTGTTATGCTTAATATTGATTGTACGTGAGTATCCCAAACCATAAAGACATGTCATTGCCTTAATTTAAAGCTTAAACATTTCAGCCCACAACTTTATGTACCACCTGGTGACCTTTATACATCATTTGAAAAGATTTTACTTCCATTCGATAAAGAAACATGGATTGGATTAGCAATCACTTTTACATCAGCTGTTCCTACAGTTTTCATGACAAGTAGATTATCGAGCAGCATGAAACACTTTATCTGTGGCTCAGGAATCAAGACGCCAATTTTGAATATATTTCGAGCCTTTTTTGGAATCGGACAAACTCAACTTCCAGATAGAATTTGTGCTCGAATTATTTTTATGTCATTTGTGTTGTGGTGTTTGGTTATTAGGACAGCTTATCAGGGAAAGTTGTTTGAGTTTATAACAACAGCTGTTCGAAAGCCTCAATTAAAAAGCTTAGCTGAATTGCGAAAGAGAAACTTCACGCTTTATGTAGGAGCTAATGAGCTTGAAAATTCAATGATCGATACAATGAAGCAGATTTTTGAGTAAGTTATTAAAAATTTTGATAGGCTTTGTTCATCTGAGCGTGTGTCAAGCTGAGCTTTTGTCAAGCGGAGCGTGCTTCAAGCTAAGCGTGTTTCAGGCTGAGCGTTTGTCAAGCTGAACGTGTGTCAAGCTGAGCTTTTGTCAAGCTGAGCTTTTGTCAAGCTGAGCTTTTGTCAAGCTGAGCTTTTGTCAAGCTGAGCTTTTGTTAAGCTGAGCGTTTGTCAAGCTGAGCGTTTGTCAAGCTGAGCGTTTGTCAAGCTGATCGTTTGTCCAGCTTAGCTTTTGTAAAACTAAGGTTGTATCTAGCTAAGTGTTTCTCAAGCTGAACGTTTGACAAGCTGAGCGTGTGTGAAGCTGAGCGTGTGTCAAGCTGAGCTTTCGTCAAGCTTAGCTTTTGTAAAACTAAGGACGTATCTAGCTGAGCGTGTGTTAAGCTGAGCGTGTGTCAATCTGAGTGTGTGTCAAACTGAGCTTTTGTAAAACTAAGGTTGTATCTAGCTAAGTGTTTGTCAAGCTGAACGTTTGTCAAGCTGAGCGTTTGTCAAGCTGAGCATTTGTCAAGCTGAGCGTTTGTCAAGCTTAGCTTTTGTAAAACTAAGGTTGTATCTAGCTGAGCGTGTGTCAAGCTAAGCGTGTGTCAAGCTGCGCTTTTGTCAAGCTTAGCTTTTGTAAAACTAAGGTTGTATCTAGCTGAGCGTGTGTCAAGCTGAGCGTGTGTCAATCTGAGCGTTTATTAAAAAATCTATTTATTTTGATTTAAGCCTTCCCATCATCGAAGTACCAAATGATGTATATACAGACATTTACACATTTAATCTCACAGATCCATCATTTACCGGAACAATTTTAACGTGTGACACTGAACATGATCTAACCTCCTTCTATATCGAAACTCTTCTTCCAAAGAGGTTTATTTCAACACCAATCACAAAATCTAGCTACGCAATTGGCTTAATGTATCCAAGTTTGTGGAATGAAAGACTTGAAGAGATAATTGAAGGACTTGTGACTGGTGGGATTATCAATAAGTTTTTAGAACAGTATACAAGATCAAAATGGAACTTGATGTCAGCTGAGTTTGACTCAGAAAAAATTGTTTTAAATTTAAGCCATCTTGGTTTTGGGTTTCAAATATGCTTTTTGTTGTTGTTCCTTGCACTCTTAATATTACTTGGCGAATTTTTTATATGCAAGTGGAAAAAAATTTATTGTTCTGCAAACTCAATTTTGAGGTTATGTTTGTTTTGGGTTAGAAAATTATTGATGTTAGCCTGTAAAACAATTGAATTAATTTTTATTAAATAAAGGCATTGGTTTTGGTCCAAATGTTACATTAAATTTAAAAAATTACAAAGATTCAAATTGCATTAGATAAATGACATAGAAATAAAATCTAGGTAAACTTAGTCAATAAATGTGTCTCTCATTTCATCGCCCAAGTCATTTTGAAGTTGTTTGTTCTCATTTTCTTTTATTGTTTCAGTTCGATCTTGATTCCTTTTAGGAGAAGTATTATGATTGGTCTAAAATGAAATGCAATGAGTAAATTCAGGTAGTTGTAGTGACGATTATCTTCCATGGCGTCGACATAAATTATGCATAATTTATGCATAATTTATGCACAATTTATGCATAATTATGCACAATTTATGCACAATTATGCACAATTTATGCATAATTTATGCAGATTTTATGCAGAATTTGTGCATAATTTATGCAGAATTTTTATGCATAATTTATGTATAAATTATGCATAAATTATGCATAAAAATTATACATAAATTCTGCATAAAAATTCTGCATAAATTATGCATAAATTATGCATAAAAATTCTGCATAAATTCTGCATAAAAATTCTGCATAAATTATGCATAAATTATGCATAAAAATTCTGCATAAATTATGCATAATTTATGTATAAATAAAGACAAAAAATCACACCAAAAAAGACTAAGTTACTGGCTTGTCTATAAAATTATAAGTTATACGTTATGGTTAAAATTTAAGGGTTAACTCCATGTTTTATCAGCAGTTGGTAAATGGTCCTTTTTGTGCTGTTACCAAAATGGTTTATATAAGACACAAGTACAGCGCACACTCATGCGGAATAGTCTTGGCCAGCTTAGTAACTTAACGTTGTTGAATTAAAGCTTGTTAGTTTCTTATAAAGTACAGTAGTAGAAAAGGAGTAAATCGATCATTTATCACAGTAATGCCGGACTCGAAAATACTGTGACTCGATTGTTTGTCGATTTAATTGTTTATTTCTTTAGTTAAAATTTAACATTCAAGTGCAACCATAAAACTTACATATCAGTTAAATATTCTCCGATTAAATGGTCTACTAATAGTTAGCGTAAGCGTATTTGTATGCCCCTTGAAATCAAACTAGAAATTTATCTCACTTGGTTAAGGGCAATTCCATGAAATAGTGTCATTGTTTACATTTGAGTTTGATCCAAGTCTATTAAATGAGAAATATTATTTTTCAAATATTTCTTTGTACTCTTATTTTCTTAATGTTTTACTCAACTTAAACTATTTTTCATCCTAAAATGAGTAATTCTAATTGGTTAAACATTACGTTAATGAAAGATACATTGAAAAAATAGAATTTTAAAATTTTGAATTCTGTATTTTTTCACGGAATAAATCTCTCCGTTACTTAGTAACACTTTTTTAAGTCACATGGAAATTAATATTGTAGCTTTATTAAGCACTTTTGAATTAATTTAATGCTAGATTTTGGTAGCTTGATAATCAATCTTTGAGTTGTGACAGTCTTTATTATTAACAAATTGCGGAAAGGAGAGAAAAATCACTTTAAGTGAGTCTCCAAATTATTTTTACTTCGATTGTGTTACTAAGTAACGCCAAAAGAATTGAAATAATTCTTTAATTAACCACTTTAAGTAAGCAAATTTCAGTCAATTATGTAGAAAATGTTGTTTTTAATGGCCTACGAAAAGCTTATTTGCAGTTGAATAGTCTAAAGATGTAAAAATCAATTTGGAGAAAAATTTGTAGACAAATCGTTTCATGGAATTGCCCTTAAACTTTAATAAAATTGAAATGTTTCTATAGGTATTAGCGTAATTATTTTTGAGATAAAAATTAATTTATTGTTTTGGCTTTTGCCAGCCTTAATTCCTGATGGATATGCAAACCAAATGTTTGTGATTTGTAGAAGAGAAACATAGGAAACATTTTCAAGAACTTTAGTATGAATTTAGGCATCCAGCTTTATAAAGCGTGAAAAGTAAGTAAACATCCCTAACAGACAAGTGAGTATATTCATGGTACCGTAACATAATCAAGAGTCGATGAAAATTTGTATGGAGTCAAGTCGATTCCGCCATACTCGTGTTTTGCTCAAGAGTCGAATAATCGGATTTATGTGATTTACAAAATCGAGAAACATTTTTGTTATAGGTTTTACTTTTGGGTTACTTATGTTTAATTTAATCAGCATTTGATTGTCTATTTATTTTGCGTTCATTTACAGATCATTAGAAGATTAGAAGATCATTGATTTTAGTGCAATTAGCAAATAATTACAATGAATGCTTATATAGAAAAGCTTTATTATTTAACGGTCAATAAATAATTTGAAATTTTCCCGCTAAAAGTTGCACTTCAAAAAAAATAACTATAGTATAATTAATAATTTGTAGAAATGAATTTCCATATAGAAAAAGTTTATCATTTAACGGTTTTTTGTGGTTCAAATTTTCTAACGGTCAGTAAGTTTTTGAAAGCTTTCCGCCAAAAGATTCACAAAAAATCATTAATTATAGTATATTTTTAACAATTTAATATCTTTAATTCTTAAAATAAATTGTTTATCATTTAACGGTTTTCTGAAGTTCAAATTTTGTAACGGTCGTATGCATTTGAAAGTATCTTGCCAAAAGTTACAGTAAAATCATTAATTATAGTATAAATAACAGTCTGTTGCAAAAAATTTTCATTTAAAAAGGCTTTGTAATTCAACGGTTTTTTGAGATTCAAAAATTTTTAACGGACGGATTTTTTTTAGACATAGTGAGATATTAAGCTACCTTTTCGAAACAAGTTTGAAAAATGCGCTAAAAATACATTTGAATAGCCCTTAAAATTACTTTTACAACCGTATATAACACTTAATATTAAATATCACACATTTTGCAAAAAACATTTTGCTCCACTTATTCAATTTTTAAAAACTTTTCAAAAAATGTGTCAAAACAGTCAAAAACTTTTTTCGACATCACTGGAGTACAAACCACAAACATGATTCCTCATTTTAAAGGTAATTTTATACACAATAAAACGCCATAAAAGGTTTTTTGATTAATTTACAATTAATAAGCCAAAAAAGAAGTTTAGTTAAGTGTTATATAACTTTTATCAAAATTGTGACATCATTTACTAATTTACCCCAACGTTTTCAATTGTTAGTTAAACTAGATTAAATCCAAATTTCAAAACTTATAAGAGATTTAAATATTTGAAATTCAAAACTTTGACCTCTTCAAAAATGATGTAGCCCTTAAGTAAAAAAATCCAAAAACCTTTTAAAGCTTCATCGATTTTTATAAGGTACAAAACTAGATATCAAGCTTATTCTCAAACAGATCGGAAATATGTTTTCTAAGAAGCATACATTTCTAAATTTTGAACCGATTAAACCGATTCAAATTTTTCAAAAATGTCGGCATTAGATAGCATCTTCAGAGTTATTTCCATCGATATATACTATGAATAGGAAAACTAAGTTATACGAGAGTATTTGAATAAAATGTGGGAAAAATGGAGTTTCAAAAAAGTTGAAATAATGATTCAAATAAAATTTGGGCAGGTTACACTAAAAACAAAAAAAAATCATTAATTATAGTATAAATAAACTCTTTCAAGACTTTTAATTGACCGACCCCGGAACAATACGATGAATCTGAGCTAATAAAACAAACCCAAGCTATCAACGATGTCTAGTTAAAAATAAAAGTTAAAAATATTTGATGTTCAAGAATTGTAATATAATTAAATAATCTACATAATTTATGCATAATTTTTTGCAGAATTTGTGCATAATTTATGCAGAATTTTATGCATAATTTTTTGCATAATTTATGCATAATGATATGGGTTGATTTCAGGATAGTTTTTCATAAAAACCTTACGAAAAAGTAAATAAATTTTTTTTAGCTAAGGATATATCAACCAACTCCCCACATCCCCCCCCCCCCCCCTCCTTGCCTCACCTTAATCTTAAACATCATATCAGTGAGCGACCCCTTACCTCATCCTTGAAAATGAAGTTAGTCTTCAAAACTGTTTGATTATCGATAAAATTGTTCCTAATTATGTGAAGCTTAACTTTATAGACATAATATTCAGTAATGCATACAAGAATGCTCACAAAATATCCAAAAAGCCAAGCTAAGAAAATAAACTTAAAGTCATTTAAAGTCAACAATATTTGATAATCTTCAATAATGTCCAAATCCTTCAAATCATATCGAAACATGTTCTCCAAAAGCTTATCAACAATTCCACCAACTACAAGCCTTGAAATCATCCTCTTAAATTGATCATTATAAAAACTTCTTGATCGAAATCCAAGTGCATAATGTGGCTTTTCAATTGGAAGTGGAATGAAGCGCTGATGTCCTGGAACTCGATTTTGAGTCCTTCCTAAATTATGTTGAATATCGCAAATGTACAATCCATAAGTTGGCAGTTCATCTTTGTTTAATTTCTTATATTCTTCAATGAATTCATAAAGGTCTATGCTTTGCATGTTCAGGCTGTGTAAAAAATGATTTAAAAAAAAAATATTAAAATTTTAAGGCGGTCCACCAGCACCATACATACCCAGTCTTATTTTTAATGAAATTCATTTCGTCTCTTTGAAGTCGATAACTTGAGGCATAAACTTCAAAGTTTCCAGTCAAAAAATCTTCAAAATTGATCTCAGGCTCTAAAGTTTTAAGTGACTTAAAAGTAAACAATTGTCCATGATAAATTGATCTTATTATTAACAAACAAATCATAAGGATTATCACAATTAAACTCAGAAAGCTTCTCTCGATCTGTTTAACCAGCCTTAATCCAAAAATTGTCCAGAATACTTTAAGAATTTGCTGTCCACGTGATATTTTACTTAAATTATTCCTCATTCTTATCATCACGACGAAATAAGCAACCAGTGTCCACAGAAATATGAATGTCAATAAGCTAATCCACACGTCAAGTGTAAATGACTTTATCATAGCTTGCAAATGGTTGTATTTCATATTTTTGGCACGAGATAAAATTCCTGGACTAAAATAAATAAATAAAAAAAAATTGTTAAAGAACTGCACTAGGCAATGCACCAGGCTATGTCGAAAACATCAACAGACTAAGGCAGTCGGCTCAACAGTTAAAATTCAGTCAAATTTCAGGTCTTTTGAAGTTTTCAGTTCAAAATAGCTTCAAACTACCTTCCTTACTTAAAACTATGTCATAGTAGATCAATTGTAATTCTTGGCTTCTCAAGACAACTGAAACTGCATACTGTAGTGCTGTCCAAACTTTTTGACTCACGGTTCACCATAGGGACAAGCCATTACCGAAGAAGCACAGAATGTGGCTCGTGTCATTTTAAAAAAAATATGTGCCGCGGTACACAGTTTGGACAACACTGGTCTACTGCAATCCAAGTTTTTAAACTTAAGACAGTCCTGTCGCAGTCTTCAAGTTAGTTCTAATCTGGTTCTTTTTCTGGGATAGTTAAAGAATGGTGTAGTTGAACCAAAAAATCCTACAAAACCAGAGCTCTGCTGGTCTAAACTAGTGATGGCTAACCCGTGTGTGATGGGATTCTAGGTCACCGACACAACGAGAACCCGAGAAATAAACTCGTGGTTAATTTTAATTAATTTAAAAAAATGTTTTTGGTATGAATTTGTAAACAAATTTTTTTCGTGAACTTTTTTTAAGACAGACAATAGTTAGAACATTACATACTTCTTGACGCCCCCCCCCCCCCCTATGTTACATTTTGTTACAATTTTTCAAACCCCCCCTCCCCCTTAAAATTGCGAACGTAATAAGTGAACGGCCCCTATGCTGTGTGCGGTTTTATTCATGGCTTACCAGCAAGTGTTCTGTAGCACAAAAAATGATTGGCAACCACTGGTCTAAACCTATTAAGAGGTGTGCCTTCATGCCACGGGCAGGATGGGTTAGTACTATTGTAGTGGGTAGACATAATTCCGTCACAGGTTGTTGAACAGTTTCAAAATAAGCACAACTAATACTCACATGCATTGAATGTTTAAAATCTGATGATTTAATAGTCTATACATGTTATACGTCCGTTGATCAAGTGTTACCAACTCAAGAACATTTTCAATTTTATATTTTCCACTATCCAAGTCATTACAGTCAATTTTGTAGCATTCATCCATGTCATACGAAAAATAAAATTCAACTGAAAAAATGTCCAAAATTTCTAAAGAAACCTCATTTTTGGATATTTCAAAATGTTGGCTGATGTAGTTGAGTCCAATTGTAGCAATTTCAATTCTAAATCTTGTAGTGCAGTCTAAAACTTTTGGAATGGCTGGAAAAATTTCCGGTAAGATCCATTTCAGTGATTTTGGATCAAATTGATTAAGATGCATCAAATCCAAGTCCTTAAAGCATTCATCATTACGATAAGGATTATTTACATACGTGTAGATTGAATAAGTCATACGATTCCTCAATAGATAGAAAATAGTGTAAGGCCTCAGCCAATTAGACCTTCTAAAGTCATCAATACTAACATCCTGTATATACACAAGGAATCCAACATCAATTGAGTAAGTTTCGCGTAGTAAAAATTTCGCACTATAATTCCAAAAATCACTGTAATTGCGAAATAAAAGAATTTCAAGATTTTCTAAGAGCCAAGGACTGGGTCGAAGATTTGTTTCCAGTGTCACAGTCATCGAATCTTTAACATTTTCGATTATTTTACCAACTAGTTCACTTTGTGTTCCACCAAGATCGCCAATTTCGACATTTCTTGCATGTTTTGCGTAAGCATTTTCAATAATTTCACAAATTGCGATGCTTAAGAGAGTTGTGTTCACAGGATTTGAAGAATTTGAGCTGTTTATTGTGATTTTAAAAGAAAAGGTGTTTAAAATGCAACTTAAAATGATTGAAAGTGAAATTAAGTTAAGTTTCATGGATCAGATGTTGATTCTTGAGCTGTTGATTGACTATTGTGACTTACAACTAACATTTTAGCTTGCATATCGGCAACTGACTAAAACAAAGTTTGTTACTAAGCATTTTTAATTAAAAATGACACGCGAGAGTTGCTTAAAGGTGTCTAGACTTTTGACAATTAAGCTCAGGGGTGATTTCTTGAATTGATTCGATGCTAAGATGCGTAGCAAGGGTTTGATGAGATATTCAAAGGAGTTCTCAAAACAGCAAACGTTTCTTAATCGACTTCTAGTCTAACACAAACTTACAAAACCTCAAATTCCTGTTTTTAGATCCTCTCTTTCAGTTTTGCACTTTTTATAAGTAAACAAGCCAATTTTTGGTCGAAAGGTATAACAAGTTCCAATTTCAGCTCTAAAAAATCCGGACAACCCAAATTTTAAAGCTTTTGCCCAAATAAAAATTTTAAAAAAGCGAGACTATCCCGCTCAAAAGTGCGCAATTGGACAGCCTTAACCGATTTTCTGTTACTTGAGTTTTGAGTATTGAGTTTGAGTTCAAATGTAAATCCTTATTGGCACCAGCCAGTAACGTCGTTCTATTTTATCAACATAGTATATTAATATTTAATGCCATTCTGCTTAATTAATTTCAATTTAAATCCAACTGGTTGTTTGATTAAATCTTTTGTTGACATGATACTTATTTTGTACCATAGAAACAACCAGAACTTTATTAATTGTCATAGCTCATGAATTGATGATAATTATGACTAGCCAGGAATTTGAAGTGGGGGGGGGGGGGGGGCAAATTTTTTTTGTATGGAAAACTTTTTACAGTTCGAGTTTTTTCGAGTTTTTCTTAAAAACTCTAGCAAAATGAAGAAATTTCTCAAGACGAAGGTGGATTTGTCTCCCAGGCTACGCGCCTGTGATTAGTGTTAAACTCTTTTCATATCATATTAATGATAAGAACTGTAACTTACATCAGAAAAAGGTGGCAACAAAGCTAATATTAAGATCCCGAACTAAGTTGAGGTTTTTTGAAAATTTAAAAAATTCGGTTTTTTTAATTTGACAAAAGTTTGGTTAAGAAATCAAAAGTTTATTTGAATCGTAACAGCTCAACAGCTTCTCCAAAAACATTATTCATGCTTAATACTAAATGTTTAGGTTCAGCAATCAGATCTGATGTTAATGAAACTCCCACATTCTCAGCAGAACCAACATTAGTGCAGTCAAAGACCAAAAGTGTTTTTGATGCTTTTAAAATTCCTTTCACAATTATTAAATGAGACTTTATAAAATATTTAAAAACATCAATTTCAACATTTTTCTTTTTTTTTCAGCACAGAAAAGATAAACAACTCGACTAAAAACACCAAAAATGATCCATAAAGTGCGATAAAGCAGATCTGAAATCCAAAACTTAAATGTCTTAAATTTAGCATAATTGTTTCAATTTCTCTTATTTTTGACATTAAATTCCATTTAGATTTTATGATTTTTTCAACATAATGATCAATAATTCCGCCAGACAAAAGTCCCTCAATCGCTTCTTGAAGTCGTTCATTCCAAAAATTTTGATAAAATAGTCCAAATGTTAAGTATGATTTGCTAATCGAAAACGGAATTGATCGATGCGGCAATGAAGTTTGTTTGTAGTGAATTAGTAGTTTATGCTCAATATCATTGTTATAGACTGTTCCACGAAATGCTGGATTTGATAAAGTATTTGTATAAATTTCATCAAATTCTCTTAAGTCGACGACTTTTGTGGTGAGGCTGAAAAGTTTAAAAACTAGTATAGTTGAGGCAACATGAGATTCAAAAAAATGTGACTAATCAGTTCCTTCTATGCTTTCTCGCTATCGGGATCGGGATCGGGATTTCCCGGGATTTACCGATCCCGATCAATCCCGGGATCCCGAAATTTATCGGGATCGGGATTGAAAATCCCGGTTTTTTAATTTAGGAAATTATTGATGTTTTAGAACCTGCTAAATACGCGACAGAAGAATTATTGCGTAAATCAGACGATTTATTAATTGCTGAAGGAACAATTAACTTTTTGCTAGACGAATTGTTGCTACAAGGAACATTATTGTCTCAAAAGGTTTACGATATGAATTGCGCTCGCATAGGTGCACGAAGAAATGGAACATTAATTGACTTAATACTTTACCTCAATATATTTCTTTAGACAAGCATTTTAAATCGTCAACAAAAGCTGCAATACATAAACTTGGCATTGACTTATTGAAAAAGTATTTTGTCAAAAACTCTACAAATGGAGCTATGGAAGCTTCAACATCCAGTGCAAATCAAATCCAACCGTCAAACATTTCTATTCGAGATAGACTGAAACTAAGCATATCTGAATATACATCATTAACAACAGATGCAGCAGCAACAGAACCAAATAACTTGAAAAGAGAGTTTAATTGGTATGACAAAAATAAGAAGAGAACCGTTTTATTAGATCAACTTTACGATGCATTGATAACAATGCAGCCGACCTCAACTCAAAGCGAACGAAATTTCTCTATTAGTAACAACATTCTTACAAAACAAAGAAAACGTTTACTTGACAAGAATCTAAATGCAATTGCATTTGTTAAAAGTTTTTTCATTAATGCTTAATTTTTATTATTATATTCACACCGTTTTCTATAACCTTTAAACTTACATCTTTATCAACATTTATTTTCTATTTTTGTTTATGTTCACATTTTTCAAAGGAAACATGGATTAAAACATCTACCTTGTAACACATAAATTATAACTAATTAATTAAGGAATAAATGACCGTATAAGTAGCAAAAAAATATACAATTTTTTTTGGAAAAAAAAGCAGAAAAATGCTGTTTTTTAAATTTTTTTACATATTCGGGATTCCCGGGATTTCCCGGGAAATCCCGAAAAATTTCAATCCCGATCCCGATCCCGAAAATTTGTCGGGATTTCGAGAAAGCATAGTTCCTTCTTACCCTGTTTGATTTTGAATAAAATTTATGACGTGCACGCTAAGTTGAGCTCTTGTTCCGAATAATGTAAAGTTCTTGATCTTCAATTCCTCTAAAGTTTCAATTTCTGGTCGTCTCACTGATGTTATTATAAATTGAAATAATTTTCCTTGGAACGCTGTCTTGAGCATCAAACCACTTAAGATAAATGAGATTAAAATTATTCGAGTAAAATTAGTACTTGGCAGTAAAATTTGTTTGGTTTCTAGAAATTGCTTTGTCAATATTCCTGCAAAGATTGAGAAAATAAAGGTTATGCTGATGCTAATCCAAATTATGGTGTCGAACGGTAAGAATAATTTTTCAGATAATAAATCATTAGGTGGAATCAACAGCTGTGGTCTGAAATGATTTTAAAAAAGTTTTATACATTTGATGCTTGAAGGGTTGAGTTCTTTGAGCTGAAAGCACTATCTAGTAGAAGTTTTTTGTTTATCCTGATTTATCTAGCAAAACGATCTATAATTCAAGCAAAATTCTGGTCTGTCCTTTGAATTACAATCAAGGGAGACATGTTTTTTACCGAAAAAAAAAACACAATTCTACAACCAAGCTACGTAACTAGAACGATGAAGTGAAAACGGTGTTTCTAGTACTTGAAAACTTTATCTGAGATTGAACCCAGAACCTTTAGCTAGTAAGGACAACGCCCTATCAGAGTTCGAAGTCAATGAAATTTTGGAAGGAGTTGAGTCGACTCGAAGTCAACTCGGCTATATAAAATAGATGAAAATCTCAAGTCGACTTCGAGCTCTGTGATCTACCATTTAGGCCACTGATGCCATTTCCCTGTATATGACAATAAAAAAGCAATATATTATTTTTCAACACTTTTGACTTCCCGTGACTTCTTGTGAACGTCATTTAACTTCAATTTTATGCAATTGAAAATATTGTTACATCACTGACTTCCCAAAATCCCTTTTTGACTATCCTTTGACCTTTCTTGACTAATTTTCACCTGCTCTTGCCAAACCCATGCTTCTTAAAAAAACCAAAAAGTATTCAACTTACATGACTTGAATGCCAATCAATAACTTTCTCCACATAAATAATTCATCTGAATTAGCATCAAAAGACGACAAATACAAAACATTATTAATATGTCCAACACGATCATTTGGAGCTGCACATGCGAAGGAACTGCACATCACATAATTGAGTTTGAAATTTAAGCTATCAGCAATATCAATAATAAAGTTTTTTAGTGGTCCTGCTGTCTTTATGATTCCATATTCAAGTTTGAATTGTAGAAAATTTGAGTTTCTAAAGATGCCAATAAACATGTTGCAGCCATGAAAGTTTATGTATTTGCGATGAATAATTGGCTGTTTGGTCCATTTGTGATGTGTTGTTGAAAACTCATTGGATTGAACAAGTTGCTGAAGATCGACACAAATTTCGGTGTTGTTAAGGTTCTCGAAAGTTAAAAGTTTAAGTTTTTGGTCTCTTGTCTCATAAACTATAAAGTAGCAGTAAGGAATAATCGATAAAGTTGTGTCAATACTTGTCAATTGCCAATTAGTCATATTTTGACAGTAAATGACAAATCTTATTGTATTTATGAACTGTATTTCGATGGAACTGTCAATTAGGAACTCAGAGAAGTTTTCGAAGCTATTAAATAGCAAAATTGATTGATGTTATAGCTTTTTTGGCCGTTTTTGAGGATCCTGGATCTTTCTTAATGTCACAGTCATCGAATTGTTGAGATTTTTCATAATATTGCCAACCAATTCATATTGTCATCCACCAAAGTCAATAATGTCGACATTTCTTGAATATTTCGAATAAAACTTGTCAATAATTTCACAAATTGAGATGCTTACGAGGAAAATGTTTTGAAGATTTGCAGAATTCGTGAATAAAAAAATTAAAATAATTTTCAAATGAACCATTTTCTGTGGTTTTAAAAGTAAAAATGATTTATTAATTAATTTGTCAGTTGACGTTGAGTTTTTCTTCGGGTTATTCAAAAATTAATAAGCAGCATTAATCACTTTTATACATCTTTTACCAAAATTTATAACTGCATGTTTAAGGACAATTAATTAAATTTGTTTTAACATATCAGATACAAGAATGTTTGTAGCTTTTATTCTTAAGTCTGAATCAAATATTATTTTATTGATTATAAAGTGGTGTTAGTGTCCAGAATGGCACATGCTGTATCTCAAGAAACGAAGCATGACCAAACTGTTTGATGGATGACCAAAAATAACCTATATAAGGACAATGTTCCGTTTGAGTTGCAAATCGATTGGACATATCCCGTCCGCGTACGTCCAGAACACTTTCGATGCACTTCACTTTTGTGACTGGAATAATTTATTTATAGACTAGCAGTGGAGTTCCAACAATTCCTGATCTAAAATACCAACTTCAATTTTAATGTAGCTTTTCGATCAACAGCCGAAGGTTTTAACTCTCAGAATCATCAGTATTGTCAAGATCATGTCCTGTTTTATCGATTTCTTTAATAATCTCGTCCAAAATTTGAATTGAACTCTTTTCTGACTCTTCTTCAAGAGTTGGCACCTGATCTAAAGTTGATTCCCAACTAAGAACTGATTTCGAACTATTAAATAGTTCCTGGTTTAATGTTTTAGTCTCTTCAACAGCATCTGGCTTTGCATTTGTGATTTGAATCAATAATGTAGACATAAAAATCATGCAATGCTCAGTAAAATGGTTAAAACTGTTGTTAGAATTCTCTTTAGTTTGCTTAATGCTTTCCAAACATTTTTGAACCCAAAAAGAAGCAAGTTCAAGTAGAAAAACCAAAAATGCTAAATAAAGTACAAAAAAGCAAATTTGAAATCCAAAACCAAGATGACTTAAATTCAGCACAATTTTGTCAGTTTCAAAGTCCTTCCTTTCTGAATTCCAACCAGTTTTTGTAAATCTTTCCAAAAACATATTAATAATTCCACCAGTTATAAATCCCTCAGTTAATTCCTGAAGTCTCTCATTCCATAAATTTGGATACATAAAGCCAAGTGCATAATTTGACTTGGATATTGGTGTTGAAACGAACCGCTTGCTCATTGGTTTTTTTAGATAAAATATATTCATTTCATGTTCAATATCGCACGTTAAGACAGCTCCAGTAAACGAAGAGTCTGTGATGTTATGGATATAAACTTGCGTATATTCTACAACTGGTATGAAGTTAGGTTTGAGGCTATGAATGAAAAAATAGAAGCCGAAAGTCATTACAATGATTAATAAGACTTACTTTAAAACTCGTTCAATAAACTTTTTTGTCATGCTTGTTTCCTGATTTTTATGCAAATAAAGTGTAAAATTTTGATGCCTTAATTCTTCCAATGTTCTTAATTCAGGCTTTCGAATTGCTGTCGTTGTGAATTCAAACAATTTTCCTTGATATGCTGTTCTTACAACTAAGCACCACATGATGAATGAAAGGAAAATTAATCGTGCAAAACTTTCTCGCGGCAGTTGAGTCTGTCCGATACCGAAAAATGCTCGAAATATGTTAAATGTTGGAGTTTTGATTGCTGATCCAAAGACAAGACTTCTGACATATTTGGAGAATCTATAAATGATTGAAGTTACAGCAACAGATGATGCAAAGGTTACGAGTAAGCTGATCCAAGTCTCGTTATCAAATGGCAGCAATACCTTCTCAAATGATGTGTACAAGTCACCAGGTGGGACGTAAAGTTGTGGTCTAAAATATATAATTAATTAATAATATCAAATCTTCACAATTTCACCATTAAATCTCTCAGGAAGCTCAAAAGCATGCCTCTAAAGGTAGATCGGGTAACCCAAAATGTCAAGGTTCCACCTCAAATAGCCTTTTAAACATTAAAACTCACGAGCATTCAATATTCAGCATCACATTCCTCCAGCATGGGTTAACATCCATATTAAGAGCATGAGCTTCAAGATTTTTTGTACTTAGTAAATTATATAAATAAAATTTTTCTTTAATTCCGTCCAAACATGCCTGATCAAAACATGTCAACATCATTAGCGTGAAATTTAACTCTTTTGCAATAACTGACAAAAGCTCAATAATTGGACCATTTGGTTTTTGATCTTTGTAATCGATTCTGAAGAGATTGGATGTAGCAGACAAGCTAATGACCATTTTACAGCTGTAAAAGTTTTTGTATTTCTTTGGGAAAATTGGACTTTTGATCCATTTTGATGATTTTGTGGAAAATTCGTTGATTTTAATCAGTTTTTGGCTTTCATGACAGTATGTCAAGTCATTGCGGTTCTCGAATGTGTAAAGATTGATGTTTCTATCCAAAATGATGAAAAAATAGAACGGCGGAATAACCAAGTCAGTTTTGATGCTTGAAAATGCTGACTTACTTCCATTGACTACATAAACTAGAAGTCTGACTGGATTAATGTACTTTAAATTCAATAAATCTTTATAGTTGAAGTTCTCAAACGTTGCAAAATCATCAAACAACAAAATTGTTTGATCTTCAAGCTTTTTATTCCAGTTCTGTGGATCCTGGATGTTAATCAATGTCACAGTCATCGAATTGTTGAGATTTTCCATTATTTTTTCAACTAATTCACTTTGTGAACATCCAAAATCGATAATGTCGACATTTCTTGAATATTTTGTGTAGAAATTGACAATTATTTCACAAATTGACATGCTGAGAAAACTTATGTTTCAGGAACTGACTAGTTTTATAGAAAATGTCAGAAATAGTAAAGCAACTTGAATAATGTCCTTCATTCTAAGTCAACTCTAATGAAATTCTAATGAATGAATAACAATTTGAGCGTTTCGATGGCCATGACAGATGTTTTCGAGGTCAATTGAATATTTAATGAATCCATGATGCATGATTGACTTAATCTCTGTCTTGGTCCAGGTTGACCAATTAAATCCTTGCCATGTCGACTATATTGAGCGTAGATATTAAAAGATGGACAACCTGGATCAATGTTTTTGCTTTTTATATTGTCTAAATCAAGCTGCTAATCTCATAATAACCAAAGTGGACATAACAATAATTTTCTAAGATGTTGCTTTTATTTTGTGTAGTTTTCTAAAAATGCTGATCCGATAAACTGAAAGTTCCGCCAGAAATACCAAAAATGCACCATAAATGGCAAAAATACAAATTTGAAATCCAAAACCGAGGTGACTTAAATTCAGCACGACTTTGTCCGATTCAAAATTGCCACTTTCTAGATTCCATCGAGACTTTGTGAATCTTTCTAAAAACATGTTGATGATCCCGCCTGTTATAAGTCCCTCAACAATGTCCTGAAGTCTTTCATTCCATAAATTTGGATACACAAAGCCGAGAGCATAAGAAGATCTAGAAATTGGTGTTGAAATGAATCTTTTAGCCATCGGTCTTTGCATATAGTAAATACTCATTTCATGCTCAATGTCACATGTTAAGACAGTTCCAGTAAATGTAGGATCTGTGAGGTTTTGCAGGTAAATTTGTGAATAGTCTAATAATGGAATGAACTTCAATTTGAGGCTGTTAAAATGATTAAATAATAAAAATGTTAGGAAATTAATAATGAGCGCTCCACTATAAAATGGGAGAAGCTGAATATGTCCAGATTCATTACTTACTCAATAATTCTTTCCAATAATCCCTCAAATGAGCTAAAATTTTGATTTTCTGGCAAAAAAAGTGTAAAATTTTGATGCCTTAATTCTTCCAATGTTCTTAATTCAGGCTTTCGAATTGCTGTCGTTGTGAATTCAAACAATTTTCCTTGATATGCTGTTCTTACAACTAAGCACCACATGACGAATGAAAGTAAAATTAATCGTGCAAAACTTTCTCGCGGCAGTCGAGTCTGTCCGATTCCAAAAAATGCTCTAAAAATATTAAATGTTGGACTTTGAATTGCTGATCCAAAGAAAAGATTTTGGACATTTTTTGAGAATCTATTGATGATGAGAATTACAGCTACAGATGATGCAAAAGTCAATAGTAAGCTGATCCAAGTCTCTCTGTCAAATGGAAGCAAAACCTTCTCAAATGATGTGTACAAGTCCCTTGGAGGGACATAAAGTTGAGGTCTGAAATTAATTTTGAGTAACTTATCTACAAATAGCTACAAAACACATCAATTAAGGTACATCAGGGATCTGGGAACACTATTCCTTACTTAAAGGATGTATCACAGCAATTTAATCAATAAAACTTACGAGCATTCAATATTAAGCATCACATTCTTCCACCAAGGTTTTGTTTCTATGCTGAGAGCATGAGAATCAAGATTTTGTGTACTGATTATATTGTAGACATAATAACTTTTCTTGACCTTATCAAAACACTTTGGTTCAAAACATGCCACAATAGTCAGTTCAAAATTTAATAAATCTGATATTGTCAGGAGTAAATTAACGATAGGTCCACTTGATATTTCTTCTTTAAAGTCGATTCTCAAAATATTTGATTGGTCGACAACGCCAATGACCATTTTACAGCTGTAAAAGTTTTTGTATTTCTTTGGGAAAATTGGACTTTTAATCCATTTTGATGATTTTGTGGAAAATTCATTGAATTTAATCAGTCTTTGGCTTTCATGACAGTATGTCAAGTCATTGCGGTTCTCAAATGTGTAAAGATTGATTTTTGTATCCAAAATGATGAAATAATAGAACGGCGGAATAACCAAGTCAGTTTTGATGCTTGAAAATGCTGACTTACTTCCATTGACTACATAAACTAGAAGTCTGACAGGATTAATGTACTTTAAATTCAATAAATCTTTGTAGTTGAAGTTCTCAAACTTTGCAAAATCATCAAACAATAAAATTGTCTGATCTTCAAGCTTTTTAATCCTGTTCTGAGGATCCTGGATGTTAATCAATGTCACAGTCATCGAATTGTTGAGATTTTCCATTATTTTTTCAACCAATTCACTTTGTGAACATCCAAAATTGATAATGTCGACATTTCTTGAATATTTTGTGTAGAAATTGTCAATTATTTCACAAATTGAGATGCTCAACAAGGAAATATTTCAGGAATTTACCAACTTAAAAGAAATTGAAATTGAAACTAAAGTTATTAAAAATAAATTCTTCATTTCACGACTGTTTATGATCAAAACCTGCTGACAATTAAAGTAAAAGATATATTTTTCGACTTAAAAGCAATAAAATGGTAGAAAAAATACATGTCAGATATTGTCCTTAATTAAGAAACTTCTTCTTCGGAACTAGAAGCGTAGGAAGGGGTTTAAAAGGACAGAGTGGCAGATGGACAATTAGAAACTGCGATGTGGAGTTGGACAGTGTTAAAGTGAAGTTTAAAGGCTGAGGATTAGTAAAGTTGAAGTTAGGAAATCATTCCTCAAACATTGTCCTTAATACACACTGATACAGCTACAAACGGTCCCTGAAACTTAATACAACAGTGCTTACATCCAAAAAACATTTATTCCAATACAAAACAGATTGAAAATCATTTTACAGCTAATAGAAACTTGTCAGTTAACTTTGGTATAGCTTGAATGACGTCTTTCACACAAATTCAATGAATTTTTAATAGCTCAGAAATTGAGAAGAAGAAGACGCACTCGTGGCACTCAATCAAGTAGTTAATCTGAATCCAAATCGTCAATAACTTCACCTAAAATTTCAATCCTATTTTGTTCATCATTAGTCTGCCTCTTTTTAATTGAATTTTCAGGAACATCACTGAAGAATGTGCGAAACTTACTCAATCTTAAGTCAAAAAACGTTCTCCAACTTAATGGAATTATTCTGCAGATTTGACTGAACATTCCTCTAAAAAAATCTCGACATGCTTTTACTTCAGATTGATATTCAAGCATCTTCCTCTTAATTTTAATCATTGACCTGTGAACAATTAATTCACAAACAAAAACTATTAATGCTGCATATGATGCAATAAAGCAAATTTGAAATGCAAAAGTTAAATGTCCTAAGTCTAATAAAGTTCCTTCTATCCCCAACTCATTCGACTTCATGTTCCACTTTGACTTTGTGTATCGATTCAGGAACATGTTGATGATTCCACCAGTCACAGTGCCCTCGACGATCTCTTGAAGTCTTTCGTTCCATAAATTTGTGTACACAAATCCAAATGCGTATTGAGAGTCTGCCGCTGGTGCTTGAATCGAATGTTTTGGTGTTAGAGTTTGTGTCGTGTGAATCAGTAGGTCTAATTCGACTTGTGTCTCAAATAATGCTGCAAAGAATGATAGATTTGAGAGTTGTCGAAGATGTTCTGCTATGCTGTGTTGGCTTAAGACGAACATTTTATCATACATGAGGCTGGTGTTTAGGTCTCCAATAGGCACCCTAAGAGAAAAAAATTAAATTCAATGTACTTTAAAGTAAAATTCAAATGATATTAATCTGAGACTGGGGTCAGGTACTAGGAAGCCAAAAAAATTAGGATTTTAAAAGATTAATGTGTTGGATATCTAAAGTTGATACCGAATAAGATTTCAACCTCTTTCCATCACGAAACTTAGCTTAAAATTGATAAATGTGCGCCATATTTAACTCCAAACATTAATGTCTCCCCAAATATGACGCACGAATATTTTTTCCGCACCAAAATTGACTTACATTTCATGTTTAAGTGCTCTCGATTTATTCCAAGAAATAAACTTAATCGGAATATTTTGGCTTTTAAGATCCTTGAATGTTCTTGTCTCTGGCCTGAAAATCGCAGTTGTTGAAAACTCAAACAATTTTCCATGATAAGCAGTTCTTAATATAAAACACCAAAAAATGAATGAAATAAAAATGAGCCGAAAAAAATCCTTATTTGGCAAGATTAATGATCTAGATCCAAACGCTGATTGTAATGATTTGAGAATCAGATTTTTGGTAAAATATTTTGACAGTCTAATTGGAAAGAGAATGATTGTTATAAATAATATGATTGCCATAAAAATCCAAACGCTGGTGTCAAAAACAATCATAAATTTTTCAGATGACTTTAACAAACTACTGCTTGATAAAAAAATACGTGGTCTGAAAATAAATCAAATTTGACTTTTTTAGATATTTTTTGAGCTGAGCTAGAGCTGAGCTAGAGCTGAGCTAGAGCTGAGCTAGAGCTGAGCTAGAGCTGAGCTAGAGCTGAGCTAGAGCTGAGCTAGAGCTGAGCTAGAGCTGAGCTAGAGCTGAGCTAGAGCTGAGCTAGAGCTGAGCTAGAGCTGAGCTAGAGCTGAGCTAGAGCTGAGCTAGATCTGAGCTAGAGCTGAGCTAAAGCTGAGCTAGAGCTGAGCTAGAGCTGAGCTAGAGCTGAGCTAGAGCTGAGCTAGAGCTGAGCTAGAGCTGAGCTAGAGTTGAGCTTGAGCTGAGCTAGAGCTGAGCTAGAGCTGAGCTAGAGCTGAGCTAGAGCTGAGCTAGAGATGAGCTAGAGCTGAACTAGAGCTGAGCTAGAGCTGAGCTAGAGCTGAGCTAGAGCTGAGCTAGAGCTGAGCTAGAGCTGAGCTAGAGCTGAGCTAGAGCTTAGCTAGAGCTGCGCTAGAGCTGAGCTAAAGCTGAGCTAGAGCTGAGCTAGAGCTGAGCTAGAGCTGAGCTAGAGCTGAGCTAGAGCTGAGCTAGATCTGAGCTAGAGCTGAGCTAAAGCTGAGCTAGAGCTGAGCTGGAGCTGAGCTAAAGCTGAGCTAGAGCTGAGCTAAAACTAAGCTAGGTCTGAGCAGAGCTCCTCTAATACTTACATTGCTGGAACATTAATCATAACATAACGCCATCCAAATGAATCCATTTCAAGAGGAAACATGCTCAAAATTGGAAATGCAAAAACATTATAAAAAATAAACATTGATTTTTCCTCATTGCAATTGTATTCATCACAGTAAAATATTCTAACTGAGAAATTTAATTTTTGAGCAAGGACGAATAAAATGTATCCAAGTCCTGCAAATTCATTTTCGACATGTGTTCCTGTCAATTTTGATGGTAAAAATGAATTTGATTCTTGAACTCCTAAATGCATGATACAGTTATAAAAGTTTGTATATTTTTTTGGAAAAATCGGTTTGGTCAGCCATTTTTGAGTGTCTGTTGTAAATTCATTGATTTCCATTAATCGTTGTCTCTCATGGCAAGCTTCAAGGTCATTTCGGTTCTCGAATGTCAAAAGCTTAAAGATGTTCTTGTCTTGATCAAAGACTATAATGTAGTAGAGTGGTGCAATGTTGTTATCAGACGTGAGATTTGAAATATTATAATATGTTGCAAAGGGACAATAAACAACAAATCTGAATGAATTTATGTATCGCATTTCAACAAAATCATGATTTGTGAACCAATCAAAATATTCAAAATAGTCAAACAATAAAATCGATTGATGTTCAAGTTTTGTGTTCCATTTAAGGATGTTTGGGACAGAAATCAGTGTCACTGCCATTGAACTATTGATATTTTTCATAATTTCGCCGACCAATTCATCCTGTGTGCCACCAATGTTAATAATATCTACATTCTTTGAATATTTCGAGTAGAAATTCTCAATAATTTCACAAATTGAGATGCTCAGTAAGGTGATGTTTACTTTGTGTATTGAGGAGCTTACTTTGAATGACATCAGAATGAAAATTATGATTTTTAATATTTTGTTGAACATTTCGTGTCATCTTGCTGTGAATGGTCGAAGACGAATGAAAGGCAATTGAAGAAAACACACACTTGTTACTGTCTTATTGAAAATCGTGCGTCATATTCTGGGAAAACATTAAATTATCCAATTAAGTATGTCAAAGTATATCAAACAAAATATCAAGATAAGCTTAACAAGCATAATTTGTAGAATTTGAGTCTAGACGAACTGCTGATGTTTAGACTGAATGAAACTAAGTTAATGCAAGTCTAATCTTTTGTTAAAGAAGAGACGAAAGGATTTGTTTTGAAGCTTGAAGTGTTGTCTAGAACTGCTAGATCAATTCTTCGGGTGGCTTTATTGGTAGATTCATTTCACTTATGATCGTCCCACATATATTTTTAATCTATACCCTTTTCCTATCCTGCACCTACTCCTGTTTTGCACCAATTGCTTTCCTTCACCTACTCCTGTCCTGTATATATTCCTATCCTGCACCTACTCCATAACATCACCTAAACTTATCCTACAACTGCTCTCCACTTTCCCTTTAGTCTACACCAGTGATGGCTAACCCATATGCCGTGGAACACTGGTGCCCCACAAAATATTTAAAAAATCTCAAAACAGTGGGCTGTGCAAAGTTTCTCTCAAATCTTACCACCACTGGAAGGCCGTGGCACAAAAAAATATTGTGCACCACTGGTCTACATCCATTCCTATCTAAATCTTTGACATGAATTAAAAGATATGATTTTAGGATAGAGTAGATAACGAATATGAGTAGCTACCCCGAATAGCTTAAGTCGGTTAATTGATAGAAAACCGGCGCCCAGCAGTCATTACTCTGGCAAGGTTCTGGCATCGATTTAAATCCAGCACCATTCCAGAGTCACACTGGCTTGGTGCCGGATTTATGATCGATATACTGACTTGTGCCTTTCTATGATAGAGCTGAGGTAGGTTTATGATAAGAGAAGGTATAAAATTAAGGGTTGAGAGCATGATTCACGTTACTTACTTACTTCGCTGGCCGTACAGATCAATTGTGATCCATGGCCTCCCTTAGATGGCGCCTGAAGCTGACTCTGTCGCTGGCTTCCGTTTGCCAATTAACCATACCAAATGCAATACTGTCTCTGTCAACAGCTTCTTTCCAAGAGTTCTTGGGTCGCCCGCGTGTTCTTTTGCCATCTACAAAAACATTCTTAAAGACTTTATTAATGGGAGCTTCAACAGGTCTCCTAACGACATGTCCAGCCCAACGGAGTCTGTTGACTTTGATTCGTCGTACGATATCAGCTTCATTGAAAAGCTGATATAATTCTGCGTTACTCCTGCTTTTGTAAAAGTCACCTTCTCTCTTCGGTCCAAATATAATTCGCAAGACCCTACTCTCAAATACACCAATTGCGTTCTCATCTGCGATAGTCATATTCCATGACTCAGAACCGTACAACACTACTGGGCGTATTAGTGTCTTGTACATCACTAGTTTGGCACGTTATCAAGTCCAAATCATGTTTGATTTAAATTTCAAAATCCACACAAAAATTAACGGACAAAAAAATTTCAAATTTGTTGCTCAATCTTTCGAAAATCAGCAAAACTAATTCGGTCAAAAAATTATTGTAAACATAAACAAAAAAAGAATTCATCACAAAAATCAATTTTTAAATTAAATTAAGAACTTTCAATAATTTTTATAGAACAAGCTAGCCAACAATTCCACCAAAAACAGCGAACAAATTCAAAAACTCCACAAAAGTTCCTAAGAACCTCACAAAAAAATGGAAACAGAAGACATTAAGGATGTCAAATTAATTTATCACGCCATCGAGCCAGTTCGGAAGATTAATCAAGCAACTCACAAAACAGTCGTTGTGGTTGGAAAAGAGCACTTTCTCATGTGTAAGCAACTTATGCAAGATAATGCTGCAGACGATGACTTTGCTGTCCTCCTCAACATTCCACCCCACAAAGTTCGATATTTTAAACATAAAATGCAGCTTTTTGAGGATAAAATCAGAGCGAGAAGACGAGCAGCTAAGCTAAACAAGCGCAGGAGACGACGAAGAAAGACAAAACCGGAAGCAAACATCAATAGATATGTCAGGAAGAAGGAAATGTCTGCCGAAGAACGATTTAAATATGCCAGAGAATTAATTCTTGAAAATTATTCAACCAGTGAAATATCAAAAGTATTGAGAGTCAGTGAACGTAGTGTAACTCGATTTCGGAAGCGACTAAAGGAACAAAAGAAGAAATTACAGGAAGAAGGCAAGCTGGAAGTCGATCCAGAGGAGGAGCAAGAAGAATACAAATTTAAATTTCTCAGTGCTGATGTGAAGGCTGAAAAAATTGCAGAATTATATGCGAAAGGCATGGCAGCGACAGAGATTGCAGAGGAACTGAAAATTAGCGACAGAAGTGTCAGGAGATGGAAAATTCGACTGGACGAGATGAAAAAGAATCCGGAAAAGTATAAAAAGCAAATGAAGAAGGAGAAAAAGGAGGAACAACCACGACCGGAGCCTAAGAAGCAGTACTTAAAGTCGCTGGATCGTGACATTATTGATCGTGCCAAAGCCTCATTTGAACGTGGCGATACCAACAAGGATATGTGCGCTTTACTTGACTTACCAATGAACACAATTAAGAAACTCACTAAAATGATCTCAAATGGAACCATTGATACATTAATTGATGACACTTTGGAACTATTAGCAGCTAAAGGGCGTGGTAAGCTTGTTAAGCCAGAAGATATACCCAAAAAGAGAATAAAAGTTGAGCCGAGAGTTGTGAAAAAAGAATTAGAAATTAAAAAGGAGGTGAGAAAAGTAAACAAGAAAGTCGTCGATGATGATGATGACTTCTGGAATGATGATCCTTGGAACGATGACGACGATGATGATGACGATGATGACGAAGATGATAGCAGTGATGATGACAATTTACCACTTTCGAGACTGAAACGAGACAGCTTTGATGATAGCTTTAGTCCAGAGAAAGTGAAAGAGGATAGAGTTGTTGTGCATGATGGTGAGTACAGTGATCTTCAAATATTGAATAGGGTATGGTATAAAGTAAGGCATAGGACTAGGATAGGACTAGGATAGGACTAGGATAGGTCACTAGGAAAGGTCACTAAGATAAGTCACTAGGATAGGTCACTAGAATAGGTCACTAGGATAAGTCACTAGGATAGGTCACTAGGATAATTCACTAGGATAGGTCACTAGGATAAGTCACTAGAATAGGTCACTAGAAGGGGACTCAAATAAAACAACAATTAAATAAAATTTAATTCTATCCACAGTTGACGATGCAGATCCTCTCGACCCACTCTCGTGTGTCATCATTGAAGAATCGCCAACAAAACCAAAAACAATTAGCCGTGAAGTTCCAAGAAAACCAAAAACAACCCTCGGTAAACGTGAAATTTGCATTGCAAAATGCCTACGCGAGAAAGAAATCCGAACGATGGACATTGCGATGTTGATGAACATCAGTGAAAGGTCAGCATCGAGATTAATCCATAAAGGAAAGGATCTAGCGGAAGAGGATATAGATCAAGAGATATTGGATCATGTAGATAATTTGATTGAGAACCGAGAAGAGATGATTGGAAAGAGACCAGCACCAGCAGTACAAGTTGTGCATGAGCCCAAAGTTCAGGATGATTCGAAGAAAAAGACTGCATTTAGAATGTTGGCGATGAATGTTCGGGTAAGAAAAATGAGATTTAAGCAATTTGGAGTATGGAAGTCATATTTTTCAATTTTATTTTTAGCCAAAAGACATCGCAAAGATCCTCAACGTCTCAGAATCAACAGTTAAAAGATGGAAAGAGAAAATGGAAACAGAAAACACGCCCGGAGCACATGAGATATTCAGTAATTTGTTTGCAATCAAGACAGAGCCTCTGTATGGAGAGGAAGATGATGGCATATATTGAGCTGTTTTGTAGCTTCTGTGAGATATTTTAAAGGCAGACGAACAAGTTTAAGAAAAAGAATTTCAAAAAGTGACACCGGTTTAATATTTAAATTGTAGATAAAAACTTTTGAGATTAAAAAAATAAAGATTGATACATAAAATTGAATTTAAGTTTGATAATTAAGATCTGAAGTTAGATTTCTTCGAGCTGGTTTGACTTCTTCGAGTGGGTTTGACTTCTTGGAATTGGTTTGACTTCTTGGAATTGGTTTGACTTCTTGGAATTGATTTGACTACTTTGAGTTGGTTTGACTTTTTGGAATTGGTTCGACCCCTTACAATGAGTTTGACAATTGCTTAAATCCTAACAAAACCATCTCAAATTGCGAAATTTCAAAAGATTCAAATTTTCCCGCCCAAAACTAAAGGATTTCCGAAACCACGATCACTTGCTCAGTCACATTGTTTGGTAACTAAGCAACAAGGAAGAATGTGCAAAGTGAATAAAATTCTTAAAGAACAGCTGTTCATAGAATTATTTTTGAGTAAACAAAAGCATTAAAATTATTTTTTTCCATCCAAATGTGAAATTAAAAGGCTTAAAAATGCGAATCTACTCAAAATTAGTGTTGTTTGTATTCTTAGTGCTATTTATTTATTTTTTATTTTATTTCAACGACAATTTAATTACCAAAAGTGAAACTGAACAAAAACTTCAACAAAAATCGCAAGACATGTTCATAAATGTTGCAGTTGTTGTCTGCGGCACCGAACGAGTCGATGAATCTCTAGTCATGATGAAATCAGCTCTCCTATTTAGCACCAAAAATACGTCAATTAATTTCGTTATTGTCACGGAACCAAAACTTAAAGAACTTTTTGAAGCAAAAATTGAAAATTTAAAAGATTTTGCAAAGTTTTCATTTGAAATTTTTGATCTGAAATTTCCGGACGATGACAAAGAGACGTGGTTGAAGCTATTCAAGCCCTGCGCGTCACAACGACTGTTTCTGCCTTCTCTACTACCTCATCTTGACTCATTAATTTATGTTGACTGTGACGTCATTTTTCTCTCATCACCCGACCTCGCCTATCTACATTTTAAGTCATTTGAACACTCACAAATCTCAGCGATGGCTTCAGAAAGTGAAAACTTTAATACCGGATGGTACACGAGATTTGCTCGACATCCATTTTACCAACCTTTTGGAGTCAATTCGGGTGTGATGCTAATGAATCTTACAAGAATGAGAAATGTCAATTTTGAGGGGAAAATTCAACCAATTTACCAAAAATATAAGAATAAGCTTGCATGGGGTGATCAAGACATCCTCAACATTTATTTTAATGAACATCCACATGAGATGCATCTGATGAAATGCGAATATAACTACAGACCTGATCACTGTATGTATACATCACAATGTGATGTTTCTAGTGGTGTTAAGATTATGCATGGGAATCGCGGATACTTTCATAAAGAAGGGAAGCAGAGGATTTTTAGGGAATTTTACAAGGCTATTGAGGAGGTAAGGATTAGTTTTTAATATAAAATGTAGTGAAGGCACCTGAACTTAAGAAACCTAATTGGAAGTCACCCGAACTTAGGAAACTTAATGTGAAGGCACCTGAACTTAGAAAACCTAATGTGAAGACACCGGACTGAAGGAAACCTAATGTGAAGGCACCTGAAAGTCTTGTTTCTAATGTGAAGACACCTTAACTTAGGAAACCTGATGTGACAGCACTTGGAGGAAATTTAATTTGAAGGCACCTGAACTTTAGAATCCTAATGTGAAGGCACTTGAACTTAGAAACCCTAATTTAAATGCACTAAATCAATGGTGAAGACACCTGAAACTAGAAATTTTAGTATTAACGAACTCAAACCTACAAAACTTGAATTAATTCACAATGTTTCCATACTTTTTCAGTATAAACCACCAGACAACCCATGCAGTCACATTGTAAAAGCAATCGAAGAGCAAGTAATAGTTTCTGACACATCGAATTGTAACGAATTAATCGACGAATTTTTATATAATCCAAAGAATCTATTTTGTAAAAATGAAATTGAAAACCAAAATGAAATTTTTTTACGAGAGGCTGAGTGAGAAACTCTATTTTATGTGACAAATTACCGAAATTTTTTAACTTTGTGAAGGCTTTTTTTAGTTTTTTAGTAGCAACGAATAGTATTTTGATGATTTAGGTTAAGTTTTGATCATTTTCGTTTAGTTAAGTTATTTATAAGGATTTTATTGGTTTTGAATTCGGAAACTGATGGCTTAAGTTGATACAAAGAAGAGATAATTGATGGATAGGAAAGTATTCTGCGCTTAAAATATTTTAAAGAAGAGCTTAAAGTCGACATTTTATATGATTTTGAGTCTACTTGACTTGATATTTCCATTGATGAGTCGACGTCAAGCTCTGCATGCAAGCCAAAGGTATAAATACGTAAAAGTCGTGAAAGAAATTTAAGGGTTGGACAGCTGATGCTGAAACCTAATAATTGAAAGAAGCTCAACACTGAAGAACCATTTACCAAAAAAAAAAAAATTAAATAACCTCAAAAATAAATTTTACAAGTTGAAAAAAATTATAATTTAACAATTCAAGACAAAGTTTTTAAGACAATAAAGAAACAATTTTTGGATAATTTTTTTATTCCAATACATACAATTGTTTTAAGTTCGCGTTAGTTCATTTTTAAATATCTTACAATGTTTAAGGGACCATAACCTACTTCTAATAGTCAATAAATCATTTAAATTAGAGGAATCAGAAGAAACTGGTAAACATGATAGAGGGTCGTTCACATATGACGTCTGAAATTAATGGTCACTTTTCAAAAAAAGATCAATGAATTTTTAGGTATTTCTATTGTTTTTTTGCAGACCCCCTTCTCTGGACGTTATTAGTGAACGTCCCCTAAGGTAAGCAGTAATATGTCGTTAAAGGGGGTTTATGGATCCAATGAGTAAATGTTGAAATCCAAACATACCTAATCCTAAATACTTTTCTGTGTCCTACAAGAATCTTGCAATTGATATAATTCTTAGCGCAGATCTAGCTCTCTTTGTCAATTAGAGTTGATATCATGGTTTTAAGTTGACGACCTTCAAAAACATAAATTTCCATAAACTTGATCATAATTTTTAGGACTTCCAGCTATAAATAATGGTAAATCGAGATGAAATCGAAATTAGCAGAGCTTTTTTAACATGAAATTTCTCGTCTTTCTTTGGTTGGAGCTGGAATTGAAGGTGCTAAATAGATTTTTAGAGCCTAATCCGAAACGAACTGAAAAAATGACATACAATTAGTTAAAGTTCTCTAAAACTTCAAGGTTCAAAACTTACTTTGTGAAGTCCGACGACTTATCAATCACATGTTCAAATTCAGCAAAGCTCAATGATCCATCATCGTCCAAATCAGCTTCTTCGAGTATATTTTGAATTAGTTGCTCCATATCGAGGTCAGTAAACTGATTATTAAACCCAATTAGCCTTTGAATAACTTGTTTGAGATCATTTTTACTTAACATATCGTCTCCGTCAAAGTCAAAGATTCTAAAGGCCTGAAATAGGTGAGAAAGTTGAGTTTTATTGTGTTTGATTAATCCTTGATAATTTGAATTGGCTCAAGTTATTTCAAATTGATTCCACCTCGTCAAAACTGATTTAAACTATTCAAAAATATTTTAAAACATTCAAAACTGATTCAATCTAGTCCAAAACTGATTCAATTTAGGCCAAAACTGTTTCAATCTAGTCCAAAACTGATTTGATCTAGTCCAAAACCGATTCAGTCTAGTCCAAAACTGACTCAATCTAGTCTAAAACTGATTCAATCTAGTCCAAATCTGATTCAATCTAGTCCAAAACTGTTTCAATCTAGTCCAAAACTGATTTAATCTAAGCCCAAAATTGATTCAATCTAGTCCAAAACTGATTCAATCTAGTCCAAAACTGATTCAATCTAGACCAGAACTGATTCAATCTAGTCCAAATCTGATTCAATCTAGTCCAAATCTGATTCAACCTAGTCCAAAACAGAGTTGCGATCTGTCACAGGTCAACAAAAACAGCCCACCTGTCACAGGCCGTTACCTGTTCACAGGTCAAATTTTTTCGCCTATCACAGGTCTGACCTGTCAAAGGTTCTACCTGTCACAGGCCGTTACCTGTTCACAGGTCAAATTTTTTCGCCTGTCACAGGTCAGACCTGTCAAAGGTTCTACCTGTCACAGGCCGTTACCTGTTCACAGGTCAAATTTTTTCGCCTGTCACAGGTCAGACCTGTCAAAGGTTCTGCCTGTCACAGGTCGTTACCTGTTCACAGGTCAATTTTTTTCGCCTGTCACAGGTCTGACCTGTCAAAGGTTCTGCCTGTCACAGGACGTTACCTGTTCGCAGGTCAATTTTTTCCACCTGTCACAGCTCTGACCTGTCGCAGGCCTCACCTGTGACAGGTCGTCACCTGTTGACAGGTAGAAAAAATCTACCTGTCACAGGTTTGACCTGTCACCTGTCACCTGTCACCTTTGACTATCGAAATTTTTTTCTTCTAGTGAAGTATAAAGATTTCATACAAAATTCATCAATTTTTTTGCTTCCTCAAGTCACGAGTTCAAATCTCACCGCAAGCAACTTTCTTTTTTTGCATTTTTATGATTTGTTTTTAAACTTTTTTGATATAACATTAAGTTTTATGACAAACTTTTCCATTTTCATATTTTATATCTTCACTTTCTATATTTTAACATGTATTTTAAATTTTTTCCATATATTTTCATACAAATTCAACTTTTTTTGTCATATTTTAGTTTACCAAGCTGAAATCTGACACAAAGACACTTTTCCTAGATCTGGATGTTCTTAAATCGTAATCTTGGATTATAATTTATTATATATTTCGACTTTTTGCGGTCTCGAATGACAAAGTCTATACTAGTTTTAATATTTTATGCCATTTTATGATCCAAGATTACGATTTTAGAACATCCAGATCTAGGAAAAGAGCCTTTGTATCAGATTTCAGCTTGTTAAAATAAAATATGTATAAAATATTGATAAAATATGACAAAAAAATTTAAATTTGTATGAAAATATATGGAAAAAATTTAAAATAAATGTTAAAATATAGAAAGAGAAGAAATAAAATATGAAAATGGAAAACTTTGTCATAAAACTTAATGTTATATCAAAAAAGTTTAAAAACAAATCATAAAAATGCAAAAAAAGAAAGTTGCTTGCGGTGAGATTTGAACTCGTGACTTGAGGAAGCAAAAAAATTGATGAATTTTGTATGAAATCTTTATACTTCACTAGAAGAAAAAAATTTCGATAGTCAAAGGTGACAGGTGACAGGTGACAGGTCAAACCTGTGACAGGTAGATTTTTTCTACCTGTCAACAGGTGACGACCTGTCACAGGTGAGGCCTGCGACAGGTCAGACCTGTGACAGGCGAAAAAAATTGACCTGTGAACAGGTAACGACCTGTGACAGGCAGAACCTTTGACAGGTCTGACCTGTGACAGGCGAAAAAAATTGACCTGTGAACAGGTAACGACCTGTGACAGGCAGAACCTTTGACAGGTCTGACCTGTGACAGGCGAAAAAATTTGACCTGTGAACAGGTAACGGCCTGTGACAGGTAGAACCTTTGACAGGTTTGACCTGTGACAGGCGAAAAAATTTGACCTGTGAACAGGTAACGACCTGTGACAGGCAGAACCTTTGACAGGTCTGACCTGTGATAGGCGAAAAAATTTGACCTGTGAACAGGTAACGGCCTGTGACAGGTGATCTTTTGACAGAAACTGTCACCTTTACCTGTGACAGGTACCTGTCGTCGCAACTCTGGTCCAAAACTGACTCAATCTAGTCTAAAACTGATTCAATCTAGTCGAAAATTGATTCAATCTAGTCCAAAACTGATTCAATCTAGTCCAAATCTGATTTAATCTAGACCAAAACTGATTCAATCTAGTCCAAATCTGATTCAATCTAGTTCAAATCTGATTCAATCTAGTCCAAAACTGACTCAATCTAGTCTAAAACTGATTCAATCTAGTCCAAAACTGATTCAATCTAGTCCAAAACTGATTCAAACTAGCCTAAAACTGATTCAATCTAGTCCAAAACTGATTCAATCTAGTCCAAAACTGATTCAATCTAGTCCAAAACTGATTCAATCTAGACCAAAACTGATTCAATCTAGTCCAAATCTGATTCAATCTAGTCCAAATCTGATTCAATCTAGTCCAAAACTGATTCAATCTAGTCTAAAACTGATTCAATCTAGTCCAAAACTGATTTAATCTAGTCCAAAACCGATTCAGTCTAGTCCAAAACTGATTCAATCTAGTCCAAAACTGATTCAATCCAGGCTGAAACCCCAACTTACATGTTCAGCTTTAACACTTTTTGGTGCTTGATCCGAGAACACAGACATCATGTCCAAATAGTCTTCAAATGTGCAATCTCCAGATGCGTCACCGGAGCTTGAAAATACTTGACAAATTCTATCAGCGAATGGATTGCAGGACAGCTCGGATGTGCTCATCATTTTGTTCATGGAAAGTTTTGCATTTTTATTGTGATTGACTTTTTCGGGCGAGATTGCTTTGAACTTTTCGTGAGCTCTGGAAATTTATAAAATTATTTTGGTGAATTAATTCGTTTTTTTTAGAATTTTTGAGATTTTTTTTGAATAATTTTGCAAATATTTTGAATAATTTTACAATTTTTTTGTAGTTTTGTTGTCAAATTTTTAAATTTTGACACTTTTTGTCTTAAAATTAGCGATATTAATAACGAATCTTCAAGAATCACCCACAGAAGCACCAGCAACTTCAATATTACTCAACAAATCATTGCAAAATCTCTTCACAACCACAATTTACTCAATTTTTATGCAACAAAATCATTTTCTTTATGTCAACTTACAGCAAAATTTCTTTTCTTGTAAAATATGTCAGATCTTCATAGTCTCGCAACTCCTCTTCCGTAAATTGACTAGGTGTGTTGCCCATTTGTGCAGCAAATTAATTAAAAACTACGCAAAATTTGTTTTGTTGTAAAAAAATCAATTTTTTCTTATTTTCTAAAAAAGTTTACTGCCAAATATGACGCATGTCATTGAGATTTTGCAAATCATGCCAGCGACATCTATGTATGAAATTTAAAAATCATTCAAAAAAATCCACATTTTCCTTAAAAATCCTAATTTTATTCATTTTGCATTGATTTTAAATTCTAATAACATAAAAAACAACAATTTGAACTTTTTTTTGGTTGAATTTTTAATATTCAGTAAATTCAAAAATCCAAACTTTTAATCATATTTCCTCATTTCCTGTGTCATGCGGTCGTAAACCAAAGATCTTACATTGATAGCCCACACAAAGTCCATGTGGTTGAATGATGCTTGTGGAACTTGATGGAATAATGTGACTTGTGATCCCATGGCACGGTGGAGGGTGTTGACATCTGATGGAGTTGCCATCCAGTCATTTAAGCTGTAAGGATTTGAAAAAAGATTAATTTTTCTGAATTTAATGGATCAACCAGGAATGTATTTTTGTGTCTATGTCAATATAGCTTCGACAAGTCAACCACAAGGTTAAGTCGAGTATGACATTTTACTGGAGGACCCAGCTATGTCTCAACTATGTCCAAACATCGTCCAAGCTACCTCCCAGCTACATCCCAGTCCATTGTCAAGCTTAAACACCAATTTAACATCAAACTTACCCATAATAGAAAGCAACAGGTGCTGAATGTCCAGTAAATCTATACAATGGTGGTGTCAACTGTCCATAATGAAGCCAATTATTAGCTCCATGATCATATTGTCTGAATATTCCACTTCTAACAATCTGTGCATAATGCAACATATTCTTAATACTAGCACCAGCTGGAGAGTGTGCATTAATGACTGGCAACATTGTTCTATTTGTCTCGACGGAGTTCCATCCAGCAATTAAGAAGATTTGGTTAGCACACATTTCTTGGTACGGAGCTCCATCACGACAGTCATCATAAGCAGCTTGTTTGTCCATCTCAGTAGTTGGTGCGAAATAGTAAGTTCCCATCATTTGGAACATAAGATCGAATGTGTAAGCATAAGTAGCAATCCATCTAACGTATGGAGTAAGGATATATGTCATGTAAGCTGCCGGTGCCAAAAGTTGAACACTTCTTAATTTTGATGCATATTGTGGCTTCTCACTGATCATGACAAAGTAGACAGTTGTTCCCATGGAATGTCCAATATAGTGAAGCTTCTGTTGGCCTGTTCTTGCTAAGATAAAGTCAATCATTGTTGGAACATCAATTGTTCCAATCTCATGCCATCCAAATTCCCAGTAGGCTTGTGATTCGTTGTGAAGGGAGGCGTGTGTGTTCGAGTAGCGATTTCCGCGTGAATTTCCCATCCATACGTCGTATCTGTATATGGAATTGATAAGATTTTGTTTAAATGATAAATCTTAAAAAGCCTAAATGCTTTGAAGTGGCACGTCTTGCAAAAATTTAATATAAACTTACCCTAAATCAGCCAACATATAAACTAAAGCATTATTTGGTCCCATGATAACATAATCAGCTGATGAGCTCAACTGTCCGTGCATCAAGAAAGCTACTGGCTTGTTTAATGCTGGTGGAGATAGAGGTCCACCTGTACATCTGTGAAGTCCAAGACGATATCCATCGGATGTTGTTACTGTCAATGCTTCAGCTGTGTAGCCGTATTTTCTGAGGAGCCCGATCTGCATTTGTGGGAGAATTGATTGATTTGAATTGTTTGATTAAGAATGTGTAGAGTTGGAATTTTGGGTTTGACTGAAAATACACTCCAAATACTACAGCAAAAATGGGTGCGTTTATTGGCATCATTCGACAAATTGAACGTTTAACCCCTTTTATTCCAAAATAAATTATTTTTCTCACAAAAAACCAAGAAATCATCTCTCGAGACTCACCGTATCAAGATTAGCATCCTCCCAAATAGGATCAGCCTTCACCAATGCCACAGCCAAGATACAAAGTACTAAAATATTCATCAATTTCTCCATTTTTTACCACACAAAGGCCTTCTTATTCCTCTCTATTCAGCACAAAAAACACTCAGCTAGTGGTCGCACTCGACAAAATGGGTTGACTAGTTATAGCCGGCGATAAGAGTGACTTATCGAGAAAAATTTTCAATTAGCTAGGCCATAAATATAGAAAATAATCTCAAAAGAGGTCTGATAAGATTGGTTGTGTTAAAAATAAGACTTTCATGTGATTTACAGGTGGTAGATTATTGTTTTCAGACGTATATGGAGAGGTCTGGTACTGTTAGGGGTCAAGAGGTTATGGATGGGAGTGTGATTGATGTTATTGACCTTAATAAGGAGCTATAAATGTAAATAGAGACGTGAAGCTACTTGAGAGCTACAAAAGAGGCTTGGCGACTTAAAAATAAATTATTTTCGTTTAAATTTTTGTACAAAAATCAGATTTATTTGCAGAAATAACTATAAAACCGACTATCTTAACATAGAACCTCATTTAATTTCATCCACCTACAAAATCAATATTTTCCCTCAAAAATAACAGTACTTCCACCCCTGAATGGATCATAACTAGCTTTGACATTACCATTTTCCACAGAAACACCAACAACATTAGCAATTCTAGGAGTTGCTCTCACTTTGTGTCCCATTGTCTCATTTAAAGATTTAATAATATCAGCATCAAAATGTGATGAATAAACAAGCTCCATTGGTGTCAATTGATGATGAATTCTAGGCGCTGCCATTGCATCTTCGAGGGTTTCATTGAAAAAGATGTTTCTGTAAAGGGTGTAGAATGTGCTTGTGATGATTCGACGACCACCAGCGGCTCCAATAAGGAGTCTAAAATTTAAAATTTTAAGGTTATGTTAAAATAAAATTGAGGTTAGGTTAAATATTTTTTGAGGTTATATTTACCTTACATCACCATTCCTATCAAGCACAATAGTCGGAGTCATTGACGAAATTGGATTATTTCCAGGAATTGCAAAATTATTTGGTGATGGCAACACTCCATCCGCGTTAGCTTTTCCAGGAACTGAAAAGTCATCCATTTCATCATTTGGAATGATTCCGGTCGACTGTGATCTCCACATAGCTCCAAAAATGTCATTAATTGTGTTTGTTACAGCAATTGCATCTCCATTTGGTGCTAAAATTGATATATGTGCAGTTCCGCGATCATCAACGTCTGCGTGTTTTACACCGTAGTATTTGACATCTGTTGATGTTTTGTTGTCGTTAACGAACCTTCTTAATGCATCCCCGTACGACTTCGAAACCATGTTTTTAGCAATCGCAAGAACTTCTTCGTTAGCTTCAGCTCCGATCATTGTCCGGTGTGCGAATGACAGCTTCATTGATTCTATCATTCTTTGGTAACTGACAAGATTTGGTTCTAATTTGTCATTTCTGAGAATATTCAACATTAGAATTAACATGGAACCACTGCTGGGTAAGGGACTTGTGTAGACTGTGCTGTTGTTGGTTATTGTTGTGCTGACTGGGTCTGACCATTCAACTCTGAAAAAGTGGAGTGATATTTGAGGTTATATTTTATCGCTAGGGTATTTTTTTTATCAAATTTGAATAATATTTGTCTATGCTCGTTGGATTCAAGAGTCATTTTCCAGGCCTACTAAATTAGCCCTACCTTAGTTAATGTAATATCTGATTAATAAATTGACATTCTATTTAGAAAGAAGTATTATCTAAAAATTGATGCACTATGTGAGTAAAATGGCACACTTTGTGAGTAATCTAGCGCAATGTGTGAGTAAACTAGCGCACTGTCTGAATTAATTGGCGCATTATCTAAGTAAACTGGCGCACTATCTGAGTAAACTGGCGCAATATCTGAGTAAACTTTCTGAAGTTTTGTCAAATTCGCACAAATACCAACCTATAGTCCTTCAAGTCCTTCTCAATCATTATTCCACCATATTTTTGCACATCAGCAACAAACTTTTTTCCAATCTTACCACCACCGTACATAGCATCAATCCCTTCATTTGCTATAATTTCAAGTGTTTCTGCAAGTTTTGGTCGCTTCATTTTATCATTCAACTTCCATGTTCGGTTTGTAGCTGGGTTCATAAAGATTTCTCGCAAACTTGGTTCCGCTAGCAGCTCATCTTCATAAGCTGTGAGCATTTCTTCGAGGAATGGACCGACAGTATGTCCATTTTTACACATATCAATGACTGGTTCAAGAACTTCTTTCCATTTCAATAAACCGTACTTTTGGTGCATTTCCCACATTCCTTTAAGATCGCCAGGAACTGCAACTGCTTTACCACCATGAGTTGATTCTTTTGGTTCAGCTACATACATGTCAACTGTTGAGTTTCTTGGTGCTCTTTCACGTGCATTGATAGTTTGAATGATGCCTTGGCTTTTGAGATAAATTACAGCTATGAAGCCTCCACCGATACCTTAAAAAATTGTCAAAAAATCAAAATCAATTCAAAAAAGCTCAAATTTCTAACAAACCACACGACTGCGGACTAGAAATTCCTTCACACAGCATTGTCGTCACAGCAACGTCAGCAACATTTCCACCTCTTTCAAACATTTTCTTTCCCATTTCTGCGCATTCGACTCCATTGCTTGCAATTGCACCAATGCCAATCTTATCTCCATCTTTTGAATAAATAGCATAAAGCACACCCCCAGCTATAGCAGCAACAACAATAAGAACACCAAAAAGAATAATAAAAAGTTTTATAATTCTGCTTTGAAAATTCATGATTTAATTTTGAGGATTCAGAAGCGACTGAATTATTGAGCTGGTTATTAAAAGATTAAGTTGTGGATTAAATATCTTTTAAGTGCTCAATTATAAAGTAATCAGGTAATTTATGGTTTTTTGATAACCTATTGTAATAACTGAATTATGTACTTAAGATAGCTTTCGAGAGGGGGTGGGCATAGATATACTTTTTGAAGATTATTGTTTAATATTTTTGGAGCACTTTGTAAGACAATTAAGGCTGTTGTGTAATAAACTGTTCAGAAGCGGCCTGATGGACTTTGTATGGAAAAAGGAAACTGAATTCAATGAATTAGGAAAGAAATGTTGTGATAGTTGAAACCCTGGTTAAAGGTGAGGAGGGGGGTGGGGGTTAAAAATTTAAATTATTGTCATTTATGAACAGCCCTTTTCACTTTCGAGCCGTTTACTAATTAATATGATGATGGCTGTTGTCTTTTCTTTTCAGTTGTCAATAAGTAAATGAAAATTGATTTTTAAAATTAGATTCTAGTAAAAAAATGTTGATTTCCACAACCAAATCCTTCCTTCCTTTGGCAATTCATGCAAAGATTTGAAACCAATATTATGCGATCTCTGATAGTTGATGACACATCCAATAGAAATTATGAAATTATCAACACAATGATTAAATATTAATTTTTATTTTTTTTTTCAATTTACCACACAATATTGCCAATAAGCAGCTTATTGTTACTTCAATTGATTCTTTGATATAAAATTTTGAAATTGATTAGGTCAAAAACCGCAAAAAATTATTAAATAATTGAAGAAAGTGATGTCTGGGGTCAAATAAAAATGATGTAAATATAAAAATTTATTTTTTTCTCCCCACCATTAACTCCAAGTGACCCAAAAAATTCCGATAGCCACAAAAATTTTCCGCTCCTTTGCTATTTGACATTGAAAATTTGTGCCAATAGAAAATTTTCTCATCATTTTATGCTCGTTAAAAATAGATCGACTCAACTCTTTCGTTTTAAAAACAAGCGTTCGGCTTAAAGGTCGGGACATCCCATATGATGAGAATAAAAAATTGTGTGAGAAAGTATTTTAATTTCAGGATTGAGAGGTTTGAAAATGTTTAGGTAGGATGGGAATAGTTTGTGGATGATGAAGCATTTTGAAAAAGTATGGCAATTTCAAACTTAAAGATAATGTTATCAGATTTTGCATAAATTTCAATAGAAAGTGCGCCAATTTCATCACAAAGTGCGCCAGTTTTGTAACATAGTGCGCCAATTTCATCACATAGTACGCTAATTTCATCACATAGTGCGCCAATTTCGTCACATAGTGCGCCAATTTCATCACATAGTACGCTTATTTTATCACATAGTGCGCCAATTTCATCGCATAGTGCGCCATTTTACTAAGATAATACGTAAGGCATTTATTTAAAAAAAATAAATTTTCTCTTTATTTAAAGTCTTATAAATCTAGAAACTCATCGTATCGTTTCATCTTAACTCAAACAATTCCATAACCGTCGATCATGTTTCTGCAACAAAGTCTACTCACAAGATATCAAGTTAAACACCAGAAATACCAGATATAAAAAGTATTCATCGCAAAATTGAGCTCAAAAACCATAAAACAAGTTTAAATTCAGTTAAAGTCACCCATCAAGTTATGTACACCAACGAGACCGCGTGACATAATTCACGCACATGCCCCACTAAGTTGACTATAAATATAAACAACAAAAAGACGTTTCTCACTAGAAATTGAATTTAGTTTGCTTTTATCATATGACGAATTGAGACTTGAGCGCTCTGCAGGCACACGAAAAAAAAAATGAGCTTACCGGATTCTCTGAGTAAATTATTTGCGTAAGTGCAGCTGCATTATTTTATTCTATAAAATCTAAATTCATTTTATTGTAGTTACATTGATAACAATAAGGTCAACTTTATCGAGACTTTAATTGAGGCTGTTGCTATTAAGTCAGTAAGTGCATGGCCTCAAACCCGAGATGAGTGTCAAAGGATGATAAACTGGGCACAGCAAAAGATGGAAGCACTGAATATTTCCTGTAAACAGGTGGACATCGGTAGCCAAGATCTTCCCGATGGAACTAAAATTAAATTGCCGAATATTTTGACCGGAACGCTCGGAAATGTGAGTTTAAAATGTAAATAATTTGCATGCGTACGAGGTTTTTTGACCTGCCTCAATATGACTGAGATTGAGTTCATTTTTGTTTATTGTCAGTTTGCGGTATGTGAATGACTTTGTTTTGTTGTACATAAGAAGGAGCTTGTTAAAGTTTTGTATGAAATGCTGCATTGTTTTTTGAGGTGAAAAGGGTGTAGAATCGTGCATTGAACGAGTTTATTGTTGACTTGACTGTAGTGTGAAGGTACCTGAATCTGAAAACACTAGTGCAAAGGCACATAACCTCCAAAACTTTAGTGTATAGGCACCTGAACCTTAAAAGCTTTATTGTGAAGGCACCTGAATCTTCGAAACTAGTATGAAGGCACTATCGCTTTAAAAGTCTATTTTATAGGCACCTGAACTCCAAACCACAATTGTGAAGGTGCCTGAACTTATAACTGAATTGTAAAGGCACCTGAACATGAAAACATATTTAGTATAATTCAAATCTTACTTTTATTTCACAAAATTTACTTAACATACTGCCACAAATTAAAAGATAGCATAGCTTTCTTTACACAAGCAGATAATAAGTTCCAACTGACTAGTTTATTTTCCATTTACAAGATTAAAAAGGCATAAATCATTACGAAAGTGATAGAGAATCTTCTATCATAAAGAGTCCATAATTTATGGTTTTATACCTAAACCCAATCACAATTAATAGCTTTTTATCAACCGCAGAAGAAATAATTGAATATCTTATCAGAAATTAATTTTTATCAGCAAACCGCAGCACATTTCATAGATACCCAAAACCATATAGACCATATTAAATTACGTCATTTTTATGTTTCTTCTGTATTTTTCCATTATCATAACGACGAGTGTGGCAATTAAAAATTGATCGGTTACTCAATAACATGTGCTGCTTATTCAGCTAGTTTCGGAATGTTTGTCACTTGTTTTTTAAGTTTTAGGAGGTAGAATAAGTGTTTTTTTGATGACTCTACTGAAATAATTTATGTGAGATTTATAAAAGTTCTCATATTAAGTCGAAACTATGTACATTGATGCTAGTCAGGAATTATGTAGCTGAAATTAGATCCACACTAAAAATTCATAGAACATCTCAAAACATACATCAGGTCACCTCATACTTCAGTTTTCTGCGACCTAATTCTTTACCATATAAATTTTTAATTTTAGGATCCAGCAAAGAAGACAGTCTTGGTTTATGGACATCTTGATGTGCAACCAGCTGCAATCGAAGACGGATGGGATACAGATCCATTTGTATTAACACCAAAAGATGGAAAATTGTATGGGCGAGGATCTTCAGATGATAAAGGTTGGTAAAAAGCTGTAAGTGTGAAGACACTTTAAATTAAGAAGTCTATTGTGAAGTCACCTGAACCTAGGAACTTTATTGTGAAGTCACCTGATTTTATGAACTCTAATGTGAATACACCTGAACCTACGAAGTCTATTGTGAAATCACCTTAGCCTAGGTGTGAAGACACTTGAATTTAGGAACCCTAGTGTGAAGTCACCTTAACCTAGAAAGTCTAGTGTAAAGACACTTGAACTTAAGAACTCTAATGTGAAGATACCTGAACCTACGAAGTCTATTGTGAAGTCACCTCAGCCTAGGAATTCTTGCTCGAAGTCACCTGAATCTAGGAACCCTAGTGTGAGGACACCTGAACCTACAAAGTCTAGTGTAAAGACACCTGAACTTAAGAACTCTAATGTGAAGATACCTGAATTTACGAAGTCTTTTGTGAAGTCACCTTAGCCTAGGAACTTATGTGTGAAGTCACCTGAATCTGGGAACCCTAGTGTGAGAACACCTGAACCTAGAAAATCTAGTGTGGAGACACCTGAACCTAGAAAGTTTAGTGTGAAGACACCTGAACCCAAGAACTCTAATATGAAGTGTCTTATAGCCCAAATTCGACGTTTAAAAATAGTAGTAAACATTATCAACACAACTAACACCTTATCTTATTTTAGGTCCCATACTCTGCTGGCTCAATGCAATTGAAGCCTACCAACGTCAAAACATCACTATTCCAGTCAACATTAAGTTTGTTTTTGAAGGAATGGAAGAGAGTGGAAGTATTGGTTTACACAAGTGCCTAATGTCAATGAGAAGATGGTTTGATGATGTTGAATTTGCATGCATTACTGACAGTCGATGGCTTGGGAACTATCCATGTGTTACTTATGGTCTGAGAGGACTTGCTCACTTTAATTTAGACATTGAATGTGCGAAAATGGATTTACATTCAGGAGTTTTTGGTGGAACTGTTTACGAGGCTATGACTGATTTATTTAACTTGATGGGTCAACTTGTGGATGTAAATGGTAAAATTCTCGTACCTGGAGTTTATGATGATGTTGAGCCGGTTAAACCAGATGAAGATAAAATTTATGAGAAAATTGTGTTTGATGTTGATGAATATCAGAAGTCTATTGGCACACCTGGAAGGCTACTCTATGAAAATAAGAAAGATTTGCTTCAACATCGTTGGAGATTTCCAGCACTATCGATCCATGGCATTAGTGGAGCTCATTGCAAGCCAGGACAAAAAACTGTGATACCTGGAAAAGTCACTGGAAAGTTCAGCATTCGTCTCGTTCCAAACCAAGATCCAAACAAAATTGAGAAGCTAGTCGTCGATTATTTGTCAAAAAAGTTCAAAGAATCAGGCTCACCGAATCTCATGAAATGTCAAATGTCACACGGTGTTCGAGCATTCACTGAAAATCCAATTAATCATAATTTCCAAGCTGCCGTGAGAGCAACTGAGCATGTTTATGGTGTGGAACCGAATCTCATAAGAGAAGGAAGTACAATCCCAGTGACACTGACTTTCCAAGAAGTTACTGGCAAAAATGTCCTCTTACTGCCAATTGGATGTGGCGATGATGGTGCACATTCACAAAATGAGAAGATTAATGAGAGGAACTTTATTGAAGGATCTAAAGTGCTTGGTGCTTATTTGTATGAGCTGTCGAAAGTTTTGTGATTTAAAGACTGTTTATTTTAATATTTTGTACATCTGCGGTCAGTATTAAGCGTCAACCCTAGTTATAAATCCTAGTTTGGCAGGGATTTATGAGAGTAACTGAACCTGACGATGATTTAAGAAAACTTTTGAAACAAATTTTGTAATAAAATATTTTATAATACAAAGAACTAAAGAATATCTTTTTTAGAACGTCTGTGTGTGTGTGTCTGTGTGTGTGTGTAAGGCACTAAATGACAAAATTCTAATCCTAGGATAGGACTAGGATAGGACTGGGATAGGACTAGGATATGACTAGGATAGGTGTAATCTCACGGAATTAGAGTTATCTCAACCATTACAAGACCACGAGGCTATTTAAAATTATCATCACACACCTCTTTTTATCATCTGTTTATCTAAATCTATTAAAGACAAAAACAAACATAATCAGTTAATGTTGCCGAATAGAATGTCGCAGAATGTTTGTTTTTCTATCTCAAAACTCAGTTCTTATCTCGCAGTAGTTTCTCTTATCAAACTGAAAACAAGTGTTTGTAATTTAATGTGTTTATCACACCACCCGCCACGTAGCAGCATTGCAATTGACAACAAAAAAAGCCAAAAACGTTAATTAAGATAAAAAAAATGCACTTTTATTGCTCAGCACTTGTAGTAAACAAAGGAATTAAATTAAACCTCCTTTAAAGTCTTTCTGATAATCTCGAGAGATTCGTAAATTTGCGACTCGGTGATAATTAGCGGTGGCGCAAGTCTCAAAACGTTATCGTGTGTTGGCTTAGACAATAATCCATTTTCTTTTAATTTTAGACACAAGTCGAAGGCATCGACGCGGTTGTTGTTGATTTCAATGGCATTAAGAAGTCCTTTACCTCTGTGTGATATGACAATGTCTTTGTCTAGTTCGCTGAGTCCCTTGCGTAGAATTTGTCCCATTTTTTCGGCATTTTCTGAGAGTTTTTCACCTTCAAGGACTTCTAGAGCTGCAATTGCTACTTTAGCTGCTAGTGGATTTCCACCATATGTTGATCCATGTGTTCCTGCTTCAATCACATCCATAATATGACGATCAGCTAAGACAGCAGAAATTGGATACACACCACCACTCAATGCTTTACCAAGAACCACCATGTCAGGTCTGACATTCTCATGATCAACACAAAGTCTTCTTCCAGTCCTTCCAAGTCCAGTCTGAATCTCATCAGCTATATAGAGCACATTATACTTAGTACACAGTTCTCTGACCTTTTTCAAATATCCATCACTAGGAACCACAACACCAGCTTCACCTTGAATTGGCTCAGCCATAAATGCACAAACATTTGGATCCTTTAATTCAGCTTCAAGTCTTTCAATGTTGTCGTATGGAATGTTGACGAAACCAGGCACAAATGGTCCATAATTGTCATAAGCTGTTGGATCTGTCGAGGCTGAAACGGCTGCAATTGAACGTCCCCAAAAGTTGTTTTCACAGAAAATTATTTTCGCTTGATTTGCTGGAATTTTTTTGACTTTGTAGCCCCATTTACGGGCAATTTTGACAGATGACTCGGCAGCTTCAACACCAGTGTTCATTGGCAGCATTGCATCCTATAGATTATTTAGGATTAGATCGTAATTAGAACTAGAAATCAGAATTTACTCACATATCCAAAGAGTTTAGTCACATATTCAGCATATTCAACGAGTAAGTCGCTATGGAAAGCACGCGACGTATGATGAAGAACCGTGACTTGTTTGATTAAAGCCTCAACAATTTTTGGATGACAATGACCTTGATTAACACTTGAATAGCCGCTCAAATAATCAAAATATTTCTTTCCGTCCACATCATATAGATACACGCCTTCGCCTTTGCACAAAACAGCCGGCAATGCTGAATAATTATTGCATGTGACTTTCATTTCTCTTTTGATTATTTCACGGGATTTTGGCGGTAAAGCTTCAATATTGTAGTGACCAAGAGCCTTTGGTGTTGTTGTTATTCCACGACTTTGAATTCTTAATAAGGTAGACAGAACTTTAGCTTGCGACATGATTAATAATTTGGATAAAAACTTCTTTTCTTTTGTTGCGAACGCCGAAAATTTATTTTATGAATTTCTATTTTTAGACACAGCCACGATGTGTTGTAAACTTTTTTTTCTTTTATAAAACGAGTCTTGTTTCAGCAACCGAAGCAGACAAAGTAAGAATCAATACTGAGCAGAAAAAAATGTGTTTAGTTGTGGAATTTTTTTGAAAGACTTGAGTCGCTTTTTTTGCGAGAGTTTTTTTTTTACTTCCTTGTTGACTTTATTTTCGAGAGAGTCACTTCCAGAAGCTCAAATTTTGAGAGATTTTTTATAGTTTCTTCTCTCGGTTAAGAAATGTAAGTTGTGAGATTGTCAAGCTGATATGTTGACATGATTTAAAATGATGAATTTATTAAATTGAATTGTTATTAGTACAAACGAAGCTGAACTTAATGTGAAGTCATATTGAAGGTTTTTGTTATAAAATCATAAATTTGGCACCTGGAGCCAAGATAAAGCTTTATTGTGTAGTTATCAAAGGCAAAATTCTATTCCAGGCATGGCCTTTAGGAAATGCCTACAAATAGGCAATATTTTTTGCCTTTCCCTAGTCAGTGCCTATCCTAGTCATGCCTATAGTAAGACAAAAACTAGATTAGATTCATGTAGGTGCATACTTAACATTTTACATAAAAATAGGCACCTCCGTGATTTCAATATAGGTTCTGTCTTAGTAAAAGCACGCTTAAGATAGGCAATGCCTAAGCCTAGGAATTTGCTTTGACTAGACACACTATGCAAAAGAGATTAATAAATTAAATTAAATTAAATTAAATTAAATTACTATATTGTCTTTAACTAGCCATGCGTATACTTAATTGTGGCCTGGACAGAGGCCCTATGGCACCTTTCTGAAAACTCTGTAAAAAACCATTTGATTTAAGTCAATTTGAAACGACATTACGCTGTGGGCTCAGTTCTAATGCAACTGCGGCACCCTAACCTAGTCGCTGATTAGTTTTTAGCATATTGCACATTGTAGTATATCCGAGAGTTACATTTCTGTCTTAGGATACCCCAGATAGACCTAGAAACCGGGCCCGGATGTCTTTCCATCCTGAACAACACAAGTCGGTTATTCGAATAAAAAGCTAACCCTAAACTGGGTTGGAGCTGTCTTTGATTTGTATCTATCACCATGCCAGAGTCATACCGGCTTAGTATCGGATTTCTGATCGATTAAATGACTTGTGCCATTCGGGTATGCTTTATTTATACATACAGAGCTTAATCTCAAATTTTTAATTCCCTCAATCGTATGATGCTGAATGATACAACTATGTCTTCAAAGATCATTCAAACTATTGCAAACTATCAACGAACATTACAAAAGAGCATAAATGAGAGCAAATTTCTAGAGATAACAATAATGACGCAGACAATACAGATTAGTTTGTTTTTGTATGGTTCAGATTCTATTGTGATCATGAATATTATTCGAATTATGACAACGAATCATAAGGCTTGTCATTTATCTCTGAAAAAGCGATACTGACTAAGTTTTCAAGCATTTTCCATGAAAAATAGGTTCAAAAAAGCGGAAAATTAAGGATTTTAGGCGGGACTTTGTTCAAAAATTCAGGACTTTTTCGCTCAGAAATGCGCAGTTGGACAGCCTAAGCAAACTTGATGAAAGAAGTAATCAAATCCTGAATTATTTAGTTTTCAGCCTTAAATACTATAAAATGTTGAAATCATAGATCTGAAATGTGTGACAAAAAGTCAATAAACTTATTTGCATATCAAAAACCGCATCTGAGCTCATCTAATAGCCGCTCATCTGCTGTCATAAAATTTACAGCTCTATCAATAGTCAAAAATCTTCATTTTAGCACCTCCGTTTAGCAACTTTATTATCACATTATTAGTTTTTATTGTGTTTTTCTTAAAAAATATGAATAAAGTTTAAAGCATGGATGTAACCAGGAAGTATGAGACCCCCACAGCTGTCTTGAGCTTTGAGCTTGAGACAGCTGTGGGCTTTTAGCTTGAGATTGTGAATTCTGGATTTCTACTATCAAAAAAGTTGGATTGGCTTCAAAAATGTCTTCCAGCACCCCCAATACAGACTCTGGCCTTAGAGACATCAGTCATTGTTACGTGATTCATTAGCGAAATGTGGAAACGTGACTAAAAGAGATGATTTTTTTGTTTTGATGGTTGAAAGCTGCTAAAAAATTTTGTCATAAAATTCTGTGGATTCATCAGTTGTTTGATGAATTTTGTGGACTAAACGTCGATTTTTTTTAATTGGAAAACTTTAGAAATTTTGTGGATAAAATGTCAAAATTTGAAAATCTAGACATTCCAGAGGCCTCTGAATACACACTTAGTCCTGAAAATTCTGAAAAATTTACATCTTCACCACAAAAAGCATTTGAAAAACCTAAAACCAGTGACAAATCTTTATCAAAATCCGCTGAAATCATCAAGCGGGAAAAACTAGTCACATGCAATAATTACGCATCTATGCCGACTGTTCTATGCAGGGCTGAAGGAGTTTATCTCTACGATGTAGATGGAAATAAGTATTATGACTTCCTTAGTGGATTTAGTAGTGTTAATCAAGGCCATTGCCACCCAATAATTGTCAAAGCATTGACTGATCAAGCTTTAGTGCTTCATCAAACGTCGCGTGCATTCCACAGCAACATATTAGCTGAGTATGCTGAATATGTGACTAAACTCTTTGGATATGTGAGTAAATTCTGATTTCTAGTTCCAAAAAGTATCTAATCCCAACTTATTTACAGGATGCAATGCTTCCAATGAACACTGGTGTTGAAGCTGCCGAGTCATCTGTCAAAATTGCCCGTAAATGGGGCTACAAAGTCAAGAAAATTAAAGCAAATCAAGCGAAAATAATTTTCTGTGAAAACAACTTTTGGGGACGTTCAATTGCAGCCGTTTCAGCCTCGACAGATCCAACAGCTTATGACAATTATGGACCATTTGTGCCTGGTTTCGTCAACATTCCATACGACAACATTGAAAGACTTGAAGCTGAATTAAAGGATCCAAATGTTTGTGCATTTATGGCTGAACCAATTCAAGGGGATGCAGGAGCTATTGTGCCAAGTGATGGATATTTGAGGAAAGTTAGGGAGTTGTGTACAAGATATAATGTGCTGTACATTGATGATGAGATACAAGCTGGACTCGGAAGGACTGGAAGAAGACTTTGTGTTGATCATGAGAATGTCAGACCAGACATGGTTGTTCTTGGAAAGTCATTAGGTGGCGGGGTATATCCAGTCTCAGCAGTTCTGGCAGATCGACACATAATGGATGTGATTGAACCTGGAACTCACGGATCAACATTCAGCGGCAATCCTCTAGCTTCAAAAGTTGCAATGACAGCCATAAAAGTTATTGAAGATGAAAAACTTTCAGAAAATGCTGAAAAGATGGGACAAATTTTCCGCAAAGGGCTCAGCGGACTTGACAAATGTGTTGTTGATTTATATCGTGGCAAAGGACTCATGAATGCTATTGTACTTAACAGAAATGTTGATGCTCTTGATTTTTGTATGAGATTAAAGAAGTATGGACTATTGACAAGACCATCGCACGGGAATGTTCTCAGACTTGCACCACCTTTGGTGATTAATGAAGAGCAGATTAAAGATTCAATTGAGATTTTTAGGAAAGTTGTTGATGAGGTCAAAGTTGAAATGAGGAAAATTGTTGTAAAATCTGCTCTGTAAGCTCAAGATTTAGTCACGGAAGGAGTTGAACCTACTTCATGCCACACCATTGAGCTCAAAAACTAAGGATTTATTTTTGTAGAAAATTAAATAAATTTAATGAAAAAGTTTTTGACCAAAATTGTGAAAGTTCAACAAAAATTGATATAAATAAAGTCATGGTCCTCAAAATTCCAACCATCCTTCCTTATCCTATCTAAAAGGTATTCCAGTATGTTCATTGATAAACCTCAAAAAGCTCGAAACACGAACAGAACTCACAGCTAGTCCATTAGGCAAATTCATGACTGCAGAAGTGATTCCAATCAATGTCATTTGACCATCGCCTTCAAAAATCACTGATGCACCACCAATATCTCGTTCTGTGTCTGTCATAGACACTAATGTTTGATGTTGACTGCAAAAGTCAAATGTTGGGAAGTTCGTATTCCAAAAGCATAAATGCACGCCTAGGATGCGAAAGCTGGCAAATTGAAGGAGTCGTGGGAATAAATTGTTGGCTTGTCTGCCCCATCCAACTGAAAATTTGACAGTTTAACTTAAGGAATCACCGATTAATGGCTTATATTTAAGAACTCACTAGTTGTGGTATTAAAGTCATCAAATCCAAAATTTTCATTAACTAATCTCGGCAATCTGATCGTTCTAATGAAGCTAGTTGTCGGCATGTCAATAGAAAGTCTGAATAATGCAATATTTGGATTAATTCCATTATCGTTGTTGAAATAAGCACCTCTGTTCGCAAAGGAATTGACCATTGAAGCACTTTGCATGTCATTTGATCCGAGAAATGCTAAGAGACTGTCAGCTGGTAAGTTTGGGTTGATTCTGAAATTACAAAATTAACAATTCTAGGAAATTTGAATCAGCAAATTCATATGAATTATAAAATATCATATTCGATCAGTTTATAAAGAAACAGCAAGTGTTTGAAATTTGAGCGATCGTGAGCATTAAAACATGACTCAATTTGTACAAACGGCTCAATGGTCTAGTGGTATGATTCTCGCTTTGGGTGTGAGAGGCCCCGGGTTCAAATCCCGGTTGAGCCCCATTTGTAATAAGTTTGAGGTTATGTTGACTATTTTTTTTGTAGAATTTTCTAAAAGATTCATTTTGTCACATTTTTTGGGATTTTTTTTTTAATTTTTCGTAAAACACATTGAACTTACAACACAGTATCTTGTTAAGTACACTAAATGGATCTAAAGTTACAGGAGGATCAATGAACACTTTGCAACAAGCACCGAAAACAGAATGTTGTAAGTTCAGAGAATTCTATTCTTGTTTTCAACAGATGCAGAACTCGCAACTTTACTCCTAAAATAGAATTGAATGCTTGATCTTGTCCTGAGCGCAGGTAAGTATCCTAGTTTCTGGACTATGGATCTAATATCTGAGAATCCTACAAATTTAAAAAAAATCCCCCATAAATGTGACAAACCCGGAAAGCACAGTGCGCCGAAAAGCGGTGTCAATATGGAGCACGCCAAGCACCAAATCAAATTTGTGCTGCGGATTCAATCCAACACCGCGCTGGCATGATTTTGGTATGGCACCGGCGTGTTTTAAAAATTGTGACAAATTCATGCCGGAATGAACTTTTTTATTATTTTTTGACACGAAAATAAAGTGCCAATTAATTGAAAAAATATAAGTGCTTTTTAAAAACAACATTTCTAATTCAGCTATTAAAATTTCGGACCGTTTGACGTCAAACCATATTCATAAACAACTTTTGGTTCCATTTGCTGTTTAATTAAGTAAGTTTTGGTTTTAATTAAGTGTTTTTTTTCATTTGAAAAAATTAAATTTTTTGCAGCGTCCTTTTGGCTTTGTTCGTGATCCGTGCCACATTAGTGCCGTGAGACTATTGAACAAGTGTGAACGAAAAGTTAAATATTTTTTTTCCAAATTTAGATCCCTAAGATAATCCAGTACGTCTATAGTTATTGTAACAATTTTAATAATGTGAGTACATTTATTTATTGGCGCATAATATAAAGTAAGCTGACAATGGGGAGATATAATATTTCGAAAATTTTAAGACTATCGCTTGATTATTCCATTTTTTTACTTTATTTAGGATATATTCTCGGAAACACAATTGCTTGACTCAAGTAACAATAGAACTCATCACATGATCGATTCGTTTTCGCCAAGACAAGCCCAGCATATACAACAAGGAAACATGGTTTTGGTATCAAAGGAATCACTGGATTCCTACGAAGAAACAAATAATTCAGAAACTACCTGAAAAACATAAATCAGGTTAATTTGTTATTTGCAACTTTTGATATTTTGAAATAAAACCAATAAAACCAATAAAGAAAAATTATTTTTGTTAAATTTCAATTGTTTTTTGTAAATAATTTGGCGCAAATACAGCGCAATTTTTTTACAGGTACCGAATTCGTGCTGGCGTGAAATATAAAGCATGCCGATGTCCACAATATAAAAACAGCATTGATACCGTCTCATAGCTGGAACGGTGCCAGCTTCACACCGAAACTGAGCCAAATTCGTACCGGTGTGAAAAAACATCAACGCCGGTGCTGTGTATGTAGAAAATGGCCGAAAATCCAGTATGAAGACTATCACGTTGCCGGCACGGTGCTAAATTCACACCGGCACCGATTGATCCGTGCCAGGTTGACGCTGTCCCCAGGCTGGCGTCACGCCAGCGTGTGCCTTACGGGAAAATGAATCTTTCAGAAAAATCTACAAAAAAAATAATTCGACCTAACCTCAAACTTATGGGTTACCGACAATTCCCCACTGTAATTTCGCCACTTTACATTTGGCCACTGACATTTCACCACCACTACATTTTGCCACCTGTACATTTTGCCACTATTTATTTGCCCACTATTTATTTGCCCACCTGTTTTTTTCGCCACTGCTTTTTTCGCCACCTTTTATTTGGTCACTATTTATTTGCCCACCTGTTTTTTTCGCCACTGCTTTTTTTGCCACTAATCATATGGCCACAAGTTTATTTGCCCACTGATTTATTTGCCCACTAAAGCAAATGATAAAATAAAAAATTGTAAAAAATATTGAAAAAATTTTGTTAAAAAAACATGAAATTTTTAAAATTATTTTTTGGAGCATTTATGGAATAATTGGCCATATTTGGGTGTTCTGAAAAAATCATGCGACCGTACGTAAATGTGCTTGAAGGTGTAACGATATATTGAGATTTGAATAATCTCTCTTCTCTGGCTTGGACTTATCATCACTTATCCACTCTTGCTTCCTTCATTTATTTTATTCTATTTTTCCTTACTGGTTTTTATTAATTTTAATGTTTAAAAAGCTTTAAAGGTTTAATTAACTCTCAATTTACTATTTCATCATTCTATGAGATAATTTGAATAGAAATTAAACGTGACGTAAGGATGCTGGGTTATAAGTCCAGAGATTATAAGTCCAGGTACAAAAATCGTGCACAGAAAATTATAAGTCCAGAAAATCAAAGTCAATAAAGGTTTATAATTCCAGATACAAATTGCACCTGGACTTAAAAGCCTCACCTGCAGTTTATAATTTCAGGTACAGATACTGCTGGAATTATAAACTGCACGAGAGGTTTTTAAGTCCAGGTACATTTTATATCTGGACTTATAAACCTCACGTGTGGTTTATAATTCCAGAAAATTTACAAATTTTACTTATAATCTCCCAGTGCGATTATAAATCCAGACACATTTTTCTGGACTTATAATCTTTGAAAATTATTTGATATAATTTCAAATTTTTATATTCATACCGTATTCACGTGTGAATCAATTGGTTTTGTTCAGATTGAAAAATCAGTTTTTTGCATTCTGTGAGAAAACAAAGCAAAGAGGATTTTGTTTCCCCTTTTTATTCTTGTATTATTTATATTTTAAATGTTAACATCCAGAGCGAAAAATGTGATTTTTATAAATTTTTACACGCTACTGTACCTTGTTTTCTATTCAATCTTTTTGTAAAAGGTAAAATCATAGTCAAAACCAGCAGAATTTACGAAAAATTACATTAACTGTAAGGACAGCTAAGCACTTGTCTAAGCTATAAACACCATCTATATTTACTACTGTTTTTACTTATACACATTAAACTACAGCTGTAAATTGATTTTTACGTAACGACGTAAGTTCATCTGTAATCTACAGCTCACTATGGGGCAAAATGAAAAAAAAAGGGACTTTCACTTTGAAAAATGGACTTTTCCGATTTACACTTTTTGGGTGATTTTTTCTTGTAGAGGACATAAAAGTAGATAGAAATGCCAAATTTCAGGTCATTTGGTGCTGATTTCGCGATTCTAGAGCTGTTTGAAGTTGAAAACTAGTGAAAATTCTGGTTTTTTCATACCATGTTTGAACCGGGAAATATCTTAACTGGTTTAAGATATTGCAAAACGGTTTTCAGTTCCTATTAGTAGTATATAAGAGCTTTATTTTGACATATAACAAAGTTTAGGTTCTGAATGTTTTCGTGCCATTATGGTAGAACATATGTGAAAATTTCAGGAAAATTATCTTCAAACAAGCCGCAACTATCATAAATGAAGAGTTTCCAGGCAAGTAAAAACGCAGTTTTGTAGCCCCATATATCTAGTTTTCAAAACTGTATAAACTTTGAAAAAGTAAGCTAACGTAATTGAGTTATGTTGATTTTAGTAGGTCGTTGAGTATTTGGCCAAAAACTAATAATTCTTTTAAAAATACGAAAACATAGTTTTAAAAATAGTTTTTTGGTGTTTTCTTATGAAAAATAACAATTTAAATGATTTTGTGAAGAAAATTTTTCAAAAACTTCAAAATCTTTCGAGATATAGGGGGTATGTGCTCTCCATCGATTTGGCCATTTGTCACCCTACTTAAACCACTATAACTTTTTTTTGAAAAAATATTTTTTAATTCTGTTTTCGGATTATTGTAGCCTAATGTAATACCTATCCAACGATATATAATACTTGCTAGTTAACTTAGTCCTGGTTATTTATAGGGCTGTTGATTGTGACATACGCAGTTTTTGAAATATTCCCAAAAATTGCATTTTCAAAAATACCACTTTTAAGCAATCTCGAGTATTTTTTTAGAACTTTTTTATGTTTATTTATGACATTTATGAGATTATAAAGCCAAAAAATTAAATTTAGAAACTTTTTACTTCCCTAGTTAACAACTTTGTAAAGTACCCTTGGTAGTCACTATCAGGTGTGAAAATCTCAGTTTTGAAACTATTTTATATATATACTCGTGAAATTCTCTCTACACATCATATCAGTTTTGAACTTCATTGAACAAGTCACTTTCAAAAATGAACCAAAATTCAACACTTACGAAGAAAACACTCTGTGAAATTCTTCGCGACAAAACGTTAAATCTTGCAACACAGCACACGTACTGTTTGGCAGTAATAGAAGAAATTCATGGGAGAGAATTAGCGGAATCACAGAAACCAAGTTTAATTAATAAATTAAACAAGCTGAAGTCAAAGTCAAAAATGTTTTGTAATCAGTCAAATTGGAATAATGCATTAAGAGATCATGCAGATTTCTATGAAGAGGAATTTGAAGTTGACTCACGATACTTCAGCGAATCTAGTGGAGGGATTCTTTTTGAGGAAGAATCTATATATGAAGCAGAAAATGTTACTGACACAGATGAAGATATGGATGAGATTGAATACATCGTCCATGACATAGAGCCTTCATCCAGCAAGGGCATCAAGAGGAAATCATTTGAACAACTAACAAGCGATAAGCATCGACGTAGAAGAGTGGACGAATTAGATATCAGTTTAAAAGAAGCAAAAGGATCATTGTTATCAGTTCTTCACTTGGCACTTCGCCTTTCTAAAGAAGAAGGAAAAGTAGAAGGAGCTAAAATGTTAAAAGAATTTATTAAGGCGTGCCAAAAAGGAGAGGATCTTCCAGAAAAAACTACATCAAAACCTAAACAACTAGATATACATGTAGCTCTAGGTGTAAAAGCCTTTAACAATTTATCTCGAAATCAGTACAACAATATTCGACAAGTCCTGAAACTGGAATGCGAAAACGTTTTACCGACAGCTAAAAAATTGTTGAGGTTAGAGAAACAATGCTATCCTGATGACATAACGGTCACCGATACAAGAGCCGTTATTCCACTAAAAAATTTGACACAACTCACCACAAAAAGAGTTATTGAAGCACACAATTCAGAAATATACGACAAAATCAAAATATTACCTTCAGAATCAACTCCAAAAGTTATTCATGCAGAAATGATCGTCACATGGGGGATGGACGGAACAACAGGACAGTCACAGTATAACCAAGGAAAAACAAATTCAAGAAATCAAGAACGAGATAGAACACAACCGAATCAAACGACTAATAATGAAATTATAGAAGACAAATCACTATTGACAGTTAGTATGAGTGTTCAGCAACTACGACATGAAGACGAAAACGGAAATTATATCTGCTTATGGGACAACGAAAACAGTCAATCTGTATACTCAGTACGACCAATACAACTTGAACATGCCAAAGAAACCAGAGTAAATGTTAGAAGGATATATGAAGATATAAAAAATCAAATATCAAAACTTGAACCACAGAGATTCATATGTGAAGACATGCTTTTGGAAATTACGTACAAATTCTACCCCACAATGTTAGATGGAAAAGTTTACACAGACCTTACAGAAACATCAGGATATTGCAGATGTCAGCTTTGTAGATCTGGACCAAACGAGATGAGTGACATAAATAATCTTGATAATGGAAGATTCGAAAAAACACACAGAAAATTTGTTAAAGAACACTTGTATTTCAACACTCAGCCACTTCATACATCAATGAACGTACTCACGACTCTATATGATTTGTCATATAAACAATATGTTCAAAAACACTGGCTGGAGATAACTGAAGAGGAACAGATTGTTTTAGATGTTGAAAAGGCTAGAATAAAGCAAGCAATGTGGGATGCATTTAATGTTCGTGTACTCGAACCAAGACAAGGGGGAGCTGGATCATCAGATACAGGAAACGTTGCAAGAAAAGTTCTTGAAAATCCAGAGCTTCTAGCTAAAACTCTATATCTTAATGAAGAAATAATTAAACGTATATGCTATGTGCTAAACCAAATTCGAAGTTTAGAACCAGTTGATGATCTAGATGAATTTGATAGGTACTGTAAAGAAACATACAGAATGTTTTTGACAACATATAGTTGGTTCAAAATACCAGTAACACTTCACAGAGCACTTGCTCATGCAAAACACTACATGGAAGCCTTACCATTACCTCTAGGAAGAATGAGTGAAGAAGCCGGGGAGTCACAAAACAAATATCTCAGACAAGATAGAGAACTACGTGCCAGAAAAACTTCAAGAATACACAGTTTTACGGATGTTATACATAGAAGACTCTACAGTTCTGATCCAGTAATAATAAAAAAATATATGGATGTAATAAATAAAAGGTTAATGAGAAAAAATGTCCAAGAAGAAGGTGAAACACCTGAGCAACAAACAGAAAATGAGGAAAAAGATGAGGAAGAAATTGAATTGATTGAGCCAGAAGGAGAAGGTTATGACTTTTCCCAAGCAGAAAACTATGATTATTCCGAAGGACAAGACCATGAATATTCTGAAGAAGCAAACAACGAATGAATAAATAAATTTCATTAAATATGATAAAAAAATGTAAATTAAATTTCTTGACAAATAAACAAAATTTCATTAAACTAAAAATTAAACTTTATTAATTTTACCTATTATAGTTGCGTATCAGAGTATTTTTTTTATTACTCTAATGATAATAGCTTTTTTCAGACTTAACATTTCATAAAAAAGTTCTAAAAAAATACTCGAGATTGCTTAAAAGTGGTATTTTTGAAAATGCAATTTTTGGGAATATTTCAAAAACTGCGTATGTCACAATCAACAGCCCTATAAATAACCAGGACTAAGTTAACTAGCAAGTATTATATATCGTTGGATAGGTATTACATTAGGCTACAATAATCCGAAAACAGAATTAAAAAATATTTTTTCAAAAAAAAGTTATAGTGGTTTAAGTAGGGTGACAAATGGCCAAATCGATGGAGAGCACATACCCCCTATATCTCGAAAGATTTTGAAGTTTTTGAAAAATTTTCTTCACAAAATCATTTAAATTGTTATTTTTCATAAGAAAACACCAAAAAACTATTTTTAAAACTATGTTTTCGTATTTTTAAAAGAATTATTAGTTTTTGGCCAAATACTCAACGACCTACTAAAATCAACATAACTCAATTACGTTAGCTTACTTTTTCAAAGTTTATACAGTTTTGAAAACTAGATATATGGGGCTACAAAACTGCGTTTTTACTTGCCTGGAAACTCTTCATTTATGATAGTTGCGGCTTGTTTGAAGATAATTTTCCTGAAATTTTCACATATGTTCTACCATAATGGCACGAAAACATTCAGAACCTAAACTTTGTTATATGTCAAAATAAAGCTCTTATATACTACTAATAGGAACTGAAAACCGTTTTGCAATATCTTAAACCAGTTAAGATATTTCCCGGTTCAAACATGGTATGAAAAAACCAGAATTTTCACTAGTTTTCAACTTCAAACAGCTCTAGAATCGCGAAATCAGCACCAAATGACCTGAAATTTGGCATTTCTATCTACTTTTATGTCCTCTACAAGAAAAAATCACCCAAAAAGTGTAAATCGGAAAAGTCCATTTTTCAAAGTGAAAGTCCCTTTTTTTTTCATTTTGCCCCATAGTGCAGCTGTAATTTTAGTACAGCTGTAATTTGATGCTAAATAGTATAAGGTAAAGATTACTATCAAAAAAGTGCGCAAATTTCAAAATATTTTTGCGCAAATTTCAAAATGAAAACTTAAATGTCAATTTTCTCTGAATTGATGCAGCGCAAAAACCTTTACATGATCAAAAATAAAAATATCGACGACTCTTAACATTTCAAGACCATTAGTAGGTCACAATGTCAATTCGTCGATTAGTTACAAGCGTTTGAAAATTCCAAGTCTCAAAACACGCAAATTTTAATTTACCCTATATGGTACTTTAGAGGAAAAAAAATCAGAGAAATGTGAATTCTTTTTGTGAAGTTTTCAAAAATTCATGTGAAGAATTACTTTAAATGAAAAAATTTAAAATAATATCAAATAATTTTCAAGGATTATAAGTCCAGAAAAATGTATCTGGATTTATAATCGCACTGGGAGGTTATAAGTAAAATTTTTAAATTTTCTGGCATTATAAACTGCAGGTGAGGTTTTTAAGTCCAGGTGCAATTTGTATCTGGACTTATAAACCTTTATTGACTTTGATTTTCTGGACTTATAATTTTCTGTGCACGATTTTTGTACCTGGACTTATAATCTCTGGACTTATAACCCAGCATCCTTACGTCACGTTTAATTTCTATTCAAATTATCTCATAGAATGATGAAATAGTAAATTGAGAGTTAATTAAACCTTTAAAGCTTTTTAAACATTAAAATTAATAAAAACTAGTAAGGAAAAATAGAATAAAATAAATGAAGGAAGCAAGAGTGGATAAGTGATGATAAGTCCAAGCCAGAGAAGAGAGATTATTCAAATCTCAATATATCGTTACACCTTCAAGCACATTTACGTACGGTCGCATAATTTTTTCAGAACACCCAAATATGGCCAATTATTCCATAAATGCTCCAAAAAATAATTTTAAAAATTTCATGTTTTTTTAACAAAATTTTTTCAATATTTTTTACAATTTTTTATTTTATCATTTGCTTTAGTGGGCAAATAAATCAGTGGGCAAATAAACTTGTGGCCATATGATTAGTGGCAAAAAAAGCAGTGGCGAAAAAAACAGGTGGGCAAATAAATAGTGACCAAATAAAAGGTGGCGAAAAAAGCAGTGGCGAAAAAAACAGGTGGGCAAATAAATAGTGGGCAAATAAATAGTGGCAAAATGTACAGGTGGCAAAATGTAGTGGTGGTGAAATGTCAGTGGCCAAATGTAAAGTGGCGAAATTACAGTGGGGAATTGTCCTACACTCCAAACTTATTACAAATGGGGCTCAACCGGGATTTGAACCCGGGGCCTCTCACACCCAAAGCGAGAATCATACCACTAGACCATTGAGCCGTTTGTACAAATTGAGTCATGTTTTAATGCTCACGATCGCTCAAATTTCAAACACTTGCTTTTTATTGCTTAAAAAAGTGAACGGTAAGCGACAAAAAGAAGAAATAATGTTTAAGGCATGTAAAACACTTGTTTAAATGTTGCGATAGATGTGAGCTTGAAGAAATAGTTTTGAAAAGGGAATTTGAAGAGAATGAGAAAGTTTGTCTGGTCGTCTGGTTAGCTTCTTTTATTGAGATATGGTTGATGAACCATGTGATTAATGAATTTGTTTAAATAACGTTACCTTAAGAACGGCATTCCTAAAGCATTGTCAAAGGTAAGACCCTTACAACAAGCACTTTAGTCGGAGGTGTAGCTAGAAATTTTCGAAAGTTTCTTGAATGGGCGTGAACATTTTAGGCTTTTTTTGGTTTTCAGCTCTAAATTACCTTATTAAAGTGATAAATTTCTAATAGGAGGAGCTTTGACACTCAGCCTACGTCTCTGACTAGAGTGTATCTATTAAAAACCGAGAAAAGGGTCACAGAATCTAGATCATGGACATGATTATTAGCATGAGGGTCGCATCTTCAACTTGGAGCTCATAAACAATAAGAGACTTTATTCTTCGACGAAACAGGAGCCAATTGCCGATTAAAAAGGCAGAAGCAACTGGAATTGGATTTGTAACACGCTAAGGAAAGACCTTGCAGATATAACGCAACTATTATTCTTGAAATCGAAGGAAGGTCCAAAAATAAGTAAATCTAGTGGTACATGGCAATCGTATATTCTTAAAAAGCGGCTTTGCAGAGCTAAGCTATCAATTGCATTAGATTTAACAGTTTCGTAAACGCCCTACACTACACAGTGGAATGAAAGGACATCATCATCATCGTACGTTAACCTAAGCAAATTCATCAACATAATGTTAATCAAAACATACTTACACAAAACAAGACCTAGCCGTAATAATCCAATTACTAGAAATCAACGATCCCGTACAATGCGTTAATGAACCTCCTCGTTGAATATGCAAAAAGGCTGCAAATGGAAATTGACCATTAGCTGCTGAACTTCCATGAAGAATTCTTGAATCTCTCAAATTTGTTGTTGTTGGATAAGTTATAGCGTAATTTTCTGGAATCTTTAAATCAATCGTAACGACTTTTGAGTTTGGATCAAGTTCAGCGTTAATCTGGTTTAGAAAGATTGTAAAAATCACAATATTTAAAATCATTTTGAACTAGATTGTAAGTTTTGCGATGAAGAAGATTTCTTTTTTTTCTTACAAATCTTGGAACCGACTTGAACAATTGCAATGACAATTTACGACTAATCGAATTAATTGATTAAATTTTATAATATTTCTTCCTGTCCTCGTAAGTATTGAATTGGCTGATAACAGTAATTCGCATGTATTTTGGCAGTTGTTTGATAATAAATTAGGGTTGATTCTGTGACTTAATGACATTAAGTGAATTACTGTAGTTAAGTAGAAGGAAATTCAGGAAGTTCCTTGTTTTTTACTTTAAGGTCTTTTAAGATCTGGTCTCGTACCTTTCCGAATACGTTGAATCAAGAGCTAAAGCCAAAAGTATCAATCCACAAGCAAGCAAAAATACTAAAATTATTCTTATCAAAAAATCCACAAAAAAAATAGTCCACGTAACCTCAAACTTATTACAAATGGGGCTCAACCGGGATTTGAACCCGGGGCCTCTCACACCCAAAGCGAGAATCATACCACTAGACCATTGAGCCGTTTGTACAAATTGAGTCATGTTTTAATGCTCGCGATCGCTCAAATTTCAAACACTTGTTGCTGTTGCTTTATAAAGTGAACGGTAGAGAACAAAAAGAAGAAAATGAGTAATTATTTGGAGTTTGTAAACAGTTTAAAACATGTTTGATAAGGAAACATTTATTCAGGTAGAAATATAAGTTTTTTTGTATCATGGTTATGGTCATGTTTAGATGTGCTTTGGCTGGATTGACAGTTTTTAGAGCACAAGATTAGAATTAGAAGATAGAGAGGCATAAAGATTGAACATTAACATTATGATTGATTAAGGAACAACATCTGCAAAATTGATGATTTATTAAAGTTTTGCAATTTTTTTTAACAAAAAATATTGATGAAAAAAAAATCTTAAAATCTTAAATCAAATTATTCTCAATAGAGAAGTTAAAATTCTGTTTACAAACAAAAAACCCTTTTAAAAATTAGATATTGTAAAATCATGGGTTGACTGGTTGTTGCAAAACATTACCCAAATATTTCAAAAATTAAAAAAAACCGTTAAACAAAGTTAGTAGATTTTTTTTTTTTTGGAAAGTTTTCATTGATAAATCAAATGTCAGCTCACAAACTTCAAAGATTCTAAGCTTTTAAGCAATATTCCAACTTATCATGCTAACCCCAATCCAAGAACTTTCCACAAACCATAAAATTTTCATCCCTAAAAACTTCCAAAAATTCTCAAAAATTCTCAACAGCAACAAAAATTTCAAAAACTTTTTTTTCTCCCTTCATTGTTGTTGCGATTCCTCAAAGTAGGTACGACAGCAAGCAAATCTCAAACGAATAGTTTTTTATTATAAAATCTGTGTTAAGTTCCATTTCAATTATCAATTAGTATCAAAATGTCAACGCAAGCAGTCGATAAGAACAAACAATGGCGAATGGAGTCGCTGATGGAAAGTTTGAGGGCAAAACAATCACAAAAGTCATTTTTGGATCTTGCAAAAGCAACCAGGATGAGTTTACTTGAGAAAAAGTGAGTTTTTTGTGTCAAATTTGAGATATTTTTACAGTTTTCGCAATTTTTTGTAATTTTACAATAAATTCAATATTTTGCACCCAAAAATCACGTAAATAAATGAAAATAATTTTTTTCTCAGATACAACATCGACGCCATTGAAAAACAGACACTGCAAACAGCTTTGGATAATTTACAAAATAATATCACAATTAAAAATCGAACACAGCTTGTCGAGAGACTTGAAATGATCACAAGACGACAATTAAGTCTGAAATTTACAGAAAATAGTAACACAAGTAGCTTATTCATCTCGTCAGACATGTTTTATTTGGAGATTCTGCTGGATCCTCAAAGTGGAATTGTTAATGATGTTAAGGTGAGCTGGTGTTTGAGATTTATTGAATATTTTATTGAAATTGGGGAGCTTTTGTTGGTTGGACATAAAAAAAACTTGGTTCGGTCTTGCTTGGGTATGTGGGCTGTTGCTTGATGTCAGTTGTACCTGAATTAAGCTTTCGAAGATGAATTCTTGGGTTTGTCTTTGAGCTTACTGTTTTAATTAAAAAGGAAATAAGAAATGCATCTAAAGCTAAGGGGGTCAGCTTTTTGAGATGCTGTAGCTTTCTAAAACAGCATCGAAGGTCATGGCCATTGCCATACATTCTTGATAGTATAATCAGTTGAAATGTCTGAATTGGAACACTTATTCAAGTCTAAAATATGGAACCAATTTAATTCCAAAGAGGCCCAAAAATATCACAACTCGATGTAGCTTGTCTTGGACAATACATCACTTTAAGATGACTACTCCCCAATAAACAAAGACCATGCTCAGTACTAATGCTTGTATAGTACCACCAAGTATGTGCTGCGAACATTAGAATAAAAGCTCTAAGACAATAAAAGTTACGTTGTAAGTCTAAAAAACATAACAGGACAGGAAAATTGAACATAAATCACCTAAATGTGTGTTACTCTATTGCCCGTCTCAACTCAGTAACCAGAAAAGTAAGAACCAAGCTTTTAGCAAGCTTGCAGCAAGGCTGAATCTATAAAGACTGTCTTTGACATTAACTTTTGATATCACTTGTTCATTAGGCTTTAATTGAGGTCTTACAGAGTTCTAGACCAATTAATCCGCATCAGATAGATCAATCTAAGTCCGCAGATCAAAAAATCGAGTAGATTTCACTTAAAACTAGTTCAATATTTTCAACTTCATGTCTTCGAACCCAACAAACCTTCAACCTCAACCATTCCAACTTTATTAACTAAGAAAACCTTTCTAAATCTCATTTCCAGGTCCATCACGAATGCCTCAACGAATCTGAATCCGAACCACATCTCGTCGAAGTCCTCCGTAAAGGAGACTTCATCGACTTTACACAGCAACTTGAAGGCTTCCAATCCATTTATCAACTTAACTGTGAATCTAAAATTAAATCAAAAGCACTGATTGCACTTCAGGCACTCGAAAATGATCTCATGAATATTTATGGCATGGAAAGTATGCAAAATATTCCACCAGAACTGATAATTTTGAGCTCATCGGTTGGATTGTTGACGAAGCGACGTGGAGGACATCCAATGAAATTGACATTTTTCGTGCGTGCTAGTGAGTTGCTGAATTTAGAGCAGAAAAAGATGGATACAGTGCTTGATGCTTTACAGAATGCAGCGGCAACGAAGAAAAATATTGGAAATTCAGTGACGATAAATTTGGAAGCTGCAGCACCATCGAATAAGCTTCAAATCATGCCATTATTGTTGAAAAATGGAAAGCTCGATGGAAATTACAACTTTCAGCAAATCACAAACACAAATTCGACGATGCTGCCAGCAACGTTTGTCCTTAAACTCAACAAATCCTTTCCAATCTCATCAAAAATCGTCGAAGACATCAAAAGAATCACAAATTTGAATGTTTTCGAGGAAGTTGGAAGTAAAAATGCAGTAAAAGTTGAGAATCAAATGCATTTTGATATCCAAAAGGAGTCAAATTCGTTGCTGAATCAAATCATTAATTTAGAGTCTGAAGGTTCCTATCAAAATTCACAGAAGGGATTGTTTATATCCTTAACGGACCAATCACACTGCTACTTCATCTCAGACAATCCAGACTTAACTGGTTTCAATTTAAAATCAATTCAATTCACTGAACCATCACATGTGACGAGGATCATTAAGCTATTGAGAGAACAAGCATTATTCAATGCCTTAATAGCTAGTTGTGTCAGAAGTAACAGCCGACAGGACCTCGAGTCATGCTACATGTTTGAAGTCAACATCGTGTCACTTCATTTCATTCAAATCTTCATCGAACATCCAACAAAAGAGACGATGATAACAGTGGAACTAGATTTAACGAATGTTAAGCAGGTGTGCTGTAAAATTAATGGAAGTGACTTCCAGTATGATGCTAAATTAGAGAACTACATTAATCGTGTGCTGCAAAAGACAAACTCAATTCCAATGGTGACCAGATCACTGCTTAAATATTGGGACAATGAAGCGAATGAGGCAAGGATGCAAAAGAGAATTTTCAATAACGGAATTTATGGACTAGCTGATCCAAAAAGTAATGGAACTAGCAACACAGACAAGAAGGATGAAATGGAGAAAGACGACGGATCAAATGACAATGATGACTCGTTCAGTGGAAATGGACAGGATTCAAATGCATTTGACATTTGCGGAATCAACAAGAATGAAATATTCTTCAAGACCAACGACAGTAAAGGTGAGAAAAGAATGCGAACGGAAGAGAATGACGTGGATATATTCGACAGAAAAGTCAGTAGAATCATGGGATATGATTTGGATGATGAAAATGAGGAAATGATGATTCCAGAAAGGAATCTCCTTAGTGACGAACTCATGCATAATGAAAATTCTTCAATATCCCCATGTTCATCCCGAAGTTCCGAAAGTTCAGCACCAAATAAAAAAAATATGATAATGCATCAAAAGTCTAGCTCAACACCAACCCCAAAATCTATGATTGATGTGTTTGAGTTTAATGACCCCTCCCCACCCCACCAACTACCCATTCAATCACCAAAACGTATCCCAACCCCTAAACAGTCGCCATCTGGCACTGCTTTTAATCCTGAAAAGAGAATTCATGACATTGAGATAATTCCACTAAAGAATCAAAGGAATGTTCCATCACCAAGTCTTGATGCACCCATACCATCACCGTCGATGCTCGGTCAAACATCAATCACAATAACTCCAATTAATAATTCAAATTTTTTCTACAAAGGCAGTGAGAAGAAGTCATCGACGGATGACAAGTCCAAGTCGGAGAAGAAAAAGAAGCGGAAACGTGAAGAAGGCGAAATGGGAAGTCCAGCAATGGTCAAGAAGAAGTCAAGTGACTCATTAAGCTCATCACCACCGAAAAAGTCACCAAGTCAAATGATGGGAAAGCCACAGGCAAGTTTTAAGCCTTTAAAGTCACCACTTTCGGAATCAATGATCGATCCGAGTTCTAGTCCAAAAGTTAAGCATACAATGAGCAAGAAAATTGAAGACTTTCCCGATGCAATCGATGAATTGGCGTTCTTAACTAATTTTGATCAGGCACAGCAGGTAAGAAGTCAATTCATTTAAGTATTGGGACATGAATGGATGCAAATTAACCAAAAATAGTAAAAAGTAGGAAAAAAATTACATTTGATGTGATCAAAAAAAAATGGAACTGGAATTAATGTACATACACACAAAATAATAACTTAATAAATACAGTCGATGAGTCTCAATCATGAAAAAAAAATCTTTGTTCACTCTTTTTTAATTTAAACCTTTATTATTTCCATCTTACAGACAATGTCACCGCAGGCTGGGCTGAAGCATGCACTATTGCAGTCACAGGCTCAGGCGAATCGTAAAAGTTCATTAAATGCAGTCATTGATAAGCTCAAGTCGGAGATTGCTGATACAATTATGACACCACCTAGTGAAAAGAAGGGGGAGTATCAGATTAAGTCAAGTGGAACTAGCAGTGATGGAATTAAGATTACATTTAATAAGACGAAGAAGAGTTCAGAGTCCAAGTCACCAAAGCATACTGGACTCAAGCCAGGTAAGGGTGATTATTTGATTTAAAATTTTCTAGATTTCTCTACAAAAAGGACTAGATTATCTACAACGACTACTAATTTGTCCACAATTAGTACTAGATTGTCCACAATAAGTTTTTAGATTGTTCGCAATAAGGACTAGATTGCTCACAATGAGTACTAGATTGTTCACAATAAGTCACAATAAATACTAGAACTTTCACAATAATTACTAGATTGTTCACAATCAGTTCTAGTTTGTTCAAAATAAGTACTAGATTGCTCGCAACAAGTACTAGATTATTCACAATCAGTTCCATATTATTCACAATTAGTACTAGATTGTTCACAACAAGTACTAGATTTTTTCACAATAAGTACTAGATTGTCCACATTCATGATTCGATTTTCTACCAAAATACTAAATGTTCTCAAACTTTCATTACATCTAGGCGTTCAATCCGGTCCAGCATCTAAAAAATCTAGCAAAAATTCATCACAAAAGCTTCTTTATCAAAAATCAAGCTCTTCATCATCGCTTCCATCAACAAACTCATCACATCCATCACCAAAATCAACATCGCAGCCCAGCAAAGCATCCAAAAAGGAATCATCAATGAGTCCATTTTACAGTAGTGGCAACAGCTCGTCATCGAATGATATGCTGAAAAATATGCTAAACCTTCCGTCACCGACACCTCGAGTTGATTTAATGAAATCCTTCCAAATTCCAAAGCTTTCAGCTCGTGCAAAGTCTGACGATAAACCATTGACTGATGATCAGATCCATCCAAGATCAGCACCAACAACACCAAGTCATCCAATGGCTCCATCACCGACAATGGATATGGGACAGTTTGGACAGCTTGGACAACATCAACATAAATTTTACACAAGCATTCAGCAACAGCAACAACATAAATTTATGGAGCAACAAAGACAAAAGAAACTCTTTAAAAGTGCTAGTTCCGAATATCTTTACGATAATCAAACGGGGCATTCAGATGGACTTGCAGGAATGCGTGGTGATGCTGAATTTCAAGCATTTTTGAGAGCACAAAGTGGCAATGACATGAACATGGGAATGAATATGGATACGGGAAATGGAGGGCAGCAATTGAATTCTAATTTATTTAATGATGGCGATGATGGACTGAATTTAGATTTTATAGGAAGTGACATTTGACGGATTGAGGGAGTTGGGTGTTGAGATGGATAAGGGGGAAGGGAGTAGTTAAGTAGGATAGGAACTGGACAGCCTGGTGATACTTTTGAATAGAAGACATTTACACTTAAATAATTATTGAAAAAAACTAAGAAATTTTGACTTATTTTGGGGAGGTTTGATCAGTTTTGACGTTGGAGTTAAGATGGTGCCTAAGGAGATACTTGAACAGAGGGCTGGTAGATTAAAAACTATCGCCTAGGGTAAAATAAAGCTCAATTGTTTAAATTGGATCACATCTCATACGTTTAAGGTTAATATAAGCTTTCGTTAAGTTATTGGTAACCCAGACGTCACTGATGAACGACCCCCATAGAAAATATTTATTAAAAAACTTTAAAATTGCTTCAAAATAAACCACAATAGTGTAATTTGCCTTACTGAAACTGCCTTGCCAAAAATTAATCACTTTGCAAGCTGGGCTGTCGATAAAATTGATGACTGAAGAATATTTGAGGTTATGTCACTTGCATAATTGTATTTTTGCATTTAAAAGATATTTTTGAATTTATCTCGATGACATTTAAGTTAAAGTATTAAGTTTTTCATGAAGAAAATCTTCTAAAATTAAGAGAATAAAAAATTATGGAAAATATATTTAAAAAGTAAGAATTTTGATAAAGATGAGATTAAAATAATAAAGATTTTTGGAGGAATTTGAATATTTAGAGTAAAAAACTTTAATAATTTTGTAGGTTAGAATCTTAAATGCAAACTTTTAGGTAAGAATTCTAATTTTTTGAAATTTTGAGGTTAAAATTCGAATTTTTAGAAGTTTTGAGGTTAAAGTTCGAATTTTTGGAAAACTTCAAGGTTAGAATTCTTACTTTTGAAAATTTTGAGGTTAGAATTCTTTGAAATTTTGAGGTTAAAATTCGAACATTTAGAAATTTTGAGGTTAAAGATCGAATTTTTAGGAAACATTGAGGTTAAAATTCTTATTTTTGGAAATTTTGAGGTGAGAATTCTAATTTTTTGAAATTTTGAGGCTAAAATTCGAATTTTTAGAAGTTTTGAGGTTAAAAATCGAATTTTTGGAAAACTTCAAGGTTAGAATTCTTATTTTTTGAAATTTTGAGGTTATAATTCTATTTTTTTGAAATTTTGAGGTAAGAATTCGATCATTTAAATATTTTGAGGTTAAAGTTCGAATTTTTGGAAAACTTCGAGGTTAAAATTCCTTTTTTTGGAAATTTTTAGATTAGAATTCTAATTTTTTGAAATTTTGTTGGTAAAATCTCAAAGATTAAAGTTAAGTGAAATTAAGTGAAATTTTTAACCTCAAAAATATAAAAAAGCGTTTTTTTAAATCCTCTCAAAAATCCATACAAAAAAACATCAAAATAAGTTTCTGCTGAAATGAGGTCAACCAATCAATAATATTAAACCTAACCTCATTTATCAGTGACTCATTTAAACTAAGACTAGATAAAGTTAAAACAATAAAAGAAAGCATAATGAGATGAAAATTGACTTAATTTAACAAAACTGGTGATGGAACCAAAAGTATTGAAAATTGACAAAGAAAAAGAAAAAAAAACTTTATTTGTAAAATTGAGAAAGAAATGTTGACGAATATTTTTTAATATATTATTATTTTTTTAAAACTCTAACAAAGAAAAATAAAATTTAATTTAATTTAAAATTTTTGTTTTTTTTTTTTTAAACTTTTATATGTCTTTGCAGAAGAGTATTGCTCAACCAGATTAATTATAACCAGTGTTGTGCAAATAGAGTGCCGCGGCACACTAATAATAATGTGAGAGGGTTCTAGCCAAGCGATGTCCTGAATGGCACAAGTCGGTTAATTAATCAGAAATCCGGCACCAAGCTGGTGTCACTCTGGCATGGTGCTGGATTTATATCGAAGCCAACACCATGCCAGAGTCATTCTTGCTAGGCACCAGATTTCTATTCGATTAACCAATTTGTGCCATTCGGGTGTGTTACTTCACGTTGCGACAAGCATGGAAGCACTGCGATCCTAATCGATGATAGAATCTATTGTACTGTGCCGTGGCACACTAGTGTGAATTAGAAGTTTTTCGGAAATTATATAAGCCGCATGCTGTGTGTGACTTTGGTCATGACTCACCTCTAAGGTGTGCCGTCGCTCAAAAAGTTTGGACAACACTGATTTAAACGGTATAGTGCTGGATTTATATCGAAGCTAGCACCACACCAGAGTAATGCCGGATTTCAATTCAATTAACCGACTTATGCTATTTGGGACTCTAAGGGCCTTTGTCAGATTTTGTGTGAAAATGGTGGATTTGATGGTAGCTTTAGATTCTTTTACTGGGTTTCTGTGGAACGATTGAATATGATTCAAATACGATACATCACAATATAGGATACATGGGAGACTAGATTAGGGTGCCACATGTAGTCCTAGATGTTTTGCTACGCACTTATTACTTAAATAAATTTTATCACAAAAGAAATCACAGAAATCACTAATCAAAGTTACGCGTGCATGTACAACAGCTTTTTACTGTACATTAAAAGGAACATTTGATAAAACTTACTACAATGTTTACAGAGAAATATGTAATGATATTATTTTAGTTGCTCTGCTATTTATCAGACATTTATCATTGATAGAAATAGTTTAAAAGAGTAGGTAAAGGTGCTCGATTGTGTTTAATAGTTTTTAGTCAAATGTTATAAATTTTGGAATAAAAATGAAAAAGTAAGCGCTTAAGTTAAAATTAATGGATATGAAAAAAAAATAAAGTTTTAAAAAGTGTGTGGAAGTGACCAAAATGATCAAAAAATAGTCAAAATCCAATTCATCAGTTCAAACTGTTGTAATGTCGACGTGGTGTTCCTCTGTTACATTGTTTGACCTTCTGTGACTGTATGAAATGGGATGTAATCATTATGTCGATCTTTCTAACATACGCAATCAACTTTAATAGTGAATGTTGTCAATTTTAAGCTTGCAATTGCTTTAGAAAGATTTATTTCAATTTAATTAGAGTTGTTTTCTTCCAATGACTTTCGCATAGTCAAAGTCAAGGTTGCATCAATTTTAGGCTGTTAATCGGTTTTTGCCAATTTTTCGATCAAAAAACGGGGCATGACTCGATGGCAGCTCTGAAGCAGAGGACAAACCATATTTTCAATCATTTTTAAAAAAAACTAGCTTCAAAATTGCGTGATTTTTCAAAAAAGCCGAACTCAAAAGTGCGCAATCGGACAGCTTAAACAACTGTGAAATCAAGCTGTATATCCTCGTTCTTACTCAAAAACCTAGTCCAAATCTATAATTTATTATACCATTTTACAGGAATTCTCGTCAATCATCACTAGACCAAACCTTAAAGCCAATAAAATACAGTAGAAAAGTTCCAATAATTTTGCTTGGGCTCCTGCTATTCATTTATGTTGTCCTAGTCACCATATCGTCATCTGATCAATATTTAACATTTAACTTCAAAGGTCTTATTGATCAGAAGGATAATCAAACAGCGACAGAACTTAATCATTCATCAGAGTCTATCAAACTCACAGGTTCATCAGAATCATCAGAATCACACCTAAAAGAAGCTGAAGTAAAATTCAAAAAATTATTTGAGAATTTTGATGAAAAATCGATAGTTGGTGCCAAAATTGAGCCTAGTTCACAGATTCAATCTAATTTAAATACGCAACCTAGCACTACCAGTAATTCCACTAAAAAATGCCCGAAACTCAACAAACCAACAGACTTAAACATCATAGACATCTACTGGCAAGTCACAAGCACATCAAATGGAACTTTTTATCTCTACAATGCTTACTATGATGACCGGATATCCCTAATGGGTCCACCAGTTGTAAGAATCCTAGGATTTATCGACGTCCTGTTCCCAAAAGTCAAAACTTTTTGTCAATTTTGGTACGCAAACCTAGTAGAGCCAGTAATCACTGAGGTTTATGAGTACAGATACATTTGGTACCTAGGATGGGGTGAGAATAAGAAAGGTGCCACACCATACTTGATATCATGTCTTAGTCCACTCCCAGAAGCTCCAAAATATGTCTCAATAGTTGAGCATAAATGTGATCAGGCTAATAATCTGTTGGAAGTGAAAAATAAGCGTCCAAAAATTAAGGAAAAATTCATCGTGAGCGTCAAGAAGCTTGACTATGTTCAGGATATATCCATGCAGATCATTGAATGGTGTGAAATAATTAAAATTTTGGGAGCTAATAAAGTTGAATTTTCGGTCCTTAATGTCCATAATAATGTAATGGATGTCTTGAGGTTCTACGAGGCTGAAGGATTTGCAAATGTTAAGCTTATAAAATATCCAAGTAGCTTGCCTGAAAAAGACAATTGGCATCAGAGGATGCAGAATGAGTTGATTGCTTATCATGACACATTTTATGAGAATTTATACAGCTATGATTTCGTACTTCCAATGGACACAGATGAGTTTATCATTCCATTAAGACCTGAAGACAATAATTGGGCAGACCTGCTGAATCGTACAGCATGGAAGGCTTTAGAACAACACAAATTTGCTGACAGCTTTCAAGTTGACAATCATTACTTCCTGCTCAAAACTCCGTTTAATAACTTTACATCCATACCTGGAATTCCACAAAATCTTTACTTCCTTTCAAATATTTTTAGAGCTGCAAACTTTACACCAAATGGTGGCAATGCCAAAACATTCTTAAGAACGGATCGAGTGCTGACAATCCACAATCACTTTCCATTCTCATGTATCGATAACAGCAACAAGAATTGGTGTGAAAATTTCAAGGTTGCCAGAGAAGATGGACAGTTGTCACATTATAGACATGAATGCTCAACTGATGAGTGTAAGGAATCATTGCTACATCCAGTTGGGGACACGACTTTGTATAAATATAAGGATCAAATTATAATTGGTATGGGAGAAGCTATAAGAAAGCTCAAAATCTTTACAAATGGAAAAATTAATTTGAATTTAGGTTAGGATTTTTAAAAATTGATCAAAAATATAATAATTAAATTTTATAATTAAAAAAACTAGTACAAAAAATAAATATTTTTTTTAAAAATTAAAGTATTCAAATTGACTTAATCCATTACAGCAATCAGTTCCTCCACAGCATCCTGGACCGCATCTATGTTTAGGAAGTTTAAAGATGAATTATTATTGCAGATTAGGGTTGATGTCTTAAGCTTAAAGGGTTAGGGGTAGGGCTGCGTGGAGCGTCCTGGCTACATCAATGATATATAACAGGAGGGGAGCTATAGGGGGCAATTTGGGGGACAAATTCCTCTTCATCATCAGAAACTTCTTCATTTGCTAGGGATTTTATGAAAAACTAGTATAGTCCCCCGTCAAGCACGACGGAAAAAATTCATATAAATTATATAAATCATATAAAAATCCGGTAAACAATTTAGGCGGGAAAATATCAATTCTCGTGATTGATTAATTTTTTTAATTATCAAATATATCCGCCATTATGAATTTCACCAAAATAAAAAATCCACCATTTTAAATTTTTTTACTAAAGCAATAAATATTGAAAACAATCCGCCATTTTGAAATTTTACGATACTGAAAAGAGGGCGTGGCTTAGGCGGAAATCACTGGAAAGAAATTACTACAAATGTGAAAGAATATTATATAGATTCGCAAAAGTACCCCCCCCCCCCCCCCCCCCCTAAACTTTTTCATACAAAAAATTTTTGTCCCCTTCTCCAAAATCCTAGATACGCCCTTACTATATAAGCTTCCTGAAGGAGATCTTCAGTAGCTACAAACCTATATGATAAGACATTACATACCTCGGTGGACATATCCATATAAAAGGCATCAAACACTGACTGCAAATACACTCGTTACAACACGTCCCTCCATCACAAATATTATCATCATTTTGAGATTCAAAAACTGCAAAACTTTAATATAAAATTTTGTTTGAAAAAATTAAATGAAAAACTTAATTTAAATATTACAGTGAAAATGACGCAACATGCACTAGAAGAAGGAATCCCGACAGAACTGAAAGTGATAAAAATTATTAAATAAAAACTCAATTTTAAATAATATAAAATCTTACATTTTAAGGTACTCATCATTAAGACATGCAATGAATGTTAATGAACACTTTTTAAAAAAACTAAATGTTTAAATATTTTTGAACTATTGTCATATTTTAAATTTGATAAGATCATTTTCATTAGGCTGGCTATCAATTGAGACAATTTATAATGCAAAATTCCTAAATTTCTTATGTCCAGCAAGTCATATTTAAGGTTTTAGACTTTTTTTTCTCATCCATTAAAGCTTAAGATGCTTTAATCACTAATTGACCTCAAAAAGTTCTCATTCTGACATCAAACATCCGTGTAACCTTATTTCCCGGTAAACCAACACACAATACCCCGGAATATGTCTCCAATAGCTTACAAGTATCAAAAACAAATGAGCTTGTTTGTTATTTTACACAACATTTGACTTTTTTCATCGATAAAAAAAAAGAAACAAACAAATATAAAGCATTAAATGATAAGAGCTAGATTTGAAAACTAATAATGTTAACGCATTTTAATATAAAGTTAACATTTAGAGTGGATATTTTTATCTATTAAATAACATTCGGTGCATTTTGGGAGTCATGTAGATTGCTGGTATGATTTTAAGACAAGAGATCGTGCTGAGGTAGAGAAAGCGAAGAATAGAGGCCTTGAACTACTAGGATTCAAACTCCTAGGATTCAAACTACTAGGATTCAAAATACTAGGTTTCAAACTACTAAGATTCAAACTACCAAGATTCAAACTCCTAGGATTCAAACTACTAGGATTCAAACTACTAGGATTTAAACTACTAAGATTCAAACTATTAGGATTCAAACTACTAAGATTCAAACTACTAGGATTCAAACTAGAAAGATTCAAACTACTAGGATTCAAACTACTAGGATTTAAACTACTAAGATTCAAACTACTAGGATTCAAACTACTAGGATTCAAACTACTAAGAGTCAAACTACTAAGATTCAAACTACTAGGATTCAAACTACTAGGATTCAAACTACTAGGATTCAAACTATTAGGATTCAAACTACTAAGATTCAAACTACTAGGATTCAAACTACTGGGATTCAAACTACTAGGATTCAAACTATTAGGATTCAAACTACTAGGATTCAAACTACTAGGATTCAAACTACTGGGATTCAAACTACTAGGATTCAAACTACTAGGATTCAAACTACTGGGATTCAAACTACTAGGATTCAAACTACTAGGATTCAAACTACTGGGATTCAAACTACTAGGATTCAAACTACTAGGATTCAAACTACTGGGATTCAAACTACCAGGATTCAAACTACTAGGATTCAAACTACTAAGATTCAAACTACTAGGATTCAAACTACTAGGATTCAAACTACTAGGATTCAAACTACTAAGATTCAAACTACTAGGATTCAAACTATTAGGATTCAAACTATTAGGATTCAAACTACTAGGATTCAAACTACTAAGATTCAAACTACTAAGATTCAAACTACTGGGATTCAAACTACTGGGATTCAAACTACTAGGATTCAAACTACTTGGATTCAGACTACTAAGATTCAAACTACTAGGATTCAAACTACTAGGATTCAAACTACTAGGATTCAAACTACTTGGATTCAGACTACTAAGATTCAAACTACTAGGATTCAACCTACTGGGATTCAAACTCCTAGGATTCAAACTACTTGGATTCAACCTACTAAGATTCAAACTACTAGGATTCAAACTACTAGGATTCAAACTACTAGGATTCAAACTACTGGGATTCAAACTACTAGGATTCAAACTACTAGGATTCAAACTACTAGGATTCAAACTACTTGGATTCAAACTACTAGGATTCAAACTACTAGGATTCAAACTACTAGGATTCAAACTACTAGGATTCAAACTACTGGGATTCAAACTCCTAGGATTCAAACTACTTGGATTCAGACTACTAAGATTCAAACTACTAGGATTCAAACTACTAGGATTCAAACTACTAGGATTCAAACTACTAGGATTCAAACTACTAGGATTCAAACTACTGGGATTCAAACTACTTGGATTCAGACTACTAAGATTCAAACTACTAGGATTCAAACTACTAGGATTCAAACTACTAGGATTCAAACTACTAGGATTCAAACTCCTAGGATTCAAACTACTTGGATTCAGACTACTAAGATTTAAACTACTAGGATTCAAACTACTAAGATTCAAACTACTAGGATTCAACCTACTGGGATTCAAACTCCTAGGATTCAAACTACTTGGATTCAGACTACTAAGATTCAAACTACTAGGATTCAAACTACTAGGATTCAAACTACTAGGATTCAAACTACTGGGATTCAAACTACTAGGATTCAAACTACTAGGATTCAAACTACTAGGATTCAAACTACTTGGATTCAGACTACTAAGATTCAAACTACTAGGATTCAAACTACTAGGATTCAAACTACTAGGATTCAAACTACTAGGATTCAAACTACTAGGATTCAAACTACTGGGATTCAAACTCCTAGGATTCAGACTACTTGGATTCAGACTACTAAGATTCAAACTATTAAGATTCAAACTACTAAGATTCAAACTACTAGGATTCAAACTACTAAGATTTAAACTACCAGGATTCAAACTACTAAGATTCAAACTATAAGGATTCAAACTACTAGAATTTAAACTACTAGGATTCAAACTACTAGGATTCAAACTACTAGGATTCAAACTACTGGGATTCAAACTACTAGGATTCAAACTACTAGGATTCAAACTACTAGGATTCAAACTACTAGAATTCAAACTACTAAGATTCAAACTACTAGGATTCAAACTACTAAGATTCAAACTACTAGGTTTCAGAAAACGAAGACAACAACAATGCGCCTAAAATGTTAATTCGAAAAATGACTAAAACTTAAATTTACAATGTCTTATCAATCATCTTGTAAAAAAAATTACAAAAAACTACATTTTTGTTTTGTTACATGCTTTAATTGAAAAGTAGTTTTTGAAGATGTTACTTACAAAACCTAACCGTTGGCAATATTTTATGTTTTGTATATTTTGTTTGATAGTTTTGCTTCTAATAATATCAAGCTCCAACAATCATGAAAGTGTTCAAAGTCTTTCATCAAATCAGCAAGTCCATGATGAGCATGCAAGTGTTAAAAACTTTTTAACCCCAAAACTGTTGAAAATTCAAAACTTCCTTAATGATGATGAATTTTTGAAAAATGATGAATTTAGAAAGATATTTTTTATTGAAACTCACATGGAGCAAGTGAGGATTATTGATAAACCAAGGCAGGCGTGTTCAGTTGAGTCAGCAGGTATGAATGTTTACTAAGGAATGGTTGGTATATTTTGCAATAATGAAGTGTGGTCTGTGTGAATTCTGGTCATGGCAAACTTTGACACAACTTTAGCATTTACGAAATATAAGAACAACTTACGGTTGGGTTACCTAGCTTGACCAAACTGCATACTGATTTTTTTTTTTATTTTTATAGCCCTAACGAACCCCAACGCAAAAGTTTACTTCATTCTCCTCACAAATTCGACATCAGTGTCACTTAAATTCTCAGAACTTACCAAAGTCCTTCTGTCCTACAAGAACATCAACTTTAGATTTCTTAATCCGTACGAATTTTCGAAAGGTTCAGCAATTGAGCACTTAATCGAGAGCAACATCATCTTGGGATCAAAATATCACATTGAACATATGTCAGATGCTATGCGGACCTTGATTCTTAGCAAATATCCTGGATTGTATCTAGATCTTGATGTCTTATCTTTGATTAGTTCGTCAACTATTGAAATTTCTAATTTTGCCTGCGCTCAAGAGAAGAATTTGCTTGGAAATGCTGTCATTCATATTGATAGGAAAGGTTTGAAGGTGTTTGATGTGAATTTAAAGTAGGTTGTGATGAGAATTGGAATTACTGAAATTAATTTTGTATTTTTAAGGAAATTTAATGCATCTTATAATCCGAATGTTTGGGCAGGTAAGTTATTGGTGCCATGTATTCTTTAAAATATGACTTATTAGTTCTTAAAAGCATAGCTCAGTGTTGTCAAAAGTTTTTGTGCCACGGCACACTTTAGGGGTAAGCCATGACCAAAGTCGCATAGAGCATGTGGCTTGCGTCATTACCAAAAATTTTCTACGGCATACCAGTGTGCCGCGGCACACAGTTAAGACACCACTGGCTAGTTTTTATTGCAAAATTCCATACTATAAGGTAGAGTAGAGTCTCTCAAATTCCGTTGCATAAAAAAAGAGTTTTCTGTAATTTGAGTCTGCCTTGCAGGCGCTTAGCCTGCACTACCGGAGCAAGAGCACGGCCTAAAACGCTTAAAAAGGGGACAAGACCCATGTGGCTACGTGCCTGCTGCCTTGGATAGCTTTAGAAACTAGCCAAAGGACTCAAGTTCTTGACTTTGACTCTGACTTGGGTTGCCCAAACTAGGGATTATAATTTAGAAGCATAACTGAAGTTTGACTTATTAGAATCTTAACCTTGGCTTATTCCTTGTTTCTAAGCCTGGATTATTATTGCTGACTTACAACTCCTTAATTGTACTTCCAGTAAATGGACCAATGATGTTCTCAGACTCAGTCAGATCATTTTGTCAAAACAAAGACATTGAAGTCGATAAATACACAAAATGCAATGACTTTACAATCATGCCGACCAGAAAGTGCTATCCAATTGGATATCCTGAGTTCAGCATGTTCTACACGGAAGATGGAATCACAAAAGCTTTAAAAAGAGTTCAACAGTCAGAATCTTATTTTATTCATATTTGGAACAAAATGCAGGAATTTGGAAACAAAAATTACAAAATGACTTTTAATTCTAGTGCTGCATATGTTGAGTTGGGGAAAGCTTTGTGTCCAAGGGTGCTGAAAACTGTCGAGAATTATTTTTGATATTTTTGTTAAAAATATTTTATTGAAACTTTTGTTAAAATTACATAATATGAAACATAAAATCTAATAAAATATTGAACTTTTGAACTTATCGCAATTTGTACAGCATAAGTCCAGTGAACACTACTTTACTATAAACAGCTGAATGCTTTGACAATCGCAGTGTGTTAACAACAAAATTGCCAAATACAACACCAAACTTAGAACCAGGAATGCTTTGGTAGACAATAACAGGAGCTACGCTTGCACCTGCTAAGCTCAAACTTTCAACTTCTGTGGATAAGTTGATATTAATGTTTGGAGCTGTAACAGGTGAGCTATTTGCTAAAACAATAAAATATTCTGTCCAAATTGATCCTTAATTCCCAAGCTTCCAAACAAATAAGCCCATTGCGCCATAAATTGTAATTTTTTTGATCAATTCACATACAGACATAGCTTTGTTGCTCTTATAAGCTGATACAGTCAATAAGACACCACTGAAAGTAAGGGAAAATCCACAGCAAACTTTATTTGTGCAGCTCATGATTGTTATGCCACCTAGTGTCGTTATCAAGCCTACTGATAGTCCTCTAAGTCGTGGAATACTTAATTGAGTCATTTTAGGCAACAGAAAGGTCTAAATTCGGTTATTAAGAAGAACTAATTCAATTAAATTCTCGTAAATCAATTCTATTGGCTAAAAATGTCACTGGATCTTCTTGATATTATGAACTTTCGATCAAAATATTTGGAAAAATTATTTTTGTATTTTTTGATGATTGTAAGCTTGAGGATGAATATAAACAGCTTTAATGTAAAAATTAAAATCAAGCTAGTCAAGATTTGATAGTTTAACTCACAATTCCTCCTTAATTCTTCTAAATTTGGCTTAATTTTTGCTAAGCACGCTTAAATAAGATTTTATTTCTATTCTAGCGTTTTAAAACCCTACACAGAACCATATAACGCCTTCTATACGGTTTCATAACTATAACCGTTGCAACAAAGGTCTCAATAATGATTAATGAAATGACTGAGGTTGTTTTCTGGCTATTCTCTACCTACTGACTCACAGGCGCTTTGCCAAGAGGGTCTTACCACCCCCTTAAGAGTTTTTGGTGCGGTTCAAAATTTTTAATGAGAGGACAAGATCCTCCTGGCTAAGTGCTTCCTAAAATTCAAAATCTATAAAATATACTTTAGGCTGCAATTAAAACTGCTCTATTTTAGTGGAGCATTTAATTTTCAATTTGTGGATGACTTTCTTGCCAATTTTAGGCATTAACATTAGACTTATATTGATTTTTAGGTTACTAGAGTAGAACAAACCTTAAATTACCTTCTTATGAACCTAAACGTCAAGAGAACAATTTTCGTTCCTTGGGATTTGTCGCACGATGTGTCAGTGACCCACTTCCAGGTACACTTGACTCATGTGCCATGGTAAACTATTCCATAAATTCCTCAAACCATGTGCTGTTTTGGTCATAGCTTACCACGAAGTTGAGCTGTGACACAAAAAAGGTTAGACACCACTGCACTAGACTGTCCCTTACTGAATATCCTTAAATTTATTGTTGGCTTCAAAATTTAATTTAATCAATTTTAATACAATCAACTAACCAGCTACGAAATTACATACTTAACCATAACTGACATTAAAAATTCAAAAATTCGACAATCGAAACTCGACACACAAAAAAGCAAATTGACAGACGTCAAGAAAAAATTTTGTTATTTCTCATTCAACACCGAAAAAAAGTAAATGAAAAAAATGAAAAAAATTAGTTTTTAAGCCTCAAACGGCAAAGAATTGCGTGAAAAGTCGTGAAAATCGCGAGACTTTCATCAACTCTGACTTGTAAAGTTAAAATTAATCCAAAATTCCATGAAGTTTAGACGAAATATTGCCGAAAACAAATTGTGAGGAAAAAAAATTTGTGATTTAAGTGAAAAAAATTAGATAAAAAAAAACTAGATAAGAAATAAAGGTCTGTGTTGATAAAAGTTGATGAATTAAGGAAGCCGATTTTGTGAATTGCGAATTAGGAATAAAATTGAAGATTAAGGAGACAAGTTGAAAATTGAGTTCCAGTATGAACGTTTTGACTGTGAGTGGAATTATTAATTTATCATGTGATTTTGTTGTTAATTGACACTAATTATTGGTGTGATTTGCATTTGTGATTTTTGTAGATATTTTCAAATGTTGTATTTTGGGGGAGGGGGGGGGGGGGGTTATTGAGAGGCTGGGAGTTATTTCTGATAAAATTCCAATAGTGATAAATGACACTATACATTAGGTCTGGCAAAAATTAAAATTTGGATTGAAACATTTAGTTTTTGAGACTATTTTTTGAACATTTTTTGAGTTTTTTTTCCTAAAAATTCTTATTTTAAATTTTTTCCAAATTTTTTTATTTTTTAAATTTTTTTTATTTTATTTTTTATGTTTTTAAAATTTTTTCGAACCTTCTAAAGTGTTATTAAATGTTTTTATATTTTTTTAAACTGTTTAAATTTTTTATAATTTTGCAATGTTTTTGTGTAGTTATTTTCAAGATCTTTTGATGGTTTTTAACTTCCTTAAAAATTTTTTTATGTTTTTCATTAATTTAAAATTTTTTAAATTTGAAATTAATATTTAAAGAAATTTTACATTCTTATAAAACTTCAATTAATTTAATTTTCTGGTTAAAATTGTGCAAATTTTCATCCAAAGCTTCAATTTCATGTCCAAGTCTGACCTTTTTGACATGAAATCAATAAAATCCTACTTTTAAGTTGAACTTCTAAATCAAAACATTCTAAACAAAAATAAGGTAAAATGCAAAAAATCCATAACAGTGCAAAAATCTTTTTTTTGACATTTAAAAGCGAAAAAGTCAACAAAAGAAGTAAAAAGTTGTGCAAACTGAGAAAATGTAAATAAAAGTGAAAAAGAGGAAAATAAATTTTCAACTCGAACAAAGTTTTTTGAGCTTTGTCAATAATAAAATGTGTAAATTGCACGTCATAAGCAGTTAAGAAGTTTGAATAATACCGGCAAGTTCAAAACATTAAAAAAATTAAAATATTAAAATAAGACAATTAAAATTCTTAAATTTATTTAATATTAAAGTCATAAAATCTGAAATTCAATTTTAATGCCTTATCAATCTGAACCAAACCTTCTCAAAATTCAATCTATTATAGCAAAAATAGAAAATCAAAATAAATAAATCTTTAATCCCACACAAATCAATTCAACAAAAGAAACCCACAGACGCTATTTACAGACATTGATACCTTCAATAAGAAGTAAAGAATCCTTAAAGATTTGGCAATAATTGACAGCATTGAATGCAAAAAGGTCAAGTAGATTGAAATTTTATCAATCAAACTTTGTCATTGAGATTTAAACAATCAAAGAAGAAATGAAATTCAAACTCAGATCAATCACAGAAGAAGTAAAAGAAAAAGAAATAAAAAATGTCAAATTAAATAAATTCAAAAAGGTAAAATCAGAAAAAAGCAAGAAAAGTAGAATAGGACAATAAATGTCAGAAATAGAATTACAAATAAGAAGCTGTTGTGGCAACAGAATCATTAGCAACCAAAATATATTTTTTTAATTTTTCAACAATTTTTAAACATTTTAACAAACTTTCACTTAACCAAAAAATTTTTTTTTGTCAATTTTAGAATTCACATCTGGAACGTCAACAAGCCATCAACTGAAAACATTGTCAACCAAACTTTATTAATCCCTTCAAGTAACCTTAAACAAATTTTTAATAACAAAACAGAACAAACATCGAAATCAATCAAGAATCTACCAAAAATCCAGGCATTAAATCCACATCAGCATTAGAATATCAAACAGCATTAACCTCATTTATAAAGTAGTCTAGCCATTAAGCATTAATTAAGTTTATTCAGAACCAATCAAACCAAAGAACCAATTCCAAAAAAAAAACTATGTATCAAACTACATGTGCAGCTGCTGGAGTGTGTGCAGAACAAGATCGACCAGATCCACTAATTTCACAAGAACCTGCATCGCTACCTATTGAACATGATTATTCAGGATTTGATATCGTTAAAGCAACACAGTATGGAGCGATTGCTAGGGTGCGAGAGCTTGTTGAAGCTGGGTGGGATGTGAATCAGCCAGATAGTGAAACGGTGACGTTACTTCACTGGGCAGCTATTAATAATCGGAGGGATATCATTGGTTACTTGCTGGAAAGTGGAGCTATTGGTGAGTATTTATTGAAATATCGATCTCGACTGGAAAGTAAAGTTGACAGTTCTAGTTGGAAAGTCAACTTGACAGTTTTGACTGGAAAGTCAAGTTAACAATCCTGACTGGAAGGTCAAGTTGAAGGTTCTGAATAGAAAGTCAAGATGACAGTTCTAAATGAAAATTCCAGTTGCAAATCCTGATTTGAGAATCAATTTAGAAATTTTATAATTTAAAATTGAAGATATCATACAAGTTACCTCAAAAAATGCAACCTTGACTACTTGACTTACTGACGAATAACAAAAACCATTAAAAATTCATCTTAATACACAGACTTACTGCATCATTTATTCCAAAACAAGACTAATTGTACATTTTTTCCGCATGAATTACTAAAAATAAATTATTCATCTTAATTTCATCTCACTATTCGCTTTTAGTCGATGCCGTCGGAGGTGAACTCAATGCGACGCCTCTACATTGGGCAACAAGACAAGGTCATTTGTCAGCGTGCGTGCAATTAATGCAAGCTGGCGCTGATCCTAGTTTAAGAGACACAGAAGGATGTTCTTGCATTCATTTAGCAGCTCAATTTGGACACACAGCACTTGTTGCGTACTTTATAGCTAGAGGTGTTAATGCAGATTTGAGGGATAGGGGTGGAATGACTGCATTGATGTGGGTGAGTTGCTAACATTTACCTTACAATTATTACTTGTATTTAAGTAGCTATTACTTGTGTTCAAGTAGCTATTACTTGTATGGAAGTAGATATTACTTGTATGCAAGTAGCTATTACTTGTATGGAAGTACCTCTTTCTTGGATGCAAGTAGCTATTACTGGTATGCAAGTAGCTACTACTTGTATTCAAGTTGCTCTTACTTGTATGCAAGTAGCTACTATTTATGAAAAATATATGTAATTAAATTTTCTTTATCATTTTAGGCTGCCTGGAAAGTTCAAGCTCTTGATCCAGTCCGTCTCCTTCTAACCCTTGGTGCAAATCCAAATCTAATGGACTCAACGCACGGAAATACAGCTCTTCATTGGGCAATTCTTGCACGCAATACAATAGCCATAAATACTCTCGTACTGAAAGAAAAATCTTCGATGGACATTCCAAATATGCGTGGTGACACGCCACTTAAGATGCTTCAAGCACATATCGGTTCCGTTTGGATAAGTGATAAAGTACTAGATAAGGTGAAGGAACTAACGCAGCAACAAAGCAACCTTAAGCGCGGGCGTCGCTGCCTTGTGAGATTATCAATGGACAAAAGACTCAGATGGTGGACAATGGTGTCACTTCCATTCATCTTCTTCTACATTACTGGCATGATTATTTCCGTTGACACATATTTCATTATTAAGTTATTCCTATGTGGATGTCTCTATGCTATTGCATCGACTGTTGGACGTATCATGTTTGATGATCATCTCCTTACATTGTTACCGCTTAGTATTTATCTTGCAACAAAACTTTGGTTCTATATCACGTGGCTTGTCTACATTTCACCTATTGTGCCGGCATTAACGACTTTCATCTTTCTCGTATCCTCTGGTGGCTTGTGGTACTTCTTTCTTAAATCATGGCGCGGAGATCCTGGAATTATTCAACCGACTATGGAACAGAGATTTAGAACGATTATTGAGTTGTCTGAGAGGGGTGGAAGTGGATTTGAACCATCAGCATTTTGTAGTGCTTGTTTGGTTAGGCGACCGGTGAGATCGAAGCATTGTAGTGTCTGTGACCGGTGTGTAGCTCGGCTGGATCATCACTGGTGAGTTGAATTCAATTGAAATTTGGAGCAGTTGTTAAAAATTCAAATTTGTAAAATCCGTTAAAAATTCAAATTTAAAAAATCCGTTTAAAAATTCAAATTTAAAAAATCCGTTAAAAATTCAAATTTTTAAAAGGTGTTAAAAATTCAAATTTTTAAAAGGTGTTAAAAATTCAAATTTTTAAATAACCATTTAAATTATTTTAATTATAGTCCTTGGGTCGGTAACTGTATTGGCGCCAAAAATCACATACATTTCATTGGATTTCTCTTTATGTTGATCATCATGTGCTCGTGGATGTTGTATGGAGGTTTCATGTATTACACAGCAACTTGTGGAATCAATTATGAGGATGGACTGTGGGCAGCTCTTCAAGTTGTGAATTCTTGTACGCCATGGATAGGATGGGTTATGCTCAATGCTTGTTTGCACTTTATTTGGGTTACGATTTTGTTGATTTGTCAAAAATATCAGATTGTGTGCTTAGGAATGACAACGAATGAGAGAATGAACAGGGATAGGTGAGGAATTGAGTCATTTTGATAATAATTAAACAATTGACATTAAAATATGCTTGACTATTTTAGGTACCGCCACTTCATAGCTAAAGGAGGAAAGTCACCATTCGATCGAGGTCCATGGAAGAACTTAATTGACTTTTTCGAGTGCAAACTCTTCGGACTTGTAAAGCCACAGTATAAAAATTGGTTGACATTCTTCTGGTCTGATTTTGACAACGACAACAAAGATTCAGTAGAAGTGGAACCACTGCTGAGAGCAACGGACAATTATCAATATGTATGAATAAAGAGACGAGGTCGAGGTGTTGGCGAAAGAAAGTAAAACAAAAATCATAAATTTGAACTTTTGTTGCATTTTTAGAAAGTTAAGAAAATTTATTTTTGCTTAAAAAAAGGATTTTAGTTTAAAAATTTCAATTTTTTTGAATTTGAATTTTTTTAAACTTGTTCAAAATAAAGTCAAAATAATTAAAATTGTTTACAAAAATCCTATAAAAAAAATGTGAAATATTGCTTCAATTCAAATTAATTTTTGCAAATAAAATTAAAAAAAAGACAAAATTATTTAAAAATTTATTAAGTTTAAGGTTATGAAATTTTCAATTATTTACATCTAGTCGCAAAATGAGCTTTTTTATGGACATTATATCCAACTTTATCAGAAAATGTAAATTTTCAAAAAATCTAAAAGTTAAATTTGTTTATTATTGTAAGTTTTAAAATATTTTAAAACTTTTTTTGAGCATTTTTTGGATCAAACTTTTATTGAAATTGCTGCTAAGTTATTTGTATATTTTTAGAAATTTATTATAACATAATTAAGATACAGATTTAATGCAAATAAAAATAAGAATCAAAAATTTTTTTTTGTGTATTTTTTCTTTATTTAAAAATTGGATTTTTAAATTTTATAGCCACATAAGTTAATTTTTGAAAAATGTTTAATTTTTTTTGAAAATTGTTTTAAATTTTTTCAACATTTATTTTCAGATTATTTTTGTAAAAATTTGAGTTATTTCTTCAAAATATATTTTTAAAAAATATTAATCTTTTGAAATATTTCATCAAAACGCTTAAAAACAATAACTTAGTCAGCTTTAGAAAATCCCAGTGGATGAACTTGCTAATGACTAACTATGACAAGCTTAAAGCGTTTTGTATTAAAATCAGGAACTTATCAGTCGACTGACGAAATTGAACGGAACTCTGGAATTGTTATATTAAAAACAAATCATTAAAAAGTTATATGATGAAATTAAGAACAGAACAAATCATAGAAAATAGTATAAAATGCTGCATTTTCTCTCAGTTTAAAGTAGTTTGTCGAACTTACAAGAATAAAATAGTTCAATATTTTTCATTTAAATTCAAAACCAAATTTTAAAACTTTTAGAACTTCAACTAAAAACATTAAAATAAAATGTACAAAATAAATATGTGGTAAGTTTAATATATTTTAAACTTTAAATATTACAAACAAAATTTTTGGAATAAAAACTAAAGTTTCTGCTTTTTAAATTAGTTTTAAAATATAAGTTTAATTTTGAAAAATTTAAAATGAAACTTAAATAATTTAAATAAAATTTTAAAATTGAAATGAATTTAACAAAAATGTCAAATTAATTTTAAAAATTTCAAAATGAATTTTAAAAAAAAATTAAAATGAGTTTGAAAATAAATTGGATAATATTTTTAAATCTAGATTAGAATTTTAAACTAAACTTTTTTTTAATTTTAAAAAAAATTAAAATTATGAAATAATTTCAATTTCTTTACAAATAAATTTTAAGTTTGAAAAGTATTTTTTAAAATCAATAAAATGATTGTAAAAAAAACATATTTATTTATTTTTATAATTTTAGTTCCTTTTTGCTGCCTTTACTGTCAATAATGAACTCGTCATCATCAACAATTATTAATTGTAAATTCTACCATCCACCACATCCCAAAACAGTCTACCAATGCCGAATCCTAAACGACATTAATATTGATTCAGGCTTTTCAGCAACAATCTATAATGTCGCTGGAAGACACAAAAGCTCAATGACCAACAACAATGTTACAAGTTTTTATGCCAACAATAAAAATATTCAAATTTTTCCTTTCGGACTTGACAAAATATTCAAAAATCTTCTCGAACTCACAATAAGGAAAGGATCACTAAAAAGAATTACACAACAAAATTTGCTTCCTTTTCACAATTTAACCTACTTATGCCTTGAAGGAAATCTAATTCAAGTGATTCCAGTGAGGCTGTTCCATTACAACCAGGAATTAGAGTCTATTGACTTGTCCAACAATCCTATTTTTACTATCAATTCTTATGTTTTTGATAATTTACCGAAATTGACAACTTTGAAGTTAAGGAACAACTTTTGCATTGACTTAAGCACTGATCACAGCCACCTGGATGTCAAAGAAGTTGTAAGTCGCGTGAAAGTTCATTGTCAACAAAGAGACACAAAAGAAACAAAAGAAGCCATTCAAAAAAGGATGAAGAACTTCAAACAGACTTCAAAGATCATTTTTTCAATTGCAAGGCACAACAGAAATGAAAAGTATTAGAAATGCTGCATTTCTAATGTTTACTGAGAGAATTGAGGGCATTGAGGATAAATCTTCATCACATTTACGCCTCTGCAGAGTTTAAAATGAACTAGAATTAAAAAAACTGAAAATCTATAAAAATGAAGGACGCTACTAAGCCATACTTTAGGATCCTGTACCTTACCAAGATTAATCACATTTTGATCATTGTTGTTCAGTTCTACACTTTTGGCCAACTCATTAGAATTAAATCCGTTTGTATTCTGTGATGCTTTTAGTCATTGGGGATCATTAATAAATGACGTCAGTCAAAAATCAAGAAGTTTTAACTTCCAGGCTTAAAAACAGGAGAAGGGTAATTTGGGGGAGAGTTCCCCAATTTTTTCAAAAAATATCTATTCACCCTATCTTTAGTCAAAACTTAATAAATGACAAGCAGTGCCTTTCACTCTTTCTTTTATTCTCTGAGAAACTGCAACAAACTCTCTCAACAGAAATTATCTAAATTGTTTTAAACCAAAATTGTGTTTTTTTTGTTAATAAAAGATTTATCACGTTTGTGTATTTATGCTTCACATATGTCAATTACCTCAACACAGTCAAAACATTTAGATTGTCATTTTGAGAATTAAAAGAGTTTAGTCGAGATTTTTGAGCTCTTCAGTTCGCGTTGATCGGTGTTGGTCGTCACACTTGACTTGACATTTAAAAATTTTATTTTTCCAAAGGATTCAATTGATTTCGCAAAAGATATCCCAACCTGGCTCGACCAAGAACTCTTCGACAAAGCAATTCAAACCTTCGAGTCAGATGCTCATGCAAAAGTAACAAGTTTCGATATCAAAGCAGCAACACAGCCAGGTGAAAATTTCGCAAGTGCTGTGTTCCGTGCAGGAATCAAATTCACTTCAAAATATCAGAAAAATGAGAAGGAAATGTCAGTAATCATCAAGACACAACCAGTCAATGTCGATATGCCAGGAATGGAGCATTTGAAAGACACTAGGCTGTTTGAGACGGAAATTGCAGCTTATGAGAATGTTTTGGAGAAGATTCAAGAGTTGATCACATCTGTTGGATATAAAGACATCATGTGTCCTAAGTAAGTTCAGTTTTAACTCTTGATTTGAAATCTAGTCAAAAATTCTTGCAATCATGTTTAAAACGAGTCTGATCCAGTGGTGTTCAACCTTTTTTGAGCTACAGCACATTTTGTTGCGAAGCCATGATTAAAATTGCACACAACATTTTGTTTGTGGGATATTTCAAGTAGACACACTAGTGTGCCGCGGCACAAAGGTTGGCCATCACTAGTCTAATCTAAAGTTCTTATCACTTCTAAATGCTTAAAGATATAATTAATCTGCGATAATGCTGGCTCATGTAACAAATTGTAGTTTGCAATCTGAGGCTGACATCTGAAGCTACTTGACAATTGCTGCTTACTTGACCGTACTTACAACTCTAAGGTGTCCCGGGAAGCCTTAAAAACCGGTCCCTGATTTTATAAAATTAAATTGTGAATTAAAAATATGAACTGTAGCTGGAGGGTCGGTATTCTGAGGTTTTGCCGCATTATTTTATTCAAACGGACAATTCCGGAGGATTTTATAATCAACTTCCAAAAACCTTGAATGTTTGCTCGTCCAGGGATTTAAAAGAAGTTTTGAACCAAAAATCATCTCACCAGCTTACTAAAAATCCATCCCAATTTTTACACGCTTTTTATTGAGTTGCTCTGTTGGTTTCTTTGTATGTCACGTTCAAATCTTGCAATCGATTTTTCGACCACTTCTGTTGCTCCAATCGAGCTCAAATTTTGTATACACACGTATTCCCGGTGACAATACAATATTTTAACACTTTAGAACCACACAAATGCTTAATTATAGTACAATTTTAATAAAACTTTTTTATATGGGAAAAAAATCCAATGTCAATGATATAAAATTTTGATTTGTTTAAAATATTATACTTGAAATGCTCAAAAGTCATTTATATGATTCACTATAGTTTAATTAATATTACTAATTATTAATAATATTAATAATTGGAGAAGCTGAAGATTTTCTGGGAGGATGAAAAAATCAAGGGGAAAGAACTTGTGGTTAAAAGCGGTTAAATATGGTGAAAAGCGGTTAAATGCGGTGAAACACGGTGAAATGTGGTTAAACACGGTTAAAAGCGGTAAAAAGCGGTTAAATACGGTAAATGTACAAATATTATAAAAAAAATGAATTTAAGGCAAATGTAAAGAACAAAAACTTTGTAAAAAAATTTTATTTAAATTTTATTTAAATTTTACTCATCTTCAAAAGAATTAATGAAACTAGCTATGTGTTGCTGCGAAAAATCTACATTAAAATTTACATGACACTTGTAGTTTAAACTCAAAAAATTTAACAATGTCCATTACAACTCTCCGTCCATTCTCAATGAAATATAAAGGATTCAGCATTGCAGCAATGTTGTCACAATGTTCAATTTCTACAAAATCTTAATAGTAAGTTGATTTACTTTTCGACCGAATATGAAGACGTTTAAAGTTTAAAACTTTTCCAAAGAGTATATTTCCTTCATCAAACATTAAAATATTGTCACCTTTTGCATCTTTAGTGGCTATCCAAAAGTCTTCGTTTTGATTTTGTATCATTCGGATATCGGTGTTAACATGAATTTTGTTATTTTCTAGCATCCAAATTAATTGATCTTTTTTCATGATTTTAGTAGAATTACCCTCTTTAATTGAAATATATCTATCGTCAGATCTTGTACTTAAAAACTCGAAATTTTGAAAAGAAAGGGTTTCATCGATCAACTCGGGTTCTTCATTATCCCATTCAGAAATAGTCCGGTTGGCAACAAAGTGTGTTCGAGACTGAACATTCTCACATATATTGCGTCTTCTAGAAGACTTTAACAAATCTCTTAAAGAAGTTTCTTGATGACAAATTCCAATTTCTCTTGCCTTTTCAATAGCTGCGAAGATTCCACTCTCGATGTTAATATCAATTTCCTTCGAAATGTCATCATTGGCTCATCTGTGTCTCTCTTAACGTTGCTCAATAACGGGAAATGAAATTTCATCCTTTAGCTCACACAGTTCTATTTTGTGTAAACGAGATAGGAATATTTTAGGTATGCAGTTAATTTGTGTACTTTGAACACCAGTTAAAGAGCGACATGTCAGATATGTTGTGAGCTCGTTTGTCAATAACCAATCGTAAAAGCCATAATAAATTCATTTCGAGTCCTTCGTAGCAGCTTGAGCGAACTTTAACTTTGCATTCCTTTGTTGATGATATCTGTCTTCCATAGTCTTGAGAAACTAACCATATATACGGCATTAAATAAACGCTCAGAAATCGGTGTATCATGCTCCACAAATGATTTTAAACCACACTGAATCAACTCCAAATATAAAACCGTTCCTTGTGTATTTTCCATAGTCCGAAGGAGATCCAAAACACGTTCACTTGTAATTTTGTATAAACAGTCATAGTTCATAAAATCAGTTACATCCAAATCACTTTGTACTATTCCATGTAATGCCTTGTCAAATTTTTTATACATTATAATCAAATGATTGACAGTTATTATAAAATTACCAATACGCATGAGTCTTGAAAATTGATTCATAAGATTTTTCCATCTCTTGAGGATGTGAAACGTGTCCTGTGTGCCGAAATTTTCTGACACAAGATTAGCACATAATTTAATCGATCCATACATAGTCACTTCACCAAAATTAATGAGTTTCTTTTGCGCATTAAACATCCGAGCATCCCCATCACTACCATATCCAAGAAAATTAATGCCGTAATTAATAAACTCTTTTTTCATATAGTTTATACGGTTCATGACGTCGATTGCTGTGAATGAGTTGTCTGTGAAATATGCTCCAAGAAGAAACGTCTTTGCAACAGGAATATTTGGCTGTGCAAGCAACACTTGAACATAGGACACCTTTTCATATTTTGTGATCGAATTATAAGTATTACTGGCACTGTTAATCCAGTTAAAGGATCAAATGGTGAATCTAAGCCAATGAGTGTATTAGTATCTGGACAAAATTTGACTTTACTAGTAATACGTGAGCCATCTTCGAAAACATGTATTTCAAACGGGTATTCGTGAGCTGCTAGATACTGGTGCAATTCATCGAATCTTAAAACGTTTCCTTTGACAATATTCAGCTCATTATTCATATACCTTTTCAGACCACATAGCTCAGGCAATACCATATTGGCTTGAAGAAAGTTGTATAAAGATTTTCCTCCTCTTATGTACAGGTAAGAGGATATCTTCTTGACGGTATCGCTAAATCGGTTGATTTTGTAATGCAGCTGATTGTTTCTTACATTTTCCAATAAAATTTCAATAAAATTGTTTATTGGTAAACATCATTAAGGTATCTTCACTTTACTAAAACTCTTTTAAAAATAACAAATCCGCTACAAATGTTTGATTTACTTTATAGATTTTTTTTATATAAAGAATACATGGTTGACTATATAATTAACAAATGTGGTTAAACACGGTTAAATGCGGTGAAACACGGGGAAACATGGTTAAATACGGTGAAATGTGGTAAAATGTGGTTAAACACGGTTAAACACGGTAAAATGTGGTTAAAAGCGGGAAGATTTCACAGTTCTTTCCCCTTGGAAAAAATTGACAAGTAATTTTTTCATGAATATCCGTAAGTGAAAATTTGAATTTTCAAAAAAACCGTTAATCACAAGTCCGTTACGAATTAATGCAAAATAACTATCAATATGTGATGTGCATTTAGCACACATAATTTGAGCATAAACGTATGCTGTTTTAAATGTATTACAATATTTATAGCACTTCACCAATTTAATTAAATTGACTTCAATTTATTATCGGCTTAACGTAATTTTGCATAACATATGAATGACATTCATTGAATTTGAATTTGAATAATCCGTTATAAATACGTTACATATAGATGTGATTTGCATCTTTATGTTAAGAATCTACACGTTATGTAATAGGAATGGTACGGATAAACACAAAATCTTTACGATTGATTTTTAATGTTCTTTACTCATGAATGTTTTAAAAAACACAGAAAACGCACATAATTGAAGTTCAGGACATTTTTTGGAAGAGTTTTATGTGTTTCCAGGTATGACTTAAATTATAAAAACGAATGAAAAATCCTGACAGTCGTTACTAATTACCCACTAAAAAATGGGAATATATTAAAAGTTGAACGAAACGAAGTGGAGTTGAATTTGAATTGTTGTGGTCAAAATTCGATTAAAAGATTGAGACTAAAAAGTAGCAAATAAAAAAACGTTAAAAAAACTTTTTAAAAAACACGCTTTTTTCCCGAAGACTAAAAAACAAATAACATTTTTTTCTTGAAGTTAAGTCTGTTGTTGAGAATAAAAACGAAGCGACCAACAAAGGAGCAAATAAAAAAATGTTAAAAAAAACTTTTTAAAAAACACGCTTTTATCAAAAAGACTAAAAATCAAAAAGTTCAAAATAAAATAAGGTCACACTTTTAGCGAATCAGGATTTTAAAAATTTTCTTGTGACAACTAGAAATGTAACATAAATTTTTTTCAAAATATTGTGATTAAGTCCAAGAACACAATGACTCGAAAAGCGTGGGGCTTTGAGATTTGACGCTTCTCTTACTTAGGAACTTAGTTGAACTAAGAAATGCATCCTTAAATTACGCCCCACGCTTAAAGAGTCATTGTGTTCTTGGACTTAATCACAATATTTTGAAAAAAATTTATGTTACATTTCTAGTTGTCACAAGAAAATTTTTAAAATCCTGATTCGCTAAAAGTGTGACCTTATTTTATTTTGAAACTTTTTGATTTTTAGTCTTTTTGATAAAAGCGTGTTTTTTAAAAAGTTTTTTTTACTACGTTTTTCTTAACTTGCTTTCTTGTTTGTTTGTTTGTTTGTTTGTTTGTTTGTTTGTTTGTTTGCAAAAAATTTCAAATCTTGCGATCAATTTTTCGACCACTTCTACTGCTCCAATCGAGCTCAAATTTTTAATGCACATGTATTCCCGGTGACAATACAATATTTTAACACTTTGGAAACACAAAAATGCTTAATTATAGTACAATTTAAGTAAAACTTTTTTATATGGGAAAAAAATCCAATGTCAATGATATAAAATTTTGATTTGTTTAAAATATTATACTTGAAATGCTCAAAAGTCATTTATATGATTTATTATAGTTTAATTAATATTACTAATTATTAATTATACTATAAATTTGAGCAGCTAAAGATATTCTGGTAGGACAAAAAAAATTGACATGTAATTTTTTCATGAATATTCGTAAGTGAAAATTTAAATTTTCAAAAAATCCGTTAAGCACAAATCCGTTACGAATTAATACAAAATAACTATTAATATGCGATGTACATTTAGCACACATAGTTTGAGCATAAATTTATGCTGTTTTTAATGTATTGCATTATTTATAACACTTCACCAATTTAATTAAATTGACTTTTCTTTTTATTAACGGCTTGACGTATTTTTGCATAACATATAAATGATATTCATTGAATTTAAATCTGAAAATCCGTTATAAATACGTTACATATGTGATTTGCATCTTTATGTTAAGAATCCACACGTTATGAAGTAGAAATGGTACAGATAAACACAAAATCTTTACGAGTGATTTTTAATGTGCTTTACTAATGAATGCTTTAAAAAAATTAAATTTTATAAAACGAATGAAAAATTTTGAAAGTCGTTACTAATTTCCCATTGAAAACTGGTAATTTATAAACAGTTGAACGCAACGAAGTGAAGTTCAACACACCTGTAACCTATAAACCTACTGTAATCTATAAACAGTTGAACGTAACGAAGTGCAACGAAGTGAAGTTCAACACACCTGTAACCTATAAACCTACTGTAATCTATAAACAGTTGAACGTAACGAAGTGCAACGAAGTGAAGTTCAACACACCTGTAACCTATAAACCTACTGTGATCTATAAACAGTTGAACGTAACGAAGTGCAACGAAGTGAAGTTCAACACACCTGTAACCTATAAACCTACTGTAATCTATAAACAGTTGAACGTAACGAAGTGCAACGAAGTGAAGTTCAACACACCTGTAACCTATAAACCTACTGTAATCTATAAACAGTTGAACGTAACGAAGTGCAGCGAAGTGAAGTTCAACACACCTGTAACCTATAAACCTAATGTAATCTATAAACAGTTGAACGTAACGAAGTGCAACGAAGTGAAGTTCAACACACCTGTAACCTATAAACCTACTGTAATCTATAAACAGTTGAACGTAACAAAGTGCAACGAAGTGAAGTTCAACACACCTGTAACCTATAAACCTACTGTAATCTATAAACAGTTGAACGTAACGAAGTGCAACGAAGTGAAGTTCAACACACCTGTAACCTATAAACCTACTCTAATCTATAAACAGTTGAACGTAACGAAGTGCAACGAAGTGGAGTTCAACACACCTGTAACCTATAAACCCCCTATAATCTTTATTTCTCTATTTCATTAGAATAAGACTAAAAAGTAGAAAATAAAATACTTTATAAAAAAAAACTTTTTAAAAAACTACGTTTTTCGCGTAGACTAAAAAGTAGAAAATAACTTTTATTCTTGGTTGTAAAGAATTTGGTTTTAAATTTTCAGATTATATTTAATAAATTTTTATATCCTAGTCAATATTGTTCACAAAGTTTCGAATAAGTGCACTTTGATCTTATCGTATAACTCAACAACTTAAAAACGTGGGCGCATTATAAGAGGAGAAATAAGTTTATGTGAAATCAATACTTTATGATAAACTTAAATTAATGCGCCCACGTTTTTAAGTTGTTGAGTTATACGATAAGATCAAAGTGCACTTATTCGAAACTTTGTGAACAATATTGACTAGGATATAAAAATTTATTAAATATAATCTGAAAATTTAAAACCAAATTCTTTACAACCAAGAATAAAAGTTATTTTCTACTTTTTAGTCTACGCGAAAAACGTAGTTTTTTAAAAAGTTTTTTTTATAAAGTATTTTTTATAGATTAATATACCAAACAATGACTCCAAAACCAGTCATAATGCTTGAAGATGTCAAAGTCAATGGATTCGACACGATGATTCCTTCAATCAATGAAGACTTTGAAGTTTCTAAGATGGTTGTGAGACGATTAGCGAAGTTTCATGCTGCTGGTTTCTTTTTGGATGATGAAAAGGTTTGGTTTTGTTCCTAAAATTACTAAAACTTTATAATCTTTATCCTTAAACTCCTCAATACAGAAAATCGATGCAGCATCTTTCGACACTTGCATCTTTAAGTTTGAGAATATTGTAGACATGATGTTCAATGAAAGCTTTGAGATCCTGACAGAAGAGATGGCAAATTGGGATGGATGTGAACGTTATGTGGAAGCGATCAAGCACTTCAAGACATGCTTTAAGGAGAAAGCACTCAAGTCTTACTCACCAAACACAGGACCGGGTGCTTTTAATGTCCTTAATCATGGTGACTTCCATTTCAAGAACATGCTGTATAAGATGGACAAAGAAAGTGGAAAAATTGAAGATATTTTGATGGTAAGGTCCACATTACTGAAGTCTGATGCAGTCACACTTGCTAAAACTTTGCGATTTGTTTCAGCTTGATTTCCAAATCTGCGTCTATGCATCTCCAGCAATTGACTTAACCTACACGCTTCATAACTTTGTCTCTGATAAGGATCGCTTCGGTCGATTCGATGAACTTCTTGCAACTTATCATGATCAATTTGTTGAAGCTCTCAAAAAGTTTGGCTATCTCAAACAGCCACCAACATTACTTGATCTTCAAGTTGAAATGCTTAAAAATGGAAATTTACAGGCACAAAATGAAATATTCATGTTTCCATTCCTTTTAGTCGACATGAGTTCCTTAACTGCTGAAGACTTTGCTGCAGGTCCAACAGCACTTAAAGCTAGAGCTTATCAGAATGAGAGATATAAGAAGGTGCTAAAGGAGGACTTGCCGATGTTCTTGAGTAAAGGATTTTTGGGAAATTAAAAGTTTTTTGAGTTTATTTTGAGGTTATGACAGTTTAATGTTCCTTAATGACTAAAATTCTAGGTTTTTGAAATAAAGAATAATTTTTTTAAAAATTATATTCATTAATTTGGGTTTTTGTATGTGAAACTAGCCCCTCTTCCCCTTCCCCATCTTCCTCCTTCCCCATCTCCCCCCTTCCCCATCTTCCCCCTTCCCCATCTTCCACCTCCCCTTTTTCCCCTCTCTTAAGGCTTTTCTTTTGTCTTTAGCAATTCTTGTTTAACTGGGAATTATTTGCATGTCTGACTTCATATAGACTAAATTTCTCGAACGTCATCCTAATAAAAAATAAACAAGATATTTTTCAGCAGATCATCTAATCACATGCTATTCATTTTTCGCAAGTCATTGCATAAAAAATTATCAAAACATTTTTCACTCTACGCAGACCCCTCAAAAAAACTTAATGAAAACATTCTTCGCTGACCTTCAAATATTAAGTCTATTTTTAAATAATTTTTTTGTATACAAAACCAGTCATGAACAGCATTTAGTCGCCGCATAACTGTATCATCATCGTCATTTGTGTCTCACGCATGCGGATTCTCTCAAATTTCTCTCTGAAAAATGATAAATAAAAGTGAATATTGAGAATTTTTGCGGTTCAGTGTGTTTTGATCGTTTTCGGCTTTCGCATTTGTGCTGCTAAGTTCCTGATTTTTTTCAATATGGAAGCTGTTGATTTTACTAAAGAAATTCCAACATGGCTCAACCAAGACCTCTTCGACAAAGCTATTCAAAACTATGAATCTGATCCACAAGCGAAGGTCAACAGCTTTGATCTTGTACCGGCATTACAGCCTGGTCAGAACATGGCAAGTGCTGTATTCCGTGGAAAAGTCAAATTTACATCGAAATATTCTAAGGATGAGAAGGAGATGTCGATGATTATTAAGACACAGCCTGTAACAGTCGATTTGCCATTTATGGCTTATATGAAGGACACGACATTGTTTGAAACTGAAATTGGAGTTTACACAGATGTTTTAGGGCGTGTCCAGGAATTGATTACGTCAGTTGGATATAAGGATGTAATGGCTCCAAAGTAAGTAACGTTTTTGATTCCTTATCAAAAATGTTATCAGTTCCGTTTGCAATCATCCGCATAACATATGACGTTTATTGATTTAATAGCTTATCATTTCTCTGATTGTAGATTAATTTATCAAACAATGACTCCAAAGCCAGTCATAATACTTGAAGATGTTTCAACTAATGGATTTGACACTGAAATTTTGACAATTCATGAAGATTTTGAGCTTTCAAAGCTTGTTGTCAAGTATTTGGCTAAATTTCATGCTGCAACTTTTTATCTGCAAGATGAGCAGGTTTAAATATATTTATTTTTAATATTTGTCAAACTAAACTAGAGCAAAACATGACTTGCTGGACTTGAACTCAACTTGACTTGCCCAAATTCAAGTTAACTTGACTTGCACAACTTAAGCTCACCTTTTATTGCTTGATTTAAACTAAACTTGACTTGTTTTATTTGAGCAGAACTTAACTTGGTTGATTTGAACTAAACTTATGGATGACTTGAAATCAACTTGACTTTGGTGACTTGAAATCAACTTGACTTGCTTGATTTTAACTTAGATTATTTAACTTGAACTTAATTTGACTTGCATTATTAAGATTCAACTTGAATTAAACTAGACTTGCATGCTTAAAATCAACTTGATTTGCCTGTCTTAAAATCGACTTGACTCACTTGATTTTTAACTAAAATTGACTTAAGTTGTTTGTCCTGACCTTAACTTGCCTATGCATAACCCGACTTCAACTTGATTGTGCTTAATTTAATTCAGTTCTTCCATCAAATCTAAATCCTTTCCAGAAAATCGATGCATCCATCTTCAACTCAACAATCTTTCAATTCAGTGACATGGGAAAAGCACTTAGTGCACAGGCATATGAACACTTTACTCAAATGATGCCTGAATGGGGTGGATTTGATAAGTTTGTTGAACCAATTAAGCATTTTAAGGAAGTTTTTTTGGAAAAAAATATGAAGACGTACTCACCAAGTTCTGGACCTGGAGCCTGGAATGTTTTAAATCATGGAGATTTTCTGATGAAGAACTTGATGTACAAAATGAAGAAGGAAGGCGAGGGTGTTGATGACTTGATGATGGTAAGTCTTGTGATCTTTTTTTCTATTTGATCATTCAATTTGGTGTTCTTTTGAAGCTCGACTTTCAAATTTGCGTCTATGCATCTCCAGCCATCGATCTCATCTACACTCTCTACAACTTTGTTTCAGACGAGGATCGTCTAACTCGCTACGATGAAATCCTCTTCACATACCACGAACAATTTGTTGAAGCTCTCAAGAAGTTTGGATATCTAAAGCAGCCACCATCTTTGCTTGATCTTCAAGTTGAGATGCTTAAGAATGGAAATTTCCAAGCACATTTCGGTTTAGTGATGTATCCATTCCTGATCTTTGACATGAAAACATTAACAATGGAAGATATGGCTGATGGCATGAAGGGAATCGGCATCAAAACTTACGGAAATGAAAGATTTCATAAAGTTGCTAAGAAGGAACTGGAAGTATATTTGATGAAGGGGTATTTGGGGAACTAGGGTGTTGTGAGCTGGTTTCTAGGGCAACAAAGGATGTCCTTCTCTGTTTGGCCTCCTTCTTGCTATGCCTCATACTATGATACTATGCCATATCCTATAAAATCACTTCTAATTCCAACGATCACTGAAAAAAATTAAAAAAGCTGTCAAAAAAAATAAAAATTCCAAAAAAATAAAATTTTCTCAAAAAAAAATTCTCGGTCAATTATTTTACTCTCTCTAAATCATATCATATGCCAAATTTTTGAGAGAATCAATTGTAAATAAAACTCATTTTCTAATATTTCGATAGCTCAGTTTGTGTTTAGCTGTCGCGTCGCTCTTCCATCACTGCCGAAATTTAAGTTTCAATAGTCAACAATAAAATGGATTCAGTCAATTTTACCAAAGACCTCCCAGCCTGGCTCAACCAAGAACTTTTTGACAAAGCAATTCAAACCTATGAGTCCGATCCACAAGCAAAAGTCACCAGTTTTGACATCAAAGCAGGAACTGAGCCTGGTAAAAATTTCGCTAGTGCCGTATTTCGTGCATCAATCAAATTCACATCAAAATATCAGAAAAATGAGAAGGAAATGTCAGTGATTATTAAGACACAGCCAGCAGCTATCGATTTACCATACATGGCTTATATGAACGACACGACGCTGTTTGAAAATGAAATTGGACTTTTTACAAATGTTTTGGGACATGTACAGGAGTTGATTACGTCTGCTGGGTATAAAGATATTATGGGACCAAAGTAGGTACACCTTAACTTTACATTAGTCGACAGCATTGCTTAATAATCAGTTTAATATAAAGTCATGTGGATAATAAATGACGTACATCAATGTAATAGCTTATCATTTCTCTGATTGTAGATTAATTTATCAAACAATGACTCCAAAGCCAGTCATAATACTTGAAGATGTATCTGTTAACGGATTTAAACCTGCAACGGCGACAGTTAATGATGATTTTGAGCTATCGAAGAGAATTGTGAAGTATTTGGCAAAATATCATGCAGCAGCCTTTTATCTACATGATGAGCAGGTTTGAAACGATGTTAATTATCAACTACACTCGACTTTTACTCAACTTGACTTCGCTTAGCTTGACTATCCTCAACCAAAACTTAAGTTGACTATGCTTGAATTGAGACCAACTTGACTAAGCTCAACTTGACCACGCTCAACTTGACCAAGCTTGAATTGATCTCATTTCGATCAAGCTCAACTTGAGCTCAACTTGACCAAGCTCGACTTGAGCTCAACTTTATGAAGCTCGACTGAAGCTCAACTGTACCAAGCTCGACTTGAGATCAACTTGACTATACTCAACCAAAACTTAAGTTGACTAAGCTTGAATTGAGACCAACTTGACTAAGCTCGAATCAATCACGACTTGAGCTTAACTTGACCAGGCTCGACTTAAGATCAACTTGACTATCCTCAATCAAATCTTAAGTTGACTACGCTTGAATTGTGACCAACTTGACTTAACTCGAATTGATCTCAACTTGATTAATTTCGACTTGAGCTTAACTTGACCAAGCTCGACTTAAGCTCAACTGTACCAAGCTCGACTTGAAATCAACTTGACAATCCTCAACCAAAACGGAAGTTGACTATGCTTGAATTGAGACCAACTTGACTAAACTCAACTTGACCAAGCTCGAATTGATCTCAACTCGATCAAGCTCAACTTGAGCTCAACTTGACCAAGCTCGACTTGAGCTCAACTTTATGAAGCTCGACTTAAGCTCAACTGTACCAAGCTCGACTTGAGATCAACTTGACTATACTCAACCAAAACTTAAGTTGACTAAGCTTGAATTGAGACCAACGTGACTAAGCTCGAATCAATCACGACTTGAGCTTAACTTGACCAGGCTCGACTTAAGATCAACTTGACTATCCTCAATCAAATCTTAAGTTGACTACGCTTGAATTGTGACCAACTTGACTTAACTCGAATTGATCTCAACTTGATTAATTTCGACTTGAGCTTAACTTGACCAAGCTCGACTTAAGCTCAACTGTACCAAGCTCGACTTGAAATCAACTTGACAATCCTAAACCAAAACTGAAGTTGACTATGCTTGAATTGAGACCAACTTGACTAAACTCAACTTGACCAAGCTCGAATTGATCTCAACTCGATCAAGCTCAACTTGATCTCAACTTGACCAAACTCGGCTTGAGCTTTACTTGACCAAGCTCGAATTGAGATCAACTTGACTATACTCAACCAAAACTTAAGTTGACTAAGCTTGAATTGAGATCAACTTGACTAAGCTCAACTTGAGCTCGACTTGAGCTCAGTTTATCAAAAATCAACTAAAACTTTCTTCCTTCCTTTGCAGAAGATCGACGCATCAAAATTTAACTCAACTTACTTCCAATCTGGTGAGACTGGGAAGATGCTCAGTATGCAGTCATATGAATATCTCACCAAAATGATGCCTGAATGGGAGGGATTCGAGAGATATGCGGAACAGTTTAGTCAATTTAAAGAAAGTTTCTTTGTGAAGAATATGAAGACATACGCACCAGTATCAGAACAAGGAGCATGGAATGTCTTGAATCATGGAGACTTTATGATGAAGAACTTTATGTTTAGGTCAAGGGAGGAAGATGGCAGTGTTGAGGACTTTATGATGGTGAGTATTATGGCATTTATTCTATCAAGTTGTAAAATTTGGCTTTCTTATATAGCTTGACTTCCAAATTTGTGTCTATGCATCTCCAGCAGTTGACCTAATCTACACTCTATACAGCTTTGTGCCTGATAAAGACAGAATCACCCGATATGATGAACTGCTCGTCACTTACCATGAACAATTTGTTGAAGCTCTCAAAAAGTTTGGTTACCTTAAGCAGCCACCATCATTGCTTGATCTTCAAGTTGAGATGGTGAAAAATGGAAACTTCTTTGTTCACTTCTTGATGATTATGTATCCATTCTTTATTTTTGACATGAAGAATGCAACCGCAGAAGACATGTCAGATGGAATGAAAGGATTGGGCATTAAAATTTACAATAATGAAAGATTTCAGCGAGTTGCTAAGGAGGAATTGAGAGTTTATTTGCTGAAGGGGTATTTAGGGAATTAGGAAGTTTTATTTGGGTTTTGGAAACTAGGATTTAGGCATAGTTTTGCAGAATAATCAAGTTGGAACTCTTGACTTAGACTATATCATAGATTAAACCATTTTAAAATATTATTAATGATTTTTGATTAAGTAAAGCAATTTAGCATTATTTGAGTAATGTTATGATAACTTTGGACATACTTTAAAGCAGTGATGAGCAACTTTTTTATGACATGGCCCACAATAGTGGGAGGCTATGATGGAACCTGCATGCTTCATTGCCTTATAGTTTCCTTAAAAGAACTCAAAACTTTAAAGATAGGAAGCACTTAAATTTTTATTTTGGAGTCTATCAAGTAAGTGACCCTGAGGGATATGAAAGCATGGGTTTGTGTTTAAACAAGACAATACATGCGCTTCCATAAAAAAAAATTCCATTTGATAAATCATATTCTCCTCTGTACCAGTTCATACCCAGAAAATACTAATTTTATTTTGAATTTTAAAGTAAAATAAAAACTTAATATTTACTAAAACAATTTTCATTCTTATTTTTCAAATATTGTGTTTTTCAATCATTACTTTTTTATCTAGACAAAGTAAAAAACAACACATGAATCACAATAATCATAAAAATTCTCAGACAAATTTGATTTTCTCACCAACACACCTTTACAATTTATGAGAAAATAAAGATAAAAAAAGTCAGTTTTACAGCTCAGTTGGTGTTGGTTGTTGCGTGTGATCACTACAGACACTTACTTGCTGCTTCTAAATTTTAACTCTTCTTAATTTTAATAGAATAAAATGGAAGCATATCATTGGGGCAAGACAATATCGCCATGGCTTAATCAAGAACTCTTCGACAAAGCCATTCAAAGCTATGAAGCTGATTCACATGCAAAAGTCATAAATTTTGAGATCAAAGCAGCTACGCAACCTGGTGAAAATTTCGCAAGTGCCGTGTATCGAGCCACAATTAAGTTCACATCAAAATATCAAAAGGATGTTAAGGAAATGTCAGTAATCATTAAGACACAGCCAGCATGTATGGATCAACCGGATATGGAGATTCTGTTGGATACGACCTTATATGATACAGAAATTGCTGCTTATACCGAGGTGTTGGTAAAGGTTCAAGAGTTGGTGGATGCTGCTGGTTACGATGATGTTATAAGTCCAAAGTAAGTTCTTGAAGGCCTTTGGATGATCACCAATGGGTGCAGATTTGATCAATATGATCAAATGTCATTTTTCTCAGACCTTTGCCCTTGAACCCATTTTGGTCTTAAGTTCTAATCAATTAAAAACATTCCAGGCTGATTTACTACACACTGACCCCAAGACCAGTCATAATGCTTGAAGATGTCAAAGCAAATGGCTTCGACACCATGATTCCAAAACTACATGAAGATTTTGAGGTTTCGAAGATGATTTTGAGACGATTAGCAAAGTTTCATGCTGCTGGGTTTTACTTACAGGACGAAAAGGTAAAACCTGAGACTCCTGACTTCCTATATTTAGTTAAATGTGTGACAATCATGGCTGTGACTCACGGCACTTGGTTTGAATCCAAAATTTATTTTAATATTAATTCTAATTAGCTAAATTAAAATTAATTTTGAGACGATCTTGAATGATCACTAGGCATTGATGTATAGTTAATAACTACAAATCTGCAGTGTATTAATAACAAATTTTGGAAAAGTTCAGGAGAAAATGGTATTAGTCAACAATAAATCTAGTTTACAACTTGACATTAATGTCAAGTGTCCACTCGGGTTCTTTGCAAAGTCGTTGGCAAAAACCAATTTAACTTGAGTCAAGTTAACTTGAATTCAAGTTAACATTTACCTCTTTCCTTGACTGAAGCGTATGTGAGCCAATACTGCCTGAATACATTTCTTTTCTTGCATACCTTCTGCCAGTTTGAGATATCAAAGACTCTAGCTTCCTTTTTACCACAACCAATACAAGAGTTATTCAATCTTCCTCGTTTTCTCATGCCATCAACATAGTCTGTTCCTTAGAGTATTGGGAGCGTCTGTACACATAACTTGGAGCACTGCTTGATAATTCTTTAATTTAATCTTTTATCTCCAGAAAATCAACGCATCAGCCTTCGACACATGCATCTTTAAATTCGGCAAAAATTCAGAGAAATTGTTTAGTGAAGGATATGAAGCTCTTCTTAATTGCATGACTGAATGGGATGGTTTTGAGCAATATTTGGAACCAATTAAACATTTCAAAGACATTATTTTGGAAAAATCTTTGAAAACCTATTCACCAAGTTCTGATACAGGAGCTATAAATGTTTTGAATCACGGAGACTTCCATTTTAAGAATATGCTGTACAAAATGGTCGAGGAGGGTGGAAAGGTGGAGGATTTTATGATGGTAAGTTAAAATATTAGTTGATTGAGTATTTAAAAGACTGTCTAGTACTTTTTGGACAATTTTGGCATTCAAAGTTTATGTTAAAGCTCAAACATCCCGAACAGCACAAGTTGGTTAATCGAATAGAAATCTGGCGCTAAGTTTGCATGATGCTGGCTCTGATTTAATTCCAGCACCATGTCAGAGTCCCACCGGGTTGATGTCGGATTTCTGATTAATTATCCCACTTCTAGCAGTTGGACATGTTCGAAATATCAAAAATGCCTCTTCTTAACCTCAAAAATAATCCAATTAATTTCAGCTTGACTTTCAAATCTGCGTCTATGCATCTCCAGCTGTTGACCTAACCTATGCTCTTTACAATTTTGTCTCAGACGAGAATCGACTAACTCGCTACGATGAACTGCTTTTCACATATCACGAACAATTTGTTGAAGCTCTCAAAAAGTTTGGCTACCTCAAACAGCCACCATCATTGCTGGATCTTCAAGTGGAAATGCTCAAAAATGGCCATTTCCATGCTCACTTTGGGATGTTAATGTATCCGTTTTTGATCTTCGATTTGAGCACTTTAAAGCCTGAGGATATAGCGGGAGGCATGAAGAACTTAAAATCTAAAATGTTTGAAAACGAAAGATTTAAGGAAGTTATTAAAAAGGAATTGGAAAGGTATTTGCATAAAGGATTCTTGGATGGATAAATGGACAGATTCAAAATGTTACTTAATTTTTTTAAATTTTAATTTTATTTCTCACAATTTTTATACAAATTTCTAAATCTTGAATATATTTGTAATCGACTTACATTATTAAATTATTTTACCACAACCACAAATAAAATTTTTGCACGAACAAAACTCTTTTGCGAGAATTTTAAGCTCTTTAGTCTGTGTTTTGATTCTCATTTGACATTTCACTTTTATTTGTTCCTCCCGGTTTGCTTCAGAAAATAAAATTCGATCCAAAATGGACATTCTTGATTTCTCAAAGCAGCTCCCACCTTGGCTTGACCAAGAACTTTTCAACAAAGCTATTCAAACCTACGAGTCGGATCCACACGCAAAAGTCATCAGTTTTGACATCAAAGCAGCAACGCAGCCTGGTGAAAATTTCGCAAGTGCCGTGTATCGAGCCACAATTAAATTTACATCAAAATATCAAAGGGATGTAAAGGAAATGTCAGTAATCATCAAGACACAGCCGGTCAATGTGGATTTGCCAGGAATGGAGCATATGAAGGACACAACATTGTTTAAAAATGAAATTGGAGTTTATTTGAATGTTTTGGGAGAAATGCAAGAATTGATCACTTCTGCTGGATATAAAGATGTGATGTGTCCAAGGTAAAATAAGGTCGTAAGGCCACTTGCACGATAATTAGTAGAGAAATTCAAATAAAGCCTTACTTACTTCGCTGGCCTTACAGATTAATTGTGATCCATGGCCTTGCTTAAATAGAGCCTGAAGCTGGCTCTATCGCTGCATACCGTTTGCCAATTACCCATACTAAGTGTAATACTGTCTCTATCAACAGCTTCTTTCCAAGAGTTCCTGGGCTAAAAAGCTTATCGCTGGCTTATTATCTCTAAAAGTGCGAATCATAATCAATATATAAATGAGTAATCGATGAATAAGTCATTCACTTTTATCACCTTTCGCTCGAATTTATCGCTGTTTTGTTTTTGTAATCCACGATAAGAGTTCAGGGACTTGACAGAAGAGTTATTATATAATGGACGATCGCTTTGAACAAAGTATGAAAGCAAGAGTAGGTTTTATGGTTTAAACCAGTGTTGGGTAACCTTATTTGTGGCACGGTAAACCTTATTAGTGAGACATGATTGCAATCGGACACAGCCTACGATTTTTGGAAGTGTTTCGCAGCACATATATTGTCCATCACTGGTTTGAACAAATACGTCCTTACACCTTCATCTCCTTTAGACTAACAGGTATCTCCTGGTGTATACACCAAGAAGTAAGTTTATTAAAAGAGAATAATTGAGCAACAATGACTCGAAACTTAAGAGTCCTAATAAACATCCAACACACGAACCGAGCTTAGTAGCTAGAACGGTGAAATGAAAAAAAAGCTTCAAAAATTAGACATTTCATTGGATTGAACCTAGAACCTTTGGAACGGAAGGCCAACGCTCTACCTACCATTTAAAGCCACTGATTAGGGTGACCATCTGCGTAGTTTTACAACGGACAGTCCTGTATTTCAAAACCCTGTCCTGTATAAATTTGAAAATTTTGTTCCAGGTCCTGTATTTTTTTCACGAAAATTTCCGTTAATTTTCAAATTTTCCTTTGTGTCCTGTATTTTTTAGGAAATTTATAAAATGTCCTGTATTTTCATAAAAATTATATGGTCATCCTACCACTGATGCCATTTCACCGCTTGCTTTATTACAAACTCTGGATTAAGTGACAATATTCTCATTTTTTTCAGATTAATCTACCAAACAATGACACCAAAACCAGTCATAATGCTTGAAGACGTCACATTAAGTGGATTTGATACAGCAATTAAGTCAATTCATGAAGATTTTGAGCTCTCCAAAATGGTCATAAAAAGATTGGCAAAATTCCATGCAGCTAGTTTTTATTTGCAAAATGAACAGGTTTGTGTGATCTTAAAGCAGTTAATTGATATTCTCAGTGACTTATTTTTTTTTTAGAAAATCGACGCAACTCAATTCGATGCCTGCATATTTAAGGTTGAGCCAATATGCAATATGATTTATGGAAATAGCTACGACACATTGATTGGATTGATGTCAAAATGGGAAGGATTTGAGGAATTTGTGGAACCGCTGAAGAAGATGAGGCAAAGTTATATGGAAAAGTCTGCAAATTCTTATACTGCTTGTACAGGTTCTGGTGCTTTTAATGTTTTGAATCATGGTGACTTTCATTTTAAGAATATGCTGTATAAAATGGATAAGGATGGTGGAAAAGTTGAGGATTTTGTGATGGTTTGTACTTAATTTTTGATTTTGCTTATTGGAGTTTCTTATGAGCTGGTTCCTGGGGCTATTTAGTTCACCAAACTTATTCATAATTTAATTTTATTTTTTAAAGCCAGAATGTCCTTAGTAGCAACAGAAACCAGCTCCAGTTGCATTATTAAGAAGAATTTGGAGGTTAATTCTACTCAAAAAATCTGATTAAGGTTCTGGGATCGGTTGGTAGCTCGAACTAAAGAACTAAACCCTAGAATCAAACTTTCATTCGACTATGCCTAGGGTGGAATAGCCTTGGTTATCCTACAAACTAATCCTTGAACTTTAATTGCAGTATGACTTTCAAATCTGCGTCTACTCAACCCCAGCAATCGACATATGCTACTATCTATACAACTTTGTCTCTGACAAGGACCGGATCAACCGATTTAATGAAATTCTTGCAACTTATCATGAACAATTTGTTGAAGCTCTCAAGAAGTTCGGCTACCTAAAACAGCCTCCAACGTTGCTTGATCTTCAAGTTGAAATGCTGAAAAATGGACATTTACAGGCACAATGTGCAATGCTGTTGTATCCATTTATGATTTTAGACATGAGCACATTTACACCTGAAGACTTTGCCGCTGGAATGAACTTTTTCAATCAGAAAACTTTCGAAAATCAAAGATTTAAGAAAGTCATCAAGGAAGAATTGAAAGCATTTTTGCATAAAGGATTTTTAGGGAATTAAGTGTCATTAATGAAAGCAGAGTTGGCAAGAGTCTTGTTGTTAAACTCCAGTAAACCTGTACAATAATGGGCTGCCTACTCTAGATGTATGGATAGTTGAGGATGTAGTTAAAGTCACCTCTTTGGATTCCTTTTTCATCCTAGTTCAAATAAAATTGATAACAATTCCCCGAATGGCACAAGTCGATTAATCGATCAGAAATCAGGCACCAAATTTGTGTGATTCTGGCATAGTGCTGGATTTAGATCAAAGCCAGCACCATGCCAGAGTAATGCCAGATTTCTATTCGATTAACCAACTTGTGCTATTCAGATTCCATTAAAAAATTAAAGAAGAATAAATAAAGATTTTTTTGTACTTCCATGTGCTCAAGCACTTCCTCAACACATTCAAACAATCTCTTTCTAAAAAAATTGAGAAAAGCATTTATAAGTGAGCAGCATTCTCAGTTTGTTTTGATCGTTGTGCGTGTTTGGTTTTCATTTTTTTTTCTCTTGCTTAAGTTGACTTTTTTTTATCAAATTACCAAAAATTATAAATGGAATCAACCGATATCGCTTCATCAATCCCATCCTGGCTGAACCTAGACCTCTTCGACAAAGCTATTCAAAGCTACGAATCTGATGCACAAGCGAAAGTCACAAATTTTGACATCAAGTCAGCAACGCAGCCTGGTGAAAATTTTGCTAGTGCTGTATTTCGTGCGATTGTGAAATACACATCCAAACATCAGCAAGATGAGAAGGAATTGTCAGTGATTATTAAGACACAGCCATTTAATGTGGATCAGCTTGGTTCGGGGATGGATCATATGAAGGATACGACATTGTTTAAAAATGAAATTGCTGCTTACACGGAAGTGCTGATGAAGATTCAGGAATTGATCAGTTCTGTTGGATATGAAGACATCATGTGTCCAAAGTAAGTATCTTGATTCTTTGAGAATGTTGTACATCCATTCAATTGAGTGCTAGGATGCTAAAAGTATTCAAACACACATGGCTAGGTTTAAAGCTAGGGTCCCTAAAAGACCGGCCCTAAACCTCCATTAATCCTCAAATAATGACTATCATGGCCAAATTAACCTAAAATTGACTATTAAATCACAAAATATCATGTCAACTCACTTAAGTGCTAGTTCTGTCTTATCACACCAACCTTGAACATTACTGATAAATTTGACATACTTTCGATAATAATTTGTGTATTTTTCCACGTGTAGATTAATTTATCAGACAATGACACCAAAGCCAGTCATTATGTTAGAAGATGTCAAGGCTATTGGATACGATACCTTGATTACAACAGCTCATGATGATTTTGAGGTCTCTAAGATGATTTTTAAGAGATTGGCAAAGTTTCATGCTGCTAGCTTTTATTTGGAGGATGAGAAGGTTTGTATGGAACGTCCAAGAGACTCAAAGCAGAGTTGGGAATGGTTCATTTCGGTGATGCTAGCAGTTTCGACCGAACCACAGCTAAAGTACTGCACTTTGTGCTTTGTAGCCGTTTTCGTTATAGTTAAGATTGAGTTGAGACTGGCTTTTCTGGTTCCATCTCTGCCGCAATCATTGGAGTTACCCAGCGTCACTGCTCTTTACTTATAAAGTTTGAACTAATTTATAGACAAAATGTTTTACTCACTCCAGAAAATCGACGCAGCTGCTTTTGACTTTACCATATTCAGCATGGACAGTGTTGTGGCTATATTCACAGCAAACTTTGACATTTTCCTAAACTACATTTCAGAATGGGAAGGATATGAAGAGTTTATTGAGCCTATCAAGAATTTCAGAACAGTTTATGCTGAAAAATGTCAAAAATCGACCAAACCGAATACAGGAGCTGGAGCTTTTAATGTTCTTAATCATGGAGATTTTCATCTTAAGAATGTGCTGTATAAAATTAACAAGGAGGATGGAAAGATTGAGGATTTTGTTGCTGTGAGTTTTTTTTAACATCTTTCAGCTAGTTTAAAGGAGATTTTACTGGTGTTGCCCAGAAAGTCACATTTTCTAAGGAAACTATAGCTTACAAAGTTCTTACCTAGTTCTACCAACTCCTATCTAGTTCTACCAGCTCTTACCTAGTGCTACCAGCTCTTATCTAGTTCTACCATCTCCAAACTACTCCCAACCTAGAGTTTGCTGACTCACAGTGAATTCTACTAGCCTATGCTTGCGTTTGTCACCTACTTCAAGTAGATTAACCTTGACTAAACCCCTTAAATCACTTTCTAAGCCAGCAGACCACATTTCAAATCAGTAGACACAGTTGTAGTGTTGCTTAAGCTTTATCCACAAATTAATAAAATATTTAATACTGACAACAATTTTTCATTTTAGCTCGACTACCAAATCTGCGTTTATGGCTCACCAGCAATCGACTTTGCTTACGCTTTCTTTAATTTCACATCTGACAACAATCGCTTTGATCGCTACGATGAAATCCTCTTTATCTACCATAAACAATTTGTTGAAGCTCTGAAGAAGTTTGGTTATCTAAAGCAGCCACCATCATTGCTAGATCTTCAAATTGAGATACTTAAGAATGGACATTTACAAGCTACAAACTTCATGCACATGTTTCCACTTTCTATTATGGATTTGAATGACTTTAAGGATGATGAAATGGAGCCTGGATTTAGTGGAATGATGAAGAAGGCTTACAAGAATGAAAATTATAAGAAAATTTTGAAAAGGAATTTAAAAAGATTTTTGAATAATGGATTTTTTGGGTAAATTTGGAGATGTTGCATTGAGCTTTAGGAGCCGGGGTCTGGTGCAAATGTAGGACTCTTGCACAGGAGCACCTGGTGTCAATTGCTTAGCTTTATCATACCAGCACAAAAGGACTTAATCCCTGGATATCCAATCAACCTTAATATTTGACCTCATTACTAATTATGACTCCATTAAAAATGACGTGACTTGTATTTTTAATTTTATAAATTAAATGTTTTTATTTTTCTAAAGTTAATTTACATTTACATCGGTTTATAAGTTGTAAATATTAAATAAATGGTACAAATGATTTTTTGGTTTAATTTTGTACAATTATGGTTAATACAAGGCGGGCTTAAAGGGCCGATTAGGTTTTAGGTGACCTGTGGATCAACAGTTTGAGCTATTTTATTAAAGATTACCGACATTACCTAATATCCTAATGACCCCAAACACATCTCAACACTTCAATCAATTCTGCACAGTTCCCTCACCTTCTTCTGGAAGTCCCCAATCTTCCTGGTCCTCTCATTTGAATCCTTTGCATAGAAAACTTCCCTAATTTTACATTTTGTCTTCACCGAGCCCAGTTCAATTCGCTTTAATTTAGCAAATTTCGTAAAGTCAACCTTGACATTCTTCAAATTATCAAAATGCAACTCAATCTCCTTCAAATTGATATTAAATCGTAAAACTCCAGCTTCAATGACCTCAATTGGATTATAATTGAGCAATAAAATTTCTAATTTTGGCATCGTCACGAGAACGTCTGAGTGAAGTTGATGAATTTTATTCCACTGTATGTCGAGGGACTTTAAGTTTAACAAGTCATGGAATGTGTCATATGGAATGTCCTCAATTTGTGTATTGCGCAACACAAGTCGCTCCAAGTACGTCATATTTGCAAAATTTTCCCTCTTTATTGTCTTTAAAAAATGCTGACGCATGATGCTGAGCGACTTGAGTCGTTGTCCTGAATTCTTTTGAACTTGCCGTCCAATTCCGACTGGCATGAGTTGCGGGAATGCAAATTCATTATAAACAAATGCCAAATTAATTGATAAATTTTGATAATTTCCAATTCCGATGATTGAAGTCACCACAGTTATGTCACTTTCGCCAATTTCCTCGACAAACTCGCACTGCATATTCTGCGTATATTTTGTCATGTTAAAGTGAGTCCGACGCTCTCCTGACATTGAAATGCATTTCATTGAAATGTTCTTGAATTCACCATATGCGCTGCACGATGAGATAATATAAATGATAACAATCACAATTGACTTCATTTTGTGATGATTTGTGATAAACTGAGATTATGTTCGGGGCTATTTTGAGAGAATTGTAGCAAAAATTTTTCATGATTTTAAATTAATCAATTGCTTTTAATAGAAGTATTGTGAGGTTTTAAAATGAAATAACGTGAGATGGAGTCACTGATGTTTCATGTTGTTCAGCGAGTGGGTACTCAATCAGATAAATATTGAAGTCATTATGAATTGACGCTCAGATTTAGCTAGTCTAGTTGGACGCTCAGCCTCAGCTAGTCAAGAATGACGCTCAACTGTTGCCGGTCTAGTTTGACGCTCAGCTGTAGCTAGTCTAGTTTGACGCTCAGCTTTAGCTTTTATAGTTTGACGCTTAGCTTTAGCTAGTCTAGTTTGACACTCAGCTGTAGCTAGTCTTGTTTGACACTCAGCTGTAGCTAGTCTAGTTTGACGCTCAGCTTTAGCTTTTATAGTTTGACGCTTAGCTGGAGCTAGTCTAGTTTGACGCCCAGCTGTTGCTAGTCTAGTTTGACGCCCAGCTTTAGCTTTTATAGTTTGACGCACAGCTTCAGCTAGTCTAGTTTGACGCTCAGCTTTAGCATGTCTTGTTTAATGCTCAGTTGTAGCTAGTCTAGTTTGACGCTCAGCTCTAGCAAGTCTAGTTTGACGCTCAGCCTTAGCTAGTCAAGAATGACGCTCAACTGTTGCCAGTCTAGTTTGACGCTCAGCTGTAGCTAGTCTAGTTTAACGCTCAGCTGTAGCTAGTCTAGTTTAACGCGTAGCTTTAGCTTGCCCAGTTTGATGCTCAGCTTTAGCTACTTCAGTTTGACGCTCAGATATAACTTGTCTAGTTTTACGCCCAGCTTTAGCTTGTCAAGTTTGACGCTCAGCTGTAGCTTGTCAAGTTTGACGCTCAGCTGTAGCCAGTCAAGTTTGACGCTCAGCTATAACTGGTTTTTTTTATTCTCAGCTTTCTTTACCGTACTTACATGATTAATTCATTGACCCTTGATGATTCCATGCCAATTCATTAACGAATGACCATAAAATATTCCCCAATAAATTACATAACATAACTTTCCATCCTATCCACTCATAAAAAGGACATGACTGATTAGATCTAATCAATTTTCCGTCACATAATAACGACAATCGTCAGTATGTCATAATAGACATCGTACATGACATACATTTAATGACTGAATAGAACTGACATGACATGATATGTTGCAAAGATAATCACTGACTTTTTATGAGCTACTACTTTATTACTGATGGATATTTTACGTGTAATTATTAATAATGTCTTTGTTGATGACAAAAAATGGTTTTTTCGTGTCGTGCAGAAAATAAAAATTAAAATTACATTAAATGCACAACAAAGTGAACAATTTCGGAATTAAAAATAGGTGGAGTTCGCGTGGCTGTTGCATTTTGTATTTTTAATAAAAATAATTTTAATTTGTCGAATGGAATTAAATTGTGGCACATAAGTGGCGTGGTAAAATGATTGCTGAATGAGGGTTGGAGGGGGTTGCGTGTGGTAAATGATTGAAAATATTGGTTTGGATTAAAAATTGAATCGGATCAAAAGTTTTATTAGGGATTGCTTGGTCAAGCTGATTTAGTTGGACCTATCAACTCTACAACATAGTCCTCACTATTCTAATTAAGCTTGCCTTTTCTCCACACCAGCTCCATCTCAACCCTCTATAAATAATAAAATTTCTAATTTTCTAAAGTGCCACAAACTCAAATCCATTTCATAGACATCTTTCCATGTCTAATTTCCATTTCATTTCATTTCTGTGGACGGCAAAAAATAATGTTCGAGGTAATTATGAATGACGAGGATATCAACAAGCGAATATTGTCATTATTAATGAGTTGGCAATTAATAACCATGTGATTTTGATGAGCTCTTGTTGATTAGATGTGGTTTGGTTTTATGGGGACTGGAGAGTTCAGACAAATTAGATTGATTAAAGAGATTTTAAGCTCATTTTGTAGTTTTGAGGTAAAACGAATAAAAACTGAGCAAAATTGATGAGAACCGAGCCACAAACGAGAAAAACTGAGCCAGAACTGAGCAAAACTGTGCAAAAATTACCAAAATTTAATCAAAAACAGCAACAGCTGATCAACACAGAGCAAATGCAGCAATAACTGAGCTAATTTAGTGACAACTGAGCAACAATTGAGCAACAACTGAACAACTTCTGAGCAACACAGAGCAAATGCAGCAATAACTGAGAAAATTGAGCGACAACTGAACAACAATTGAACAACAACTGAGCAACAGCTGAGAAACAGCTGAGCAACAGCTGAGCAACAGCTGAGCAACACTAAGCAAAACTGAACAGTAATGACCAAAACTGACAATAAGGGCCAAATTTGGCAACAACTGAGCAATTTATGATAATATCAGCACTTAGCGCTAATCAAGAACAGAACTTAGTTGATCAAAATTTTGTATAAATTAAAATTTCAAATAAATCACACTCATTGCTTCCATCAAAATACATCCCAACCTCCATCCTAACCAATAACAAGCCCCCCCTCAAAAAAACATCATCACAACTGCTAACAACTCACAATCGCCAAAAACACATCAAAATTTATTACACAACAAAATTAATTTGAACATATTTTCATTATGAATTCAATTGTGATGCAATCGACATGCAAATCGGACCACGAGAGTCTGAATTTTAAATGTTTTCTTTTTTGTGTGATAAATCAGGAATTTCTGAAGGGGTTGATGAGGATTTCGTTGTGTAAGGGTTGGAATTGATTTGGTTGTATGAGTTTGAGTTTGATTGTATTGGTAAGTAAGTTGAGAGTGTGTTGGTGGAAGTTGTGGTTGTATTTGTGAAGGATTTCATGATTTTGTGAAGGAGTTTTGAAGTCGGTAATGCAGGAAGAACAATTTGTCGGTTTATTGAGGAATCCTTCGATTTATTTGATTGTATTAGTAGATCTACTAACACAATGAATTGCTGAAGCAGCTCTTCAACCAACACAAACTTAAAGTTCCAACACAAACAAGCAGAATTTTCCCAAACAAACTGAATTTCACCAATCAGACTGCGAATAAAAATTGGTGAAAATCATCTCTAAAAATATTGCATTGTTTTGAGCACTTTTGTGGCTGTTTTGATTACAGAAAATTTGCAGAAAAATTTCAAAATAAAACCGAAAAAAATTGTTTTGCAAAAAATTATTAAAATTATATTTTTTTGGAAACGGAGAGCGAGAAAATGCGGAAGTGAAAATTCAAATTCCCACAAATATTAAATGTGAATAAAAAGGGGAAAGCAAACCTGTTGAGTTATTTTTGAAATTAAGTTTTTACAAAATTGAAGTTTAAAATTTAGAAAAATGTTTAAAAATTCAGGTTTTAATTTTATTTACATTACGGTTTAAATTTTTTTCAAAAATATGTTTTTATGATTTCAAAAAATTCATTTGTTAAACCTTCAAAAAATTTCTTTATTGATTTAATTTATTGCTGGAAAATAAAAAGAAATTTAATTTTTATTTTAAAAAAAAAATCATTTTTAAATTTCAAATGTTTATTCAAATTTTTTTTAATTTGTCAAAAGTTTAATTTTTTTATAATTTTTTACGTTTTCCATTTAAATTTTACCAACCTCCAAAAATCAATTTTACAAAATTTTTCTTTTTTCAACATTTTTTCATCATCATCCACGATGTTATCACTGACCAATCAGGTTGATTTCATAAAAAGCGCACACTCGCATCGCAGCAAATTTTCTTTAATTTATGTTTTTTTTTCTTCTTCTTATTTTGTGCAAAAAAATATAAGAAAAATCTTTTTTATTCATCCAATGACCAAGCTGTTGATAAGAGTCTTGAAAAAAATACTAAAGTGGAGAAAATGATTGGAGAATTTGATGTTAAATGACTTAAAAAATTCAATAAAAATAAAAGTGGAAAGTTGAAAAAAATCTGTTTTTGTTATTTTTTAAAATTGGCAATTTAAAATATAATTTTTTTTTATTTTTGCATCAATTGAAAGTTTTAATTTTAATCAGTTAATCAGCTTAGAATACTTACATTATAATGGTTTTGCGTCGGTTTTTTTAAATTAAAAGTTTTTTAATTCTGGTTTTAATAATTTAATAATTTGAATAAAGAGAAAAAAAAATTTCAAACTTGAAACCAAATTTTAGACTACTTTCTTCCCAATTTAGTCAAAAAAACTTTAAATAAAGGCAACAATTAAGTATTTTAATATAAGACAGCTGAAAGAAAAACGTTTAACTATTCAGATCAATTGTTATCCAGAGGTGCGCTGGGGCGTTTAGTAGCTAATGAGAGTTTACCGAGTGAGGATGCGCCAAACCACTGCACTCAAACCTAGACCTACAATTTGAAATGAGATCCAAACCAATCCTTTGATGACATTTATGCCTTTAGCGTACAAATGAAGTTTGTGAGCCTCATTTCCAGTACAGATGCTTCGAAGGAAAAATTTCCAATTCTCAGTCTCGAACCCATAATCGCTGTGTATATAAATTAATCATCAAATTGACCTGAAGCCAAAACATAGTTTCTGATTAATCTCAAAAATTCAATGTAGCTAGTGTTGGTACCTCTTAAAGCCCAAGGAAAAATTTCCAAGATTCTTTATAGGCCCACATAAACTTAGCAATAATAAAGCTTCAAACTCATTGATCAAGTTTTTATTGTTAATTAAAAATCCAAGATAAAAATTGATTTCAAACACAAGTTTCGCTTAAAAATAAACATTTTCCATGATCTTCTCCAAATCAAGTCTTCCAATTACTAAACAAATACCAAATCAGAATCCTCACATCACTCATGACCCTCCACCTTAACTTCAAAAATAAAAATATTTTAAACTCCCATCAAATGCCATAAAATATCCAAAAAGTAGCCCCACGAGACAAATAAATTCATCAATTCAACGTTTTTTTTATTATTATCGTTTCAACTACTCGGTCATCGGACATGGACTGCAGTCAACCAATTTATTGTCCCTGACATGACATGCATTTAAGGCTCTTTCCCATCTCCCCGACAATTAATCGATTCTTTAATCCACACACACACACACACACACACACACACACACACATGAAATAATAATAAAATATTGGAAATTGATTTTTTTTGTCCTTGCTGTTGCTGCTTCTCAGCTATTCGAAAAAAATCCAATCGCGTTATCATTTCAACTTGGATTCAATTTTCGATGTTTTTTGAGTTAATCGACGAGGGAAAAGTCCTCGAATGAAAATTGACATGGCATTCAATTGAAAGGCAATCAACTGTAAATTGCTCGATGACATGCAATGAATGTCCTGCATGCTGATTTTTTTTTATACTCTGTATGTTTTTTATGTGAGGTATTTGGTGGATGTGAGGGGGGCTGGGATGTTGATGGGATTTTTTGAGAAGATTTTGTGTTTAAATGGCTAAAGTATCGCTGTTGACTGGTTTAACTTAGCTTTTAAACACAGTTTAGCATTTAAGTCTCAAAATTAAGGCTTTTTGCCAGCTTAATGTTGGTTTAAAGCCAGATTTAATCAAATTTAGTAAAAAATTCACAAAATATTGGTATCTGGCTAGCTTAATGCTGGTTTAAGCTCGGATTTAATAGAATCTAGTAAGAAAATTGCAAGATAGTGGAAACAAGCCGGTTTTAAGATTGATTTAATCAAAACTGACTCCATGTCAGCCTTATCTTAGTCTAGTTAAGCTATACCACACTTCATGTGTCATTCAAAGCTGGAATGGTGCTATTAAATGATCTTCAATAAAGAAACCGTTCATTTTTCAGCAATTTACGTCTCCTTAGTATTTCAAATCACCGAAAATCTAAAATCCCCCGCACCAGCCTCCCCAAAATTCAAAACATCCTTCCCACAAGTCTAGAAACTCTTAAATCCACAACAATCATTGTTGTTTCCCACAGAAAAACTTTATTAAAATAATCTAAAATGTCACCTCATTTTTCAATCTTTTAAGCAACTCTCATCCTCAATTTAGTTCTTATCTCATTAAACTCTGTGGCTTTTCTGACCTTTTCTCTGACTCTGCTCATTTATATCCATTTCATTTCATTATCTTTTGAATCTAAGCTGACCCCAATCACATTTCATTCCATATTCAGATCACATTTGAATGTGAAAATTGTCGGTAACTGAATGTGTCTGAGATTATCACTAAATTTGAGAGTTGTGAGGATGAATAAAGGTTATTTTTTAAGGGATAGAAGATTATTTTGGAGATGGAGTAAAAGATGAATGCTGGAAATTATTTTTTCAAAAATTCTGCAAAATCGAACAAACCCGAAAAGCACACGTCCATGACGGCATGAACGCAGCACCACACCGGATTTCACCTTTCGGGAAAAGAACTCTTTTAAAAACTACGTTAAATCAGTCGACTTTGCTGTTTTGGCTTCAACAACTTTTGCTTGAGCCATTTGAAGGCTTTCTGAACAGCAATTTTGAGTTCTAAAATGCCAGATTTAGTGTAAATTAAATTGATCCGAAACTAAGGTATGGTGACCAGGGAAGCCTTAGAAACTGACCCTAAATGGTGAATCTTTAATCCTTGCTAGAAAGAACCCTTGTTTCTATTTTGCACCCATGAGCAAATGATGAAATATGCTAATTATCGTGACACACAATAAGAAGTTAAGGAATTTCCATCTTTTGATTCTTTCTGGTATGCTGCAATTAAAAACTGCTCTTACAGTACTAAACTAGGTTCCAGCTAACGATGCTAAGTGAATGTTTGTCACTTGATTGATTATCCATCTGTAGAGTCCATTAGAGCCCGTCAAAGTGCCTCAGTCTTTTAGTAAGCAATATTAAGCATCCAATTTAATTCCATCACACCAAATTAAACCACAAAATCCAATTCCCTACATTAAATACTTCCCATCGATAAATAAACTTTAACTTGCCCCTCAACAGAAAATGAAAATATTTGCAAGAAACAACAGCAAAAAAAAATCCTGCAAAACTTTCCCAATTCATTTAATTTTAGGCAATTCATCCGTAAAGTAAAAATAAAAGTGAGAGAAACCAGTCGACCAGCTTTAGTGCGGTAAATTAGTCCCAACAGGATTATTGACCAAAGCCAGTTTATTTTATATTTTACATTTTATTATTTATATAAAAATTCATGTATGCAGCATAAGCAGGAGCACATTGTGATGATATTTAATGCATGTATGCGATTATAATGAAATGAATTGAATGAAGTTTAAATAACACAAAATGAATAATGGAGCCTGTAAAATTGACAATGAAAGTTGGGCCGATAATCGAAGATTAATTTATGGGAAATAAAGGATGGACGGTGTGGGGGTGTTGCAGGTTGAACATGGGTGTTGAAGTAGATCTGGCTAAGTTGCTGTATGGCTGTTTGTCATTCCAAAAGTCGACAAATTCAAAGAAATCCAAAAAAATCTAGAAAAACCACCAAAAACAAAAAATCCAATCCAAAACCTCCCCCATCCTGCCTCCAACCAAGAAAACGCAGTGATAATAAAAAATTAACATATTTTCCCATTTAATTCAGAATAAAAATTCATTGCGCCGTAAAATTGGTGTCGCAAAGCACATCCCGACAATGTTTTACGATTTCCACTTCATAAAATGCTTCATAAATTCCTTATATTCTCTTTGCTGCCGTACACGGGAATGGGATAGAGGAATGAAGATGTTTAAATAAATAAAAAATTAAAATTATAATTTTCCGCTATCTCAATTTAATTCTATTCTGTTTTTTTCCGAGGACTTGTTGCGGTGATTTTGTGGGATTTGAGATTAAATTTTTTGGGCAATTGGTTAAATTAAATCGTTTTGTGGTGGATTAGTTGTCATTTGTGGTGAGTTTTAGTTAAATTTTGGTGAGTTTTAGTCAAATTAAGGTGAGTTTTAGTTTAATTGAGGAAAGTTTTAGTCAAAATGTGTTGAATTTTAGTCAAACTTAGGTGAGTTTAAGTTAAACTATTGTCAGCTTGAGTTAAATTTTGGTGAGTTGGTGTTAAATTCTGGTGAATTTGTTTTAAATTGTGCTGTGCTTTTATTAATTTTGGTGAGTTTGTGTTCAATTGAGGTGAGTTTGTGCTCAAGTGTGGTGAGTTTGTGACCAATTGTAATAAGTACAAGTAAAATTATCCTAAACTTGCATCAAAATTTCTCTGCAACATTTTCCAGATTTTGACGAATTTTACCACAAGGATGTCACATCCTCATTCCTTTAATTCCAACTTCAATTTTTTTCCTTCCTATCCTCTTTAAAAAAAATGACGTATGTGAACACGAGGACTTGCTTAACTAAATGAAGTGGAGTGAGGCATCAAATTTCAACTCTGGCCCGAGGCCCTCATGGGAGCAATAACCCAAAAAAAATATCCTTCGACTTTTTTTTTTCCTCTTCAAAAAATTATTTTTTTCTTTTCCTTTTTCTGTCAAAAAAAATTTTTGTGAGTTTAATTTTGGTTATTTGATGAAGGCAAAGTCATGTGATAGGAAAAGATGTGGAAAGTGAATTTATATTGAGGCAAATTATTCACATGTAGATGATTTTTATGTGGAATTTGAGAGTTGATGTAATTTAAACTTTTTATTCTCATTTTTTATCGAGAATTTTATTTTTTTATGGAATTTTCTTGTTAAAAAATGTAACTTAACCTCAAAGTTTTCGAATTACAAACTGCAATTGAAGTTGGAAAGTTTTTTTGTTGTTGTTCTTTTTCGAGATTTTTTGTCTTGATGTTTAAGTGCCTGCACGCAAGAGTACTAAGATTCAGGTGTTTTCACATTAATGAGTTTAAACTGTTGAGGTTAAGCTGCCTTCACAAAAGAGGTTTAAGATTCATTTGCTTTCACATTAGAGTTTTAATGTTCAGCTGCATTCACGCTAGACATTTTAAAATTCAGGTCCCTTTACATTGAAATTTTAAAGTTCAGGTGCCTTCGCACTAGTTAAAATCATCATTTAAATCTTACAAAATTCACATAACTAGCAACTATTTAAACCACATTCAATTTCCATTTTCATCAACAAACAACAGAAAAACATTCAACAAAATAAAAATACACAATTTTTCATCGAGCATAAAAGCCAAAAAGTCAACACATAAACTGCGACAATTCCAACTAATTGTCACTTACTTTTACAATTCATGTCATTCAGTCATGCAATTTCCACGAATGTGTTGTCAACTATTATTTAATAACTACCGACAATTTCAATTCACATTCATATGAGCATAAAAATGCCAGCCGCACCTCCACAAAAAATACATTCGCCGTTTCGGCATAAATGTTAATGTATGTATCTCAATTCATCCATCTGTTCTGAATATTTACATACATATATTCTCATTTTTATGTAACGAATGATACATTTCCATTAGATATTCATGCTTGTTACCTGCTGCCGCTTTTTATATCGTTGTTTATTGTTACATCTCTATCTCTCGGAAGAATTCTGCTTTTTTTTTGGTTAGAGTCGCGGATTTTTTGGGCAATTTGAGGATCGTTTTGGGTGAGAAATGACATATAGACTTAAAAACTCTAGTGTAAAAGCACCTAAATCTTAAAACTTTAATGTGAATGCACCTGAACAACAAGTCTTTAATTAAAAGACAACTGAAAATTAATATTTTTAGTAGTAAGGTACCTGAACCTCAAGACTTTAATGTGAATGCATCTGAACCTCAAAAATGTTATTGTGAATGCACTTAAACCTCAAAAATATTAATGTAAATACACCTGAATCTAAAAATTTTAGTCTAAAGATAATATTACATCAAAGTCTTATTGTGATAATTCCTAAATCTTAAAGCAGTAATGTGAAGGCACCTAAACCACAAACCTCTAATGTGAAGAATTTGTAACCTCAAAACTGTAATGTAAAAGCACCTGAATAACAAAACTCTAATTTGAAGGCACCTGAATCTGAAAACTTTAATGTGAATGCACCTGAACATCATGACTTTAATGTAAAGAAACCTGAACATTAAATATTCATTATGAAGGTATCTGAACCTCAAGACTTTTATGTGATGGCACCTGATCATTTATATTTTAGTATTAAGGCACCTGAACACTAAAAATAAAAGTGTAAATTCAACTGAATCTTAAAATGTAAGTTTGTAGAGAGCTTAATCTTCAAGTCTTAGTGCGAAGATACCTGAACTTTAAAATTACAATGTGAAGACACCTGAAAATCAAACCTTTTGTGAAGACAGTAAAGTTTAAAAATTAACAATTTTGTCAGAAAATGCGCCTATCTTCACAAAAAAATCTCCACATAATCTCCAATTTTTATAGATTCACTCCAGCATAAAGATTTTTTTTGTATGTTTCTCTCTCCTCACTCAATGTATCGCGAATTCTTTTTTTATCCGGTGCCGTCGGGAAATTTTCCTTATAAATAATTCACGCACTTTAAAATTTTTTTTTCTTCCTTTCCTCATTTTACAGTCGCTCTCTTTTTTTTATATAATGGGCTGTAATCTAATAAACTTTATACTGCCATGCTATTGTTGCTTGCTTGCTCCTTCCACCCGCGAGCACATACGCTACTTCTCATTTCCATGTGAATAATGCTTGTATGGATGTTGTGAGGTACATAAAATCATAATAAATTAAGCATAACAATCCGCTTTTCTGTTGTTTAACATCTTTTTTTTTAATACTCGGATGTTCATTTTTTATTCGACGTGTTTTACAATTTTTTTAATGATTTTTGTCTTGTTGCGAATTCTTTTGTAAAGTTGTGAATCTTTTTAATTTTTATGGATATTGTTGGTACTAAAAAGTATTATTCAGGGTTGATTAGGACTAGCCATCAATATAAGCTTCTTTTAAGCAGTACTAAGCTCACACTAATGTGACTTTGAACCATTTAGGTCAAATATAGGTTCTTTAATGTCTTCCAGGGGTGACAGAGGCTCTGAAGATAGATGATAGGACTTCAAAGTGCTATTAATCCTATTTTCAGTCAAACAATGTTGATATTGTTGCTATTGTTGTCACCTTAGCAGTAGTGCGCACCTTGCAGCACCAGAAACCAACTCTTGAAAGTCAACTCTTTGTACCCAATCCATCTTTTCTCATTTAATAACCTCTTTCCAACTTAAAAAATTACTTACTTCATCCTTGCTTCCACCAAATCATCAAATGAAAGATTAAAGGCGCTCAATTCATCCATTTTAAGCACAAATAATGAAATTAATCTCCTTGACATTTAATTCTTTCTCTTTAAGTCTTTTAAAAGGTTACATTACTCCCACCTAACCCCGCTGTTACATCAAGCCCATAAAATAAACTTCATATCATATTCAACTAACTCAATTTACTCGCGACTTCTTGTTCCTCTCTATCAATTCATCCTAACAATAAAATATGTTCATACATATTATTTACTTATGTTTATCATTTATCTCCCCCAACTCCCACTACAGACTTTTTTTTGAATTTTCTTTATTTTGCCCCGCGAGATTTAAAGAATAAGAAAGAAGCTGATGCATGCCTAATATATTTATGTTACATGCTATGGATTCGGAAAATTTAACTTCATTGTTTATTCGCATAATTTTCCATAAACATTAGAATTGAAGATATAAATTGAGTTGATAAGGATGTAAAGTAGTTGGAGGTGGGAATTGATATCGATGATTTTATTGAGGCTGTTGGCAATGAATATTTTAAATTTTTCGATTTTGTTTGACTATTTTTGGTTTTATTTGTTTTCATTCGGTTCTGTTCGGCTTCGTTCGGTTCTGTTCGGCTTCATTCGGTTCTGTTCGGCTTCATTCGGTTCTGTTCGACTTCATTCGGTTCTGTTCAACTTCATTCGGTTCTGTTCAACTTCATTCGGTTCTGTTCGACTTGGTTCGGATCTGTTCGACTTTATTCGGTTCTGTTCAACTTCATTCGGTTCTATTTGACTTCATTCGGTTCTGTTTGTCTTCATTCGGTTCTGTTCGACTTCATTCGATTCTGTTCGGCTTCATTCAGTTCTGGTTGACTTCATTTGGTTCCGTTCGACTTCATTCGGTTCTGTTCGACTTCATTCGATTCTGTTCGGCTTCATTTAGTTCTGGTTGACTTCATTTGGTTCCGTTCGACTTTATTCGGTTCTGTTTGACTTCATTCTGTTCTGTTCGACTTCATTCGGTTCTGTTTGACTTCATTCTGTTCTGTTCAACTTCATTCGATTCTGTTCGGCTTCATTCAGTTCTGGTTGACTTCATTTGGTTCCGTTCGACTTCATTCGGTTCTGTTCGACTTCATTCGATTCTGTTCGGCTTCATTTAGTTCTGGTTGACTTCATTTGGTTCCGTTCGACTTTATTCGGTTCTGTTTGACTTCATTCTGTTCTGTTCGACTTCATTTTGTTCCGTTCGACTTCATTCGGTTCTGTTCGACTTGGTTCGGTTCTGTTTGACTTCATTCGGTTCTGTTCATCTTCATTCGGTTCTGTTCAACTTCATTCGGTTCTGTTTGACTTTATTCGGTTCTGTTCGACTTGGTTCGGTTCTGTTCGACTTCATTCGGTTCTGTTCATCTTCATTCGGTTCTGTTCAACTTCATTCGGTTCTGTTTGACTTTATTCGGTTCTGTTCGACTTGGTTCGGTTCTGTTTGACTTCATTCGGTTCTGTTCATCTTCATTCGGTTCTGTTCAACTTCATTCGGTTCTATTCGACTTCATTTGGTTCCGTTCGACTTCATTCGGTTCTGTTCGACTTCAATCGATTCTGTTCGGCTTCATTCGGTTCTGGTTGACTTCATTTGGTTATGTTTGACTTCAATTAATTTTACTCTTGCTACTTTGGATTAAATTTTGTTCTTTTCAGCCTTATTTGCAGCCACAAATCCATTATATCGATATTTTACAATTTTTATTCATTCCATTTCAGTTTGAGTTTTCTTTAACATCTAGCCACATCCAGTCCTACCCATTCCATTCATTTTCCTAAAACTACAAATTCGCTCTCCAAACACCAACAAAATATCCTTAAAAAATGTTGCAAAAATCGAAAAATGTTGTAACGACGTCGACAGAATCAACATAACCATTAATATTTATGTTTATGATAATGCCATCGCCAATGCGACAGCAAAAAGAGCCGACTGACTGCAAGGCAAGCACCTTTTTTGTGCTCGTTCATTTTTTATTTAAAAGAATTTTTATTTAAAAATAAGGGAAAAAAGTTTATGTCTTCATTTTTTTCCACCCTCGGTGCAGTTTTCCAAGTGTCTTGCATACTTTACATTTGACTTCTTATTTTTATGCGACAAAATGTTATGAGATGTAAATTGTTTTGCCATAAAAAATGAAAGAAGCTGGATTAGATGTCGTACAAGTTATCGCTATTTTATCTTTTCATTTTTACACTTCGTATTCTTTTGTGAGGTGCTGTTTATGATTTTATGAGATCTGTTAGGGTTGCTTGAGTTGTCTGATGACAGTTTGTCTTATTTTCAGGAGATTTTATGGCTGTTTTTTGAAAACATTGTTGCAAAGTTATCAAAACTCAAACTCAAGGGCCTTAATTTAGTCAAATGAACCTGAATGATGCCAAATATAAATGAATCAAGTTGATCTGAAACAATTAAAGTTGAAGACAAACGAATGAAGTCGAATAAAACCGAACGAAGTTCAACAGAACTGAATTAATTCGAACATAGCCGAATGAAAACGAACAGAACCGAATGAAGTTAACCAGAACCGAATGAAGCCGAACAGAACCGAATGAAGCCGAACAGAACCGAATGAAGCCAAACAGAACCGAATGAAGTCGAACGAAACGGAATGAAGTCGAACAGAACAGAATGAAGTCAAACAGAACCGAATAAAGTCGAACAGAACCGAATGAAGTCGAATAGAACCGAATGAAGTCAAATAGAACCGAATGGAGTTGAATAGAACCGAATGAAGTCGAACAGAACCGAATGAAGCCGAACAGAACCAAATGAAGTTGAACAGAACCGAATGAAGTCAAAAAGAACCAAATGAAGTCGAGCAGAACTGAACGAAATCGAATAGAACCGAATAAAGTCGAATAGAACCAAATTAAGCCAGAACAGAGAAATTTTACTCAAAATTTGGAAATTATGAACCAATTTCAGGATCTAAAAGACTCCTCACATTAGAAAAAACATCAAAAACGCCCAAACTTCTTCATCCAAACATTCTCAAACTCCCCTCCTCCATTCCTTTCATCTTCCACACCACCTAAAACAGCAAACATATTTATGGAAATACTTAGAAAAAAAAAATAATGTAAAGTTCTTTAAGTCAGCTATAAACAAAAGTTGTCACAATATATCAAGATGTGCTGTCGTGCGTTTTGAAAACAATTTTCATGTTTCTTTTATTCGAGATAACACCATCAACCCCTCTTAAACATCTTTCTCACAAGCAAGTGTGAAATAATTTAAATGCATATGTGGTGTAAAGTCGTGTGCTTTATGTTGTCATGAATTACAAGCAGGATTTTCAATTCCTGATGCTGGAGTCTCTTTGATCAAATTTTTGAAATTTTCGTCATTCTTAAGATTTGTGAAGATGATTTTAAATTGCTTTAATTTTTCACTTCCAAAATCTCGTCACTTTGAATTGATCAGTCGCTTGATCTGCCTCATGATCCGGTTCATGAGCCGGTTCAGTTAACATTGTTAGCTCTGTTGTTGGTTCAGTCAACTCAGTGTTCTCAGTTAAATCTGGATTTTCAGTTTCTATTGTGGCTGTAGTTGCATGAGTTGACATAAGTGACTCAGTTGTTAGATTCACTTCAGTTGTCGTAGCTCGTTCAGTTGATTCAATTTGGTTAATTAACTCAGGTATTTCTTGAATAACAAAAATCTTTCTTAAAGTTGACAAGCCAAACTTTTTTATCAACACTTTCACGTCAACTTTTGTGCTAGAATGAAGAATTAAAGAAACATCCACCGGAAATGTAAAAATTTTATACATAAAAAGCTCAAAATTTTCTCTCTGCAAGAATGAAATTGGCATAAATACTGCAATATTTTTGGATTGTTCCAGCTCATAATAAAGCTTAAGAATGACTGATTTTGAGTTAAATTTTGTAAAAATTTTATAATCCTTTTTGAACTTTTCATTGAGATAGCTTTTGATGTCACTCACATCTGTCGCATTTACATCGATTGATTTATCAGCTTTAAGTTGCGCGATCAAATCCAACCAAATATTTAATTCCTTGACTTTTTCTTTTGTGTCAATCTGTTGAATGTAGTCTTGCATATCAGGTAGAACATAATTGTAGTAAAACAGGAACAAGTCTTTGAATGTTGTTTTTACATTTTCAATATAAACTTGATTGTGTCTATTAGTCAAAAGAATGCTAGGCACTCTAGCTATTAGTTCTGCTATAATAAGTTTCTTTTTATAATAGAATGCTTGTTTTATATCTTCATCATTATTTTTATGTATTTTACAGTTATTCCGTATATCCACCGCTACTTTATACCAGAGGTCGAAGTCGATGAAGCAAACTCACTTCACTTCACTAAAATTTCAATCGGTTTCAAGTCAGCTCGAGTGAACTCATTTTTTTCATGTTCACTCGAGTCGACTTTTAACCGAGTTGATTTTTTCGTGTTCACTTTAGTCGACTTTTAACCGAGTTGATATTTTCGTGTTCACTTTAGTCGACTTGAAACCGACTTGAGTTCACTAAGGAAAAAAAAAGTAATATACCAAACTGATTTCTGCTAGTGCTTGTGAAGTATATGTGATTACATACAAAATTGCAGAATTTGTCCTTTTTTACTTTTCATAACCATATAGCAAACTAAACGAATTAATTTAAAATATTTTTCAAACTTCCAGTTTATTATAATTCAAGTTTTAAATTTTTTTCATTATTTATGTTTGTACCTTAAAGAAATTTAACTCTATAATTAAAAAAGAAGTGTTATATTTAATGGTGAAATTAAAAACAAGTGAGAAGAAAAATAGAATTTACGATTCATTCAGTGCACTTATCAATATATCAATGTTGTCAAACAAATAAATATGAGATTAAAATATATTCACCAAAATTGGAAATATGGTGTGAATTAAAATAATTTCATTCATAATTGTAGCAGTTCGTAATAAATAATTTCAAATCAGAAAAATAATCTATAGTGCAAAACATTTATAAAATATATGAAATCTAAAAAATATTTTAAATTAATTCGTTTAGTTTGCTTTATGGTTATGAAAAGTGAAAAAGGACAAATTCTGCAATTTTGTTGCAATTTTGTATGTAATCACATATACTTCACAAGCAATAGCAGAAATCAGTTTGGTATATTACATTTTTTTTCCTTAGTGAACTCAAGTCGGTTTCAAGTCGACTAAAGTGAACATGAAAAAATCAACTCGGTTAAAAGTCGACTCGAGTGAACACGAAAAAATCAAGTCGGTTTCAAGTCGACTAAAGTGAACACGAAAATATCAACTCGGTTAAAAGTCGACTAAAGTGAACACGAAAATATCAACTCGGTTAAAAGTCGACTAAAGTGAACACGAAAAAATCAACTCGGTTAAAAGTCGACTCGAGTGAACACGAAAAAAATGAGTTCACTCGAGCTGACTTGAAACCGATTGAAATTTTAGTGAAGTGAAGTGAAGTGAAACGACTTCACTTCACCAACTTCGACCTCTGCTTTATACTTATTATTGTCATTTTTGTAGAAAGGATTTGCATCATTCTCATAAATTTGGAGCATTGCATAGTGCATTAGTTCATGACCAACAGTTCCTAATGCTTTATTTGACTTAATTTGACTATTAATTAATAAGTTTTTTGCACCTATAACGATAATTTTGATTTCATAAAAAGTGACACCTAGAGACTTATATGTTGGTATTAAATCGATAATATCTGAATTGATAAAGTCAAAGATAATTTCTACATCAGTTGAATATGACACGACTGTCAATAAATCTGGAAAAGTTTGATTAATTTTGATATAAGCTTGTTCAATGCAGTCCTCAATATCCTTTTGAGTGTGGATATGATGATCATAAATGTATTTTGACTTATGCAGTAGCTTTTTTACAGAATCATTTTCAATAATTGATGTCGAAAATTTTCTATTAAAGTAGAAAATTTTGAATTTTCTGTCATCCTCCATGGGTATGAATTTTAAGGGCTGAAAGTAATCATCTAATTCTTGATAGGTTGCAAAACTTAGTCCATTAGATTTTATATAAGCAAAGGTTTCATCATTATCAATATCTGAAGCAGTTTTTAATGCACTCTTGTTGTCTAAGTTCCTTGCAAATACTAGATGCCGATCACTTGCTATAAATTGCTCAACTTTATCTAAATTTCCATCCTTAATGTCACGATGAAAAGCTTCAATAGCAATAATGTAATTCTCCAAATTTTGAACATATTGATTAGTTTTAATTTCATTGTTAAATCCATTTTTACGACTTTGTAAGAAGTTTTTAGGATATGGAAAATCATTGCGTATTAAAAATTCAAAAATCTGATATTCTGCTTCCTTCCAAGCTAGTGCTGTGATTTCATCGAATTTAAAATTAATTTCTACGTGATATTGAGTTTTCAATATTGCTTCTTTAGCTGCTTCTCTAATCTCATCGATATAGTTCTTAAATGATGAATTATACAAGCCAGCATGTGACTCATTAAAGTTAAAATTGTATGGTAAATCTAGTAATGCCTTGAAGCAATAAGAATTGCATGTTAAGTCATAATTTTCCTCAATATTATTAAGTTTCGAATAAATCAGAAATCGTTCATCTTTCAGCATCGCAATTCTAATACAAAAATCACAATCGTTTTTAATTGCATCATTTAAAGTATTTGAATGAAATACTTGAAATTCAAAATCATTAATTTTAGAGTCAAATGATTCGATCTCGTTTATGAAATTTTCAATATAGTCTTGCTTGTATTTTTTCGGTTTTCTCGAGTCTTTTACATAATATTGCTTCTTTTTATCGGATCGACTATAAATTATCAATATGACTGGATGTGGCACCTTCTCATGTATGACTTTTTTCAATCTAGTTTTAAGGTTCTCATTCAGGATGTTTAATTCTATTGTAATAATAAAATATGATGAGTTTTCAGTCAGATAACTTGTAAAGCTGTCCAAAGATAAGTCCGTGGTCTTTTCACAATAATTCACAGCTAATTCTTTGCTTTTTAACTCTTTAAAACTTGTTGTGCATCCTTTAATATCTTCATTTTTATTAGCTATCGATGGTTTCATAATAAATGATGAAGTTCTATCGATGATTGCAAATAACTGAAAATTGAAAATAAAAATGATATTAAAATGTTAACGATTGATGAGAAGGAAAAAGGGGGAAGTTAAATTCCAATTGTTCCAAAAAGACGACTATTTTTCAAATTAGAGGAATGAAGAGCTTAAACTAGACTCTCCAACTGTGCACTTTTAAACAGAACAGTCCCTCTTTTTTGAGCCAATTTTCTTAAAAATGCTTGGAAATTTGGAAATTCAAGAAGCAAAAGTGCCTTGAAAGCTCAGTTGGCAAGATACAAATCACAAAAGTTGGTTTTGAATTTCAACTTTTAAATTCGAATTTCACTACCATCCTAGTGATTTTTTTAGAAGTTCAAATGCTTCAGCTTCTTAGGTGCAGCAGTTTAAGACGTTAAACTAAGAATTGGGCGATGTGGGTTGTAGGAGCGGGCCAAGAATTATGGAAACCGAATGAGAAAGAAACGAGAGCTGTAAATTCACTATGGAGGGCTTTTACTAGAATGGGCCTATAGAAGGCGCGTAGCCAAAGGGGGCATTTGGGGGACAAATAAATGGAAATTTCTTTATTTTGCTAGGGTTTTTATGAAAAAATCACAACCTTCCTTAAATTTCCATACAAAAAAAAAATTTGTCCCTCCCTCTTCAAATTCCTGAATACGCCCCTGACCTGGAGACATTGTGACCTACTGTATATTGGAACGAAAGCCAACATGAATACTAGTTCTAAGATCTATAACAGTTTTTAATTAGCTGAGGGGCACACAACTGCTTAGTGAAGATTATGTGCTACATACTGAGCTAGCGTCCATAATATAGATTCAAGAATTATTAATATTAAGAATAAAATTGTAGAACTTAAAGGTTTATTAGCACAATTTAAGTTGAATAAATCGAATTGAATTAAAATCAGCATCCACCGATGAACAGCCTGATTATCATGCAACTTTGACATTGACTTTGTAAAATTCAACCCTTTTTATAGTCAATGAAATAAAATAACACTGGTTCAATTGATATAAAGCAGTTGTCAGCTTTAAATTGACAACATTCAATCTTAGAGCTGATTCCCTTTCGTAAAAAACCACTGCTATAAGCCCGATGAACAACATAGCTACAACTGCACTAAAATCTATTCATTTAGGCTCCATCACAAGTTAATTAAGATCACAAGCGTAAAACACAATTTGTGCTGCCGACTCCGTCCTGATTTAAATTAATCCTTACCATCAGTAAAATTTGAACGTCCAAAAATATTGAGAACATCTTTAGTACTTGACTTTCACTAACTTAATAGTAAAACTTGAAATCACTTGCTGATTTTATACTGATATAATTACCAAAAATGATGTAAATCTAATAAAATGTTTTCGTCTACATTTTTCATTCTTGATGACTCATTTTTGTCGTGTCATTGTGAAATCATGTTCTTTTAAGATTCTTTCTGTATTAGTTTTTATTCGGTATTTATCAAATTTTATTACTAAAGTGTATTAGATTTTTATTCGGAATAATTCAACTTTATTTTAAAAATTGAAATTCGGGGTTTTTTTAAAAAAACAACCCTCAAAAAAATTATGGATGCAACCCTGATAATCAACAACGGTCCCAGGCTCATTATTATTTATTATTATTTATTTGTCGACGTTACCGTCCGGAAGAATTAGTATTTATACATGTTTTACTTTTTACATTGATTAGTGATACATTTCATATCACTATGGGTGACGTAGAATCAAGGTTCTAATCTTCAAATCTAGGTTTTCGATTAAATTCAGGCTCTCGTTTCAATCTTCTGTGGGCGTGACGTGATACATTTCAGGTCCGTTCTGACAATATTCCATTTTAAGGTAATCTTGTAGCTCTCGTTCCTATTTCTCCCATTACACTTCAAGTTCCTGATCCGTTCCTTAATCCAACGTTGCCCTAAATGCTTAATTATGGCTTGATCTCGTACATTAAGCAGTCGAAGTATCTAAACTTCTGAAAAAGAACAAATTTGGAAAAGGCTGGATTCGAACCGACGACCTTCGAGTTACCAAACCAAATTTGAGCCAAGCGCCTTACCTATTCGACCAGCCAGGCACTTAACTGCTTTACTCATTACTTTCAACAGTTCAATAATACAGATTGGATTAAATTTGAATTTAGATTAAAAACTGAATTAGTTGTTACGATGTACGTCAATAACATCCAAATAAATTTATTTATAACTTTTAAATAGTTTTTTAAATTTGAAAATTATTCATTTTTCTCATTTTCCTTGTCTTCGTCAGCTTCAACAAAAACAATTGTTCGATTGTCCTTTTTTGGTGTTGGTGGAGTTTCCTCCTTTTTCTCAGCAATCTGATTTGGATTTGATTTCATGAAAAGTGTTACAAAAAGCTGGTAAAAGAGCTCGACAAGGGACAGAATGGAGCATCCCATAAAGAGTCCAAGAAGACCTCCGCAATCGGACTAGAAATAGAAAGATTTAAGGCACAAAATAATTGATTCAAGGTTTTGCCAACTTTAAGAAGATTGACAACTTTGAATTGCTTACAATAAAATGTTGCATTTTATATCCCAAAAAGTTCTCCTGAGCCTCAATTAGAAAGTCTTCAAATTCAATCACAAATCTTGAAATAGTTCCACTGAAAATAAAAATTAATTTTACAGTTTTCAACTTTATTTTTCAATTACAATTTTGAAAGAGTTGTTCATCGAAGGAAGTAAAAAACTGGCCACTATTAGACCAAAATAACTAAGCTATTGGACAGCCTAGTCATGATAAGAGATGTTCTTCGGATACTTTTATCAAAACTTTTTCATCAGACTTGTAGTTCCTTAATGTATGCTTGCAATGCACTTTTCAATTTGATTGAAGTATTTTTGGCTATTTAGCTTCACTAGCTTCATGTCAATTTCCTGTTGCATTCCAATCAACCTGCTCAAATCCTGATTATTCATTATATTTTTTACAGTACTTACTTAGGAAAATCTTCATAAAATTGTGCATCGTCTCCAAAAATTTTCAATGTCTTTTCCGTCTTAAAATCCATGTCCATACTTGACAGCACATCATACTTGATAGTCGAACATGATGGATAACAGTTGCATGGCATTGCATTCTCTCTGTAACTTTGATCATTTTCCAGCCAATTATCATTTGCATCTTCAGCACATTCAAGCTTTGTTATGTCACAAACTGGAGTTGACGAGTTCCTTGGCATGAAATATTTTACACATCCACATTTAGTCAGTGTGTAGTTTGTCAAGCATTCCATGTCACAATGAGTTTTTGTATAAGATTTGAAGAATTGGAGTGGCTTTTCATCCTCAAAGAAGCATCGACGTTGGTTTGCATCATATCGTTGTAAATCATCGGAACTACGAACTTGTGTCGCTTTCATGACCAAAGTTTTTGACTTTTCAACTCCAACAACGACTGATCTGTGCATATATGATGGAATCTCATTTGGCATGTGCCAATAAATCTTGAATCCTTGCTCTGGACCTAAACAGGCTTCATCGATATCATTTCCGCTTTGAGCTAACAAGAACACAATTTTACTTTTAGTTCCACTGAAGATTCTTTTTGGATATTGATCAGTTTCGTCATTTTTGTAGCCATCAAGTGGATTCCAAGTTGAACTTCTGTTATTCTTGTAGCTGTCAAAGTCTGAACTGAGATCTTTGTCTTGTCTGAACAGCAATGGATAGTCCTGTAGATTATAAGTAGCACAAAATCCTTCACTTGTCATTACTCGATCAACTGCATCCTCAAAATTTTCAGTCAAAAATCCTTTTTCTGTTTTAATTCCAACAAATGTCTGGTTTAAAGGAAATTGGACTTCTGACATGGTTGAGATAAAATCAGTTCCATTTAGTGCCACATTTGTTAAATACTTTGGATTGAAAAGCTTGATTAGGTTAATGTGACTGGCTGTACAAAGTGGCAATGCCAATTCGAAATATTTTCTTGAATCATCTCCCATTTCGCCTTCTGTAAATGCAGTCGTCAATGCTTTGTTGTAGTCCAAGAAATTTCCTTTGATCTGTTTACAATTAATTTAATGATCACTTCCTTTAAATTCATAGACTCAATTACATACCTTAGATTGCGGACATATAGTTACAGCTGGAAATGGAACCGTCCTTGAAGAATTGAACCTTACTTTTAATCCAATATCAGGTGTTATGTACCATTTATCATAAACTTGAGTTGCATAATAAACACAACCGAGAATCGACAAACAAAATGCAATAATCCAGAATGTTCTGGTTGTTTTCGGACTGTGCAAGTCACCGATATATTTCACTCCATGGATTGTCGATGTGTTCACTAATAATCCAAAAACTGATGTTTTCACTTTGACAGGATCTGGTCCTTTCCGTTTAATTGACTTGATAGTATTCCTTAAACTCATGATGGTGGCACTAATAATGTTAAAATTTATTGCAAATGCTTTAGTTTTATAGTAAAAATACACCCAATTAATATGCACGCAAGTGCTTTTTCGCTAATACGATGTGTGGACAGGATGTTGTGGTTAAGTTGGAATTTAAAGGTTAAGATGTAAGTAGACTATGAAAAAGTAGGGCTAAGATGTGATCAGGCTATGAAAAAGTGGGGCTAAGATGTAACCAGACTATGAAGAAGCAAGGCTAAGATGTGATCAAGCTATGAAGAAGTAGGGCTAAGATGTGATCATGCTATGAAAAAGGAGGGCTAAGATGAAACCAGACTATGAAGAAGTAGGGCTAAGATGAAACCAGACTATGAAGAAGTAGGGCTAAGATGTGATCAGGCTATGAAAAAGGAGGGCTAAGATGAAACCAGACTATGAAGAAGTAGGGCTAAGATGTAACCAGGCTATGAAAAAGTAGGGCTAAGATGTAACCAGACTATGAAGAAGTAGGGCTAAGATGTGATCAAGCTATGAAAAAGTGGGGCTAAGATGTAACCAGACTATGAAAAAGTAGGGCTAAGATGTAACCTGACTATGAAGAAGTAGGGCTAAGATGTAACCAGACTATGAAGAAGTAGGGCTAAGATGTAACCAGACTATGAAGAAGTAGGACTAAGATGTAACCAGACTATGAAAAAGTACGGCTAAGATGTAACCAGACTATGAAGAAGTAGGACTAAGATGTAACCAGACTATGAAAAAGTACGGCTAAGATGTAACCAGACTATGAAAAAGTACGGCTAAGATGTAACCAGACTATGAAGAAGTAGGGCTAAGATGTAACCAGACTATGAAAAAGTAGGGCTAAGATGTAACCAGACTATGAAGAAGTAGGGCTAAGATGTAACCAGACTATAAAGAAGTAGGGCTAAGATGTAACCAGACTATGAAGAAGTAGGGCTAAGATGTAACCAGACTATGAAGAAGTAGGGCTAAGATGTAACCAGACTATGAAGAAGTAGGGCTAAGATGTAACCAGACTATGAAGAAGTAGGGCTAAGATGTAACCAGATTATGAAGAAGTAGGGCTAAGATGTAACCAGACTATGAAAAAAGTAGGGCTAAGATGTAACCAGACTATGAAGAAGTAGAGCTAAGATGTAACCAGACTATAAAGAAGTAGGGCTAAGATGTAACCAGACTATGAAGAAGTAGGACTAAGATGTAACCAGACTATGAAAAAGTACGGCTAAGATGTAACCAGACTATGAAAAAGTACGGCTAAGATGTAACCAGACTATGAAGAAGTAGGGCTAAGATGTAACCAGACTATGAAAAAGTAGGGCTAAGATGTAACCAGACTATGAAGAAGTAGGGCTAAGATGTAACCAGACTATAAAGAAGTAGGGCTAAGATGTAACCAGACTATGAAGAAGTAGGGCTAAGATGTAACCAGACTATGAAGAAGTAGGGCTAAGATGTAACCAGACTATGAAGAAGTAGGGCTAAGATGTAACCAGACTATGAAGAAGTAGGGCTAAGATGTAACCAGACTATGAAGAAGTAGGGCTAAGATGTAACCAGACTATGAAAAAAGTAGGGCTAAGATGTAACCAGACTATGAAGAAGTAGAGCTAAGATGTAACCAGACTATAAAGAAGTAGGGCTAAGATGTAACCAGACTATGAAGAAGTAGGGCTAAGATGTAACCAGACTATGAAGAAGTAGGGCTAAGATGTGATCAAGCAATGAAGAAGTAGGGCTAAGATGTGATCAAGCTATGAAGAAGTAGGGCTAAGATGAAACAAGACTTTGAAGAAGGAAGACTAAGATGAAATCAAAATTATAAGAATGAATTATAATCAACCAATACATATCCTTAACATTTTCACACCAACCAGTAAGTAAACAAAGCCATCGCTTTAATATTTATTTCACTCTCTATATCCAGTTCCAACACATTCCGTGCAACTAATGAAAAGCAACCCCAACAAAAGTACAAATTCCTCGAAGGCGAGAAAATTTACGACATCAATTTGAATTTTAAAGTGTTACTAGCTCGTTCATTGACCGTAAAAATGTCGACATTAATTAGTAATTATTTTGAATGAAACCGATCCTTTAATTTACTCTGTCCATCAAACTCTCCGTAGCCCCTTCTCTAATTAAACACGACACCACCGTGGGACATAGAAAATAATATGCAAATTTGAAAGAAAAGAAGCTTCGAGTTTTTAATCAATTATGAGAGTTAAGGTGGTCGGTTATGTGAAATTTGTGAAAATTTATGGAAATTTTTGGGACTATTTTAGGTGTTGATAAATTAAGTTATGTGCAGTTGGTGACTAATGGATATTAAGGGGGTTGATGAAGTTGTGAGGGATGCAGACGTGTTAATGGGCAATATTAAGTAAGAACTTTACAATTTTAACTTATTTTCTCTTCCTGAACTTCCTTTCAACTCAAAAATTTATAAAATACTATCGATTTTCATCGACTTTTCATCAATTTTCAATCTGGTTTTTCCGAAAAACCTTCAATTTTTATTTAAATCTACGTAATTTATTTGTATTTTTAATAGAAAAAAAATATCGCATTTCAAGTGGAACAAATAAATCAAAGAAAATTCAAATGTTATTTTTATTTTTAAATGTAAGCTGAATTTATCAAGCGTGAGTTTGTTTTATCTTCTGGCTTGTTTTCTTTTTGCTCTTCACTTTCCCGCTTTTTTGAGAAAATTCCTGTAATTACATTGTAAAATATCTCGATGATTGAAATGAGTGAGCATCCAAGGAACAATGCAAGCAGGCCTCCGAAGTCGCTCTAAAATATACAATTATGATGAGTTGTATTGTACTAAGGACAGTCCAGCTTATTGACAATAATATCATCAATTCTACTCACAATAAGATGCTGTAGCTTATATCCTGAATAGTTTTCCCTAGATTCAATTAGAAAGTCCTCAAATTCAATAACAAATCTTGAAATAGTTCCACTGAAAATAAAAATTAATTTTACATTTTTCAACTTTATTTTTTAATTACAATTTTGAAAGAGTTGTTCATCGAAGGAAGTAAAAAAGTTGCCAATATTAGACCAAAATAACTAAGCTATTGGACAGCCTAGTCATGATAAGAGATGTTCTTCGGATACTTTTATCAAAACTTTTTCATCAGACTTGTAGTTCCTTAATGTATGCTTGCAATGCACTTTTCAATTTGATTGACGTATTTTTGGCTATTTAGCTTCACTAGCTTAATGTCAATTTTCTGTTGCATTCCAATCAACCTGCTCAAATCCTGAAAATTCATTATATTTTTTACAGTACTTACTTAGGAAAATCTTCATAAAATTGTGCATCGTCTCCAAAAATTTTCAATGTCTTTTCGGTCTTAAAATCCATGTCCATACTTGACAGCACATCATACTTGATAGTCGAACATGATGGATAGCAGTTGCATGGCATTGCATTCTCTCTGTAACTTTGATCATTTTCCAGCCAATTGTCATTTGCATCTTCAGCACATTCAAGCTTTGTTATGTCACAAACTGGAGTTGACGAGTTCCTTGGCATGAAATATTTTACACATCCACATTTAGTCAGCGTGTAGTTTGTCAAGCATTCCATGTCACAATGAGTTTTTGTATAAGATTTGAAAAATTGGAGCGGCTTTTCATCCTCAAAGAAGCATCGACGTTGGTTTGCATCATATCGCTGTAAATCATCGGAACTACGAACTTGTGTTGCTTTCATCACCAAAGTTTTTGACTTTTCAACTCCAACAACGACTGATCTGTGCATATATGATGGAATCTCATTTGGCATGTGCCAATAAATTTTGAATCCTTGCTCTGGACCTAAACAGGCTTCATCGATATCATTTCCGCTTTGAGCTAACAAGAACACAATTTTACTTTTAGTTCCACTAAAGATTCTTTTTGGATATTGATCAGTTTCGTCATTTTTGTAGCCATCAAGTGGATTCCAAGTTGAACTTCTGTTATTCTTGTAGCTGTCAAAGTCTGAACTGAGATCTTTGTCTTGCCTGAACAGCAATGGATAGTCCTGTAGATTATAAGTAGCACAAAATCCTTCACTTGTCATAACTCGATCAACTGCATCCTCAAAATTGTCGGTTAAAAATCCTTTTTCAGTCTTCATCCCTACAAAAGTCTGGTTCAAGGGAAATTGGACTTCTGACATTGTAGCCACAAAGTCAACTCCATCAAGTTCAGCTGAGTCTGAGAAATTTTTGTTCAATTCATTGATTAAGTTGATGTGGCTTGCAGTGCATAATGGCAGAGCTAGTTCGAAATATTTTTTTTGTTCTTTTTCTACGTTTTCCTGGCTAAAAGCTGCGAATAGGACTTTGCTGTAGTTTACAAATCCACTTCTAATCTGAAGGGAGAAAAAGATGAAAGATTTGAATTATATGAGTCAAATTAGAAACAATAGCACTAGCTATTGTAGCTTGACAATGAAATATGAAATGCAAGGAAATAAAATCAAGGTTTTGATTCGATTCCCGCCAAAATTTAATATCTAAGTCACTAAGATAAGGTGCAGTTGGTATGACAAAGAGTCACAACGGTCACAACACCCCAAGAACTCACCTTAGACTGTGGACAGATTGTTATAGCCGGAAACGGAACATTTCTCGCTGCAATATGCTGAATTTTAAGTCCAATGTCGGGTGATTGACGGAATTCATTGTAAATTTGGTATGAAAAGTATGCACATCCGATTACAGATAAAAATAGCACTAAAGTCCACAGAATTCTTCCAATTTTGGACACTTTTGGGTCTGCAACATACTTAAGTCCATGAATTGATGACTTACTCGTCACTGATTCACAAAGGCAATTGTTTGCCATTTTAATATCTAAACAATTAGGTTTAAATTTGCAAACTGTTCAAGCTATGCTTAGAGATAAAATAAAGTTTAAATCTGAAAATCTGAATGAATTTTCTCAAAAAACTCTTGACTTAATTCCAGTAAAACTCGTCCACATGATCTGAACAATTTGAAAATAATCACTTGACTGAGAATACAATACTTGTGGAATAAGATTAGAGAGGCTAAAGGGTGACTATCAATGAATCGTTAAGCATGAAAGATAGGATTTAGTATTGCAACTGCTATAATATATAAATATGGCCATGATTAGGCTATTCGTCGGTTTTTGTCATTTTCAGCTCTAAAAAAAGAGAAGAACCAAATTTTCAAGCAGTTTTCAAGAAAAAATAGATTCAAAAAAGCGAGACTGCCCGCTCAAAATGGCGCAGTTGGACAGCCTAATCATGATGCATGTTTATACATTTTTATATCTGACAATGTCAAGATAAATTTTTTTTTGGTGAGAAAAAGACATGATATTCTTATCGTTTAGATGATTTGGACCAAACACAACAATAAACGTGATAATTGTTAACAAAACTAAGTTGTTGGAATTAAAAATATCGAGATCAAATAAAAAATTATTCCATAAATATTAAATTCAAACAACTAGACACCCTAATACCACAACTCACTGGCGCTTACGTCCGAACATCTGAATTTAATTGAAAAAAAAAAACTTCAATGACATTGAATTTCGGGTCATTCCTCAGACTTTGATAAGCGAAATAATAATAAAAAAAAACTTGGAGTGCACTATGGGGCAAAATGAAAAAAAAAGGGACTTTCACTTTGAAAAATGGACTTTTCCGATTTACACTTTTTGGGTGATTTTTTCTTGTAGAGGACATAAAAGTAGATAGAAATGCCAAATTTCAGATCATTTGGTGCTGATTTCGCGATTCTAGAGCTGTTTGAAGTTGAAAACTAGTGAAAATTCTGGTTTTTTCATACCATGTTTGAACCGAGAAATATCTTAACTGGTTTAAGATATTGCAAAACGGTTTTCAGTTCCTATTAGTAGTATATAAGAGCTTTATTTTGACATATAACAAAGTTTAGGTTCTGAATGTTTTCGTGCCATTATGGTAGAACATATGTGAAAATTTCAGGAAAATTATCTTCAAACAAGCCGCAACTATCATAAATGAAGAGTTTCCAGGCAAGTAAAAACGCAGTTTTGTAGCCCCATATATCTAGTTTTCAAAACTGTATAAACTTTGAAAAAGTAAGCTAACGTAATTGAGTTATGTTGATTTTAGTAGGTCGTTGAGTATTTGGCCAAAAACTAATAATTCTTTTAAAAATACGAAAACATAGTTTTAAAAATAGTTTTTTGGTGTTTTCTTATGAAAAATAACAATTTAAATGATTTTGTGAAGAAAATTTTTCAAAAACTTCAAAATCTTTCGAGATATAGGGGGTATGTGCTCTCCATCGATTTGGCCATTTGTCACCCTACTTAAACCACTATAACTTTTTTTTGAAAAAATATTTTTTAATTCTGTTTTCGGATTATTGTAGCCTAATGTAATACCTATCCAACGATATATAATACTTGCTAGTTAACTTAGTCCTGGTTATTTATAGGGCTGTTGATTGTGACATACGCAGTTTTTGAAATATTCCCAAAAATTGCATTTTCAAAAATACCACTTTTAAGCAATCTCGAGTATTTTTTTAGAACTTTTTTATGTTTATTTATGACATTTATGAGATTATAAAGCCAAAAAATTAAATTTAGAAACTTTTTACTTCCCTAGTTAACAACTTTGTAAAGTACCCTTGGTAGTCACTATCAGGTGTGAAAATCTCAGTTTTGAAACTATTTTATATATATACTCGTGAAATTCTCTCTACACATCACTCGAGTGTGAATTTTTTTCTTAAATCATTTATTAACTTTTTATTTCATCGAGCGGATTTTTGTTTTGTTCTCTCTTACCCAGGCTCGGAAACTAGGCATACACCGCCAACTTATATACAAATACCCCCAAATACCGACTCTTTATATGAAATTCTACTAAATACCGCCTAGTTTCCGAGCCTGGTTTTTAGCGCATTTTTGAAAAGGTAGCTTAATAAGACGCTTTGTTCGTTTGCTCGGCTGCCAGCAAAAACTTTTGATCTAGACATCGTGGAGAGTTCTGGTTTTTTGCGTTTGCTGTGGTCAATCGAGTTATTCCGGCGACGAATAGTTAAAAATCTCAAAATCATCGCGAAATACTATATTGGATGATTTTTTTTATTTCAATACAATGTAGCCAACTTCAAGTGGGATAGTAAATAAAATAAAAATAAAACTTGTAAATAAAACAAGAGCTGATTGACATTAGAAAAAATTACCAAACCCCCCAGCATGCCCCCTCCTTGCCAACAAAACTCCAAACCGCATTCCCATACTAAAATGTTCTCATAAATCGCAAGCTCATTGTACTAATAAAATGATGCAAAGCGGAAAGAAAATAAGAAGAAATTCCGAAGAAAAATAATAAGAATGCCGCAAATATTTTTATGGTTAATGTCTGGCCTTGCAGTTATCTACGATGTGAAGCATATGGGAAGTCATTGTCGTGTAGAACAAAACGTATAATTTGTGAAGTTTTTAAATGATTTTTGCAATTTGCGAATGAGTTTTTTGAGACGCCCTTGGCAAATACTTTTCTGTGCTAGGACCTTATAAGGGCTTATAAGGGTCTAGATTTTGTAAAAATCAGTATAAAAAACTGTTTGAAAAATTACTGGTTCCTTTTAATCAGTTTTTTAATGTGCCACGGCGCATTGGTGAAAAAAATTTATTTGACATGATGCGAGCCATGAGCATTGCATGTACTATTTTGGTCATGGTTTATCCAAAGTTGTGCCGAGGCTCAAAAAGTTTGGACAAGACTACTTTAAATTTATCAAATATAAATTAAAATGCCACCCTTTGGCTATGACTCATGAGCGACATTGCGGTGTGTTCCAAAAATAAAGATAAAGATTTTTATTCTGAGCCAATGTCTTTTTGACTAGCTTGAATTGACATGACTTTATTAATTGTTATGAGCTCTGAATTTCTTACATTTAAATTTATATTCTCTTTTATCCTTCTAGCTACAGACTAAGCAAACCCGAATGACAAAAGTGGGTTAATCGATCAGAAATCCGGTACCAAGCCGGTGTGACTCTGGAATGGTTTTGAATTTAAATCAAAGCGAGAACCATGCCAGAGTCATGCCGGCTTTGAACCAGATTTCTATTCGATTAACCGACTTGTGCTATTCAGAAAACACTAAATCAATTATTCAACTTTCTATTGTTATGTCACTTGAATGTTCATCAATCAATGGATTTATTGGATCCGTGTGTAAAAAATTAATACAAGCACCTTGCACATCGGCCATCCCAGCTTCAGGTTTGTGAACAATTAATACTCGAAAAATTCGACCAGTTCCTGGGTTGCAGTTCCAAGGTGATGGTGATGCAAGGTTGAAAAGAACGTCTTTACAGCTTATACAATCGTTGGATGGAGCGCCACCCTTGGTTTGATATATTAAGCAGCAAATGATTAGCGTTTTGAAAATACTCATTTTTAAAGAGGTTGTGGAGCTACTTTAAACTGAGTATAAAGTTTGTCAGCTATTTATACGAGAACTTTGGCGGCATTTACGATCCATAAAATTTGAAAAAGTCGTGATGAGCTTTAATTTTTTGAAAAATTGAGTCGCGATGTTTCAGAGTTTGGAAAAATGTGCTGATATTTTATAATTGGTATTCACTGGCTTCCAAAGGCCTTCAAATAAGAAGCTTCTCCAAAGAGCAAGTCAACAAGACATCAATAAGGAGATACAGATGAGGAAGTACGGCTGGATTGGACATACACTTCGTAAGAAAAACTTCAAAAAGGATTTCATTGCTGCGACAGAAATGCAAGTTTTTTATGCCGCCCTTGGTTGGAATCAGCAAGAGAAAAGACGCCCAGGAGCACCAAAAGCTTCTTGGCATAGAACAGTGATGAAAGAATATCAGCTTAATGTGCAGATCGAGAATATGTACAAACTAGGTGACAAGGCCAGCAACAGAGTCACATGAAAAACCTTTTGTTGTAACCTAAGCTCCACATAGGAACATTACAGTAAGTACGAAGAATCCTTGATTTAAATTATATTAGAGATTTTTTGTGTTTGGTGAAGCTTGAAGATGTTACAAAAGTTTATTTGAGTCCATTGAAGTTTAGGAAGGTTTATGTGATCTGATTAGGGGAAGATGGGGTCTGAATGGGGTTCGATGGGGTCTAAATTGTGTCTGAATCAGTTTAATAAAGTACCATTATTTCCATTGGGTTCAATTAGGTTCAATAGATTCAATTTAATGCAATTTGATCAGAAACAGGTCTGATTAGATCAAACCGGGCCCGGTTGGATCCAATATGCTCCAATAAAGTCAATATCACTCTTTTCATCTATTTTCTAACTTCAATGTTGAGAAAAATTCGATCTTATTTCCATTTTAGCAATTTGAATATTTTTGTACCTTTTTTTCTTGTCTTTCTTATCCCAATAACATTCAATACATTCTCATCTTCCTTAATTTGAATACATTATCCATCAAAAAATCGCATTATCTCACCCTTATGAATACTTACGTTCTCATCCTAATGTCTAACAAGATGTTTAGATGAATGGCCCATTAATGATTACTTTCAAGTCAAGAAAGAAAGAAAAAAACTCGTTATCGATTTTTATTGGAAATTTATTCAAATTTTTAATGCCATTTTCATGCTCTGCCTTTTATTTTCATTCACAATAACATCAAATTGTTGATATTTTGTTTATTTTTTATATTTTTGAGTACAATGTTTAGTGGACGGGGGTTGGAAAAATTTGAATGAATATTGATCCACACAAGCACAAGAGTACGATGAAGGCAAACAATGCGAGTCATTTTGGTGTGACATTAAACAAATTTATGGCATTTAATGATATGGCATTGTTATTATGTGAACGGTGAGTTGAAGGAAGTTGAAAAGGCATTTTGGGGCGAATTTTTTGAAGACTTTGGTTTTTTTTTCAGAAAATTCAAACTTATAAATTAATTTTTTTGAAGTTTTTTTTTTGAATTTTTTAAAGGTTTTTTATTTTTTTTATATTTTTTAAATTTCTTGAAATTTTGTATTTTTTTTTTCATTTGTTGACTTTTTTGAATTTTGAAAACTTTTTGAATTTTTAAATTTTTGATTTAATTGGGCTTTTTAAAATTTATTTGAATTTATAAATTTTGACATTTTTTGAACTTTTTAAATTTTTTTTGAATTTTTTAAATTTTTTTTTGATTTTTTGAAAGTTTTTTGAATTTTTTTTTGATTTTTTGAATTTTTCAGATTTTATTTACTTTAATTGCACTTCATAAAAATGAAAAAAGCCCAAACTGATCGTTCACATTCATCAATATTCAATTATTCAGCACTTATAATAATAACACAGTTTCATAGACTAGGACACAACAACAGCAGATCATTATTACACGGTGCGATGTTCAATGTTATGTAAATATGTTCATTTAAAGGACATGAAGCTCGGTGCTTGTTATGTACACAAAATTTAACATGAATGAAACAATTACATGAATTATGTTGAATTATTTCTGATGAGGTTTTTTTTGTGGACATAAATAAATTCGATTAATATTTTATGGACATTTTGACTTAATACTCTAGGTTGGCAAATGTAAAGTTTGGAATTTCTCTAGAAAGTTAAGTTATCAAAAGAGGGAATTTTTTTTAATTTTTTTCATACAATTTCAATTTTTTTTTTAATTTTTCAATGCAAATGTCAATCTTCAAAAAATAGTCTGGACAATTTCGCACCAATTAGCTAACCTAGTGTCAAATTAAATCCTAGGACCTGTAAAAAAACTAACACTTCGTAGCCAGAAACGTTAAACAAATCTCTTTAAAACCACATTAATTAAAGTTGAATTAAAAACTTTTAAAAAATCTAAAATTACCTTATTCAAAATATAAGCAATTCTAAAATTCACCAACTCAACCAGCATTAATTATTAAATAATTACCATATTTTACGATCAACTTTAAAAAAACTTTTTAACGTTCTTTTAATGAATACAAGTGTCATCTTGTCTTTTACCTTAAATAATTAAAAACATTTTTCTTTTTCTTTCTTGTTTTCCACCTTCAGCCGCTAATTTTCCGTGCGGTTTTCATTCCACGAGTGAGCAAATTCCCATGGGAAAAATTTTACTTTCGTCACCCTTTACATCTTAAGGCTTTAAATTAAGTGTCAGCTAATTAGATTTTTTACACTCTCAGAAATGGATTGGAGGTGGTTTAGAGGTTGGGTTGATGAAGTTTTGAGAGTTTTTGGAAAGTTTTTACCTTTTTTTGTTATTCTGGCTGCTGAATGCTTAAGGAAGACTTAATACAGTCATTTTCTGGGCTATTATGGAGGTCTCATCATTATCTTGTCAAACTATATCAACATCTTGAACCACAGCACCCCATACATCCAATCAACCACTCAATATCAACTTCTAAGCTCGCATCAACCTCTTATGTCACTCAATTCACCTCTACATCTCATCAATTCTCCTCACATCACGTCATACAATATTCAAATCTGATTAACAAGACTTTAATAAATCATCCACATATTAACGAGTCAAAATCCACCTTCTCACTTGCACTTAATTAACATTCCCTCATCATTAAGCAAATTCATTGATTTATTCTCTCTTGAACCCCTTTTTTTGAGCGTTAGAAATACTTTTACTGCTTCGGGAGCTAGAAAAAGGAGTAAAAATTTTCACATATGCCTTTAATTACATTAATCTGTTTTCATAATAATGTGAAATGAGTAAGATTGGAGCTGATGGTGAGTTTATTGGATTGAGCGCATTTGTTGATTGAAAAATTCTTATATTTTTGCTCATTTTAGCTCCTTTAATTTGCAAGTTTTGAAATATTTTGAGAACATAATAATGAACTTGTGATTATTGACTTATTTTCAGGGATCTAATAAGATTATATATTATAGAGAAGAATTTAATTTGAATTAATGAAATTGACTCTGAATTCTTTTTACTCTTAAATGTTATTGGCAATTATGGATCGGTTTCTTGGTCTGCCTGAAGTACTGTAATTCAAAAATTAATTTTGATGTACCACAAGATAAGAATTCGTGGATTAGTATGTTGAATAGAACGCTATAGCCTACATTATGATAGAACTGGCTCTAGACGCGACAATAGGCCTACGTCACCCAGCCAAGGAAGTAAGTACTACAAAATGACATAAAAACAACAATTAATCTCAGACTAGGGTAGATGCCCCGGGTAACCTTTAGAATTGAGCTCTGAACGATACAATTGAGTCACCAGGGCACAACTACATCTCCGAAATAACAAACAACTTCAAAGAATGAGATCTAACATAAAGTAAGCCTCGGATTGCTCTGCTTTTACTTACTTTACTTTAAAACCCATTTTCCTATGTGGAGCAATGGTGCGAAACTGATAAATTACATTTTTGACAGTTTTTGATCATTTTTGATCATTTAAATAAGGTCTTCAAATCGCGATTTTGTAGATGGAAAGAGATCACGTGGAAGGCCAATGATGAAAAGAGGCTGTTGATAGAGACAGTTTTGCATTTGGAATCGGCACGACCAGCGAAGTAAGTAAGTAAGTTTGATCATTTCATCAGGACCACACCCTTGATGTGCTTAGGTTACAATAAAAGGCTTTCCATATGACTCTGTTGCTGGCCTTGTCACCTAGTTGGTACAAATTCTCTCTTAAGCTGTCATTCCTTCAATCACTGTTCGAGGCCAAGTAGCTCAATTGCTCTGCTTTGGCCTTTATCTACTAGATTCACTTGACATTTATGTTGCTCTGCATGTTACTTCTTTATTTGAGTTAAATTGAAGAACAAGATGCTGAAAAGTGGACAATCTGATCAATATGCCAACAATTATGCTAAATAAACTCATCTTAAATATGATCCAACTTGAATTATAAGTTTATTTTAAATAATTAAGAAGATTTTTCATTCACAAAACAACAGAAAAAAAGCGAGTTCATTTTTATGGATTAAAAAAAGGGGTGAAAAAAAATTATTTTGCATTAGAATGAGTTAGGCATGTTCATGTATTCATATGAGTAAAAATGTACGAAGAAGATTCGAATGTAATAAAAATAATGAAAATGTTTTTTTGGAATTAAAACGAGGGTGCATAATTTATTTGATATGAATAGTTAGTTGTAGACTTGATTAGGATGGATTGAGTGTGTGGGTAAATAGGATTGAAATTGGAATTGATATGTTCAAATAATATGAAATTTAAATCTGATTTTATTAAACTTTTTAAAAAACTTATAATTTTTGAAATGCTAAATCTTAGCTTAAGTTCTGCATTAAAAATTCATTTCATGAACTCAATTGGATGCGATTTAATTTATTCAAAATGTAATTAAGATAATGAGAAAATGTGATGTCATTAAAAATTGTAATAAGATTTTAAGTTTAAAGTTTTTTGTTTCGCGTTCTTGAATTTCATTCTTAAGTTTTTCTCAAACATTTTTCATAATGAGAGGTAAAAGAGGGCATCTGAACAAAAATTTCAAAAATTTCAAAATAAAAAAAAATTAACAAAATTACTTTAAAGCATCTTCATGCCCGCCTTCACCCCATCCATTGACCTTTGTTTACATCCCAAAAAAAAAACAATATTAAAAAAAAACACAAAACTTGTCTCATAAAATATTAATTTAATTTATAAGAACAGCACAAAAAAATTAAAAACAAAAAAAAAGTAAAATGTCAACATTGTCAAGAAGTAAAAATTATGACTTTAGCATCAACATCGTCTCGGGCAGGCAGCAAGCATTGAAGGAGAGAAGAAAAAAATTGTGCAAATAAAAATACAAATTGCTGATTAATTTTTTATCGCTCTTTCGAGAGAGGGACAGAGTAGCAGTGCCATTTATTTTCGAGAATATCGCATGACTGAAAAAAAAATATAATTTTTTATGCCACAATTTAATTTTCTTTTTTTTTGTACTTTTCTGGAGAGTCGTGGAGGATTCTTGATGTTGATGTGTACTTTTTTAAAATAATAATATTGTTTAAGGGGATGGTCAGGCCTCCTTCGCAGTTTTATTTACTTCACGGTGATTCCCTTGTGGCATATTTTTTATTTTCTTACGTCATCTCTTGATATGATCATTGCTGTACTGAATATTGAGGGCAAATGTGAGAAATTCATTTAATATTGTGAAGAAAATGTGAGGAAAATTTGAGAATTATGAAAAATTGAGTTTGTGCGCTATATTCAGGAAAAACAGTAAAGTTTCTCCATTAAAATGGTGCACTTTTCTAAAAAAAATTACTAGTTTGCCATATTTTGAGGAAACAGTAAAGTTTCTTACTAAAACTACTGCACTATGGCACCAATAAAGTCTCAATTCAAAAATGCAACACGACATTAAAATGCTTCATAAATGGTTTTAAAAATCTAACCTAACCTCAAAACAAAAAAAAACATCTCCAAACCCTCAACAAATCCCAACCACCAAGTCCTCAATTTCATTACCTTAAAAGCCTTCATTCCTTTTTTTTAAATCCACAATCTCATTCAATATTATTTTGCATCAATCAATTTTTTTTCAGTTCCTTTTCATATTCAAATCCCACAGTTGACACACAAAAAGAATCTCGGAAATGTAAACAGAAATGCAGAAAATATTCTTTGTAGTTTGTCGCATTTTCATTTTTCCAATTTCCATAAGAATGAGCAATTCTGTAGGATTTTGCATTGGATTTTATCCTTTTGAAATGCAAATCTATTGAGAATCAATGGAATGCAAACGAGAAAATTCACTTATGGATATTGAGTATGGAGGGAGTATTTGGGTTTGGATAGGAGGTGTGTGCAGTGTATTTTGAGTTGAAGGTTCTTTGTAGACAAAAATGGAAGCACGATATGTGTTTTTGAGAAACGTGCTGTGAACGTTTCTGTGAATATAACGCACAAAAAGACTACTTTACTCTATTTTAATATAGAAACAATTTTAATCCATTAAAATGTGCTAAGAAAATCAAAATATTAAAAAAAAAGGTGCAGCATATTCAGTAGAAAAGTTTACTGTCTTCCCATTATGGCGCACAGACAACTTTTTGTTCAAGATTCAGTATGAATTCAAATTTCCACCAATAAATCATAAGAATTGAATGATATACTTACCCATAATGTCAATCTTAAGAAACAGGGTTTCCATCTAGATCAAAATCCGCAATTATCGAATTATTCAACTCATTTACTATCAAATTTACTGCCTCATCTAACCCAAATGACTCCTTCGCTAAATATTCGACACACAAAACAATAAAATTTATGAAATAATCGAGAATTGTGCCAATATAGACAAAAATAATTTTACATTTCCCATCTAGATTATCAATTTTACTCTCATTCGAGTTAAAAAGCCACATAAACAAAACAAGTGAGCCGACGAGAAAATTGCAGGAAAATTGAATTATTTATTTGGTGGAAGGAAATGAATGTCAATTAAGGAATTGAGATGGAAATTTATATAAAATTTATGGAAAATGAATGAATGAGAATTTGGTTCTGGGATGGGAAGTTGAAGGTTAAGCAGGTGGAATGATTTTTGGCGGGAAAAATTATTTTATTGTTGTTGATGTTGTTTTGGAGGATTTTCAAGTGATTGCGGTATACTTTTCAACTTAAGTGTTACTAAGTTTTAAATTGAATCAATTTTGAGGTTAAGTTTAAGTCTTAGGGGCTTCTTAACCTCAAAAGTATCACAAAATTAAAATTATGCCTAGAAGTAGCACAAAACCATCCCAAAAGCCCCTCCTAACCTCAAAAAAATTCCCACAAAGCAAATTAAAATAATTTCATTAATATAACATTCTCACTAATAGCAAAAACCATTTGACATCAAAATTCCTATAATAAAATTTAAAATATTAAAATAATATTTCCGAAAAACTAATATTTGAAATTATTAGAGCCGCGACTGCAATTATTGTCATTATCATTATTTAATTACACTAAAATATTTCACATTTCTTTCGCTCAAAACCTTCGGTAATAAATATCGCGAATTAGCGTCAGATTTAGAAATTGCATGAAATATTCACGCGGTGAATAAAAATTGAAATTTTAGTTTTCTGTTCATAGAAAAAGTGGGAAACAGCAGCGACAATTCATAAATATTGGAAAATAAAAAATTTTTTACGTGGTCTTCTCAAAATTAAAAAATTCAATTTCGATTTCAATGACTGGGAAAAGGATGCAAGGAATGGAAACGTTGTGAATTTTAGAAGAAGCTATGAACTCCTTAACTAAGAAGCTGTGAAAATCTTACTTTAAAGCTGCGTACTCTTTAATTTAGAAGCTGTGAACTCTTTCGCATTGAAGCTTCGTACTTCTCAACCTAGAAGTTGTGGGTCCCTCTACCTAGAAGATTTGTGCCCATCTACCTAAAAGCTACGTGCCCTCTTACTAGAAGCTGTGTACCCTTCATTAATTCCTGTGTACCCCTTTATTAAGAAGCTGTGTACGACTTAACCAAGAAGTTCCGAAATCTTAACTTAAAGCTGCGTACTCCTCAACGAAGAAGCTGCGTACTTTCAACTAAGAAGCCGTGTACCCTTCAACGTTGAAGCTATGTACCGCAAACTAAGAAGCTGTGTACTCTCAACTACAAATCTGCGGAACCCTCAGCCTAGAAACTTTGTACCTCTCAACTTAGAATCTGCATTCCCATAACTAAGAAGTTGTGGCCTCTTACTTATAGCTGTGCACTCATCCATATGAAGCTATAAACCTTTGCATTGAAGCATTGTACCTTTCAGCCTAGAATATGTGTACTCACCAACTTAGAAGCTGTGTACCCTTAAATAAAAAGGTGTGCACTCCTCAACTTGGAAGCTGTGTGCCCCTCAACTAAGAAGCTGTATGCCCCTTAACCAAGAAGCTGTGTAATCTTTAACTTAAACGCATTGAACGTTTTAACTTAAAAGTTGTGTACCCTTAAGTTTGTAAGCTGTGTTCCTCACAATTTGAGTGCTGTGTATCCCTTAACTTATAAGCTGTATACACTTAAATAAAAATTTAGAAATCTTTAATAGCTTCCACATATTCAGTTTCCTCCCCTTTGCCATAAAACTAGTTTACCAACTTCAATATTATCCAATGCAAAGTGCAATTAAAAATTCATTTAAATTGCACATAGACACAAAATTCCATGCTCAACTATGTGAGTCGGGTAAAATTGCATTAGAACAATTGCAAGTGCTTTGAATTTCTAAACACTTCCGGTTAATGGACAAAAAACATTTTAGTTCTCATACCCGAGACAAATGAATAAAGTTTGATACGAAAATTGCATAAATGTTCTTGCATAATTTAATTAGATTATCTCTGTACGAGATAGATCGTGTGGAGCTATTTTATAATATTAAATATTGGAATGTGAATGACTTTTGTGACTTTAAATATTGAAGACTTCATAAATCTTTATCCAAATTGATGCTCAATGTCCATTTATTCCCCATCATCTTCCATCAATATCCAATAAAATCATCCATAAGCCAATAAACATAAAAATAATATCCATCAAATTAAATAAAAAGCCATTTACCGTAATTTTCAATACCATAGAAGTTTATGATTTATGAGGCGAGATCATTTTTGGTACGGAAAAGTGTATTTACATGTTTCCATGTGCTCATTTTCATTTTTTTTGACATAAAAAACCATAAAAAGCAAAAACTTTTCCATTTGTCGACCTTTTTTTATGGGTGAGGATGTGTGTCGTTTTTGTAGTGGATATATTGGAATTTTTGAAGCAAATTTGTTTATTTGGTGCTGGTTTGATAAAAGGGTGACCTGTAAAGAAGATGTTGTTTGTGGATAAAAGGGGTGATGTCGAGTGGTTGACTAAGTTGGAAATGTTAAGAAAGTTAGAGCATAGAGCGCATTTAGTGGATTCTTAGACTTGTGCGCTATATTTTGAGGAGACTTTAATGTGTTTCGCTGAACATAGCCTTTAAATATTGACCAGCGATGCTTCTGTTTGACTAATTTCCCATATAACTTGGTAAATACACCATTTTCCACAACAATTAAAATTGTGCGCCATATTTGGTTTAAAACTTTAATGTCTACCACTGAATATGGCCCTTTAAGCTAATGTTTATCAACTTTTAGCATTATTCTCCATGTTCCTAATTCAACATTTAAATTTTTACGACTGTGCGTCATATTTGGGAAGACATTAATGTGTTCCTCTTAATATTTCGATCTTTGGCTCAAAATTGAAACTGATTGTTTATGAAATCACAGGAAATTTTTTTGTGAAGCTGAAATTCACTAAGATAGTTTTGAACCTAGTTAAGAAATTCATTACTCCAATTTTATCAACATATATCAAAACTGATACCCCCCTTCCCCAAACAACTCACCACCACCCATTCTCAATCCACCGCAACAAGTCACTCACCCACGTAATAAAAATCCTCATCCATATCCATTCACTCATCTCATTCTACATATCTCTTATTCATTCTTCTTATTCGATAAAATGTAAGTAGCACAAAAATAAGGAGATGATGGTAGAATGAAAGGAACATAAATTGAGATATGCCATCAATGGTAATTTTATTTTCCTTAAAGTAAACTTATCCGTAATGTCGCTTGGGATCTGAGATGAAAGTGGATGGGGACGATGGCAGAGATGACGTTGAAAAGATGTGACATGGGGATTCCAAATGGATGTTGATGTAAAAAGGGGTAAGCATAGACTCATTCCAAAATAGCTTACCTGAGATGTTCGTATGGGATGTTTAAGATAATGTAAAACCTTTTCCATTTTGTATCAATCAATTATTCATTCGCAATTTTCGAGTTTGATGGCTGTTTAAAGTTTTTTTTTTCTTTGAGTTTTAAGGCTTGATGATGATAAGGATGGATTGGTGATGGGGATATGTTGACGGAAAATTGAATTAAAAAATTGACATTCGTGCGCCATATTTTGGGAAAACATTACTGTCTTCCCAATATGACGCACAGATAGTAATTTTTTCGAATTTTCGTAAAATTGACTTTCAATTCTAGCAATTGCTAGTTTAAATTAAAATATTCACCAAAACAGCAATGCTTAGTACCAAATCATCACCCTTCAGCTCATCATCAACACCTTTCATCCAGCCAATAATCTCAACAGGTTTTCGCATCCTTTCACTCATATCTATTCAATTTCCTTTCACATCATCTCTTTATTATGACAATAACAAGAAGAAAATGATCCGCTTATACAACAAAAACGGATTTGCTGAATGTTCATGCAATTGTGTTGATTGCGAAATCATTTCAACAAGGAGAAAGCGACGGAATGAAAAAGGAGTTGAGAATTTTTTCTCTCACGAGGATTAAACGAGGCTGCATTTAATCAATTAATTGCTGTTGAAAATTGTAAGACACGGGAGTGGAGGTATTGGTGATTTGGGGGTGTCTAATGGGGCTCAAATGCAGTTTAGAAAGTTGTTTAACAGTTTTATTAAAGCTGAGCTAATCTATGTTGGTTAAAGTGCGTAGGTGGCTAAATAAAGGAAGGAGTGTTATCACTTGCTAATAAGTCTACTGTTTTTTTTATAAGTCGATCTGTGCGCCATATTTTGGAAAAACAGTAACCTTTCGCACTGAATATGCTGCACATTTCTCAAAAACTCTATTTTTGCTATCAATTGTAAAACAGCTAATTTTTGGTCTCTAAAAAAATCATTTCATGCATCATATTTTAATAAAACATTAATGTCTCTTCCCAAATATGCACAAAGCCGAAATTTTACAAGATTTCATCAATTTTACACTACAAAAGAATACAGTTTCTCAACATTTCCATCTCAAAATCTATCAAGTCATCTTCATGCACTTATCATCATCAATCAGAGCCTCCCAATGGACACCCAAGAACAAAAAAAAAAAGTTCTGTCGTGAATCTTAAAATTCTTCCTTTTTTCTATCAAAACTCAACGGACTCGTAAAAAATGAGGAATATTTCCAATGTTATTGTTTTTTTACGATTATTCGATCATAAAGTAGCTTAGTTCTCATCCTTTTGACTAACCTAAATCATAAGACACCCAAGCACAACGACAAGAACAATAAAATTGATTTGCCATAAAAAGTCTCTTCGTTTCAATGCTCATTCATGGATGATCCATCAAATTAGTATTCTGATTACGTAAATTTTGTGATTTTTTGTCTCATTCCTTCAGCTCACTTGGATTGTATTTTATGGAAATAAGGTGGAAGAAATTGACAATTTTGGATTTGTTTGAAGGGAAAATGAGTTGATGGAGAAAAATTGTAAAATGAGATTAAAAATTTGAATTGTGAATAGGAATGGAAATGTGAAATTAAGATTTGGAAAATTGATGGATTTAAATTGGATGAGATGGTGATTTGATGCCTGATTTCAGATTGATTTGATGGATTTTAAAGGATATTTTTGAATTTTTTGATGATTTTTGGACTTTTTTAAGTAGCATGCAGCATAAACAGGGGGTTAGTTCACTGTTTTTTCAAAATATAGCGAACAGATAATGAAATATGGCACACTGACGGTTTTTCTTAGCAACCATGCAGCATATTCAGTGAAAAAGTTTACTGTCTACCCCAAATAGGCGCACAAATTTCTAAAATTGACCAATCTATCTCAAAACCTTAAAAACTCCATCCAACACAACCGAAAATTCCTCATCACATCCATTCCATCATCTGAAGTTCTGATCAGAATAACAAAAGAATCACAAGACTGGAAATAAAAAAAAATCTGCAAATGGAATTGCATACATTCCTAATAAGGCACACCGTCATGAATATAATGAGGAACTTCCACCTAGCATCAAATTACTCAAATCAAGTGCAAGTTAATGGATTACTTTCTGACACAAATACGCACACACACACACATACAAATATAAGAAGAAAAAATATTTTTATTTATGTATAAAGTCAGACACTTTTTTTGTGTTGCCTATTCTGTGACGGTGAAAAATGATTTCTTTTTGTTCTGATATTTTTTTTTCCCTTCCACAAAAAAGTTTGTTGCTGCTCAATTTCCCATGAGAAATTTGCGGTAAATTTTTTCTTTCCTCTTTAATTCTTTTTTTTTCTTCTCTTTTCTTTTCTCATCTCAGGCATGAAATGAATGTCTGATGCCTTTATTTACACTTGCATGTGTAGAATTATGTATGAATATTAGGGACTCTGAATCGGTGAGAAATGTTTATATTAGGATAAGTGAGTGAATTGGAAATATAGATGAGAATTCGTGCTTATATACAAATAGGGTCTATTATTGATCTAGACCAGACCAACCTAAATTTTTGGTATAATCTGAGCTGAATCTAGTGGTCTAGAACTAGATTGTACCTTGGGTATACCAGGATTATACGGTACAATTGAATCTATCATCGATGAGGATCGCAGTGCCTACAGTTTGCCGCAACGTGTAGAAACACATCGCTTGGATGGAACCCTCTCTTATTATTATACCAAGATTATAGTTGTTCTTTACCTGACCTAAGCTTGGACTTTGTGTTGGCTTTACCTGACCTACACCTTGACTATATCTGGCCTATACCTAGGATACATCTACCATACTATACAACACCTGGTTCGAACCAATTTAAAACGTTTACTTTCAAGCTTAACTCGAAAGCCATTTATATAAGTGATTTGGCTAAATACCTCCGACTTATACCATATAAACCCAGGTATAGGATTCGTATTTAAGAAATGTTTATTTCCAGTCTTATCTTTTTAAACCAGCATATCACGGAATGTGAATCTTCAAACCAAATCACAGAAAAGAATCAAAATGGAAATGAATGATTTGCACGAGATGATATTTCTAAATGAGGTGTGTAACTCAAGTAATCTCACATTAATTACAATTATGATGATGATGATGATGCATGAGCTGGATATGAATGATAAATCTACAAAAAAATTAGATAAAAATCATGCTGTAGTAATTATAAGTCAGTTATAATCAAACCTAGACCTTCAGTTTAAATTTGAATCCGAAACACTCCTTTGATGACATTTTTGCCAGTAGCCAGCAAAGGGAGGCTGTGAGCCTCATTTACATATGATTCAAAAAAGGACAAGTAAATTTCCCATGCCGAGTCTCGAACCAAGGATCGCGGTGTCAATATTACAATAATTAGGTACTGAAGTACTAAACCATTCCACCAGCAAGCCACTTCAGCCCACTAAAAGTCAAATTATGAGTATTAAATATTGACTAAATTAATAATTAAAAATTTGTTTCATAAAAAATATAAATTGTGAGTTGAAAATTAACTTTAAGAGAATAATCTTGATTATCTCTCATTCTCTTTACTAAAGATTCTTACACGACAGAGTTCATTCTTGTTATTTTGACTTCAGTCAAAGAGTTATCTATAAAAGTCTCAAATATTGTTTGTTGATTATACAGTTCATTGTCGTCGTTGATTTAGGAAAGAAGAGTTTTAATCAAAAATGAAACAATTTATTGTGTAAGTTTGAGAATGCACAAAGAAAGAATGTCTTAAGCTCAATCTAGTAACTTTCTCGTATTGCATAAGTTGGTTACAATCAATTGAAAATCCGGCACCAAGCCAGTGTGACTATTGCATGGAGCTGGATTTAAATCGAAGCCTGCAACATACCAGAGCCATGCTAGCTTGTTGCCGGATTTCAATTCAACAAACCGACTTATGCTATTCAAGAATCTAGGCTTTAATTCAGTCTGTAAGCAAATCATCAAAAAACCACATAAATTCTCATTCAGTTCTTTTTTACCTTCTCTACAGATTTCTGGTTTTTGCAGCCACAACATGTCTTGTTTCATGCAATGACATCACCTTGAACTGCGCATTTAAAACCTCAATATTCAAGTCCACACCGCGATCATACGACTGCTTTATTGAGTCATTGACCTTCTCAGCAGCTGATAAAGTTGTTGCTGTAACTGGTGATCACGAAGATGGCAAGACAAATGATGATGTGACTGGATTTGTGGCAATTGGAAGTGGGATTGAGGTTTTTCCACGTGGTCTTGAGAATGTGTTTCCAAATTTATTAATTGTGAGTCTTCAAGGATCTTCAATTCCTACAGTAAATGCTGATGATTTTAAAGCATTTCCGAATTTGAGAGATTTGGAAATTTACAGCGGAGAACTGGAAACAATCACAGCTGACAGCTTCAAGTACAACAAAAATCTTGAGTGGCTTGATATGAGCAGCAATAAATTGAGATCAATTGACATTAAAGCTTTTCAAGGTCTAGACAAGTTAAAGGCTCTATTTTTATATAAGAATGTTTGTATTGATGAATATCCAGCTGGAAGCCGCGATCGTGTTCTTGAATTGATTGAGAAAGTTGGACAAAAATGTTAAAATAATTGAAATAAAGTTGAAATAATCAATTTTAATAAAATTCATGTCTTAATGAATTCTTGACTATCATCACCAACTTAATTAACCAAAATTTCCCCAAAAAGGAAGTCCAATTGCCTAGAAAATTTCACAAATAAAAATTAAATTACAGCTGTCATCATTTTACAAATCTAATTTGTCAATTTTTCCACCTTTTCTTCAACTTCAACCCTTTCTGGCAAGGAAAATTCCCAAAACACCATAAAAATCATCACCGAGTCGATCCCTAAGATTTGTTCTACTCTAGAAAATAATTTTATTGGATGTATTGTGTGAGGATTCCCAATTGGATTGTTAGTTTCTTTGCCTTCATCATCGTTGTAATCACAGTCTTTTGGCTGTGGTTAGATAAGAAGATAGTCTTAAAGGGATGGAAGTGAAGGATGTTTTCTTGGTGACTCCAAATTGATATTGTTTTATAGAAATAAAATAATAAAGGAAAATGGGATGTTTGAAAGAGTTCCAGTCAAGCGATGTGGTCGTTCAAGTTACGATCGGCTGAAAGTACTGCGAACTATAACAGAATCCAGAGTTGTCACCTATCGAATTCCTATCAAAGGCAAAAATCTATCCCAGGCATTGCCTTTGTATAGGCAGAAATTTTTGCCTTTGCCTAGACATGCCTAGTCAAAGGCAATACCTAGCCAAAGACAATACCTAGCCAAAGGCACTGCCTTTGTAAGATTAAATCTACTATAGAAATTGCCTTTTACCTTTAGTCTTACTCGTTGAGTTTTTTTTTAATTTAAAACACCTTTTTTTCTTAATTTGAATTTATTTGAGCATAATAGTGAATCATACCTTCTTTTAAACCAATAATTTGCTACGTCGAAAATTTAAAAAATTTAATTTGTCGTTATCAAAAATTTGTCGCCTTGGATAAATCAAAATTCAGCGTTTCAGTCATTTGGAGGGGGTCTATAGTTTTTCAATGGTTCAAACAAAAGAAATTTTGCATTATTGTTCAAAAACTCAACGAGTAAGACTAAAGGTAAAAGGCAATTTCCATAGTAGATTTAATCTTACAAAGGCATTGCCTTTAGCTAGGTATTGCCTTTGACTAGACACACTTTTTTGCCTTTAGCTAGGCTTGCCTATACCTAGGTGTTGACTAGACAAAGGCAAAAGCTACCATGCTCTGTTGAGGCACCTTTTCAAAGGTACCTATCTGACAACTCTGTCAGAATCTTTTTAACTTTGCTTAAGTGGCTTACATCATCCAGAAAAAAAAGCTATATAGCTCTGAGAAACTAATGGATTGCAATGATCTGTATGGACAGCATAGTACGCACGCACTATAACTAAGAGAACTCTAGTCAGAGCCTTGTAATGCAAATGAGAAACAGGTTTTTGTTAGAAAGAGTAGCACTTAAACCAAGGCACACTGATGAACATGAATCTATTGCACTTTATATTGTCCCGATCGACACACATTGAAGTTCATTGAAATGTTTGCCACTCGTCAGCCGGGTTAATGGTTCATTTAGAACCAAGTCGTAGCCAATAGGCATTGTCAGCCACATGGCATCTACCTTGCATTTAGTTGGAAGTTGCATCTAAGTGGTTGCAGCATGATTCTAATTAAACTATCAACCCAGCTGCCGGGTAGCAAACCTTTCAATGTGTGTCGATTGGATGTAGATCTTTGCTTTTAATAGATTCGATTTGAGGAGGCTTTTGGAACTAGAAACAACTTAAATTGAGGACTCTGGTAGTTGAATGCATACCAGTGGTCATTTTTATAGTCAAATCATGTAGCTTAAGATGAAGACCATTTTTTAAGATTTTTTAAAATAAGCTTTATCAGTACACTGTCAACTCTGGTTTAAAGCACATCAACTTTAAGAACAAAACCCCCCAAAAATCTAGATAAATTTAATTAAATCGTCAATTCATTCTTAATTTGCTCACTTCCTTTCATATCTTCAATCCCTCCTGAAAATCCTCAACTTTTTGTCACTTTTTATATCATTTTAACTTCTTCGCTCAATTTGACTAACAAAAGTTCCTCAAAAAAAAAAAACCAATAAAATCTGCTTAAAATTCTTCTTCATCCACGACAACCAGAAAGAAAAACTTTTTTACGACTTTTTAATTTGAAAGTTTTTAAAAGAAAATTTTTTTCTTCATTTTTATGACATCAAATTTTCCTTAATGCGACTTGAAACTTTTTTCACACGACAAATTAGAGATGATAAAAAATTATGGCAAGCGAACTCGAGCAATTTAATTTTCACTGTCAAAATGGAATTCATTGCATCGCGGGAAGCATAAAAAAATATTTTTTCTACTGAATTATGCAGCAACTGGAATTTTATGGCGCACATTGTGCATTAAATTTTATTTTTATTAAGTGCTTTATGAGGTTCGCGAGGTGGAAAAGGCAATGAATATTTATTTGGGGGTGGTGTGTGCTATTAAGGAGTGACTTAAGATGTCTTTTTGTTTCATTTGGGTTGTGACTTGGATTGTCATAAACTATGGATGAGATCAATGTGAAGGTATGACAAGACTTATCTTCTAGAAATTAGCAAGGGCGTGGAACTGAAAAATTACATTTTGATCATTTTATCAGTAAAAGACCCTTTGAAATTAGTCAAAAGGATCCATTACAGTTTTGACATTCTGTTGATTCTAAAATTCCACATTTTTCCCGTCGCAAGATTGAAGATTTTCCTTCAATATGAGGAAAAGGATCAAACAGAAGGAAGCAAGTTCTTTCCAATTTAATAGAGAAGTTTAAAACTTCATGAAAACGAAAGTAAAAAGCAGCGAAGTGGCACAATTTTGAGTGAACTATTAAATGAGTGACAGTTGACTGTTTATTATTTTATGAGCAACTTTAAACTGGATGAAAATTTGTAAAATATCTACGAAGTTGAACGTTTGTTGCTCCTTGTAACATGTCGAAGCAGGAAGTTATTTGTTATTACATACTTACTTCGCTGGCCGTCCAGATCAATTGTGATCCATAGCCTCCCTTAGATGGCGCCTGTTATTTGTTATATGATTTATAAAATTGTCAAAAAAACCGATTTTTGTGGAGCACAATTTAAAAATGACAACAATTTAGAGCAGTGATTTTCAATCTTCGCTTCGTGGAACTATGCTGCTAAGCGAGAAAATTCTACATGTGTCAATACCAGTAGCCATTATGGTACAGGAAGACGATCGAATAATTTACTCCTCTGTAGCCTGGAAAGTTTGAGAAACACCGACTTAGAGTCTTTAGCAAGGCGTGGAAACTCAGTATTAATCAAGGAGTGAAAACTATCCCAAATATCATATTTATCCCATACATTCCAAAAATATTCAAAATAATCTCTGAGCCTGTATGCATTAGAATTGAGATATCCCATCATATCCTGAAATTGCACGTCCAAAACACTAAGGAAACGTTGGGATATTTATATTATCGTGCATACATGATCAGGAATTTTTTGAATATTTTTGGGATATGTGGGATAAATATGATATTTTGTATAGTTTCCACGCATTGGAATTAATCCTGAAAAATCCCAAAAATCCTAAAAAAAATCCCTGAGTCAAAAAACATGGAAATGTGAAATCCTGATTAAATCCCTGTTGCATTTTTGGGATTTTTTAGGAATAATCTTGAGTTTCCACGCCTTGTCTTTAAGATATTTCGCAGTACTGAGGTTAGTTTCTGAAGCTTCCCAAGTTATCCTACCCAATTTGTAGGTTATATCTCAATTTGTAGAACATGGAATTTCATTTTTACTTTATGGAACCGCTGATGAATCTATAAACTAGCTTTAGGGTAAAAAAAGGAACTTTTTAAATTTGTAGAAAAGTCAAAACAGGCAAAATCAAACCATTTTTATGACTATCATTTAGAAAAGACCAGAGCTCGAAATCGACACAATTTTGTAAACTTCAAGCTCTGAAAAAGACTTGATGGAATAATTAAACAGTTTTAAAGATGATTTTGAGGTTAGGTTATCTTAATCCTGACAAGATTCCATCACTTCAAGCTACACTGACTAACATTACATTCAAAAAATCCACATTAGAATAATAATGAACTTGTTAAGTAACTTTTTAATTAGAAATTATTTCATTTCTCATTTTAAACATTCTGTGTGTTCCCCAAACCCCCTTCCTTAGCCTCTTCATATACTCAACAATATGAATTTTGTGTGAGCATTAAGATAAACACAAAATGTAATGTCAGTTCCTCAAAAACTCCAAAAAATATCTCATTCCTTATCATTTAAACTTTAAAAAATTTCCAACCTCCTTAACATGCTAATGTCCCCTTTTACTCAAATATCATCATCACCATATCAGCTCGTATCTGCATGTACAAGATACATAAAAACATATATTTTTTAAAGAGTAAGTAAAACTTCATACATGGAGCTATGTACATATTGTATTAAAAAGGAGAAGGAAACATAAAGTGAATGTGAGTAAAGAGATTCCTCATGGGTGCAATATATGACGTCAAACATGATTTTCAAATTTTCTCGCTCTTTTTTTTCTGCTGGGTTTTTTTTTCGGTAATTTGGTGGAGGATAAGACAAAGATTTTTTTGTGGTTGAATTGAGAAAAATGTGGATTTTTTATATTTTGAGGTTATGAGAAACTTTTTTGGACGAAAGAGTGCTTTTTAGTGAACTGACAGTCTGGTGGACCGACAGAGCCCAATTAAGGCTGAAAACAATCGTCAGAAAGTTTCAGAAGCCTACAAAGATCAAAAAGGAGCAACAAAAAACATCAGGGAAGACAAGAATCAAGGTTGTGAGGAAAAAGACGCTAGAGTCCTGAATATCTCGAACTGGCAGAAGGTGTCCAAGGATAGAGCTGTCTTTAGATGTTTTCTGGGCCCACTTGCACCCCAGCCAAGGAAGTAAGTAATTTTGAAAGACAAGAATCGGATAACAAAGCTTGTCTAAGAAATTTTGAAACCCTCACCTCTACCTTTGCTTCTATACCCCAACTACATTAATAACTTAACACATAAGTCAACAAAAAAAAATCACATCCACAATTATTTTCACTCTCCAATTGGCAGGAAAAAATGACTTTCGTGTAATAAACAATTCCGCCTTACCAATAAAGTCCTCCGTTAAGTCAATAAATTCTCACAATTTACTCGCACATGTGTTTGCACATAAATTTCCACGGTGTACAAAATAAAGCAAATAAGAAAGGAAAAATCAGTGCTGAGGCAAAAAGTAAATTGGAAATGCCTGGCAAAAATGAGAAATTTTCTGTTTTGGGAGGGGTTGTTCATAAATGATGTCTTGCATCTATACCACCTACAAGGGGCGTAGCCAGGAATTTGAAGAGGGGAGTGGGGCAATAAAAATTATAGGGAAAATTCTGAGGGAGTGGGTGGGGGGATTTTTATGATTTTGTCCCCCAACCCCCCCTCCCTGGTTACGTGCCTGCCTCCTTCCAAAGTTGAATTAGATGGTTGACATCTATAAGACAGAAGAGCGAAAGGGTACGGAACTTGTACCCTTGGATCGGGTACGGAACTGATAAATGACATTTTGATCTTATATTGACAATTTTTTTTAACATTTATGATAATTTTTGATTACTTTTTGATCACTTAATCAGTTTTGCACCCTTTAAAATACCAAACATAATCATACGTCATTTACAGTCTACCCCCATTCATCTGTTTGTAATCCGAGCTCGGAAAGTCAAAGTCAAATAATCATAAAGTCTTGTTAGATTATTTGCTTATTAGAAATAATAAAAATTCCTCGTCTTACAAACTTTATTGAATGTTATAAAACTGGAATGGGTGAATTATGAAGATATGAGTATGATTGGGCAGGATATATGAGAGGGATATGGAGTCAATATCCAGCAGTAATAAAGAATTAATAGGAACTGAAATGAAATTTCTTCTTGACTTCTGCTGCTGCTGATTCTTGTTTGCTTAAGGAAAATGACTTTCATTTCTTGCATGGATGAATATTTTTAATTTGAAGTCGTTCGGGTGAGTTTTGGATGATTGGGGATATGAATATGTAACTGATATTGATTGGTGCTGACTGGATTGATATTTGGTTTGATTGTAATTAAAGTGTATTGACTGTATGTTGCTCAATTAGTTCTTCTGGGTATCAATCTGTAGCTATTTAAAGCTTTTGTTGATCCCTTTCGTTCTCTGTCAGTCCATGTCAATCCGTGTCGGTCTGTCGCTCATTGTTGGTTCTTGTCGGTTTTTCTTGGTTCCTGTCGGTTCCTGTCTGTTTCTTTTTGTCTCTGTATGTTCCTGTCTGTTCCTGTCTATTCCTGTCTGTTCCTGTCTATTCCTGTCTGCTCTTGTCTGTTCCTATCTGTTCCTATCTGTTCCTGTCTGTTTCTTTCTGTCCCTGTCTGTTCCTGTCTGTTCCTGTGTATTCCTGTCGGTCCCTTTCGGTCCGTGTCAGTCTCAATCGATCCTAATTGGTCCCTTTCGTTCGCTGTCGGTTCCTGTCGCTTTTTTTGTTTCCAGCTTGTTAACATAAACTTGTTCCACCTTTAACCAACCAATAAACACAACATAGAATCCGAAATAATACGCACAGACATCACACATGCAGCAGCAATAATAATAAACCCAACAACAATAATAATAACAATAAGATTAAAGAAAAAAAGTTAATTTAACATTTATAGCGTTCAATAAAAAAGAAAGAATGAGAATTTCTCGTTATTGTGAGAAGAAAAATGACTTTATGGCACCGTTGAGGGATGTCGGAATGAGATAGATGCGAAGAAATTCTCATTTGATGAACTAAAATTGGATATATGGAATGTTGAGGTAGGGAAGAAAAGCAGAGAATAAATAACAATTGATGAAGATGTGAGGAAGACTAGATTAATTGGTTGAGGATGTAATCAGATGTTTTGGAATGATATTTTTTATAGGTTTAGGGTAGAACTAGAGATGCCAGGGCTACATGTTTGATGAGTTTTTATGTTGAGGCTCGTTTTTGACTTTATTGAGCCAGTATCGACGATAATCAACCAATTTTGGGCTCAACTATAGAAACTCAACATCCAGAACGATTTAAAAATGAAGTATGACTAAAAATGGGTGGTTTCATAAATAACGTCTGTCAAAAATGATACTTTAAGATCACCTCCTGATCACACAATAACTTCCTTAACAGGTAACTTTCTTACCACTTATATCTTTGACTGGGACGCACGTCGGTTCAATTCCACGTTTGGAGATCGTTTATTGACAGCTCCACCTTATGAAGCAATCTGCCAGTAAGGCATCTTTTTGAAATATTATATTTTGAAGTTTATAGACTTCCTTACTACCAGATACAAAATACAAAATAAATTTTCTTTTATTTCCTTCAATTATCACAAAAATGCTCATTAAAATTTAGAAAACCATCCGACCCACCAAAACTTAGGTTTTCTTCCATTTGTATTTAGAACCTCCTTAGCAGTTGTGGCTGAATTCATAAAATTAACCATCGGAAGATAAACTTCATCTTTAGCACGTCTACTTCCTTCAAAGTCATAATGATTAAAGTTCTTGATCAGTCTGAAGTTCTTGACGTTTGGAATGCTGTCTCGAAGGGTTTCGACATCCTGAAAATTGAATTGAATGGCATGAGCAAGTTCATTAGAATGACAAAAAAGCTGGGGACGAGCAATGACCTCTGCCCTATGGATCATAAAAATATTCAAAAAATTTCACTAACCCTTCGTTCAGCAAATCCATCCTGACCAGCACAATAAATATAAACCGGTGCATCCACTAGCTTCAATTGATAATCTGGTGGATTTATTGTTCCATACTTTTTCACATTTTCAACTCCAAAGTCATACAAATGGAACTTCCTTGAATGCATGAGCTGTATAAAATGCAGCAACTGCTTCTTACTAGTGTAAGGTGTAAAAACATTCAAAAAATTCCGAAGAGCTCGAAGATCAGCCTCAAATTTGTAAATATTTCCACCAACAATCATAAATTCCAGTATTATGCATGGCAGCAGTTTCAATGGCTTTGTTTTGTGGCAAAAATCCTGCATAAATGGCTGAAATGTGTTCCTTACTGCTGTTAGATTGACCATGTTATGTTCTGTGAATAATTCAACAATCTGTCGACCATGAAATTTCAAAACTGGATTCGGGAAGTGATTCATAAAGACAGCAGGACCTGTCAAGTGAACTTGTTCAATTTTTTGATTATATTCTGGCAACATCGACAGCAAAACCATCCCAACAGTCGCTCCTTGCGAGAATCCAATGAAAAATAATTTCTCAAATCCAGTAAAGTTCAGGATGTAGTCAATCATGGGCGGCAAGTCATAAACTCCAATTTCATGCCATCCAAAATCCCAAAATTCACTTGAATTCTTATTGAACTTCCTATGTGATGTGTACTGATTGCCTCTTGCATTCCCCAAATACACATCAAATCCATTGTCAGACAGCACAAATGGCAATGAATCTTCCTGCAGCTGCAAATATTCTAGAGATGACTCAATGACTCCATGGATTAAGAAACACGGTGGTTTTTTCACTTTTGGGATTGAATTTGGGACAATTCTGTGGATTGACAGTAAATATCCATCAGAAGTCTCAATACTGTGACTTTCACCTTTATAACCAAATTTTTTAATCAATTCCAAACTGTCAAAATGCTGCGAATTCACAAATGAGAACAAAAAAGTCGCAAGAAGGTAAAAATTCATTGCAACTGCACTCGTAGAAATTTAGTTTACAATTGAATAATTGTGGGAAAAAAATAAGTATTGGAAGTGCTGAACAATCGAACAAGAAATGCTGAGTAAAGAAGGCTGATTGAGATTTAACAATGATTAAGCTTCTTCCGGATGATAATTATATGAATCACGAGATATTATTGATTCTAAGTGCTTAAAAATTAATTAGGAGGTCAATTGCTTATGATGTTGCTTGAATGAGGATTTGGCAGGGGAGTATGGAGTTTATTATATAGGCAGACTAAAGAACAAAGTGAAGAATCATTATTTAATGTCCTTTAGAAGCTAAGGAAAAGTGAAAGTGCCAATCTTGATTCTATATTTAATAAGCAACTGTTTAAAAAATAATTGTAGGAAAAACGGCATTTATGAACAACCCCCTTTCTATTATAATTTACTAAATTAAGATTTACTAGCATCTGGATGACTTCTTTGCGGCATTTTGCGCACACGAATTGTGACTAGGTTCATTGCAGGGTACATCAGGTCTTATGACGTACTCGTGTCTTTGCAATGTGCAGAGCTTGCAAGTGGTTCGGATTCCACTATAAACTGTAGGTCTAAAGGGTGTGGTACAATAGATTCTATTCTAATTTGAATCGCAGTGCCTTCAGCTGAAAGGCTGGGCCCTTCACACATTTTATATATAAGATTTATGTGAGAAATGTTCACAATACTTTGATATAATTTAAATTTCTTCGATTTAATCAAACAAAATTGCATGAATTAGAAACAATCTAGCCGGTTATTCAATATCTTGAGCAACAACATCACAACCTGCAACTTTATGCTCTTACAAATGCAACTGCAACATAGTTCAAGTTCATCAAAGAAAACGACTTATATGCAGAGTTGGAATTGTACAACAAACTTCAGATAAGATTAGAATTCGGAGTATAAAGCCATTCGCAAGCAATCAGTCAGTGTGAGAAATGCTGAGTATGCTTTCCCGATACCAAAGTCGAGCGAAAATAAATTTTGACCCGGGAATTCTCGGGAAGATTTGGTCTCGGTCTCGGTCTCGAGAATTAGTCGAGACCGAGAAATCGAGAAAGCATAATGCTGAGTGGTTTGGGAGCAGACTTTATGTATGAAATCCTCTTCTGGGTCCAATTCCCACCACAACGAGTAATTTTATTAATTTTTTAAATAAACTTGACTTTCAAAACCTTGCACTAGAACCTGATGTCTCTATCACTACACAAGTGTGGTCAATTTGACAAAAATTGACATAATGCTAGGCTGATCATCTGCTTAATTTTTCAGAGGACATTCGATTATTTTTTTTTTAATTTTTCAAAAATGAAAAGTTTTGACCTAGTTTGTCCAGAAAACGATTAAAATTGACAGACACGTAGGATGTCCTCTAGTTTACTTTCAGGTCCTTTATTTTTTCAAAAAATATCAGGTCATCCTTCATAATGCTCACGTTATTACAGTCAAATGTTGCAAAAATCGAGTAAATTCGAAGTTTACAGACCAAAGTAAATCCAGCTCCAACTATTTATCCAATCCTGAGTTCAACTTCCTACTTCGTCCTTCAATTGAACTAGTTCTGAAGAGCAAAGGTTTAATAACATTTAGACTTGTAACTCTCTTAAGACTTATAGTCCATTGTGATCAGCAGGAATGAAAAGAATCGCAAAGAAAGAAAAGAAATAAATTCCCGCTGATTTATTAACGCAATTTTTTTATGACTCAGAATTTCAATTTCGTTGTCTTTGTTCAGTTTCATGTTCAATTATTTGTAACTGCTTGGAAATATCAAAGGATTGCCGGTACTTATTTATTTTATTGCTTTCTTTGGATGTTTAACAGTTGCAAGCGATGACAGTTTGTCTTTCGGTTTCAATGGAATTTGGAAGGTCCGTGCCAGTGGCAGGGGCGTAGCCAGGGGGGGGCCATAGGGGGCCCGGGCCCCCCCTACGAAAATCTGATAATTGTTTTATTAAGTATTTATAGAGAAGAACCAGTTAATGTAGAGGAAGAGATGAAAAAAATGTCAAAATCAGCACGAAAAATTAAATTTAATGTATGAATAATGAATTAAATATTTAAACTTATGAATAATGAATATAGATTTAAGGATACAAAATAACGGTTTTTTAATTTTCGAAAATGGGCCCCCCCCTTAAAAATTTTCTGGCTACGCCCCTGGCCAGTGCTATGTGGATAAGGCTCAAAGAGCATATCTGGAGTAGACAGGGCTGAGCAAAAGGGCTCGCGTTGAACTGGCTTTATGTGTGGGTGGCCGAGCGTCAGGAATCTCTAATCGAGTTGTCAAAAATCACCTCTTTTGAGGTCGTGGGTTTAATTCCCATCAAAACCTGACTTGTTTTACATTAGTATACACATATGACAGTTATTAGGAGATCTACATGCTGGTTAGCCTTTTTTTGATTAATCTAGAACTGATTCTAGAACCTAAGAAACTGGATTTTTTTAAGTAACAACTAAGCGATCTAAGAATTCAGAGTTTTGACTTTCAAACCTTTCCTCTTCCCTTTCTGTTCAAAACCCTGCTCTTAATACGTAACATACAAAGAGGCCTGTAACCATCACCAGCCAAAGTCTATTCACATTCCACATTATTTTCAAAACTCAGAAAAATCGAACAGAACTTAAAAAGTTCATGATCAAAATTAAATTATATTCCATCCACATTTCCCCCTTGAACTCTAAAATTTCTGATTAAATAACTCACGCTGATTCATTGAGAGATTCGACCTTGACAGCCGCTACTTTGTTGATTTAATTTCGCTCATACATGCAAGATCACACAACTGAATAAAAAATGTAAACAAACCTATCATCTGCTTACTATACATCCACAAAGTCCGCTCAATAACTTACCACATGCCGGTTCTCTCAATTTATTAATAAAATTCAGTTTGCGATTGTATAGAGGAGATTGGAGCTCTCAGCTTGAATTCATTCCATAAAAGCATATCAATTTTAGAATTCATAACTTCGACAAGTGTAGCTGTGAAAGTGGCTTAATAAGCATTTTTATCTAATTTCATATCAGAAAATTGTGCTTAAAACGAGAAGTGATCAGCAATTGTTTTACTCATTTTGAGTTTGTACATTTTGAGGAACAGTTCGAATAATTTTAAAAAGTGAATAAAAATGGAAGTTTCATTTAAAATCAATGGAAAGTGCTACAAAGGTAAGGAGGGTTAATCTAATAGAAATAAAACAACAAGCTAGCGTAACTTTTAATCAAATTGAATGCAGCACCATGCCAGAGTTACGCTTTACTTTCTTTTCGATTAACCGACTTGTGCCATTCGGGTTTTAGACATATTTGTTAATAAACCTTAAACTAGTAAAGCTTAACTACTGTGACAGGTTACTTAATCATATTTTGCAATAAACTATTCTAAAATCATTCAAATAAATTATTCAGATGAGGAGAACATTGTGGGAGTGCATCATTTGTGTGACCTTGATAGTAGGAATGCAAGACTTTAGTAGAACAATACAACTTTGAGCTTTTGAGTACTTTAACTACAGTGCAATATTTTAGGTCTAAAACGCAATACCATGTGTGTTAAACAGTGATGCCAGACTCTGCAATGAATGCATGCAGAGAAAATAGGAAACGCAACTCCCGAATGGCAACAGATTTTGCCAGTATTTAGCCGGCTTAGCCAGCATATGGCTTGTATTTGGTACCAAATCGATGCTTCACCGGTTTAATGCCAGATTATTTGCTTGCTCGGCAAAACGTTCCTTTAAAGGCACTGATTTGTGTCTACTGCTGTTACTGAAAGATTAACAAATGACATAAACATTTTATGACAATCTCTATAACATTTGTCAATAATCTCCATTCAATCCTTATCAAGCTGAAGAAACTACTTACTTAACATGATATGAACTCTCTTATCAGAAGCAAATGCCAAAAAAAAACCAGATATCACCTTTGCATTAATTGTTGTGATGACAATTCGATTTTCGAAGCAACTGTGCTCAAGCCAAACTAATAACGATGATAATGTAGATCGGTAACTCTTTTTTTTTTGCCGAATCATATCATCAACATTGCTTGGAAACTTGAAATTGTACTCCAAGACCGGTTTATTGGCTTCCCGGGATCCACTAGAATTGACAAATGACTGAATTGACTGATTGACTGATTACTCCAATTTTGGGAATGGTTAAATTTTCATTATGATTAGAGCAGGTCTTCTATACGAACCTTAAAACAAGACCTGTTTAAATTACTGAACAACGATATTTAAAAAGAATTGTCATAACGCGAAAAGTTCTCAGGTGTGCTGCATATTCTTCAATATTTTTCTATTTTTGCTGAGGATTTTGACTTTATCTGTTCCAATTTTGATCACTTGCCCGAATTGCACACGGCACCACGCTTGATTTAACCAAATCCGGCTTTGTGTTTCGTTAATACCGTCCTAGTCTCACATTTTCGAACATTTATAAGCCTTGTGTCTTGTGGGTTAAGTTCTTTCTTCCTCAAACAAGGCTCCTAATTTATCCACTGCCATTTTATTAAATTTTCGATTATTTACAGTCAGTCCCGCAACTGTTCCATTGAATACTTCACTGAACTCATTCATCAGAAATTATGCAAACTTAAGTGGAACAAAGTTCATGTGTCTCGAAGGATTCTGTGGAGTTTGTACTGTATCCATGAAGTATATGCATCCAGTGACTAACCAAGAGACAGTTGTTGCTGTAAATTCTGTAAGTATAAATGCTTATAGTGTTTTTGAGGCAGACTTAATATAAAAATCTACTAAATTTACTCATTTCTCATGATTTTATTAACTCATTTCCTATTGGTCTGAACAAAATCCCAATTTTTTGAGATCCCCATCAATCTATAAGTAAAGATTAAATTCTAATAACTCCATTTTCACTTCCTCTTACCTTCTTAGTGCATGCAGAACGTCTACTCATGCCATAACACTGAAATAACAACAGTTGAAGGAGTTGGCAGCACCAAAAAAGGCCTTCACAAAATTCAGAAGCAAATTGTCAAGAATCATGGAATTCAATGTGGCTACTGCACCCCTGGCATGGTCATGAACATGTATTCCTTACTAGAGTCCAAAAATAATCGAGTAAAAATGTCCGAAGTTGAAAATTCATTCGGTGGCAACTTCTGTCGCTGCACTGGCTATCGTCCTATTATGGATGCATTTAAGAGTTTAGCTGTTGATGGTGGATGTAGTGAGGATATTGAAGATGCTGATAAGATTAAAATTTGCAGCAAAACTGGCGCAGCTTGTCAAGAAAAATGTGGAAAGAAGGACGAAAAGTTGAGTTTTGAGTTTGATGATTCAACAAAATGGCATCGAGTGATGGAAGTTGATGAGATTTTCAAGGTTCTGGATAAGTTGAAGGATGATGAAGGTTACATGCTAGTTGCTGGAAATATTGGACATGAAGTCTGTAAAGCATACAAGAATATCAAGTCATACATTGATATTTCAGCTGTTAAGGCACTTAAATCCTTTAAATTGACGCATGAAAGCTTAGAAATTGGCGCGAATTCAACAATCACAGAAGCTATGGAAATTTTTAAGCAGGTTTCACAAGAAAACTCCAATTTTTCATACTTATCGAAGGTCTACGACCACTTTGACTTGATAGCCAACATCGCAATCAGGAATGTCGCTACAATTGCTGGGAATTTAGCGATCAAAAACTTCCATGACTTCCAGTCTGACATCTTTGTGGTTCTTCAAGCTTTAGATGCGACAATAGAAATTGCAACGTCCACTGATGCACGACAAGTTGTCACGATGACTGAATTTTTGGAACTCAACATGAACAAGAAGTTGATCACAAAAGTCTTATTGCCAAGCTACGATCCAGCAACTACCAAATTCGGATCATACAAAATCATGCCAAGATCCCAAAATATACCAGCTTATGTTAATGCTGCATTTATGCTGCAATTTGAGAATCAAAAAGTCACAAAAGCTTACATTTGCTTTGGCGGGATCAGTGCGACATTCAAAAGAGCTGAGAACTTGGAGAAGTTCTTAATCGGCAAAAACATCGAAGACAATCAAGTCATAACTTCAGCTATTGAGGTTCTTACAAGCGAAGTGACTCCAACACCAACTTTATTGCCAGTTTCAACAGAATTTCGTCAAAATTTGGCATCTTCACTTTTCTACAAGTTCATCCTTAGCATCCTGCCAGATGACAAAGTCGATAAAAAATTCAAAAGTGGTGCTAAGCTCCTCGATACTGAAATATCGACATCATCAAGGAACTTTGACAAACATGACAACAGCACAGTCCTAGGAAATCCTGTACCTAATGTTAAGGGTGACATTCTGTCAACTGGAGAAGCTAAATTTGCGAATGACATGCCAAAAATGGTAAATGAGTTGTATGCAGCATTTGTGACTGGAAAGAAGGTTAATGGGATTATTAAGGAGATTGATGCTAGTGAGGCTTTGGTGAGTTTTGGTTGGATATACTGTTAATTTTAAGTTTTTGGCTAATTTTAGATAATTTCAGAAAATTCCCGGCGTCACAGCATTTTACTCAGCCAAAGACATTCCAGGAAAGAACACATTCATGCCTGAGAACTTTTTATTCGTGTCTGAACCAGAAGAAATTTTCTGCAGTTCTAAAATTCTGTTCCATAATCAACCAGTTGGCATCATATTAGCTGATACATTTGAACTAGCGAATGAAGCAGCAAAGCTTGTTGTTGTAAAGTTTGAAGACGATTCGACAGATACTGGTGAGTAATATTGTTAAAGCCTTCAATTGCATAGCTACAAATATGATTCTTTTAGATCATAAGCTCATCTTAACCTTCGATGATGTCAAGTCAACCCCACCAAACCTAGAACTCGACACAGATTTCAGCAAAATCCTTGAAAATCCACCAAATCCAACAGAATTCACTTCAGTGTCTGGAAAGTTCTTCATCGGCTCTCAATACCATTACTACATGGAGACTCAAACCTGCATCTGCATCCCAAATGAAAAAGGCATGGAAGTCTATTCATCAACACAATGGATGGATGCAGTCCAGACTGTCATATCCGAATCAATCAACATGCCAAGAAATCAAATCAACATGTATGTCTCTAGACTTGGTGGTGGTTTTGGAGGAAAAGTTTCAAGATCCACTCAAATTGGTGCTGCATGTGCTATTGGTGCTCATCATACAAATCGACCTGTCAGGCTTATTCAGACAATGAAGGATAATATGAGCATTAGTGGATTAAGAAACCCAAACATGAACGACTATGAAGTAAAATTCGACCAAAATGGCAAAATTCTGATTCTTAATCACGAATATATTGAAGATTTTGGATGTAGCTTCAACGAACCAGTCACAATGGGTGCTACACCATTCACATGTCATTTGTACGACAGTGAGAATTACAATATTAAAGCTTACAAAGGAAGGACCAACAAGGCATCATTCACATGGTGTAGAGCACCTGGACCACTTGAAGGTGTCGCCATGATTGAAAATACAATGGAACATATCGCATGGAAGTTAAAGAAGGACCCTGTTGAGGTTAGAATTGCAAATTTGCCTGAAGGAAGTGAAATGAAGAATCAGTTGGAGCTGTTTGTTAAGGAATGTGGTAAGTATTGGCCAAGCCTTCTTAATTCAACTTTAAAATTTAATTTTTTTGCAGACTACTACAACCGCCTTGCCCAAATCCAAGCTTTCAACTCATCAAACCGTTGGACAAAACGTGGCATATCAATAGTCCCAGTCAAATATCCAACAGAATATTTTGGCATTCAGCATGCCTTGGTCTCAATCTTTTACCGAGATGGCTCAGTATCAGTTAATGTTGGTGGAATTGAAATGGGTCAAGGATTGGTCACCAAAGTCACACAAACAGCTTCACATGCTCTGAACATTCCAATGGATAAGATCAATATTAAGTGGGTGAATTCAATTGCATCACCAAATGCGACTGTGTCAGGTGGTAATATCACCAGTGAAGCTTCATGTGAAGCTGTTCGAAGAGCTTGTGAGATTCTGCACGAACGACTGGAACCAGTCAGAATTGAGCATAAAATTGCAGAATGGGAAAAGCTGATTGACAAAGCTTATGAACTGCAAGTTGACTTGTTAGCTTTTTACATGTTCAAGCCATCAGACTTGCCAAATTATGACATTTGGGGCACAACATGCACAGAAGTTGAAGTTGACATCCTTACTGGAAACATTCAAATTCCACGAGTTGACATCACGGTTGACTGTGAAAGTGTAAATCCAGCTATGGATATTGGACAGATGGAAGGTGGATTTGTCATGGGACTTGGATTGTGGTTGATGGAAAAAATCGTCCATGATCCAAAAACTGGAGAACTTTTGACTAATGGAACCTGGAACTACATCAATCCAGGTGTCAAAGACATACCAAAGGACTTTAGAGTCAATATCAGAAGACGTGAAGGAAATGGGGAGAGGATTGTGAGCTCAAAAGGTGAGAAATTGAATTTTTGAGGTTAGGATGAATTTTTATAAAATTTTTGAATTTCAGCTGCTGGAGAGCCACCGCTTGTCATGTCTGTATCAATCTTATTTGCATTAAGACAAGCTTTGAACTCTGCTCGAATAGATTCCGGACTTAATGATGAATATTTCATCCTTGGTGGACCAGCGACTGGAGAAGATCGATTTTTAATCGCGAATACAAAGCCTGAAATGTTGAGATTAAATTGAAATTTGTTTGTGCTTTAATTAGACTAAGTTTTTGAAATCCAAAATTATTCTAATTGAGGAATTAAAAATCATCAAATGTAATTTTTTCAAAAAATAAATAATTATTGAAATTTTAACAACAATTATTTTTAATGTCTGCAACAATCAAGAACCTTAAATTTGAGGCTTAAGCTACTTTTAGAGATATTTCAGTCTTTATGAATACTGCTGGAGGTTGACTACTTTTCACACATAGATCAAACAATGAAAATGTCTGTAATTCTCATAATTTCTGTATTATTAGTGACATTTCATCCAACTGCTGCCAAAATTTTGATCATTCCGGATCCTAGTAAGTCAAAATTATCAAAGTTTACAGCTACTAAGTGAAGCCTGCTCCTATTTCAACTTAGACACTAAAATTTCAAATTTCAATTCTTTCAACACTAGAACTAACATCCTGTAGTGACTGGAACGCTGTCAAGGGCCTTGAAATCAACTTAATTGACAATAACCTCGAAATCATCCGCGTCAACGAAACTAATTCATATTACCAAGGATCAATAAAGTTTTTAAAGGACTTAAGTCGAGTACCTGGCAGATTACTATACGAAAAGTACAATAATGGTGAATGGACGATGCAAGGATTTGATGGAAAATATGGAAACTTTTGTGATTCTTATCATGACCGAACACAGCCATTTTACTTTACTATGGATCACTTTCCAAAATGTCCAATTGAAGCTGGGGTGAGCTTTGATAAATTTTCAATATAAATTTTTGGTTAATCGAAATTATAAATTTGCAGACTGAATGGACATTCAATATGGTTCCATTCACTTTGATGGGCTTAAATATCGATCCACTTCCTCTACATTATATTGGACGCTGGCGTATGATTACTGTTTTTGACCATAAAGTTAATGGATTTACCAAATTTGATTGCAAAAGAATTTACTTTGAAATTGTTGAAACTGAGAAGCCAAAGAAGCCTGCTGGACTTTCTGGAACTAAATCTCAACGTGGTGGATGAAATGTTATTCAAATTAATTATGGTTGGCATGATAAGCAATAAGGATGATCTATGAACTATCAGATTTCGGTTAATAACCCTGAACCTTGGTTCTTGGTTCTTGGTTCTTAGTTCTTGGTTCTTGGTTTTTGGTTCTTGGTTCTTGGTTCAGGTTCAGGTTCTTGGTTATTGGTTCTTGGTTCTTGGTTTTTGGTTCTTGGTTCTTGATTCTTGATTGTTCTTGAGTTTTGGCTCTTGGTTCTTGGTTCTTGGTTTTTGGTTAGTGCTATATTAATTAGACTTGTGCTCTATCAAGTCATTATAAAAGCCATAAAGAGTACTTCTTGTCAGCTTTAAATAAACCAAACCTAGTTGCTTTTATACATAATTTCAAATAAATGTTCAATTTAAAAATTTGATAATTATTAAAAAATCACAAACAAATACAAAATTAGTTTTATTCTAAACATTTAGGCCATAGAAAGAGATTAGAAATGACATATCTAAGATCAACTAAAATATTATTTTTATTCATAGTAAAATTAACAATTGTTAATGTCAAAATCCTCGTTGTTCCCGAACCAAGTAAGTGTAAAATTTCATTAAATTCGACTAGATTTTTCACATGTTTATAACTTTAGACATAGTGACATGCAATGATCTTGTCCCTGGTGAAGAAATCAATGCAGTTGACACGACAAACCTCAAAGTGATTCGAGTCAATGACACTTATTCATTCTTCAACGGTTCTATGAAGTTTTTGATCGGATTTGACAAATTACCAGGAAGGATTTTTTATGAAAAATATCACCAAGGTGAATGGTTAATGTTTGGATTTAGTGGACGATATGGCAACTTTTGCTTCACTTTTCATGATCGAACTCAACCATTTTATTATTACATGGATCATTTTCCAAAGTGTCCTGTTGAAAAAGGGGTAAGCAAGGGGATTGATAAGGATTTAAACCGTCTTTAACATTTATTAATCATTTTCAGACCGAATGGACATTCAATATGGTCCCATTTACCTTAATGGGACTTAATATGGAATCGGTTAATGCAAATTCTTTTGGAAAATGGCGTTTGATCTTCATTTATGAGTACAGAATTAAAGGAGCTACAAAACACAACTGCAGGAAAATCAACTTTGAAATGTTTGACACTGAAAAGCCTAAAAAGTCGTTTGGAAATAACTTTAAACTTTGGGGTTACTGAAAAACCTGAAATTGAAATAAATTGACAAATTTTTGACATTTTTAACCTACATGATGTGTTCTATACTAACCCCAACCCCTCTAACCCCTGTCCTTCATCAATTTTAACGACATCAACAAACCATAAAATTGTTTAAATTTTCCATAACACTGATTCAACTAAGCATTCACATCCGCACCTCCAATAAATTCAAAAAGTCGTGACGAAAACAAACAAATTTGACTAAATTTTTCACAAATAATTTACATTTCGCGCAAATTTTTTTTCTCCCTCGTCAGTGCTCATCCGTCTATGAATTTAAACAAAAGGCAGTAAAAAAAATCGCGTCTGTGATTTATTTACCACATCTGATGTGGATGAGAAAGGAAGTGGATTTTTTTTGTGGCTTTATTTTTTGTATTTTGCATGTTTATTTGTGTATGTTAATGTAATCACTGGAGATTTATTACTTTTAAATTAGATTATCCGTTCCTTTGCTTCCTTTTTTTTTTTTATTTGATATGTTTGTGTTGTGGTTGGGATTATGTGATGGATTGGAGTGACTATATGGGTTTCATGGATGGCTGACGGCTTGATTTTTATTTGATCAAATAAATTGAAAACTCAAAAATATCTTTTCAAAAAATCAAAAAACTCAAAAAATTAAAAAACTTCAAAAAAATTAAAAAAAACCAAAAAAAAGTTAAAAAGTTCAAAAAATTTAAAAAAAATTAAAAAGTTCAAAAAAATTCAAAAAATCAAAAAAGGTTAAAAAAACAAAAGAAATTTAAAAAACTAATAATACAAAAATTTTAAAAAATTCAAAAAACTCAAAACAGTTCAATTAAAAATTTTAAAAAATCAAAAATTCGAAATATTTAAAAAAATTTTAAAAAAAATTCTAAAATTTGAGAAAAAAAACTTGAAAATCTGAATAAAGTTTTCAAAATTTAGAAAACTTTTGCGTCCTAATTTTCTCAACTCCATCTCTGACTTCCTATTATTTGTTCAACCTCTCCTGCTGCTACTTCCTTCCCCTCCCCCATTCCCCAGCGAGCATTTTGATGACTCTCGTTTGCTTGATGTTATAACTCATTCTAATTTCCATTCCATTCTTCATTCCTCGATTCCTCATTTGCGCTGTTGCGTATGTGTGTGATTCTCATTTCATTTAGTGTTATTCGTGCCTCTATGCTGGTTTATAAATATAAAAAAAAAATCAAGAGAAGATAATAAAAATGAGTGATTTGAATTAAGGATTTTTGGAGGTAGGAGTATAAGTTAATGGAAACAGACACTGATTATGTGACTTTTAACCTTTTTTTTGGGGGAATTTGAATTATTTATGGGGGTTAAGTTGACTTGATTGCTGGATTTTAGAGGATTTTGATAACTCTATTAGAATTTCAATAAACAAAGTTTTTAAAATCAACAAAAATATTATAAACGTCAAGAACTTCCCAAAAATACACAATCTATTCACATCTTCAACCACCCACGCCAACCATCATGACCTCTGTCCACATTTCATATTTTTTTCTTCTCACTCTCAACTGCCACACACAATTTCCCAAAGGACCAATGGATCATTTTTTTCCTGAGATGAGCAACGAGGAACAAGAAAAAGTAAAACTTTCTGACAAATGAGAATGTGGGGAGTTTTTATTATTTAATAAAAAAAATGTATTTTTGTTGTGTGTTGCCTAGTAGAAAGGAGCAGAAGAATATTCGGAATGAGAATGTGGTTTGGATGAGAAATGAGTTTTTGTGTGGATTAAGGAGATGATTTGTGAGGGTTTAGGGGGTCAAGTCAGTCAAAGTTGCATGGTTTTCGGAACTTTGACTAAATTTGCAACATTTTAACATAATCTTCTCAGTAAAGCTTTTCTTTCTTAGCTTATAAGCCATCTTGGTTCATGGACTTCCCCAAATCTCGCCAAAATCATGCCAAACATCAAATAACTTGACGTGCGCCATAATGGGAGAGACAGTAAACTATTTCCTTGAATATAGCGCACAAATATATTTTAAATATTTTAAATAATTCAGGAAGATCAATCAAAAAATAGACTGTGCCAAAAAAACTAGCATGCGTCAGTCTAGAAGAGACATTAAAGTGTACCCCAAAATATGATGCACACATAACAATTAGGCTCTTCTTTTTTTATGAATTAACAATAGCTGAATTTATTCAGTCTTTTCAATCCAAGATCTATGAGAACCTCCAAAACACACATATCATTCCTTTCCCTTTCAAAGATGATTCCAAATGTGATGTGATAAGTATGAGCAACTTCACTTCTCTACGTCCGAAAGATGAAAAATTTTTATTTCATTTTTATTTTCATTTCAAATGTTAAAATATTTTTCATGTCTAATATTCAAGTGTGAGTAGGTTTAAAAAAGGGACAGGAACAAGGCAAGTCAGACATAAATTTACATTTTTATTTTTGCTTCTTTCATTTTTAAAGAATGTATTGTGACACATTCTGGTCAATCGAACATTGGTAAAGTTGTTTTTATTGGATTTATTCAAATTTTTTTACTTGTCAATTTTTGTGTTTGTTTTGAATTTTTTTAATATTTTTTGGGTAACTAGATGGAATTAGGGTAAAAACCTGAAATTGACGATTCAAGTGTCTTCACATTGAAGCTTTTTGCCTTCAGGTGTCTTCACATTGAAGCTTTTTTGACTTCAGGTGTCTTCACATTTAAATTTTTTTGGCTTCAGGTGTCTTTACAATGAAATTTTTTTGGCTTTAGATGTCTTCAAATTGAAGATTTTGATGATTCAGGTGTCATCACATTAAAAAATTATTTGCTTCAGGTGTCTTAACATTTATATGTTTTAAGCTTCCGGTGTCTTCACAATGAAGTTTTTTTCGCTTGGATGTCTTCAAATTAAGGATTTTGATGATTCAGGTGTCTTAACATTGAAGTTTTTTTTTGCTTCAACTGTCTTCACTTTGAAGTTTTTTGGCTTCAGGTGTCTTCACATTGAATTTTTTTGTGATTCAAGTGTCATCACATTAAAAAATTATTATTTTAAGGTTAAAATTATTAGGTGCATTTGCAAAATAATTTTGCTGATACGAACAATTCGATGGTTTCGACCGTTACAGTTTCCAAGAAAACTTGTGAAAATATCTTATTTGTCTGTCTGCCATACAAAATTCGAAGTTTCATACCCTGCAGTTCGAAATTTTCGAAAATTAGGAAAAAAATAAAACTTAAATTAAGAAAGATTTATATGAAATTTAGATGAAAATATTATGTAGTCATTTAAGGATAAGCATAATATAGATAAATCTTTTTCAAAACGATCAAAAACTACAATAAAATCAACAAAATTGTAACGGTTTTTTTCAAATTTAAACTTTTCGAACGTGCATATTATAACTCCCCTAGACTTTCGATAAGTCTGCCGAACATGAATTGTTCGTATCAGTAATTTTGAATTTCAGGTGTCCTCACAATAACGTTTTGTGGTACACGTGCCTTTACACAAGCTAAACTTCATATTATTTAGAAAAGCTAGTCAACTCAAAACTACAACCTTAGTCATCCCAAACAACACCACAAACATCAAATCCAATTCCAATAAAAATTCAAAAATCAAAACAATGAAAAATAAATTTTCAAATGGAAAACAAAAATTGGATTTTTGAAATTTTGATGGATTTTTGTGCTGCTCGTCTGACTTTTTCCATTCTAATTCATGTTTTTTAGATAAATCTCATTGAATTTTGAATGAATTGAGTTATGAATTTTCAATATTTTTGTGCTGTTGTCTGAAAATATTTATTTGATTTGAATTATTGAAGGAAAAATTTGCTTGATTTGATGGAAATTTTAATGACTTTTTCGTGTTTTTGTGAACTTATTTTCACTGAAAAGTTTAAATTAAATTTTTCAAGCCATTTTATTTTTGGAACCTTCAATCCAAAGCATCTCATGTGTCCACATCGCCAATAAATCATGACAGACTTGCCATGTCGTACAAAATAAATTATTTTTGTTCTAAGTTTTTTTCACATTTTTCATCCTTACTTGTCCACACGAAGAAGACAGTCTGAAACTATTTGATATTCACAGCACAGCCAATGTTCATTTTTTAAGGAAAGACGAACATCTTTTTTATTATTATTTCTTGACCAATTGCATTGTTTGAGACAAGAAATCATTTGAGATTTGAAACGTGAATTATTGGAGTTTGAGGAGCAATGTTGTAATAAGGGTATGAAATGTGGAAGGTTTTAAGACGAAGCAAAAAGGTAAATCATGGAGAGGGCACAGAATTAATGAGCTGGAAGCATTGCGATTCAAATTAGAACAGAATCTATTGTACCACACACTTTAGACCAACAGTTTATAGTGGGATCCGAACCACTTGCAAGCTCTGCACATTGCAAAGACACGAGTACGTCATAAGACCTGATGTACCCTGCAATGAACCTAGTCACAACTCGTGTGCACAAGATGCCGCAAAGAAGTCATCCAGATGCTAGTATATCCTAGTATACCTAGCAAAGAAGACACATTTTGTGCCGAAGACCCCAAAACTACATCCAACATCGAACACACGAACTGAGCTTCGTAACTAGAACGGTTAAATGGAAAAAGAGCTTCTATAACTTGTCTTGGTCTGGGATTGAACTTAGGACTTTTAAGCTCTTGGTTCGTAAGACCAATGATCTATAACTTTGGCCACTTGTGACATTTCACCGCTTAAGGTTAGAAACCGTTAGAACCCTTAATCATAATAATCTATATTATAATAGACCAATTCACTGACTCTAGAACCGAAGCCACGTGAAGCCATTTGTGAAGTCGTATGAAGCCAATAATTTGGGGAGTGTTGATAAGGTGGGGGATGGGTATCAGGTGGGGGATGGGTGTCATGTGTGGAGTAAGGTGGGTCCAAATTTGAGGGGGTTTGTGAAGCCATGTGAAGTTTTGAGATAGGATTGACCCTAAAATATTATGGTTATTTCCGTCTTACAGTTATTTACATAATAGTAATCAAATTTAAACCCTGATAACAGGCGCCACGGGCGCCTCCGAATAGCCTTGTTATCATAATACTAAGTCATAATTTTAAAATAAAATTCTTATTTATTAAAAGTTTAAATGACTATTTTTACTACATAATTCTACTTTAATGTTTCAACCACCTGCGAATAGCTGAATAAACTCTTCTTCTGACTTCTGCGAAATGAGGATCGTCAATATCGAGACTAAGTTCCGTATGAATACTTCTCACTAAACATAAATTTGGAATTATTAAGCACAGCGGTTAATGACTGAATACTTCACTTCAACTTACATGGAATTAATTCATAATATGATGAATTATCGATCGTCGTTTTATCAATTCCTTGATTAATCCATGGATTAACTTCACCAAAAGTATAGTAAGCGTTTCTGACAACTGGTTGACGTCCTCCATGCATTGTTGTGAATCTTTGGTAATTTAATTCCATTTGTTCGCCGGTTATTCTATAATTAGAGGAAGTAACAATGTTTATTGAGTTATTTATAGCAATTTATATCTTATCAGGTATGATAAGTGGCGCTTAAGGCAGTTAATAATTTATGACTCACCCGAAGACTTCCTCACAAGTATGTGCATAGAATTCAGATGGAAATTTTGATCCAAAAATGCTCGAACCATCGCCAGAATTGAAGAAAAATCCATACTCAATGCACTCAAGATACAGGAACGTCCTTCCATATGCCATCTCCCAATCAGCTTTAATATTCTCTTTAACAATTTCTGTTTGGAAAGCAAAGCTGTTAGGATAGCAGATTGGAAATGGAAGTGACAATAATCCGAGGATATATCCAAGTGCCTCCCAGTCATGCTCAACTGGAGCATTCATAAATGTCCCGCATGAATATTTCTCAATGTAAGATTGATCAAAAACCAGTGAATATCCATAGAAATGCACAGTCAATAGCTCATAAAGGTACTGGATGTCTAAATCTCCATGCTGGTATGGAATTGGGAAGCAAAAATTGAATCGTCTGCGAATGATGTTTGACTGATTATTGGCAATCATTTCCTCAAGTTGATTAAATGCATTTTCAATTTTTTCAGCACATCCAGGAGACCCAAAGGCCCTTAACTGCTGCTCGACAATTTTCACAACTTCTGGTTGATTGAAACTTGGATTGTATTTTCCATTTGATGCCCAAACACCAGTTACTAAATGTGGATACTTCTGTGCAAAACAGGTTGCCATACTTGCGCCATAATCCCATCCAACTAAGATTATGTCAGAGTCTCGTCGACTTTCGTCAGATCTCAAATGAGCAATCAAATGTGCCAGATCCTCAATAGCTTGATTAATTGATAAAAATCTCAAATTCTCAACTGTCGTTTCCTCAAAAACAAGCGACCTGTCAAAATATCGATGATGTGGAAACACAATTGTGGCATTGAAGTCATCAGCGACATCATAAATTGGTCCATAAGACAAGTAAATCTCACCAAGATATGAATAAAATGGCATCATGAACATAAAGATGAAAATTGGACCTCCAGTTGTGAAGAACTCATCATTCATGCTGTAATATTGTGAGAATGTCCTGTGATCTTGTGGATTGAATTGATCGATTTGTTGTTGGATCCAATTTTCAGTGACATGAGGGCTGGCTTTGTAGTTTGATGGAGGTTTTGGGATGTTCAGGAATTTGCTGTTAAGATGGTTGAAGATTGGTAATTTGAGGTGATTTTTTGTTGGGATTTGAGGGGTTGTGAGGTGCAGGGTGATGAATATGATGAGGATGGTGATCTGAAGCTTCATTTTTGGTGCTTTTAGATTTGTTTTAAAATTTAAAAGTGTCGAGTTTTTAACTTTTTTAATTATTTACAATTTTTAAATTTTTTTCAATTTTAAAGTCAATATTTTTTTATTTTGCAGCAATAATTTACACTTGATTCACAACAAACCACTAAAAAGTAATGAAAAATCATCAAATGCTTCCAAATTTATACTAAGAAACCTTAAATTAATCTAATCATTTAACAACCTACTCAAGATAATCCCAGATAATGTCATTTTATCAAGATATTACACAATACACTCATATCCTTACATGTGACAACTATCAACAAGCTGAAATTTATATTACCAGCACGGATAAGTTGTCCATGTGAGTCGGCTTTTATTGTCAAAAAAAAATCATATGAGTTTGAATCATGGAATTAATGAAATTAAGATTCATTCGACCAGATCCAGTATAAAAAAAAACGATTTATGCTGTACTGGTATAGCACTTTTCAATCAACTGCCTACATCGCTGAAGTCAATCAATAACATCATTCCATTCAAGCGAGAGCTTAAGAAGTTCCTGTTGAGCAAAAAAGAAATTTTATTAAAAGAAAACCAGTTCTTGAGTCGAGACTTAAAATAACAATTTTCACAGTTGTCAGGGTTTAATACATATCTGATGCAATTTATTTGTTGTTAAATATCAAGATTTGATCCGCTGATATCGTTTATCTTCTTATTTGTCACTAGTTTCACTTAATTATAATTCACAAATATTGTCAAATTTTCATAATATTTACTTTTTAGTTCATTTTGGTACAGTTCGTTTATTTCAAATATTTTTTATCCGTTACAAATGTAAAAGTTTCTTGCCCCTCTCAATGCACATTTTAATTTTTATTAACTGAATAATGTAATGCAAAACGTCTCTTCTTTCTCTCCTCAAGGTTTTTTATGCATCTTCAAACAGTTTAAGTACTGTTTGAGGAGGCTTTTTCCTTTTCTAAAGGAGAGAAGAGAGAAAAAAGGAATTAAATTCGTCAACCGAAAAGGTTTAATAAATCATACATACATACATACATACATACATGGGACTTGATTGCTTTACATTCGATGACTCAAATGCTACGCGGCGTGTAAAGCATGAATGAACGAAACAACGTTTGAAGTCTACTTAAATATTTATTAACAAAAAGTGCAATTAATGGACACAGACAAGGGGTCCTTAGTTGATTAATACCCCTTCCATCTATCAATAAACCCTATAAACTTACATACAATTTTTATTAAATTACCAAAAATATTATTATCTTAAAATAAACAAAAAGCAGACCCTCTTCAATTTCCATACACATGACATTATCCATTTAATTTTTTGTCACATTTTCTCCGCACATAAATTTTAATGTGTCCATGAACTCTTGCTCTTTTTGGTCATTAAGTCATTTATCTCCTTTTGTCTATTAAAATTATTTTAAAGTAAATTTTCAAATTTTTTGTATAAAAAGGAAAAACTTGTTTATGAGGAGCTCATGTGACATATCATAACGATCTCTAGGGATGTTTAAAATGTTTTTAAAACAAAAAGTTGTGTTCAGGAAAAAAACATTATTTTGAGCAAGCAAACTATGTCTCGAATAGCCAAATAATTTAATCGAATAGAAATTTGGCGTCAAGACGGCATGACATTGGCACGGAACTAGCTTCTTTTAAATGCAGCACTGTTTTAAAATCGCACCGGCCATTCGGGTGTAAGTAATGACTGAACTATGAAAGTAAATTCATTATAGAACATTAATTAGCATATATTATCTATTAAGGTGTCCCCCTAAGAAGGTTACAGCGCATGGCCTCTCACATTCGAAGCTAAGTTAGCCATACTTACACTTCCACATTGAAAAATGACGTAAATCATTCCATAGTTGATTTAACCATGATAACTCCTACTATACAGTATCTTGAACATCAGCACCAACCCTATTCCAATCCTCACAACCTCCTTCAGCCTAATGTAAGAAACTTCAACAACAAAACAGACAAAAGACATCCAACAAGCCATCAACCACAGTACAAATCCAAAACTTAAGTCCTCAACCGTCAAAACCTTTGGAATCTTAACTCTTGAGAATCCATTATGAATATTCGTTAACTCTGCATCAACCCAATGCTGTATGATTCCCATCGGATGTAAATACTCAATCAAATCTTCAGTCAAGCTAAACATAAAGTTATTTGCATTAAATCCAAATCCAATGTTAAATGTCAGAAAGTTTTCGTCCATTTGAATTGGCTTAAATTTTAATAATTTTTTTATAAGCTTAATTTGAATGTCTGAGAATATAAATGCAATTTTAGCTGATGAGTTGGAAGCTCTAGATTGGAACTCGTTGTAGAGTGTGGTGCAGCTGTTAAAAAGTTGATATTTTGGTCTGGAAATGAAATAGTACTTAATTTTTTATATGACATAATAAAAAGGTGCGCAGTAGAAATGTGCGCAAACTTTTTAATATGGCGCAGTAAAATAGTGCGCAAAGTTTTTAAGATGGCGCAGAAAAAAAGATGCTCAAAATATTTTATTTGGCGCAGTAAAAGATTGCGCAAACTTTTTAATTTGGCGCAGTAAAAAAGAGCGCAGAATTTTTAATATGGTGCAGTAAAACAGTGCGCAGACTTTTTATAATGGCGCAGTAAAAGAGTGCGCAGACTTTTTAATATTGCGCAGTAAAATGTTGCGCAAAGTAAGAAAATTCCTATGAATAGGATCAATTTATAAGTTGATTATGCCATACGACGTACTCACTTCATATCATCCTCAAACCACCCATCATAATAGTCAAGAACTCTGATTCCATATACTATATAATCCATGTCGATAAGCTGTTGAATTGTTTTCGGTGTTGGCTTGTGCTTGTCACTTGTCATCAGCTCAAAAAGTAAACCTTGATAAGCCGTACGAATAATCAAACAGAAGAAGATAAAATAAATGAATAAAAATCGTGGAAATCCATTCCGTGGAACTCGAATTTGAGCAATTCCAAAGAAAATAGACATTTAGGCCTGGTGATTTAATGTTACTTCCAATGATGATTTTTTGAAAAGCACGTGGTAACATCTTTATAATGATGATGACAAGAAAGGACATACAAAATGTGATGATGAGGAGACACCAAGTAGTTTTGTCAAATTGCATCAATAGCTTCTCGTAGGACGTGTACAGCTCACCAGGAGTTGTTAAGAATTGTAGTGTAAAGCTTGTGAATGTTGATGTTGTGTGGATTGGTAGTAAATCTGGCTCAAGGTTAATAAATCCAGATAAAAAGACATTTCCAACAGTAGTGGAGCTATGTTCAGCACGAACAGCTGTAAAGTTCCCCTTTTCAGCGAGAATGTCGAAGAAAATATTTTGGAATAAAAGCCGCTGCATAAAAAAGTCAGATTTTGTTATGTTACTGTGAACGAGAGTCAGTTGACAGCCATGGAAGTCATGAAACTTTTTGTAATTTTCCAAATGTTCACTCCAATTTCCAGTAGCTTTATTTATAGAATTAATGAATTTTAGAATTGGAAATTCATTGCATGACACTTGACTGAACCAATCAATTGTAGCCAGGTAGACTTCATGTTTGGTATTAATAATAAAATATTGGAATTGACTAATAACGCCATACTTCATTTTCAGAGATCCTGTCACGTAGGTTTTGGTCATAAAATCATTTAAACTTCGAGGATCGATTTTTCGGTCATTTTTTATAAATTTTTCCTGCAACTTCGAAGTGCTTTTGAGTGATTTTTTTGAAGTTTTACTAAAATAATTGGAGAAAAGTAAAAATTCGTGGTTAAAAATGATCAAAAACTTCATGTCCTTGTAGCTTAAATTCTTAAGCTTTGAATTAATCTGCAAAACTGCTAAAAATTCAATTTGTTGGCAAAAGATGATTGCTGATTGATTAAATATGTGATCCCATTCTAGAGGATTATTGATTACTTTTATGCTGTATGCATAGCTTTGAATGTTAAGCTTCTCAATTTCTCTTAATGAGTCATCCATAAAATCTTGTTCTTCTCCATAGAAGACAATGTCGAATTGCTGATTATTTTGCACATATGAAACTTCTATAAAGTCATTAATAGCTTGAATTACGTATTTATCAGCACAAATTGAAGCTAGCAGCAGATGTAAAATTAATAGAATTTTTAGTTGCATTTTAGAATCAAAAAACTTTTGACTTCTTCACTTGAAATTTGATTAAAAACTAAGTGGAATATTTTTTATTAAATTCCAAATCATTTTTATTGTCACATGGAAAGCCATGGTTGAATATTTTCTGTCGTGATTTTGGAATACTTCTATTCTTAGTTTCCTTTGATGTTGTTTATGATAAATTTCAAGTTGACTGAATGTAGGTCATGGTCTTTGTAATTAAACTCAGGTGGTCGGTTCAATCGGAAGATATTAGTAAATGATAAAGGTACAGTCAAAGTTTAAGATTCATAGCTGCATTTGCAGGCGATGCAAAGCTAGTGATAGTATAAAGAGCGAACCAGTTTGCCAGACATCTTGATCTAACCTGGTTAAAACCTAGACATACTTACAGTGACAAAGACAACTGGGATCTTCAATTACAGGACAACTCATGATCACTGTGTCCGTATTTTTTTTCATTTTAATTGCACTTTATTGCATTTATTGACGACATACTGTCCGGTAATAATTCACATTTTACACTTTTGTATTTGTATACATATGAATTAGTATTATGTAGGATCAAACTTCTAATCTCCAAATCTAGGTTTCAAATAAACTAAGGCTCTCGTTTCAATCTTCTGTGGGCGTGACATGATACTTTTCAGGTCCGTTCTAACAATATTCCATTCGTGGGTAATCTTGTAGCTCTCGTTCCTGTTTCTCCCGCTACACTCTAAGTTCCTGACCCGTTCCTCAATCCAACGTTGCCCAAATGCCCAATTATGGCTTGATCTCATACATTAAGCAGTCGAAGTATCTAAACTTCCGAAAAAGAACAAATTTGGAAATGGCTGGATTCGAACCGACGACCTTCGAGTTACCATCCCAAATTTGAGCCAAGTGCCTTACCTATTCGACCAGCAAGGCACTTAACTGCTTGTTGAAATCTGCTGTCGTATTGAAATAGTTAAGTACCAAAGTAAACAAAACTTTTCAACCACAGAGGAGCTTCAGCTTCATTGCCACAACAAGTTACCAAAACCAGTCGATTGTTTAAACTACTCTTTACTAGAATTAATAGTCATCAAAGCTATCTCGAATAGAAAAATTCGGTTAATCAAATAGAAATCCGACCTTTGACATAAATCTCAGGCTCGGAAACCAGCCGGTATTTAGGGGTATTTGGCGGTATATTGGTATACCTTGGTTTGAATCCAACACCAGACCAGAAGCATAGTGCTGGATTTTTGATCCATTAACCGACTTTTGTCATTCGTGTGCAGATCCTTAAAAAAATTCTTCACTTCCAACCCAAATCTCATCTTCCACTCACATCCAGACCTTCAATAAAAACCACAATTGATGACCGTTCAAAACACCTAAAGTTTTTTACCTCTTAACATTTCAAATTTATAAAACCTAAATTTTCTGCATCTAGAGTTTTTAATCTCTATATACATTTGTATATAGGTGTTAAAAACTGCACGTGCAGTTTTTTACTTCTAATGATTTTTCCATTAGAAGTAAAAAACTACACGTGTAGTTTATAACTTCTATATACATTTATATATGGAGATTATAAACTGCATGTTGGTTCCTTCTACATGCTTTAAATTACAAAATATTTGACTTTTTGTAAGCGTTGCACTTGTACAGAATGCAAAATTTTGAACTTTTACGAAAGGTTTTCTCTTTTCTAAAGTCTAGACAACTTCAAACTATTGATTTACATTTCGTTACATTTTGATTAAGCTCCATTAAGCGTAAGTGTGTGGTACTTACGATAGATACACACAGTAAAAAAATAAGAAGTTCCTAGACATTAAAGGCTGTACCTGTGATTATGTTGCACTAGAATTAAAGCGTTAAGTGGCATAAAGTGTATCTTTTTAAATTCAAGCTGATTAAAGTCCAAATAAAGTGGAAAATTGATATTTAATAAAATTACTAAAAAAATTGATCAAAATCTGTCAATTCTATTCATTTCTAATTAAATTAATTTTAGTGGAAGTTACGTGGGTTTATTTGTGACTGGACAAAATTATGCTTATTCAATGAATAAATGCGATTGTGTCAACAGACAAATAAGTACCTAGAACTGCACTAATTAAATTAAGTTACTAACCAAAGATTGTAATCCTCGACGTGATAAGATCCAGTCAAAACATTGTCATACATTCAAACTTAACGGCTTTTTCGGACTCACGTGACTGAAACAAAAACGTGACTGTTTAAAGAACCGTTAAAAATACGATAAATTTGAAAACTTCCGTGAAATCCTTGAAAGCAGTCTGACCTATTTTAAATTCTAAACGGCCGTTAAAATCGAGATTACTTGAGCATGCATTCTGGACGTAAAGTAAATGCTGCCAGGAAACAGTCACCGAATCAACAGCAGAAAGATGTCACAAATCCAATTAATGGGTACAAAAGTTCAAACTCCAGCATTATGGACTTCTTTAAAAGTCAGCAAGCTTCCCAGAAACAGCTCAATGAAAGCTTCTCATCAACATCATCTATTGGGACTTCTCTAAATGGCACGATCGTTGATCCAATGTCTGAATTGCCTCAAATGATCAGTGTCCTAGAAGCTAGAAAAAAATCATTGGAAGAAAGAAAATCTGAAATTTTATTGATTAAAGATGAGCAAACTAAAAAGGTCTTACTTGATATGATGGATGATATGAAGAATATTATCGAGGATAGTGAGAATATACTGCAGTCTCATAATGTGACTATAAGCAAGCAAAACGAAGACGCTGAAGAAATCCAAGCAAACAGGGAATCTATAAATAATTTGACAATGGGTGTTGGAAATCTCGCAGATGGAATCAATGAGGTGAAGAATCGTGTTCAATCACTAGAAGTAACAAAGAATTGCGCATTTGACAGTCACTTTATTAATATTGTCTTCGTGGATGGAAAAGATGCTGATTGTGTTGAGAAAGGCACTACGGGTCCTAAACAAAAATTTGCTGAAATTCTAAGCGAAATGAAAATTGTGACACCCAAAGATGTAATTGATGCTCACCTGATGACTGCTAACCGATTTGTGAATAGGAAACGTAAGCTGATAAAAATGTTGAGAGCTCGTTTTAATGATCCAGTAACTGCTGGTCGCATATTTTCCCAAGTGATCAATCACAATAAGAGTCTAACTGATGACGGAAAGCAAAATTCAATAAAATATTATGCTGAAATGAGTGCAAGTAAAAATGTCTGGAATTTGAAAAGAATATGCTACGAATTAAAGAACGAGGGGACCTTAGTCAATGTACGCGGTTCTGATCGTGGTATTTTGGTGACCTATAAATTAAAGGATCGAGATAATGATAAGGAAAGCACTAAAACTAGCATTGTAACCACTGAGAAAGATATTGATGACTTGAGGAAATTGTTAAATGTTCAGGATGCTTATATCTCAGTAGCTGCAAAGTACAACGAAGAATTCTGGAACAATAAAAATAAACCTGCAAAAGAAAAGAAAAGAGGAAGAGTTAATGATGAAAATGATGACATTATTGGGTCCAAACGAATAGATTCCGGTGCTCAAAAAATATGAAACAACGTCTCACCAGTTCAGTTACAGAAAACATGTCAAAATAGTAATAGCAAGCAAATAATTGATTACAATAATTGTGATACAAAACAAATAAAAGAGGAAATATTAAAATCTGAAAATAATCCAAGCTTCTCACTGCTATTTTGGAACATAAGGTCTATAAAATCACTTGACAAATTTGTAAAATTTAAAACTCAAATGGCTGAACTGGTGAGTGGTAGAAATAAGATAATTGATTGTCTTGTTCTAGCTGAATCGTGGATTAAATCACTTGATAATTTTAAGCTATACGAACTCCGAAATTATAACAGCTTTCTGGTATCACGTGATTCATCTCAAGGAGGAGGAATAATAATATACGTACGCAAATACTTTGTTACGAATGTTGTCGTCAAGATTTGTAATCAGCATGTGGAAGCTATTCTCATTGAAATACTATCGGCAAATTTCAAGCAAAAAGTACTTGCTGTGTACAGACCTCCTTCAGGAAATTTATCATCATTCTATGAATCTGTAGATGAATTACTAAGCGAGCACAACGATTTGTTAGTGGTTGGAGACATGAATATAAACTTTTTGAATTATACAGCTTGTCAAGAATATAGAGACATCTTGATGATGAATGACTATCTTGTCGCTAATAAGTCGATTACTAGACCTGCTTCAGGCACACTTCTAGATCATGTAGTGCTGAAAGAGAATACAGACGCATTAATTCTTACTTCAAAACACTACAAACTTTCTGATCATAAGTTTGTTGTCTTGATAAAAAAGATTACTCACTTAACCAACTGGATGCATTCAAGTGTCTCAAAATTAAATTATTCTATCATTCGAGAGGAGCTCAGTGTAATCGATTTTAATGATGTCATCAATGGATGTCCAAATGTTGCTCTATCAAAAATCATTGAATTGATGAAGTCATCCATAGATAATTCCCGCATCAACTACAAAGTTAAGCATAAATTTGAAAATGAAGTTCCACCGTATGTTGACAGAAAATACATAAGAATTACAAACAACATTAATAATTTGCATGATAAAATACGAAAATTGAAGAATAATAATCGTGCTGTGAACTTATTGGAATCAAAAATGGCAAATCTTGAGGAAATGTTGAGCCTACATGTTAATGAGAAAGCAATAGCATATTACTCAAATATTATTTCAAATAACAGATCATTCTCATGGAACGTAATTAATGAAATAACTGGTCGAGCAATAAAGAATGATGAATTAGTGATTGAGATAGATGGAAACGTGATTTTTGACAAGAAGGAAATTGCAAATGTATTCCAACAAAGATTTACAGCAATCACTGACAATCAAGTAACATTTAAATACCTAGGCGAACCACTTATCAATAGCATCATAGTGAATACAGTCACAGAGAACGAAATAGTTACGCTAATGAATGAACTATCTTTGAAGAAAGCAATTGGTAGCGATGGAATTCCTGTCAAAGTGTGGAAGGATAATATTGATATTCTCGCTCCCATTCTGACCGTATTAATCAATGACATGCTTGACAATGCTGTTTTTCCTGATGTATTAAAATTCGCGGCAGTTAAACCAATTTACAAAAACGGAACTAAAACATTTGTTGAGAATTATAGAGGAATTTCACTTCTACCAACTATTAACAAGGTATTTGAAAGGGTGATTTATGACCAACTTGAGAATTTTGTTATTAAATACAAGCAATATGATGAGTTACAGTTTGGATATAGGAGACATCATGGCACGCAAGATGCTTTATGTAAGCTGTATAGTATAATCTCAAAAGCACTTGATAAGAATAAATACGTAGTTGTAGTATTTTTTGATATTTCTAAAGCGTTCGACAGTATCAATCACGATTTGCTGATGTTCAAGCTTGAAAAAATGGGAATTCGTGGAAAAGCACTCACCCTAATAAAAAGTTATCTGACCAACAGACAGCAGTATGTCAAGATAATGGACGAACTGAGTGAGATTGCTGAAATTCTCTTTGGAGTTCCTCAAGGTAGCTGCTTAGGACCATTGTTGTTCGTGTTGATGCTTTATGACCTCAAATTTTTAAACACCATGTCCACAATTATTAAGTACGCGGATGATACGGTGATGGTGCTGACTTGCGATAAGCTTGAAGACATACCGGATACTATAAGAAAAGATATCGAAGTTATTAAACAATACTATACAAGTAATGGACTTAAATTGAATGCAAACAAGTCGAAATTCATGACATTTGGCTTCACAGACTATAAAGACCTAGATGATCTTATGAGAAACAGTGAAATTGAAAAAGTTGAGTCTATAAAATATTTGGGAGCCGTTGTTGACAACAAATTAAGATTAAATGAACACACAAATCAACTTGTCAAAAAAATCTCTCAATCTGTGAATGCAATGAAGGTCATTAAAAGGCACTTACCTACATACTCGCTTTTGCAGTTCTACAATGCGTTTATTGGATCTCACTTCTTCAGTTGTGGCTTTCTTATGTGCAGGATGAATGCTGGGGACCTCAAGAGATTACAGACAATCCAAAACAAGTCACTGAAAATTACATTTGGCCTAGACAGAAGATTTCCAACTGAAAGCTTGTTCATGGATGTTGCAATAAATGTTTTACCGGTCTTAGGCATAGCATGTTTCAACTTACTCTTGCTTATTAAGAAGAATTTAACGAACTCTGATGACTTTGAACTTATCACTGATGGACGTAGAAAAAAGCAGTTAAAATTTCCAAGATTCCGTAAAGCACTCCTTGCTAATGACTTCACTTGCTTAGGTCCAAAAGTATACTATCAACTGCCGCTGGAAATAAGAGAGATAAAAAGATTTAACTTATTCAAACAGAAACTTAAACATTTTCTATTAGAAAACAAACTAATTTTCTTGAGGGGCAATCAACTAAACATAAACAACCTGTTCAAATCAGCATAATCCGTCAGTTGCAGTAATTAGATGCGAAATATTCAAAATTTATTTTAGCGTTATTTATTTAAACCTCTGTTTTTTCGTTATTTTACTTAAATGTTTTTATTTTTACGAACTTAAATCGAAATCTTTACTTGAACATAATATATTAATACTTACCAATATGTGCGTGTGCGTACATTATACAATTTTCTTATCACAAACACCTTTAGTGTAAATTTATTTAACAATATATTTATGTAATGAATATTTAATTTTCAAATTTATGGTCTAAAACGAGCATTATGTCACTAGTTATTAAGCTTAACCACCCGAGACGGTGAATAAACAATCAATCAATCAATCAATCAATCAATCAATATATGTTGTTTTATTATTGTGCATACTTAAATTACCTTATAAAGCACATATTGAGTACAAAAATGAAGAACTTTAATTCAATTTCTGTACAAGTGCAACGCAAAAGCGTGTATTTTCCTAATCCGTTAAAAAATGATTTTAAAAAAATAAAATTTTACTTAAATTAACAACATATTTTTTGATTAGAATGTTGTTTATGAAAAATTAATAGTAAATGAATATGTTAAGCTGGTTTTCGTAAAGTGTAAGTTTAGTTAAATTAAAGTATTCAAAAATTTTATAATTTCAAGTTCGATAAGAATTAGAACTCATTTTTACTATATGTAGAGGTCATATCTTGCGATCGAGTTTTCGACCACTTCTACTTCTCCAATACAATATTAATATAATAAATGAAATTGAAGCTCTCAAATATTGCGACATATTTTATGAATGCGCCCATTTTTTGAGATGTAGATTTTAAGCCAAAATCTTTTGGATTTCTTACAGAAAACAATATTTAACACAAAATAAATCTGCATTCTTTGTTTTCAACTGTTTATGGATTCACCATTTTATCTAATTTTGAAAAAAAAATTCGTGTTTTGCTTTTCAAATATTTTTCTTCAAAATGTAAGCAAACATGAGGAAGGAAAAAATTATTTTTAGAAATTCCAGAATCAAGTACACTAAATGCTATTTTTATGAATATCATAATGTTTTCTGAAATCTCACCAAAAAACTCGTGAGAAAAATTTTGTATGAAATTTTTGAACACAGAGATTAATGGAAGTTTTTCTGTTATTGACTGTGTTCCTCTTTTTGAATGTATATCAGTCAATAGCTTCAATGCCTCTGGATGCTTTTTTGATCTCTTTAAGCATTGCTGAATGTAACGAAATGTAAATCAATAGTTTGAAGTTGTCTAGACTTTAAAAAAGAGAAAACCTTTCGTAAAAGTTCAAAATTTTGCATTCTGTACAAGTGCAACGCTTACAAAAAGTCAAATATTTTGTAATTTAAAGCATGTAGAAGGAACCAACTGCAACAAAAGGATATAATTTAATCACCATACATAAATATATTTTGTGTTAAGAACGACTAGATAGCTTAATAAAGATAAATAATGTTTCATTGACGAATTTTTTGAAAACGTCAATCGATAGAATTGTCCATTTGTGTTATTAGTCTTGTCAATAACATACTCAAAACCGTTTAAATGATCAAAATTGGTTAATTCAGCAAAAAGCTTAAAGTTAAATCCGAGGATTAATTTTCTGCAATTCGAGTTTTTAATCTCTATATACATTAGTATATAGGTTTTAAAAACTGCACGTGCAGTTTTTTACTTCTAATGATTTTTTCATTAGGAATTAAAAACTGCACATGCAGTTTATAATCTCTATATATAAATGTATATAGAAGTTATAAACTACACGTGTAGTTTTTTACTTCTAATGGAAAAATCATTAGAAGTAAAAAACTGCACGTGCAGTTTTTAACACCTATATACAAATGTATATAGAGATTAAAAACTCTAGATGCAGAAAATTTAGGTTTTATAAATTTGAAATGTTAAGAGGTAAAAAACTTTAGGTGTTTTGAACGGTCATCCCACAATTTCATTAGCAAGACTACCACTTGCCTCCGTCTTCGTCCACAACATTAAAATTTTACCGACGTCTGATTTTCTCTCATTCATATTAAATTCATGATCATATAACCGAAAAAAAAAAATCTTCATATTCTGTTATTTTATGCTCAAATGCAGTCCATAGGAAGACAGAAAATTATGAAAATTCCACTCATTAAATATTAATTCGCAGTCAGAATGAGCAAAATGTGCGGCTTTATGGTTGAATGAACAGGAATTTTTGGAAGAATGTTAAATTAGATTATTGTGCTGTGCCTAGATGAGGTGCTGTTCATGTCAATTTTCATGTTTTTAATTTGATTTTTCGGAAAGTTAAATTTTTTGATGATTTTGTGGTTGTTGATCTGGATTATTGGCTAGTTTCTAGGGCTATCTATGACTAGGCTGACGAACTGCGCTCTTTAGAGCGGGTAGATGCCACACTAGTTGATCCTTTGATGGTTATCTGTGATTAACAGCATTAAGTTCAGTAAGAGTAATATCAAAGCTATGTTATGGCTAGATTTGGATGAGATTAAATAGTCATTGTATTAAAAAACTCAAAAATTAGCTCAAACAACGCAAAAATAAACTGCAAAAAAAAACAAAAAGAAGTTCCAAAAAACTTTCCATCTCCTCCAAAAACCACAACAAGCATCAGTATCAGCATCACTAACAAGGGATAAATACACAAGACCGAATATATCATGAATAATTAAACTTAATTAAATTAATTCATAACTTTACTTGCTCCTTGTACTTCTTCTTCATATTTTCATGTCTTGTTTATCTTATTCATATCCAAACCCCAAGAAAAATAAAGTTTATAAGAACAAGTTCTTGATAAAATTTATGTGAATGTGTATTTAATGCATGACATGTGAGTAAGGTTTTGAATAATATTCGGGGTAAGTTACTTTTCGTGTTTAATTTAATATAATGAATTAAGTGAATGATTTTTGGATGTACGGAAAGTTTTTGATTTATTAATGCTGCATTTGAATTAGGAAATTTTTCTGAACATTTTAATCTATGAATAGTTTTCGAGCTTTATATGATAGGACTTAATAATAATGTGTGAAGGGCCCAGCCTTTCAGCTGAAGGCACTGCGATTCAAATTAGAAAAGAAGCTATTGTACCACACCCTTTAGACCTACAGTTTATAGTGGGATCCGAACCACTTGCAAGCTCTGCACATTGCAAAGACACGAGTACGTCATAAGACCTGATGTACCCTGCAATGTACCTAGTCACAATCCGTGTGCGCAAGATGCCGTAAGGATGTCATCCAGATGCTAGTATATCCTTGTATACCTAGCAAAGGAGGCATATTCTGTGCCAAAGACCTCAAAACTACACCCAGCACACGAACCGAGCTTCGTAACTAGAACGGTGAAATGGAAAAAGAGCTTCGAAAATTAGACATGGCCTGGGATTGAACCCAGGACCTCTGACACAGAAGGCCAACGCTCTATCATTTAGGCCACTGATGCCATTTCACCGCTATATTATTATTGATAGGACTTAGGGTCAAGATGGGGGGGGGGGGGGGGGGTAGGGTTAAGGACCCCCTGGCTATCACATCACACAGAGATGGGCAGACAGACAAACAGACAGACAGACAGATAAAAAACTTGATTATAATTACTCTATTTAGCTGATAACTTTTAGTATAACAATATCATTTATTTATTTTAAAATAATTATTTCTTCAATATTCGCAGATCTTCAGAAGCATCAACTATGGGATCCTGTAAGTGCAATTTTTTGAAAAAAAAAATTCAATAATTTACAAAAGTTATTTTATTTGCAGTAAAATTCGTTTTCAATTTTTTATTATTTATATTTCTGGTGAATATAATTCCCGAAATAAAGTCTTCATTCGGATGGATTGTGGTTTTAATAGTTATCTTCATAAAATATAAAGATGTATTAGCAAAGATAACATTCTTCATGGCTTTCATTTTCATAGCTATTTTAAGCATCACCAGTAAATATACGGAATGTTTGAAAGAGAAAAAAGTTGATTTACTTTTATTGCAATTGCCAAACGAAAATGCGTGTGAAAAATATAAAAAGCAAAATATATTTAGAATAATTTATAATGGTGGCAGTTATAGAGAAGAATGCCGTCAATATTTGAAGAAAACACAAACTCCATTTCCCGAATTTTGTCATGTCGATGAAATTATTTTACAAATTATTGAAAAATCAGTACTTCCACTAATTGATCAAATTGCTCAACGATTAAACAAATTAACCATTTTTAAGGATTTTGTTAATAATCTTTTATGGTTACTTTTTATCATTGTCGTATTATATTACTTATTTCGATCTCCAGTTCAATATCTAACGAGATTATTAACAAGAGATAGTGATGAAGACAACGAAAGACGTCGACAGGAAACAAGTAATCGACGTCGAGCTTATTTTTCCGACTTTTAATCATTGTAAATCTAATTAATTTTAATAAAATATAATAATTTTGAATTGCAATAATTAAAATCGCTTTGAACAATTGGACATAAGTTAAAATTTTCATAATGAAAGATGAATTTATAGACAACTTAATGCTCTATCGCTGGATACCGTCTGCCAATTGCCGATTCCATATGCAACACTGTCTCTGTCAACAGACTCTTTCCATGAGTTCTTTGGCCTTCCACATGATATTGATATTGTTATACTGATTCATAAATTAGTGCTACTCGCGCAATATGCGTTATATGACGTCATAATTTTTACCGCATTACTCATTACATTTGAATAACATTTCCGCCATGAATCAAGTAATTAGACGGCCAAATGTATTAATCATTAGTAGGCTGTCCATCGGTTTTTGTTTTCGTCAAAAACCTGGACATGTTCCAATTATAACTCTGAAACCGCGGGATAGACCAAATGTTTATGCATCTTCCATGAAAAATAGATTCCAAAAAGCAGGGCTGTTCTGCTCACAAGTGGGCAGTTGGATAGCTTAATCATGAGTCATAAATAGACTGACCACATGCTTGGTTTTTGAGAGGGCAATCTTCTGTTTTTTTTTCAATTTTTATAAATAAAATTGTTTTGTTTTGTTCTAATTCGTCCAGAAAACGAATAAAATTGTTAGATTCGTGAGATATTCTGTATTTTATTTTTTGGTCCTCTATTTTTGAAATTTGTTTCTAAAATGTAGCTTGATAATACACTTTGTTCGGCTGTTCGGCTGTTCGGGGCAAGAAAAACTTTTTAACCAGACATCGTGTGTTTGTTGGACTTTTATCTATTAAGATAATCCAAAATTTCTGAAACTATTATTCACTATTAATAAGAACTTATTTGCTTAAGTGTTCTGATAAGACTGAATTTTATTTCATAAAAATTGTTACTTATATACTATTTTCTTAGTACGCATCAATCATGCACCTGTGGTGATGATTAATACGTCAAGAATGTTAAAATATTGTGTAATTGATAAAAAATAAGATTTTTTGCAATTCTGCAATAAAATAAGAATATTTTGCAATTCTGCAATATAATAGGAAAATATGAAATTTCAAAAACGATATAAAATATTTTAAATTATAAGACAGCTAATTAGTGCCATCTTTTAAAAATCTTAAAAAATGAAAGATATAAATGAAAATATAAAAATATAAAAAATATAAAAAATATAAAAATATAAAGTTTCAAGTATTTTATACTTAACAACTCCGGCGACGAAATGATGCGTATACATCCTGGGCTTCGATGTCATCAATGTCAGAAATAATAGTTGTTCCTGATGGAGCAGGAGATGTATATCTGGTTTCTGATTTAATTGGGTTGGTTTGTTGATTCGGATTTATTGGTGCATCATTTTGTACTGCATGTATTTGTTGTCTCAACACAGCGTTGTAAGTTGTTGACAGTTCGTTGGCTGCTGTGAACAAGCGAGCAGCGTAATTATCGATACGTGCTGCATTATCCAAATTAGAGTGCATCAATCTGTGGAGAGTATAAGGTATATTACGTCCGGTTGCTTTGGTGTATTCTTCGGCCAGCATCTCGAATGCGATCGTTTTTTGGGTGTGCAATTTCGTAACGAATGACAACTGTTCGGTTAAACGCTGTATTAATCTGTTATCTATTGTTGACTGAGATATTTCACTTATTGACTCAATCAATCGTCTATAGTCACGTAAGTGAGTAGTCAAATTGTTGTTGTTAGATGTGACATAATTAACTTGCTGGCGGAGCTGATCAATTATTTTATTCTTCTCCGTTATAATGTTGGTGGTTGTATTTTCTGTCGTAGTTCTTAAGTGACCTTTTAACACTGGTCTTTTACACGTTGCACATACTTTTGTTCGAGATACCTTCTTAAGATTATCAAAGCATTCTCTATGCAGAAGATGGTCACACGCTGTCTTGCACCAAGCAATATTTTTAGATGTTTTACACACAGAACAAATCATTTTTTGCTTTTCACTTAACTTGATTTAATTTTTCTTTAAGAGCTTGTAAATTGTCTTGTTAATTTCACTTTCTTTTTTATAGTTTATGATTTATGTATATTTTTAATATTTTTTACTTATTTTACTAACTTTATTGGTTTTTTGCGTTTTAAGCTTTATGGCTGAATAGTTGAAGTTCTAATAGTAGAATGATTCGTTGCCCATAGATCGCTCCATTTGATAAAGGAGTCTTGCATTGTTGTTGTATGTTTAGGTTTACACAGTTTATAGCATATAAATAATATGATTAGTGTAATTGTCATTACCGGCATAATTATGTAAATACTCCAACTTGGTAGTGTATAATTTTCACTTAATGCATTTATATTGGTGATTGAATGCAATGTTTGCTTTAATTTTTCTATGACGTCATTGTTTTGTTCTTCTATTTGTGTGAAGTTATCCTTAAAAATGTTTATTGGATATTTTATCTTGAATTTATTGAAGTCGAGTGTGACATTAGTTTTGAGCTTAATTTCTGCTTCAGCAGGATAACTGAACGTATGATGCTGCGTGTGTATCGTGCATCCTGATGGAACTTTGAGAAGATGTGCGTTAAAGATCTGCTTCGTTGTTGTAATATTGTCTTCTTTTGTTGAACATATCATTGCAGTTTCATTTAATTCATTGATAACCAGTAACTCCTCCCCCACTTGAAAAATTTCATCAATTTTTTCATTCCAATGAGCTGTTTTGCATGATGTTATTTGTTCATACATCAGATTTCTTAAACATTCGGTGCTGCTTCTCATGCTCTTGTCACTAAAGATATTTTCATGTATTTGCTCCATTTCAGTTAAGAGTCCATATGTGCTGTTGTTTTCGTCGATGATGATAGTTGTGATTATTCGACTGGTCTGATGATCATCTACAATAGTTATCTGTCTATCCTCGTTTGGAATTGAGATGATCGCAAATTGATTGTATTTCGATGTTGATACCATAGGAATGTGATATGTAAAGGCGATTTCTCCATTTTTTAGAGTTTTTTCCCTTTTTGATATCTCAAATAATGCATCTTTATCTAGTAATTCCGGAAGCTGTAGATAATCCATATATTCTTGTCGCGTAACTGCTTCTGTTATGTCATCCAGTGGCTTGAGATTCTCTAACTCGAGATATTTTGCAGATATTAAAGTGATAATGTCTGAAATCTGTTGAGCATCATTTTGAATTTGCGTTTGAATTGTAATTTTCTGCTCAATTGCCTTAAGTTCATCAATTTTCTCCTTGCTCAATTTTGTAGCTTGATCACTTATTTGTGTGACTATATCTGTAGCTTCTTTTAGTTTTTCTTTACCATCAACCAGATCGTTGCGTAAGTTATTCATTTCTATTTGCTGATAAGTTAATGCTCCAGCAGTGATTAAATGTGGGAATGTGTATGCTGCGAATTTTGCTGCTGAGACTCCAAAACTTCGTTTTTTCCTTGTCGAAAAGCTATTTGTGATGATCTCGAATGCCTGATCTGCTTCAATTTTGAGCATTGTTTTCCACTGACTGCAATAGGTCTGTAAATCCTGGGTCGTATGCTTGCATGTATGTGAAAAATCCTCAATTTTGGTATTAATTAGTTTTTGATCGGCAAATACATTTACACCTGTCAATACAGTTACAGGGATGGTAGTTGTTAGTATTTGAGCTTTTCCTAACATGAATGTGTGCACTCCAGGGTATAATTGTGTGATTTGTGAATGTGTTGAATGGATAAGTGCAAGCCATGTGAGCAGTACTCGTGTTACCGTTAATTTTTTGCTGTGATTTCTAAGTCGCTGTTTTATCGGAACTTGCTCAGCATTTTGATGTCCGGTGTCAGATGTTTGCTTATCATTAGTTATTGCCTCAAGGTTTTTTTTCTCAACGTGTGTTGGTTCTCGCAGTAATGGAATAAGGAGGTTGACTGCGTGAATACGAGTTGTTTTTTGTGCATCCTCAATTTTGACTGTTCTTATAATTCCATTATGATCTGGAAATACTTCAATGACTTTTGCTAATTTGAATTGTCCAGGTAAGAGATGCGGTTCCTTTACAATGACAATTTCATTTACTTGTAAATTTCTCTCTGGTTTGGTCCATTTTGTTTTTCTCTGCAATGTTATTAAATATTCATGGATAAAATCTTTCCAAAAATCCTTCTGTAATTGCACTATTTGCAGCCATTTAGTTGTTAATGGCAATTTTGAGTTGATAATTTCTATTGGATGAATCGATCCTGTACGTTGAATGAGAAAGTGAAATGGTGTTAAACTCATATTGTTCGGATCTTTGCTTCCCAGTGAATATAATGGACGTGAATTAAGATAATATTCAATTCGACATACGACTGTCTGAAACTCATCAATTGTCAAATTTTTAATGTTCTCCATGCGTTTAGTGAACCGTTTTAAGGCCGCTACACAGCTCTCCCAAAGGCCTCCTTGGTTAGCTGCAAACCTGGGAATGAATTTCCAATTTATTTCTTGTACAGCTAGCTTATCTTTTGCTTCTTGTTGCACATTTTTCCATGTATCTTTAAGTAGTCTGTTGCATCCGATATAATTTGATCCATTATCTGAATACATACAACTTGGACTTGAACGTCTTGATGTAAATCGTGAGAATGCCAAAAGAAATTCCTCAGTTGAAATTGCTTTAATTACTTCTAAGTGCGTATTTTTTGTTACCATACATACAAAAACTACAATATAGGCTTTGATAGTTCTATCAAATCTGAGATTTGATGCTCTAATGTTGAAGTATCCACAAATGTCAGTTCCGGTGTTCTCAAAAGTTGGTGCAGGAGTTATTCTAGCTTCAGGTAGTTGTCCCATTTCTGGCTGTATTGGTTTTGAAATCCACCTTGAGCATGATGTGCAAGTTGAAATTACTTTGTGAATGTTGGATTTTAAAGCTGGTATCCAATAATTTTCAACAATTAGACGCTGCATAAGAGAATATTGTGCATGGAAATTTATGTTGTGGATATACGTTAATAGTAATGTCAAAAAATGACATTTTGGGATAATTATTGGCTGTGCTTGATTTAATGAGAGGTACTTAGCATTTTGAAGTCTACCTCCAACTCGGATTAAACCTTCATCGTCTATTAATGGTGATAAATTTCTCAGGAATTGATGTTTAGGTGCTAATTTGCCATCTTTAATTCGTTCCAATGTGTCAGATAATTCTGCTTGTTGATAGTATTTTATGATGCATTTTCTTGCCTTCGTAATTTCTTCAGCACTGAAATTCGTGGTTATATCAGTGGATGCTCGAGCTGGTCGTTTATATCCAATCCAGCGTCTCATGAACGCAACACTACGTAACAATCTGTTGTAATTTGAGAATTTTCCAAACATGTCAGGCTCTTTTTCATCATTTTTTGTGACAAATGTGTTTGTTGTTGAATTTTTCAAATCTTCATCTGTGGTAGTAGGTAGTTCTGGGCTTTTTAGGAAGTCAGGTCCTTCCCACCAGAGTTGTTCCTCTAATAGTTCTTCAACATATCTCGCACGACTCGGAATGTCTGCTGGATTCAATTTTGTATTGACATAATGAATATCGTAGGGATTTAATAGTTCTCGAATTTTTTCCACTCTTCTCTGCACGAACTTATTTTTGTTGGGTGTGAGATTACGAACCCAATATATAATAATTTTACTGTCTACATATGCCTGGAACTTGACGTTTAAATGGCTGAAGCACTTCTTTATTTGCTCATACAGTTCTGCTAGCATTAATAATGCTTGTAATTCTAGTTTCGGAATCGTTTCCTGATTCGATGATACGACTTTTGTGGTTTTAAGTTTATTGACGCTTCCTTTTGCAATAATTAGATTAATTGCAAATGACTCTTCAACCTTAGTTCTGCTGTATATTACTGCAGCTTTTCCAAGTCCACTGGCATCACTAAAGCCTATCAAAGTCATCATGCTGTTTTCAACTGTTTTGATCCATCTTGGGATTTTAATTTCGGTCAGTTTATGCATATTTTTTATTATTGCATTAAATTTTCCTTTCCAAACTTCATCCAGTTCTTCATCCCAATCAATTTTGTTTGCCCAAATTTGCTGTAAAAATAGACGCAGCAGCATTGTAAACGGCAACAGATAGTTCAGCGGATCAAATGTTTTTGCAACAATTGACGACACTCCTCGTTTTGTGTATATGATTTCTGAAGGAACTTGAACATTCAGACTTAAATCGTCTTTAATTGGATCATAGTTGAGTCCAAGTGTCTTGAATTTTTCCATGTTTTTTGTATATGCTGTAATTTTCTTCTCTGTTGGAATATCACTCAATATGTCAGGATGATTTGACATGAATTTTGTTAACGGGAATTTTCCCTTTGCCATTGTTTCATTAACTTGGTTAATTATGTCTCTACACTCTGTAATTGTAGAGCCTCCATACATAAAATCATCGACATAGAAACTTTCTTTTATTATGTTTGCTATGGTGTCTGATGGTGCGTGATCAATTGCACACTGCAATATGCAAGCTAAACTCTGATATGGTGCACACTCAGTTCCGTATGTAACTGTGTTTAATTGAAATTCTCTTAATTCTTCAGCTTCATTTCCTCTCCAAATTATTCTCATTTTCTTCCTATCTTCTGGGAGGATTAAAATTTGGCGAAACATTTTAGTTATATCACCTGTTACAATAAATCGGAATGTTCTAGCCTTTGTAAGGATTTCTATGATGGAGTTTTGCAATTTTGGACCAGCACATAGTTGATCGTTTAAACTTTTGCCATTACTTGAAGCTGCAGAAGCATTGAACACATTTCTAAGACGAGTTGAAAGTGAATCTGGCCTCAATATTGATATGTATGGGATGTAGAAACACTCGCCACTCTCATCACCGTGCTCTTTCTTCTCGATTTCGCTCATATGACCTAATACAAGGTACTCTTTCATAAATTCATTGTTGAGTTTTTGATGCTCAGGGTTCTTTGCCCATAATTTCTCTTGCCATAAGAAAAATCTTAAAGTTTTTCTATAGGAATGTCCTAATGGTGGTGGATTTTTCTTCCAAATCATTGGAACTACATATCGTCCCGTTTCGTCTTTATAATGTTTTGTCTTGAACAGTTCTTCGCAATATTTGTTTTCATCTTCATTTGGCTCTTCTTCTTCCAAGGGAACCTCAAAAAACTTCAATATTTTGGTGTTGAGATCCTCATCTGATAAGCATTTATTTGCAGATTCGTTGTACGTTACAAATGATGACACAATTTTCTTGGGATTTGAATTTCTTCCACTAACCAACCATCCTAAATGTGTTTCTTGCAGTAATAATCCACTTTCTGTAATTTCTTGGATACCTCCGGCCTTGAAAATACTTGCCAAAATATCACTGCCCAAAAGAATTCCGACTGAACAGACTTTGTCTAAGTAAGGGTTTGCCAATTTTTTGTCTCCAAACATTTTCATATCCACTTGAATTGTAGGAATGTTTGATGCAATCTGTCTAACCACTAATGCTTGAGTAGTAATTATGCCGACGCTTGGATCATCCAATTTGATGGCCAAATTTACATATGATTTTGCAGTATCAAAGATGTCGTTAATTCCTTTAATTGTTACATTAGTTTTGTATTTTTTGAGAGACAGCACTTGCACAGTATGTTCTGATATATAAGTTCTTTCAGCACAATTGTCGACAAGACATGCTACAGGAATTGTTAAGCCATTTTCTGTCACAATATTTGCAATAGCTGTTGGTAATAAGCTGCAATTTTCTTCGTTTTTTGTGACGAAATTGTAAGATGCGTTAGCAGCTGCATGAGAAAATTCTCTGCATTCCTGCGACCTGGTAACTAGCGCTTTTGTTGCTGCATCATTTAAAGGATGTAGAATAGTATGATGATTCTCATTGCATTTATCGCACTTCACAGATTCCTTCGATCTACAAGGATTGCGGTAATTAAATTTATGCTTCAGACAATAAATGCATAATTTATAATGACGTAACAATTTTTCTCGATTTTCATTAGCCAATAAAGTTGGACAAGCTTGCACCATATGATTTAATTTGCAGATGAAGCATTTTTTCTCTGGGTCAATGTTACTCGCTGGTGACGCGGAATTTTCGTTATTTACTGTAACATGAGCGCGACTTATTTTGCTTTGTTTATTTTTGTTGTTGGAGTCATTCACATTATAATTGTTGCTGATTTTTTGAAAAGCTGGCTGTTTAGTGACATTTTGTCCTTCCAGTTGGTTGCATTCAGCCATCATAAATTCTGTAATCGTCTCTACATCCGCTTTTAATTCTTTTGCGCGTATAAAATCTTCATAACGACGCTTTATGCGTTCATCAAGATTTACATATCCGATTTCAAAAATCCATTGCTCTGGATTTACATCTTCAAGCTGCCTCAGATTTGCTATAATCGTAGTCAATGTTGAATAAAATTGTCTGCATGCTTGAATATCATTGAACTTTACAAACTGCATTTGCAATAATTTGCTTATGTTATGTTGCACTAAGGCTCTTGTAACTAAGAATTCCTTATCCAAAATGTTCCATAGGATTTCATAATTTTGTTCTTCTTTAGCGAGATGGTTTACTCGTTCTAGGGCTCTACCCGATAATTTACTTAGCAGGAATAACAATTTCTCCAGGTTGCTCCACTTACATTTTGAAATTGCTTTGAAAAAAATCTCTTTGAATGATTTATATTCCAAAATGTCTCCAGAAAATGAAGGGATTTCAATCTGTTGTGGCTTCAGTGACGACTTTTCTGCGTTGTTGGTAGCTATTTGATTTTGGAATGCTTGAAATTGTTCCTGCATGATGCTAGTTGCATTATTCTGAACAGCTTGCGTGTTTTGATATTGATTTTGCATCATTTGAAATTGTTGGCCAACGAGGTTTACAATAGCACTCATTGCACCACTTATGTCATTAGGCTGAGATGAATTTGCAGTAAATTCATTTGAATTTTGTCGATTATTTTCTCCAGTATTGGCTGGATCATTTAAGCTTTCTTCACTTGAAGAATCATGAATAGTATATCGTTTATTTTTGTCTGTTTTAGATAAGTTACCGGAAGTTGCCGGAACATGTTGATTTTGCTCATTATTCGTGGGTTTAACGATAGCATTTTGTTCACTTATATTATCCGGACGTGATACATTTTGCTCGTTTTGCGTATTTCTTGCGGTTTTTTCACCTTTATTCAAAGTATTTTTAGACGTTTCCCCTAATAATGCTCCATTACTAGTAGATGGCTTAACATTCAGAGGTTTTTTAGTTTCGTCTTCGCTCTCATTTTGCTTGATTTCCTCTTCTTCTTCATCATCCGTCTCAGAAATCAAATTTTCATTTTCCACCACTTCCAATTTTAGTAAATGTTCCTTAGCACATGCTGATAAACGCACCTTAAAATCTTCGTTTGTTGTTGCACTCAACATTTTGTAAGAGTTGATGTAAACTTCAGGCAAATCAGGAATTGCTGACAATTTCTCATGATTTATGCGAATTTTCCTCCAAGCAGCTCTTCGGTTGATTTCATAGAATTTCAAAACGTCTAGCTTCTTCTTCTTATCCTTACGTTCCGAACAGAATTTAAGATATTGAACCTCATATTCCTGAATTAATGCTTGTTGGAAGTCGAGTAACGCCTTCTGCTTCGTGATTTCTTCAGTTGTATCCATCGCTAAGTCAAATTTAATGTCTTTATTGGTTTATAGGAAGTGTGTAAGTGGACAGCTCTTAAGTAACTTCTCCGGCCACGAAAAGAAACTTCACCGTCAAATTTCTAAGTTTTAAAACTCAGTTTTTTATCGAAGGACCAATTTGTTTGTTGGACTTTTATCTATTAAGATAATCCAAAATTTCTGAAACTATTATTCACTATTAATAAGAACTTATTTGCTTAAGTGTTCTGATAAGACTGAATTTTATTTCATAAAAATTGTTACTTATATACTATTTTCTTAGTACGCATCAATCATGCACCTGTGGTGATGATTAATACGTCAAGAATGTTAAAATATTGTGTAATTGATAAAAAATAAGATTTTTTGCAATTCTGCAATAAAATAAGAATATTTTGCAATTCTGCAATATAATAGGAAAATATGAAATTTCAAAAACGATATAAAATATTTTAAATTATAAGACAGCTAATTAGTGCCATCTTTTAAAAATCTTAAAAAATGAAAGATATAAATGAAAATATAAAAATATAAAAAATATAAAAAATATAAAAATATAAAGTTTCAAGTATTTTATACTTAACATCGTGGAGAGCTCGGGTTTGTTTTATTAGCTCAGTTCTATCGAGTTTTTAGCCGATCGAACAGTTAAAAGTCTCAAAGCAATGAATTTGTACTTTAATTAATGATTTTTTTATTTCATATGAAAAACACGTAATGGGTGCGTTCAGAAATTTGTATTATTTTCTGCAATTGTAAAAATTGTAATCAGCGTGCGTTCAGAAATTCAAATCTTTTTACCAGTAAAAAATTTGAATTCCAAAAACCGTTAAATGGCACGCTTAATTCCCTCGATCAATAACACGAGGACTTTTGTAATTTTTCCAAAAAAATTTATGATCACCCAAGAGCTAAAAGTCGATAGATTTGGGTTGACTTGACTCGACTCATTTTTTCCAAGTTGACTCGAAAAAGATAAAATTGACTCGACTCGACTCGAGTCCACTCGAAAAAACCCGAGTTGACACGAGTCAACTCGAATCGACTTGGAGCTCTTGTCATAATTCGATCATTTTCATCAGTTTCAAAGCATATGACTTGTTTAAAGGCGAAATAACTTTTTGTTATAACACCAACATCCAGTACACTGTTATCTATAACAGCATATATCAAACTATAACATTTTGATTTTGTTATAATAATAATGGGCAACCCATGTGCCACGAAACACAATTGCGGTGCAAAAAAGTATGAAAAAACTACCGAACCGCATGCTGTGTGTAGTTTTAGTCATTGATTACCAACAAGGTGTGCCATGGCACAAAAAATGTTGTCCACCACTGTTTAATAATATTCCAGCCACATATTTTTCTTATCAAAATTTGATACATTCTCGCAGTGTATCCAGCTTTATATGGTATAAGAACAAATCACTTAACTTTAAATCTACTTAAGTTATTACTTTAGAATGGAAACTTATGGCTATATTAAAAATGGTAAGAAAAAAACACAATTTTTAAATTGTTTTTTAATATTTATTTTTTTAATGTCTTTAATTTAACAGTGGATGTGACTTCCGAATTGCTGTCAAAATTTCGTTTGATTTTAACAAGTTTGAGTAATGTTTTCACAGGTACATGTACAAAAGTTAAAGGAATCCTCGACAAGTACCCAATTATATCAACTATAGTCATGCTGTTTGTTTGGTGCTGTTATTCTGAATATTGGAATCTTACCAATGAGTTTAAAGCTGATCAAAAATTGAAGTTCTTAAATGGCGAAGAAGCTTGCGATATTTACAGTAATTCAAATATTTTTATGAAAATGTTTCGTCAAAGCGTTAAAACAGAATGTGAGCATCACAAGAAGATGAAAGAAATATTATGGACAAAAAGTTTTTCATTTATAGAAGTTGTTGTTAGTATGTTTTCAAGAATTCCAATTATTTATCTTGATGCGAATCTCCAAGGTGTAAACAGAATAATTTCAAGTGAAAACTTCTTTTATCGTAGCATCTTAAAGACACCATTCCTTATGTTCTCTTTAGGCATGCCATCGTATTTTATAACTATTATATGCTTATTCATCTTTGTTCAAAAATTTGCACCAGATCTAACTGTCTACAATATTTATAAAAGATTACGGAACATTTTACTTTAAATCCACTATAATCAGCATAGATCCTGGTCATATATGACGGGAAAAAATATATTATGTATATCTATATTAAGATTCAGTCAGGGGCCGTTCTCTTATAACGTCCAGAGATTGAGTCAGCAAGAAAAGAACAAAAGAAATTCCAGGAAATTCATTGTTATTTTTGAAAAATGACCGTTAAATCTTTGACGTCATAAGTGAACGACTCCTCAGCAATCAGACTGTACAAAAGAGTGGAAAAAGGGCATGGATTAGAGGGGAATGTCACGACACAGCCAAACAATCAAACATTGCTATTAGTGCTGATAAATAACTGTTAAAAAAATAAAATTATGTAAAATTTGTAAGGCTGATTTATTAATTGTTATTGAGAAATATTAATAAAGAAGGAAATCAAGAACAATGTTATGAATTACAGATTGGTAGGCAGACAAACGGATGTGGAAGCTCCATTAAATAAACTGTATCTTAATTCTTTCAGGAATTTATTTGATGTTAAAACTTCACATTTTTGTTATTTCTGTGAATTATCAGTAATTTGCAATTAATTCATCGCATCATCTTCTCCTTTTGCTTTTGGAGCTTCTTTTTTGAGACTTTCTTTTTCTCTGGCTCTTCCTCTGCTGGTTTTGATGGTGCTACCTAGGTTCTCAGATCAGACATTCTTAGATCATGTGAAAGACCAACGAACTTATGGAAAGAGGCTGTGGATAGAGACAGCGTTGCATTTGGTATTGGTAATTGGCAAGCAGTAGCCAGCGATAGAGCCTTCTTCCGGCTGCATCTGAGGGAGGTCATGGATCACAATTGAACTGTACGGCCAGCAAAGTAAGTAAGTAGAAAGACAAAAAAAAAATTAACCAATGAGTTTATCAAAAATTATAAGGATTTATAACAATATGTTATCTAGTCTATAACATTTGAATTATTACTAATCTGGTATCATGTGCTAAAAACAAATAAAAGTCAAGTACGTGTACTCTAAGTATTTCATAATTTTGTCTTTAAATGAGGAGTCTTGCTAAAGAATTTTTGAAAAACAAATTTATAATCATGATGATTAAATAAAGAGCAATAAAAAATAAATAACAAATTCTTTAGGAACAGTCTGATCAGTTTTGATCACTTCGACACCCTCGTTTCATTCTGGAGTTACATAATTCATCACTTTAATCTATTGATTTGCTTCTCGAGGGCTTCAATTCTAGCTGTCAGTTCATACAACTCCTTCTTAATGCTCTCATTTTCAAGCTTCAGATTAATTGATTGTGCTTCCAGCTCACAAATTCTCTCATATTCATTGCCAATTGGACAATAAGGTGGTGGATCTAGGAATAATAATAAAAGTCAATTGTTTTCTTAATTGCAGGTTTGACTAAGCCAAAAGCAACAACTACAGATAGAAAACCTGAAAAAGTGTCAATAAACCACAGATAAACCACAGCCAAAGCTCAAACTGGACAGACAGACACACAGACAGACAAGACCAGACCAGACCAGACCAGACCAGACCAGACCAGACCAATCGTACCGATTGCTAAAAGAAACTTCCATACCAAGTTAAACCTGAAAACTAGCCCTAATAACTCAGACAAACAGCTTACCTTCATAATTCTCAAAGCAAACCTGCAGTTCCCTCCTTATCAACTCCTTTGAATCACTCCAGTCATTCCAAAATCCATCAGCACAAAGATTCTGAAGCATATTAAACTGCATAACATTGACATTGTCTATAAACAGCTCATCAACAGCATTAATTTGATTCCAACCGAAATTGACTGTCCTCAGCTCCGGATGAACACCAAATGAAGTTGAGCTAATGACTTGAAGTTGATTGTTGTCCATTTGTAGTTCTCGAAGGTTTATTAAGGAACCAAAAACTCCATTTGGAAGCTCATAAATTTGGTTGTTTGCTAGATTTAAAGACCATAAATTGGTAGTGTTTAAAAATAAAATCGGATCAAGGTACACAAGCTGACAATTTTGTAAATTCAATGTTGTCAACTCCCCAAGTGATTTAAAAGTTTGTGGCAGTAGCTTCTGTATTGGATTCGAGTTCAGCATCAATTCACGAAGTTTTGAAAAATTCACAAAAGATTCTTCAGGAAAATATGAAATTTCAGTGTTGGTCAGGTAAAGTGCACGTAGTGACTTAGAATTTTGGAACCAATATGGATTGAACTTAGATAATTGATTATTTGAGAGGTAGACGTCCAAAAGGTTGACAAGTGGTGCAAATGTTTGGTCTGGAATGTATGAGATTGAATTGTTGGATAGCGACATGACTAATAATTTTGATAAATCAACGAATGTGTCTTCATAAAATGTGCTGATTTGATTTTCATATAGATGAAGTGATTCTAGTTCCAATAATCCATTGAAGATCCTTCTTGGTAGTTCATTTATTCTGTTCTGACTCAAGTTGATCTCGACTAATTTTCTGTTGTTTTGGAATAAATTTTCTACTAAAATCGTCAAGTTATTTCCATTAAGTTCCAAAGTTGTCAATTCCAGATTCTCAGTTAATGCATTCGCATCAATATTGGCAATCTGATTAAACCTGGCACTCAACACTTCCAAAGATTTGCAATTCTTCACTGAATCTTCATCAATTCTTGTGATTCCGATCCAAAATAAGTTTATGGACCTCAAATTATTAAATGTATCACAAATTACTGACGGAATGTTCCTTGAAGTTGAGAATGATGTTGTGCGGACCGCGACTACATCTGCATTGGTTTTGTTTGGCAAGTGAGTCATCTCGATTTGTGTAAAATTGTTAAATCCATTTGGATTGTTCAAGTTGAGGACGCAGGTGTATTCAAAGAAGTCTTCAAACTGACAAGATGCTTGTGAAGCTGCTTGATGGAAAAAAGCGATGAAGAGTAAGGCTAATAGCTTCATTTTCTTATACTTAAACTCAACAACTCAAGAAACTAATCGAATAGACTCAAAAATAATTCTGAATTTTACTGAATTTTTTAACTGTACACTTTTTCTTATCAATTTCTTAACAATTTATCAATCTTTTATCGATAATCTAAAGCTTAGTTGTTTGTTCTTAGGCACAGGCTGACCATCGAGTTGTTCATTATTCCTATTGGTGCTCTTTTGTTGGTTGACTAGCCTGGATAGCAAAAGTCTTCAGTTTAAATCCGGCTCCACGCCATAGTCATGCTGGCTTGGCGTCAAATTTCTGATTGATTAACCGACTTGTGATTTCCGGGGAAGGTAGTTCTGTGAGATATCGAATTATGTGACGGCAAATTTGACAGTGCTAGATTCTAACTTTGTGAGTCCAGTAGTATCCACCAAAATGGATGTCTGCATCCCGAGAGGATATGGATTCGATTCCTTCAACAAGCCATTCCCTCTAGTCATCCTAGTTCTGGTCTAGAGTCTAGATCAGTGTTGTCCAAACTTTTTTGAGCCACTGCACACCTTAGGGATAAGCCATTCCCAAAGTCGCACACAGCATGCAACTCGCGTCATATACAAAAAAAATTTACAGCACACCAGTGTGCCGTGGCACACAGTTTGGACAACACTGGTTAGACATTAAGTTTTGCTTGGAAATTCCTTCGATTGAAAGATTAAGTTCTTAATCTCTTTTTTCCCGTTCTTTTAAAATTCTGAATTTATTTTTTGATATTTTTCAAGGCTGAAAACATCGTTACAATAAAAACTGGACGTCATTGAAGATTAATATTATAAGCAGAACCGACAAAAGAGATTTTCTTATCAAAAAGTATACAAAAAGTTATCAGAAGTTCATCAGCTGTCGTGTGGAAAAGCTTTGCTTAGTGAATATTCAATAAAGTTGCTAAATATGAAGATTTTTGTCATAATTTTGATTCTATTGGTCAATAAAGTAGTTCTTCAGCAGCCAACCATCTCCTGTCTGTATTTTATCGACTCTTTGAGTCAATATTCTTGCGATTTAACATTAAACAATCCAAATGGAATCAACAATTTTACACAAATCACTGGAACTCATTTACCAGGAAGAACCAATCAAGATGTTGTTGTAATTCAAGGAAATCCAGCATCTAGATCGTCAATCATCCCATCAATAATCTGCGTGGCATTCGGTAATCTCAGAGAAATTGAGATGCAGGGAAGTCACATCCAGAGAATCACAAATGAAAACTTTAATGCCTGCAGCAATTTAGAGATTCTTGACCTTAGATTCAACAATATCGCAGACATTGAAGAAGATTCCTTCATTGGATGTCCAAATCTTCAAGAAGTCAACCTACAAAGCAACAGATTGACATTCCTGCATGAAAATTTGTTTCAATTCAACCAAAATCTTGAAACTTTGAACTTTGCTGTAAATTTTTTGGTATTTTTGCCTCCAAAACTTCTTTCTGGACTATCAAGTCTTAAAAATCTATTCATCAATTCGAACCAACTATCTCAAATTACTGAAGACAACTTTTCAGGACTTTTAAGCCTTCAAATCCTCAACTTGGACAGAAATTTGCTTTTATACATTCCAGACCGAGCATTTGCAGATTTAACGAATTTACGACAACTTTTGCTTAGTGAAAATTCGATCAAATATTTAAATCCAAGATGGTTTGAAGGCATGCGGTCCATTAATCAAATTCACCTGAACAGGAATCAAATTTCAGATTTGCCGGAAAATTCATTTTCAAACCTAACAACTTTACGCATCGTCGTACTCAACAGAAATCCAATTTACAAACTTCCAGCAAGAATTTTTCATCCGCTAATCAATCTCGAGGTGCTGTCTTTGGAATTCTGTGAGATTTATGGACTTAACCAGGATCAATTTGCAACTTTAAATCAATTAATCGCTCTTGATCTCACTGGAAATTACATTTACGAGCTTCCAGTTGGAATATTCAGTAATTTAACAAGTCTGACATTTTTATCATTGGCAGTTAATCCAGTAAGCATCATAAGTTCAAGTTCCTTTGGAGTTCATCCAGAATTGATAACTGTGATATTGAATTTCTGTGCTATAACAGCGATTGATGAGAAATTCATCGACAATACGAACATAACAACTCTGGCGATGAATGGAAATAAGTGTGCTGATGGATCATTTATTGACTGGAGTGATTCAAAAGAACTGCTGAGGAAGGAGTTGAGTGTGTGCTTTGATAATTATGACAGTAAGTTTAACTAGAATAAAGTCCAGTGTACATTTAGGTTCTGAGCAGGTCCTTTTTCAGAGCCCAATTCCTCCACTACTGGTACGGTAAGGTATGGTATAGGCCGTAAGGTGGTGCATTGGTTCGCTGGTACTTTATTATTGTTATTTATTAGTCGACGTTACCGTCCGGAAGAATTAGTATTTATACATGTTTTACCTTTTACATTGATTAGTGATACATTTCATATCACTATGGGTGACGTAGAATCAAGGTTCTAATCTTCAAATCTAGGTTTCGATTGAACTCAGGCTCTCGTTTCAATCTTCTGTGGGCGTGACGTGATACATTTCAGGTCCGTTCTGACAATATTCCATTATAAGGTAATCTTGTAGCTCTCGTTCCTATTTCTCCCGCTACACTTCAAGTTCCTGATCCGTTCCTAATCCAACGTTGCCCAAAATGCCCAATTATAGCTTGATCTCGTACATTAAGCAGTCGAAGTATTTAAACTTCTGAAAAAGAACAAATTTGGAAATGGCTGGATTCGAACCGACGACCTTCGAGTTACCATACCAAATTTGAGCCAAGCGCCTTACCTATTCGACCAGCCAGACACTTAACTGCTTAAGTACGCTATGTCGTACGTCTGTGGGTGGTAAATACCTTTTTTGTACTAGAGTGCCACCTTATCTTTCAATTGGTGCACTTATACCGTACCTTATAATTCCATCCCATACCGTACCGTACCAGTAGCAGAGAAATCGGACCCTGGGCTTGCTTGACCTCTTCACTAATGCACTCTTAGTACGTCCGTGAATTAGCCACAATTTTTAACAAGACCTAATTTTAAAGACTTTAATGCAGTACTAAAAACCTCAACCAAAACCAATTTTATTTTAGATCCAAACACATGCCCAGATGGCAATACCTCCGAAAGAATCTGTGAACTAGAAGCACAAGTGACCAACCTACAGAACGACAATGAAGTACTAAAGAAGGAACTGTCTGGATTGATTTATCGAGTTGAAGCCTTAGAGAAAGCAGTTCTTGGAGTTTAGCAATAAATCATACAATATAATTCATGGTTCCATTCATTAATTTAATCGAACCAGGAAAAGATGACGAAGAAATTATAAAAACTTTATCTTTTGCACAAAAAGTTCATGATCCATAATTCATTTAGCTTCGCATTTATGTGAATATTCTTTATTAAATTTATTATCGGAAAAAGTTTTTATATGTCCTCAATTAAATTAATACAAGGATGGAAAAGGGGTTGATGTGCTATTGGATATATTTTACTCCGACAGTCCAGAACTATGGACTTGGATGTTCACTGGAAGTTCATTTAAAAATCAGACCAAGCCAAAGTAGAATTCAGGATCAACATTTTCTTTTTCTGGTAACTTTAGCCAATTTGCTAAGTTTCTGAATCACACTGGATTGAATGTCCAAAATCATAATCCAAATAGGTCAAGAAAAAGCACAAATCTAGCTCTTCGTTGAGCAGAGGAACCTTTACTTTATGATCCTCGTTCAGCTCCTTCATTTCCAATAGTTCCTTATTGGTGTCACGCATCATACAAACAAATGAAAAATGTCAATAAAAAGTGAGAAAATTATAGCTGCTGCTGCCATCTACATGTGACATATTTGAACTATTATCAGCTTAGTAAAGACACAATGCAAATTATTATTGCAGTTAATGTGTCTTGGATAGATGATAGATTGTGGACAGCTATAAAAGGATCAAAAATAGAATTTTTGTAGAATTACTTCAAAGGCACTTGATACCAGCCAAGGTGCAAGTAGATAGTGGAAATGTCTAGGATAATAATAACATAAAAATTTTATTATTTTCTATCGAGGATGCAGTTTTATCTAAGAGGGTTGTTATGTCTGACTTTGTAGATTGCAATGCAACATGTAGAAGGCCGTGTTGATAGAGACAATATTACTTTTAGTATTATCAATTACCAAGTTATAGCCAACGATAGAGCTAGCTGTATTCGTCATCTGAGGATGGCCATGTCTCACTGCTGATCTTTGCAGCTATCAAAGAAAGATAAGCAATTATGCAACAATTATAGTGCATTTTTGCTAACATTTGAACCTTTTACTGCTCAGTTCTATTCTTTAATGTAAAATAAGCTTCAAATTATTATTTCTTATCACAAAAAACACGAATAAATGTGAACAAAAATTGTTTTTAAAAAAATCTCGACCGCAACCAAAAAACAAAACTCCAATCAAGTGTCACGCTCAAAACTTAAAATTCCAAACAAAAAAATAAAGCAGCAACACCAAGTCGCAGTCTCAGTATCAATAAGCTCATCTTGGTGATCAAATGCGACGGAATTTTGTCGCACTAATATTTCTCATAATTTTACTCTCAGTTCCCGATGACGAAACACTTAACCGCAACATGCTGGAGATTCGACTAAATTATCATCTTTTTGAGAGGAATAAGGTCATGGAGAGATTAGCGATCGAGGAAGAAAGTTGCGGTGAGATTGAGCCTGAGACATTTTTGAATGAGACTGTCGTGAGCGGGAAGCTGTACACTGTCGTTGAGGAGGAGTTTGAGGGGCTTTTTGTGAAAGATGAGAAGCAGATTATTAAGTATGTTTATGTTACGATTATCGTTAATTTCTAAGTCAATTAGAATTTTAATTTATGACTGAAATGAGCTGCCTGTCGTTATCAATAAAAATGAGATTTTTTTTAAGTAAATAAATTTAAAATTGTGTACAATTAAAGGTCTGTGTCAATGTGGCATTGAATAATTGTATATGAAGAGAAAATGGAACATGATTTCTTTGTTTGAATATTTTTTTTTTGTTTTTTGCGGTCAGTTGTGGCTTATAAGATCCTTATGATGATTTTCAGAGAATTCTGTTTAAGTTTAGGTGTCATGACATCAAAATATTATGGTTCATGTGCCTTCACACTAGGAATATTAGATTCAGAAGTCTTCATACTATATATTTTTCATTGAGGTGCCTTCACACTAAGCATCTTATGTTCAGGTGCCTTCACACTGGGTAACTTTTGTTCAGGTGCCTTTACGGTTGATATCCTAGATTCAGATGCCTTTACGGTTGATATCCTAGATTCAGGTGCCTTCACTCTAGATATCTTAAGTTCAGATACCTTCACGCTTGATATCTTAGGTTCAAGTAACTTCAAGCTTGACAAACTAGGTTCAGGTGCCTTCACAATTCAAAGTTTTGGTTCAAATTACTTCAAACTAGAGCTCTTAGGTTCAGGTGCCGTCAAATAAGAGTTTTGGGGTTCCGGCAAATTCACACTAGACATTATAGATTCAGCTGCCTGAAAACTAGAAATCTATGGTTCAGGTGCCTTCACACTAGATATTTTAGGTACAGCTACCTGCACACTAGAAATTTCTGGCTCAAATGCCTTCACGCTAGATATATAACGTTCAGGTGCCTTCATACTATATATCTTAGGTTAAGGTGTCTTCCACTAAACATGCTAGGCTTATGTTCCTTGAAACTAATATTATGAAAGTTATGGTGCCTTCACAATATAGTTTCTTCGAGAACTTATCATATGGGATGCAAAAAAAACTTTTACTTTCGATATGCAAATTAATTTTTATCTTTTCTCAATTTATTTTCTCTCAAAAAATATTTTATAAGCCTCAATAAAATTTAACACATTCAAAATTATATTTTTTGAGTGTCTGTCGATTATGCAGTTGACTTAGGTCATGGAAGATGTTGTGAACGCTTACCTATAAATTATTTGATTGTAAACGAAAACACAAAGACCAAAATGACGCTATTTCTGCTCTCTTTTGTTATTATTTATTTAAAATTTAAAATAAAATCTAAAAATAGACTTTGATAATCACAGCGCATGTCTATAATACTTTCCTCATGTCCTCAATATTCTGATGTTTCCCACAAGGCTAATAAATGATCTTCGCATGACTTTCTCACTTAAAAATTACGTGAAAATGCACAACTAGCTGCAATCAAAAACGATCTTGATAAAATAATAAAACAATAATTTCAAGTATTTCATAATTTCTCTTTTTTATTTTGCAAAATTTGATTTCCTAACACATGTGTCTATAGTCGATATAATAATAATAAACAAAGCTTTGTTTACAAAACTGATAACTTTTCAAATGTCATTGACGTGAGCATTGAGTCAGCAGACTTATTGTCTTTGATTTTAGTTCCTTATGAAGGGAGTGTTCCGGTTTATTTGCTTAGTATTCGATAACTCTTTTCTTAGTTGATTTAATGTTAAGGTGTTTGAACCTCAAACACCTTGAACTCTAGCGTGAAGGCACCTGAACTTTTGAACTCTAGTGTGAACGCACCTGAATATTTGAACACTAGTCTGAACGCACCGGAACTTTTAAACTCTAGTGTGAAGGAACTAAAATCACAAATTCTACTCTGAAGACACTCGAAACTCAAAAAACCAGCGTGAAGGCACCTAAATCTCAGGACTTAATTGTAAGTGCACCTAAATATTAACTTTAATAGGCATTTATTTCTGAACTATGATTAGCAGTCTTTATTCATAACATTCATTCTATTTAAGAAATTATACATTTTTAACATATTTTTTCATTTCACTTTGTAACTTTATCACATATTTAACATTCCAATATGGAAAACTTTCAATTATTTTTAAGATTTTAACAATCAATTTCAAATATCAACAGCTAGATCCATGAGGAAACCGCACGACGCACCGCTTAACAACTGTCAAAAATGTATCGTCATTCTCGTCTTTTGAGTTCGTACAGAAGAATTTTGATGACTCCGAGACGTCATTGATGTGATTTATTAAAATTTCTTCAAGAAATTTGCGTTCTGATTTTTGGGAAATTTCTTTTGTTGAATTTTTAACTTTAAATTCCTGACTTTTGTCATCAAATCCAGCAAATTTTTTGTCTAAATTTATAATTTGCAATTTCAATTCTCCATCAAAGTTCCTCAATTCCACAAAGTTTGCGATAAAAATCACACAAAAAAGTGCACAGAAAATTAATTTTTGCATTTTCTTTTAATTTTAATAACTTTCACAGTCCGAACGCTGAATATAAACTGAGTCGCAAAGTGTAAATTACATCGGAATGCTTGACGAAATAAGAAATTGTTTGTGATTACTTTTTCACACGATCTTTGTGTGATAAACAAAACTGTAAATTGCTTATTTAAAAGGAATTAAAATTGTGGATGTTTATTATGAATGATTCAGAACGTGTGCTGCTGTCTGGAGATTTAATTAGCGGATGATGTATGACTGAGAGGTTATTATGGAATTATTCAAGTACTTAGAATTATAGAATTACCAAGATTTTATACAATTTCTGGATCTTAACTACTTGATGAGCTTGTTGAGAGGTTTTTTTGATTTAAGTAACATCATTTCCTGGGCATCTTAGCTCGAGCGTAGTCTTAATGCCCATTTCAAGGGCTCTAGCGCTTTTCTCAACAACTAAGCGGATCAATTGTGATCCAGAGGTGCGCTAGGGCGTTTCGCAGCTAATGAGAGCTTAATGAGTGAGGATGCGCCAAACCACTGCACTCAAACCTAGACCTACAATTTATAGTGGAATCCGAACCACTCTTTTGATGACATTACTGCCTGTAGCCTACAAAGGAAGACTGTGAGCCTCATTTCCAGTACATATGATTCGAAAAAGAACAAGTAAAAAATTTCTCATGCCCAGTCTCGAACCCATGATCGCTGTGTCGGAATTGCAATAATTAGGTACCGAAGTACTAAACCATTCCGCCACCAAGCCACTTCAGCTCACAAGATTATTAAACCTTCGGTACACTGAACATTATCAAAGGTCTGGCTTGAAATGTAATTCGATTGATGCCACTAAACATCAATCAAGTATATGAGTATGAAGCACCAAACCACATAATAATAAATCTCATTGAGCAATAAAAGTCATTTAAGCTTTGACAAGCTTTGCATTATACTTTTTGGCTTTGTGGCACTTTCTGTGGCTCTCAAACTTCTCAACCAAAAATGTAGTTAACTTTAGAAACCACCAAAAGAATCCCCAAAGTCATCGATGCTTGTTTGTGGCTTATTAATTAAATATAAAAACAAAAAATTTTGATTAAAGTTTATCAGTTGTATTTAGGACTGCTTAAAGCTAATGTAAACGTTTTATAAGTGATACTAAATTGTATAATTTATAGCCTTACAAAAGTGACAGAACCGAATTCAAAAAATGTCCCACGATCATCCATATGGAAAGCCAGTAAATGTGCTTAAATTTACAGACACAAAGCAAGTTTTAATAGATAAAGCAGAGCTGGAGAAAATGTTTGATCATCAAGAAGTCAAGAACCGCAAAGTTGTAGTTTTCTCAATTATTGGAGCTTTTAGACGTGGAAAAAGCTTCTTTTTGGATTATTGCTTGAGATTCCTTTATTCTCATGTGAGTATTAATGTGACTTCCCATCCACAATCACTTTATGTACCTTCCATTCACAGTATCCATCAATAAACAACCTAAACAATCCCCTTGACAATCAACAAGACTGGATGGGGAATGGTGAAGAACCACTTAGCGGTTTTACATGGCGATCAGGCACCAAACGTGACACAACTGGTATAATCATGTGGAGTGATGTGTTTTTGCACACTCTTGAGTTAACTGGAGAGAAAATAGCAATTGTCGTAATGGACACTCAAGGACTTTTTGACAACGAAACATCTCCTGCTGATAATTCAAGGATCTTCGCGCTTGGAACTTTGATATCATCGATTCAGGTCTTAAATCTTGTTGGGATCATCCAGGAGGATCAGCTGCAATATCTTCAGTTTGCCACAGAATTTGCAAGATTTGCTGCTGCTGATAGTCAAGGACTTGGTGGCAAACCATTCCAAAACTTACTGTTCCTTATCAGAGATTGGAGTAATCCAGATGAATTTGAGTTTGGAACTGAAGGAGGTGATCATTATTTAAAGGATGTCCTCAAAGTCAAATCTGACCAAAAACCAGAGCTTCGCTCAGTCCGTCAGTTCATTTCTAGCTCATTTGAGCAGATTAATTGCTGTCTACTGCCATATCCTGGAAAAACTGTTGCTCGAGTCAAGACCTACGATGGCCGATGGTCAAAGATGGATGAAGAGTTTAAGGAAGAGCTGCAGAAAGTCATCGAGCACTTGCTACTCCCAAACAATGTAATCCTTAAGAAAATCAACTCAAAAGACCTTAAAGGATCTGAAATGAAGGAATACATTGACTCGTACTTCCAATTGTTCCAATCTGACACTTTACCGCAAGCTCAAAGCATTTATGAGTCAACAATTGATAAGCAGATGAGCATTTTACTAGAAAAGTGCATTGATCAATACAAACAGACGATTTTCCTTAATAATGACTTGTTGACTGAAGACAATCTTCATATAGTCCATGAAATGAGCAAGAACCAGACGCTGATCATGTTTAAAGAAGAGAAGAAAATGGGAAACATTGAGCATGAAAGGAAGTTTAAGGTAAAGCTGGAAGAACAGATGGAGAAGATCTACAATGAATGGAAAGACCAAAAGAAGATCACATTCGAGCAAATCAAGGAACAAAAAGCCAAACAACAAGCTTTATACGAAGAACAACTCAGACTCGAAGAAGAAGCTAAAGAAGCCAAGCATAGAGCAGAAATTAACTTGATAGAACTTAAGAAAGCAAAAGAATTGAAGAAAATTGAGGAGGAACAGTTCCAGACACAAAAAGCACTGCTGGAAACTAGACTAGAAGCTGAATCTCAAAGAGCTAGAGCTATTGAAGCTGAACGAGATGCACAGAAGGCACATAGAGAAGCATTGCAGGCGAGATTGGATGCAGAAAGAGCTGCAAATGCATCAAGACCCAAGAAGAAGTGGTGCTCAATTATGTAGACTGAAAATTGCTGACGTAACTTAAATAAAATGATTTTTATTGATGACTAAGAGGTTTATCTTTATTTTAATCACAATTGTACCTCAACCCGTCTTTTCTAGACGCTCTAAAAATCACCAGAAATTGCCATTTTCGAGTTCTGTGTTAGAACTTTCCGATAATAACGATGGCGTTGATGATGATTTGCCAAAATAATCATAAGAAGTTTCTCCATCAGTTGCATAAACCCACAAGTAGATATTTGGCAGTGCATCATAATTATTAGCTATATCCTCAAAATTAACACAATATCCATCCGAATATACAACTTCTAAGTTGGCAAAACCAGCTAAAAACTTTCGTTGACCATTTGGATTGCATTCGTAGCTTGAAAATGGCTTATTGTTAATGTAGACATCATAGCAGGTTTCACATGGTAAATTGTCTATTGCTGAGCTACTTAAGTAAGCTGGGGATGAAAAAAAAATTAAATTTAAAAATAAAGCAATGAAAAAATTGATATATTTGCCAACTCACCAGGAGAACCTCCAAAAACTTGATAAATTATAGAAAAACAAGCAAAAAATTTTAATAAAAACATTTCAGCAATAACTAGTGACCGTTTTGGAACTGAAACTGAAGTTTTGATTTTAATATTCGATCGACTAGCTTCGTGAAAAATCAATTTTTTTATCGGTCACGATTTTATTTTTTATTTTAGATTTTTATAATATTAACACATTAAAATTCATGATTTACAGCAATAAAATTATTAAGGATAGACAAAGGAGTCACTACTTTACAATGTGCATTTAATTTTTTAAAATCTCCATCAGTATCTTGTGTAGTTGATGATGATGACGATTGTATTGGTGACGATGAAGTTCTACCAAAGTAGTCATAATGAATATGTCCATCCGTTACATAAATCCATAAGATAGATGTTGGCAGTGTTTCATAATTATTAGCAACTAATCCAAAATTAACACAATATCCAGACTTGCTTGATGCTGGTGAGTCAGCAAAATTCACTTGAACTTTCCACTGGCCATTTGGATTACAATCAGAGTCTGATAATAGTTGATTGTTAATTAAAGCATCATAGCAGGTTATGCATAGTGGACCATTGGTGTCTGGATATCGTCCAGAACTGCTTGAGTAATGATGATGGGTTTCTAATACTCCACTATGAATCGTAGGGCGTCCACAAAGCATTTGAATCGCACTCGATTCTGGGCCAAAGCTGCTATTTCCTGCAAATTCTTGTTCTGTTGTTGCTAGCAAAATTTAAACCTCCTTAAATGATACGAGAGCTGTAAATTCACTAACGAGGGCTTTTACAAGATCGAACCCGAAGATATTGTGACATACTGAAAATTGAAACGAGAGAGCAGACATGCAAACTAGTTCTAAGATCTAAAATCAGTTTTTAATTGGCTGCTAGACACACAACTGCGTAGTGAATTTTATGCGCTACACACTCAGCTAGCGTCGATAGATTTATAAACCAGTTGCTGATTTAATTCATCTTTGAGCTCCAATATTCGAACTTCTGTCAGAAATCTACAAAATCAGCTGAAAAAACTCAAAATTAAACGCTTAGCATTAATAACATTGTCTTAAACCAAGTGAGTAGATTAAAATGTTCTTTAAAATTAAGTTTGCCAAAATCTTTAAAACTTTTATTATCAACTTCAATGAAATTCACAATTCAAGTTTTCATCAATTCCTTTAGTTCCTACCAGAACTCTTTGACTCATACGTCTCGAATGTATTTGATGAACTTGCTGAATCTGAAGAGCTTGGTGGTGTCACAGTATAAGAAGGCGATGAAGACATATCCAAATAGTAATCGAAAAACTGTGAAAATCCATCAGTGGCATAGTAAAGGATGTACTCTGATGGTATATATGAACTAAGAAAATCAGTACAGAATCCGGAAAATAAAGCATTAGAATTTGTTAATTTATAGGCTATGGAATATTTTGGTCTTCCTTGTGGATTGCATTCCATTAACGAGAACTGATTATTCATGAAAGCATCATTACAGGTAACACATGGAGGTCCATTGTCTGGATAATATTGAGAGGAGCTGCTGCTTGAGCTGGTGAAGAATTCTAAAGAAAATTGTTCATAGATTAATGAAGCTTAGCAAAGTATTAAGTTTACCAGTGTAGCTTGGTGAGCCAGCCGAAGCCAGGCCAATTAAGCAGCACAAAAACACATCTTTTTGTAAAATCATTTTAAAACTTGACTAAGGTTGTCAGAGCTCTGGAAAGAAATTGGAAAACCAAAAGTAGTTCCCATATTTATAGCCAGTGCAATCTAAAAAAAATTATTTGTAAAAATCACGATTTTAACTGTTAATTTATTTTTAATAGTTTTTTCAATCGTTTGTTATTAGAAATGTCAAAACAAGGAACAGAAGCAAAAAGATGCAAAAAAAAGTCAACAGCACGTAGCGTTCCCAAGCGGTCACCCATCTAAGTACTAACTACGCTCGACGTTGCTTAACTTCGGTGATCGGACGAGAACCGGTGTTTTCAACGTGATATGGTCGTTGACGAAAACAGGAACGACGGAATGATTTATATATGCGTGATTTTTGATTAATTTTCTATTTCGTTCCGTTCTCACTTTTCTAGATTTTTATGAAGATTTAAAGGATTGTTTGCTGTTTAAGACTTTCTTTTATTCACCGAGCACTCAATCCTAGATCTGTTAATACCAAAAAACGTCAGAAACACTAAATCAAATCAAATCAAAATTTTGATATGTTTCAAAGAACTTGACATGACTAAAGCAACTAAGAACTAAAGCGAATAGCACAAGTCGGGGAATCGAATAGATATTCGACACCAAGCTGACATGGTCCTGTCTTAGATTTAATTGAAGCAGTTAAGTGCCTTGCTGGTCGAATAGGTAAGACACTTGGCTCAAATTTGGTATGGTAACTCGAAGGTCGTCGGTTCAAATCCAGCCATTTCCAAATTTGTTCTTTTTCAGAAGTTTAGATACTTTGACTGCTTAATGTACGAGATCAAGCCATAATTGGGCATTTTGGGCAATGTTGTATTAAGGAACGGATCAGGAACTTGAAGTGTAGCGGGAGAAATAGGAACGAGACCTACAAGATTACCTTATAATGGAATATTGTCAGAACGGACCTGAAATGTATCACGTCACGCCCACTAAAGATTGAAACGAGAGCCTGAATTTAATCGAAACCTAGATTTGAAGATTAGAAGCTTGATACTACGTCACCCATAGTGATATGAAATGTATCACTTATCAATGTAAAAAGTTAAACATGTATAAATACTAATTCTTCCGGACGGTAACGTCGACAAATAAATAATAAAATAAAAATAATAATTCCAGCAATATGCTAGAGTCACACTGGCTTAGTGCCAGATTTCTGATCGATTAATCAACTTGTGCCATTCGGGGAAGTTATATTTTTGAGAAATATTATTAAAATCAACTCTTAAATTCAAATTGTCAAAATATTCAAACTTTTATTATTAATTTCAAATAAATTCAAGAATTCAATAGCTCTTTCAGTTGTTATCAGAACTCTTAGAATCATAGAAATAAGTCTGGAATGTATAAGATGAATAAGATGAACTTGATGAATCTGAAGAACTTGACGGAGACACAGTAGACGATATTAAGTCTAAATAGTAATCTATATGCAATGAATCCCCATCAGTGACATAGTAAAGGACATATTGTGATGGAATGGAAGCAGAAACATCAAAGAAATTTGTACAAAAACCGGTAATTACAGTTGCAGAATTTTGGAAGTTATAAGATACAGAATATTTTGGTCTGCCTTGTGGATTGCAGTTAATAGACGAGAATCGCTGAATATTTCTGAATGCATCATAACAAGTTACACATGGAGATCCATTGTCTGGATAATATTGAGAGGAGCTGCTGCTTGAGCTGGTGAAGAATTCTAAAGTCAATTATTAGTAAAGTTCTGATAATTAGTTGAGTTCCTATGTTGTGTAAATGTGTAGCTTGGCGAGCCAGCAAAAGCTTGAAGAACCAAGCAACAAATTATCAAAAGACATGGTAAAGTCATGCTTAACGTAACGACAGTTGTCAAAGGACTGACACAAAATTGAAAATAATTAAACATTTTATTAAAAATTCCTAGTTTTTTTTCTGGAATTTTTATTAAATTTTATTTCAATTTCACGATTTTTCAATGTCTATAATTTTTTATGGGAAATCAAAAAATATTAAAGAATTTTATTTTTCTAATTTTCCGTGTTTTTTCCACGATTTTTTAATTTTCTAGCTTTTTTTTTCTTTCTTTGAATTTTGTATATAATTATTGGATCAGCAAATACATTTCATTCGATTATAAAATGATTTTAAAATTTAACTCACTTTTTAAACCACAAAAGAATCCCCTCAGTCGTACTTCTTTTTCCTCAACTTATTTGTAAACAAGTTCTGCGGTTTATTTAATTTCCTATAAAATTAAAAATTATAGCACAAGTTTTATCAGTTTAAGTCAGACTTTTAACCAGTCAAAAAGAGAAAAGACAAACAAATTCAAAAATGTCCCACGATCATCCATATGGAAAGCCTGTTGAGGTCCTCAAATTTACAGACACAAAGCAAGTTGTCGTTGACAAAGCAGAGCTTGAGAAAATGTTTGATCATCAAGAAGTCAAGAACCGCAAAGTTGTGGTTTTCTCAATAATTGGAGCTTTTAGGCGTGGAAAGAGCTTCTTTTTGGATTATTGCTTGAGATTTCTTTATTCTCATGTGAGTATTAATGTGACTTCCCATCCAAAATCACTTTAATTAACTTCCATCCACAGTATCCATCAATCAACAACCCAAACAACCCTCTCGACAACCAACAAGACTGGATGGGAAATGGTGAAGAACCACTTAGCGGTTTTACATGGCGATCAGGAACCAAACGTGACACAACTGGTATAATCATGTGGAGTGATGTCTTCCTGCATACTTTAGAGTTAACTGGTGAAAAAATAGCAATTATCGTAATGGACACACAAGGACTGTTTGACAACGAAACATCTCCTGCTGAAAATTCAAGGATTTTTGCACTTGGAACTTTGATATCATCTATACAGGTTTTGAATCTTTCATCCATCATCCAAGAAGATCAGCTGCAATATCTTCAGTTTGCCACAGAATTTGCCCGATTCGCTGCTGCTGACAGTCAAGGACAAGCAGAAAAGCCATTTCAGAATCTTCTATTTCTTATCAGAGATTGGAGCAACCCAGATGAATTTGAGTTTGGAACTGAAGGAGGTGATCACTACTTAAAGGATGTCCTCAAAGTCAAATCTGACCAAAAACCAGAGCTTCGATCAGTTCGTCAGTTCATCTCTAGTTCCTTTGAGAACATCAACTGCTGTCTACTGCCATATCCTGGAAAAACTGTTGCTAGAGTCAAAACCTACGATGGTCGATGGTCGAAGATGGATGAAGAGTTTAAGGAAGAGCTGCAGAAAGTCATCGAGCACTTGCTACTTCCAAACAATGTAATCCTTAAGAAAATCAACTCGAAAGACCTTAAAGGATCTGAAATGAAGGAATACATTGACTCGTACTTCCAATTGTTCCAATCTGACACTTTGCCGCAAGCTCAAAGCATTTATGAGTCAACAATTGACAAGCAGATGAGCATCTTATTAGAAAAATGCATTGATCACTACAAACATACGATTTTCCTTAATAATGACTTGCTGACTGAAGAGAATCTTTATGTGATTCACGAAATGAGCAAGAACAAGACGCTTATCATGTTCAAAGAAGAGAAGAAGATGGGCAACATTGAACATGAAAGAAGATTCAGGATCCTATTGGACGAGCAGATGGAGAAACTTTACATCGAATGGAGAGACCAGAAAACCATAACATTTGAACAAATCAAAGAACAAAAAGCCAAACAACAAGCTTTATACGAAGAACAACTAAGACTCGAAGAAGAAGTTAAAGAAGCTAAGCACAAAGCAGAAATCAACTTAATTGAGCTTAACAAAGCAAAAGAACTACAAAAGATTGAGGAAGAACAGTTCCAGACACAAAAAGCACTGCTTGAAGCAAGACTAGATGCTGAAGCTCAACGAGCCCGGGCAATAGAAGCTGAGAGAGATGCACAACAAGCTTTAAGAATTGCTCTTGAGACCAGATTGGCTGCAGAAATTGCAGCAAATGCAGCGAGACCCAAGAAGAAAAAGTGGTACAAAGTCTTTTAAAAAAGTTCTTGTTTTGTAAATTTTAACCTAAAAAAATAAATAAAGTCTGTTGGATGTGAAGCTTAAAATCTTTTTTTAAAAACACTCAGATAACATGTTGGACAAAAGTTACATTTTGGAAAATGAAACAAAATTTTCGATATTCATTTTCATGATCGAAACTGGTTTAAGAGTTTAGTTCCATGTTTTAGCTTGCTGTGAGATTAAAAATATATTTTTTACAAAAATGTTTCAAAAAGAAGAAATTGGAAAGCCAATCAATATTTTAAAGTTTACAAATGATATGAAAATTATCGCAGACAATTCAGCAATAAAAGAAATTTTTAATCGTGCTGAAATTGAAGATCGCAAGGTCGTAATAATTTCCATAGTTGGAGGTTTTCGAGGAGGAAGAAGCTTCTTTTTGGATTATTGTTTGAGATTTTTATATGGAAACGTGAGTCACTTATGTTTAAAAATATGTTAATTATGTCATTTAATTCTTAGCTTGAATACTTTGTTTTTTGACCCGAGAAGCACACTCCATTAGTCTTCTGGCCTAAAACCTTTTTTTTTCTTTGAATAACTCGCTAAATTATTTTATTTATTTTAATATCGTTCAATAAACAATCCGAACAAGCCTAAAAGCTTCATTTTCCAAAAGAACGAGAATTGGATGGGCGAACCTGACGAACCATTAACTGGATTCTCATGGCGAGCAGGCTCAAAACGTGATACAACTGGCATAATCTTCTGGAATGACGTCTTCCTGCATACAATGGACAGAACTGGAGAGGAAATTGCAATTTTTGTGATGGACACGCAAGGATTGTTTGACAGTGAATCAACTTCAGATAATAATACAAAAATCTCTGCTCTTGGAATTTTATTGCCGTCTATTGAAATTGTAAATATTTCAAAGCGTCTTCAAGAAAATCATTTAGAACACATTCAGTTTGCGACATCTTATGCCAAACAATATGGATTAGATGATAAAAATATCTCCGACAAACCATTCCAGAACTTGATGTTTTTAATTCGTGATTGGGTTAATGAAGATGAATTTAAGTTTGGATCTGAAGGAGGTGAATTTTATTTAAATGAAAATATTTTAAAGATTAAAGAATCACAAAATGTAGAATTAAAATCAGTTCGTGAATCAATTAAGAATTATTATGAGAATGTTCGATGCTGTTTATTACCACATCCAGGAAAAGAAGTTGTTAAAAGTATGTAGTTATGATGGTCGCTTGTCATGTATGGATGATGAATTGAGACAAGAATTAAAAAATGTTATTGAAAATCTTCTTTTGCCTGAAAATATGATTCTTAAAAAGATTAATTCTAAGGAATTGACGGTTAATGAAATGAAAACTTTTATTCAGAAATATTTTGAAATATTTCAATCAAACAAAATTCCAGAAACAAAAACTTTATATGAATTAACTGTTGAAAATTTTATGAATAATTTAGTTAAAAAATGTGTTGATGAATATAAATTGATAATGTTTCGTAATAAGGATTTACTAAATTTAAGAACTGTACAAATTATACATGAGAAATGTAAGGAATGGGCGTTCAATATTTACGATTATGAAAGAAAATTGAGTCCAAATGATGACTTAATTAGATTTAAAAGGAAATTAGAAGAAGACATAGATGCATTTTATTTTAATACCAGATCTAACATGGTTCATCAATTTAGCATGGATCCTGAATTGCTACGTTATTTTCAATCTAAGCTGTCTAGCGAATTAGAAATGTCGATAGAGATGAAAGAGTTCGATTGTTCTTTAACAGATGAAATTAAAAAAATGGAAAAAATTAAAATCGTTGACAATAAAGTTAGAACAAAGAAACTACGACTTTATGATCGTAAACATAAGCAACAAATTTTAAAAAATAAGCTTAAGAAGGAAGAAGATGAAAAGAAAAACTTTAGAAAAAAACTGTTAAAAGCTATTTTAAATGTACAAAATTTTTTCGGTAGAATTTACAAATATATTTTTTAAAAATATCAAGATTTATTTTTTTTTGATACTCTATTGAATTTTACAAAGGAACAAAAGTTTTTTAAAAGTTCCCGCTTAAAATGAACCAAATTGAAAGTGAAACAAATAAAATTTTACTAAACACAAATTGCATTTTTATCAATTTTTGACCATTAAAAGCCGGTGATTTTAAATTTAAAATATTTTTGTAGCGCGATAGTTATTATACATTTTGATAGTCTTATTGTATGCCTTAAACATTTTCCGTATCAAATAAAACATGACATCAGATCAGAAATTTGGAAAGGCAATTAATATTTTGAGTTTTATGAATTCAAAAGAAATTGTCGTTGATGACTCAGAACTCGATAAGATTTTTGGACATCCTGAAATTCAAGATCGTAAAGTTGTGATTATGTCAATCATTGGAGCATTTAGAGGTGGCAAAAGCTTCTTCTTGGATTATTGCTTGCGGTTCCTTTATGCTCATGTGAGTATAACTTTAGTTATTAAGTCAGATTATGGAATTAATCCTTAACTTTTTGCAGTTCCCGTCCATAAACAATCCATGGGAAGAAACTCAATGTATCTTTGAGACAAATGACAGCTGGATGGGCGAATCTGATGAACCATTGACTGGATTTTCATGGCGTTCAGGCACAAAACGTGACACAACTGGCATCATCATGTGGAATGACGTCTTCCTGCACACACTGGACAGAACTGGAGAGAAAATTGCAATTTTTGTGATGGACACGCAAGGATTATTTGACAACGAGTCAACTCCAGCTGATAATTCAAGGATCTTTGCACTTGGCAATCTAATTTCGTCTATTCAACTGCTGAACCTCATGAATCGAGCTCAAGAAGATCATTTTCAGTATTTACAATTTGCCACGGAGTTTGCGAAGTTTGCAGGCAGCAGCATGATTGAAAAGCCTTTCCAAAATTTGACATTTCTCATTCGTGACTGGAATAATGATGATGAATACAGCTACGGAACTGCTGGTGGTAATAAATACATTAAAGAAGTTTTATCCCCAAATAATTGCAATAACCAGGAACTGCAGTCAGTCAGAGAGACAATTTTCGAGTGTTTTAATAAAATCGAATGCTGTTTGTTGCCATATCCTGGAAAAATAGTCGCAAGTCGTAAGAATTATGACGGTCGATGGTCTGAAATGAACGAAGAATTCAGGTCAGAACTTAAAACATTTATCGAGTTCCTTCTAATGCCTGACAATTTAATAATCAAGCAAATTAATTCAATTGATGTAAATGTCAAGGACATGAGTCAATATCTCAAGAACTTCTTCACAATCTTTCAGTCAACCGAAGTTCCCAGGACATCCAGCATTTATGAGTTCACTGTCGAGAGTCACATGAACAGCTTGGTCAAGAAGTGTGTCAATGACTACAAAATGACAGTTTATCGCAATTCTGACTTAATCACTAAAGAAAGCATGCCAATCATCCATGAAAAATGCAAGGAAAAAGCTCTGGTGCTGTACAGCCATGAAAAGAAAATGGGAAGTTCCGAGCATGATGAAAAATTCAGAACAGAATTGATTGATGAAATTGACAAGTTTTACGAGTACTTTAATGAGCAGAGTGAGCAAAAATCAAAGGAAATTGAAGCTGAGTTGATGGTTCAGCATGCAGCTATAGTAAGAGAGCAGCAACAACGTCTGGAAGCTACAGAAGCATTAATACAAGCAGAAGAACGTCTAAGAAGACTCGAAGATCGACAAAATCAAATCGAAGCTGCAGAATATGAAAGGCAAAGGATGATGTATGAAGCTAGAGTTCATGCTGAACAATTGAGGACCCAAGACATGGAAATGAGATTTAGGGAACAAGGAGAATTCAGGAGAACATTGATATCAGTTGTTGGAGTTGTTGCTTTAGTCGGTGCAACAGTTGTTACTGGTGGATTACCAGCTGGCATGTCTGCTGTGACTGAAGGTTCATATGCAATTGTAAGATCTGCTGCTGCTGTAGAAGAAGCTGTTATAGCTGTTGAAAGTGTGTGGTCATCAATTAAAAGATGCTTGATTATGTGAAGAAAAAATTTTTTGCCTGTTTTGTTAAGGCAATAATATTGAGTTAAAGGAGGGCCCGGGTCGTTGGTGTTGTAAGATAAAAAGACAGAATTAAAATCATTTTTATCAGCTCCGCTCTTAATCGGATTTCAAAACATATTTTATCAATACTTTGCTACAAGACCACAAAGTTAAATTGCATAAAACTTAAGACATTCAAGGCAAATATTGAATTTTTTATCGTTCGGCACCAAGCTGTGCCATTAAAGAAATTCCTAATCCTGCTGCTAAGACTCCAACACCTAAAACTAGACCTACAGCTTTTGCTAATTTCCATCCAAAAGATGTATTTTCTTTGTCCTTAGCTTCAATGTCTTCAAGTTTCTTCTTTTCAGCTGCCATACGTTCAGTAAGTATTATTTTCTGATTTGTATATTCCTTAACGCTGATCAGCTTTTTATTCAACTTTTCTTCTAGATCTTTCAGCTTTGATTCTGCCGTCTGTTTGGATTTTTCAGCTTCTTCCTTTTGCAGCTTTTCTCTTGCCAGTGCATCTTTTAACTGTTCTTTAATTTCCTCAATTCCTTTGAATTTATTGACCAAATTATTGTGAGAATCTATGAAAATTTTTTCAATTTCGTTGCTTAGTATTGCTTTATACTTCTCTTCATGCTCAGAAGTTCCCATTTTCTTCTCACTTTCATAAAGCTTTAGTGCTCTTGCTTTACAATTTTGATGGACAGTTGTGATGCTCTTGTCAGTCAACAAGTAATCATTGCGGTAAATTGTTAAATAGTAGTCATGGATGCAAGACTTTACCAAATTGCTCATGTGACTCTCGACTGTCATCTCGTAGATTGTCTTAGTCTCTGGGATTTCGTTTGACTGGAATAATTTAAAATATTTTTCAATGTAAGTTCTTAGTTCCTTTCCAGTTATTTCTTGTGCATTGATCTTCTTAAGAATCATGTTGTCAGGCAGCAAGAGATGCTCGATGAATTTTTTCAGCTCTTCCTTGAAATCTTTTTCCATTCCTGACAATTTGCCATCGTATGTTTTACGACCAGCAACTGCTCTACCTGGATGTGGCAACAAGCAGCATCCAATGTGTTCGAATGAGCTTTTAATTGATTCACGGACCGATCGTAGTTCAGGCATTTGAGTTGCTGTAATTTTGAGAACTTCCTCTTCAAAGTATTTGTTTCCACCTTCGATTCCGAATTCAAATTCCTCATCATTGGTCCAATCACGGATGAGAAATGTCAAGTTTTGGAATGGCTTTTGGTTCTCCTCAACAGTTTCTACAGTTGTGAACTTTGTGAATTCCGTAGCAAATTGAAGATATTGCAGCTGATCTTCCTGAACTCGATTCATAAGGTTCAGCACCTGAATTGATGAAATTACAGTTCCAAGTGCAAAGATCCTTGAATTATCAGCTGGAGTTGACTCATTGTCAAATAATCCTTGCGTGTCCATCACAAAAATTGCAATTTTCTCTCCAGTTCTGTCTATTGTATGCAGGAAGACGTCACTCCACATGATGATGCCAGTTGTATCACGTTTTGTGCCTGAACGCCACGAGAATCCAGTCAATGGTTCATCAGGTTCGCCCAACCAGCTGTCATTTGTCTCAAAGATGAATTGAGTTTCTTCCCATGGATTGTTTATGGATGGGAACTGCAAAAAGTTAAGGAATAGTTTCATAATTTGGCATCATAACTAAAGTTATACTCACATGAGCATAAAGGAACCGCAAGCAATAATCCAAGAAGAAGCTTTTGCCGCCTCTAAATGCACCAATTAAGGAAAGTATCACAACTTTACGTTCTTGAATTTCTGGATAATTGAACATCTTTTCAAGTTCGTCATTATCGATAATAATTTCCTTTGTTTCCGAGAATGTCAAAACAGTTATCGGCTTTCCATGGAGATGTTCGTGAGACATTTTTTGATAGTTTTTATAATTTTTTAGAGCATAAACTAGAAATCCTTGTGTAAATAGAAATAATTTGTTGCGTAATTTAACTTTAAAAATTTATTAAATTAAGAAAAAAGCTACTTTTGCGTGGTAATTAAAAAAGAAATAAAAGCCGAATGTGTTCAGCAAAACATGAATTCGCGTTTCATATTTCATTGTGAAATTTTGCCTTAAAAAAATTGCGGGATTTTTTTGATCATTTAATTTTTTTAAGACATCCTGTATACCATCTCATTAAGACTGCCTGACTTTGGGTGCATGAATCCAATCATTTGAGAATCTCTTGATCTAGGAAACTAGTCTAATTGAGCTTAAGCAGCTTTCAATTTTTTTTAAATTGTTATATTCTCAATGACGCATCTACAGCATATAACATGTTATTTTAATAATATCAGCCACGTATTCATTCTCAGTTTGGTTACATTTAGTAAGAATCTAAACATGATCGAAATAAGACATCATACTTTTGGACAGCCGATTATAATTTTAGAGTTTGATGATTCGCAGGAAGTGATCATATACAATGACAAGCTTGACAGCATATTTAATCATCCAGAAATTCAAGATCGTAAAGTTGTGATTCTGTCATTGATTGGTGCATTTAGAGGCGGCAAAAGCTTCTTCTTGGATTATTGCTTGCGGTTCCTTTATGCTCATGTGAGTATAACTTTAGTTATGATGCCAAATTATGAAATTAATTCTTGACTTTTTGCAGTTCCCGTCAATAAACAACCCCAACAAGGTCACTTCCTTTATATTCAAAAAAGATGACACCTGGATGGGCGAACCTGATGAACCATTGACTGGATTTTCATGGCGTTCAGGCACAAAACGTGATACAACTGGCATCATCATGTGGAGTGACGTCTTCCTGCATACAATAGACAGAACTGGAGAAAAAATTGCAATTTTTGTGATGGACACGCAAGGATTATTCGACAATGACTCAACAGCTGAATCCAATTCCAAGATCTTTGCATTAGGAACTTTATTGCCGTCTATTGAACTGCTGAACCTCATGAATCGAGCTCAAGAAGATCATTTTCAGTATTTACAATTTGCCACGGAGTTTGCGAAGTTTGCAGGCAGCAGCATGATTGAAAAGCCTTTCCAAAATTTGACATTTCTCATTCGTGACTGGAATAATGATGATGAATACAGCTACGGAACTGCTGGTGGTAATAAATACATTAAAGAAGTTTTATCCCCAAATAATTGCAATAACCAGGAACTGCAGTCAGTCAGAGAGACAATTTTCGAGTGTTTTAATAAAATCGAATGCTGTTTGTTGCCATATCCTGGAAAAATAGTCGCAAGTCGTAAGAATTATGACGGTCGATGGTCTGAAATGAACGAAGAATTCAGGTCAGAACTTAAAACATTTATCGAGTTCCTTCTAATGCCTGACAATTTAATAATCAAGCAAATTAATTCAATTGATGTAAATGTCAAGGACATGAGTCAATATCTCAAGAACTTCTTCACAATCTTTCAGTCAACCGAAGTTCCCAGGACATCCAGCATTTATGAGTTCACTGTCGAGAGTCACATGAACAGCTTGGTCAAGAAGTGTGTCAATGACTACAAAATGACAGTTTATCGCAATTCTGACTTAATCACTAAAGAAAGCATGCCAATCATCCATGAAAAATGCAAGGAAAAAGCTCTGGTGCTGTACAGCCATGAAAAGAAAATGGGAAGTTCCGAGCATGATGAAAAATTCAGAACAGAATTGATTGATGAAATTGACAAGTTTTACGAGTACTTTAATGAGCAGAGTGAGCAAAAATCAAAGGAAATTGAAGCTGAGTTGATGGTTCAGCATGCAGCTATAGTAAGAGAGCAGCAACAACGTCTGGAAGCTACAGAAGCATTAATACAAGCAGAAGAACGTCTAAGAAGACTCGAAGATCGACAAAATCAAATCGAAGCTGCAGAATATGAAAGGCAAAGGATGATGTATGAAGCTAGAGTTCATGCTGAACAATTGAGGACCCAAGACATGGAAATGAGATTTAGGGAACAAGGAGAATTCAGGAGAACATTGATATCAGTTGTTGGAGTTGTTGCTTTAGTCGGTGCAACAGTTGTTACTGGTGGATTACCAGCTGGCATGTCTGCTGTGACTGAAGGTTCATATGCAATTGTAAGATCTGCTGCTGCTGTAGAAGAAGCTGTTATAGCTGTTGAAAGTGTGTGGTCATCAATTAAAAGATGCTTGATTATGTGAAGAAAAAATTTTTTGCCTGTTTTGTTAAGGCAATAATATTGAGTTAAAGGAGGGCCCGGGTCGTTGGTGTTGTAAGATAAAAAGACAGAATTAAAATCATTTTTATCAGCTCCGCTCTTAATCGGATTTCAAAACATATTTTATCAATACTTTGCTACAAGACCACAAAGTTAAATTGCATAAAACTTAAGACATTCAAGGCAAATATTGAATTTTTTATCGTTCGGCACCAAGCTGTGCCATTAAAGAAATTCCTAATCCTGCTGCTAAGACTCCAACACCTAAAACTAGACCTACAGCTTTTGCTAATTTCCATCCAAAAGATGTATTTTCTTTGTCCTTAGCTTCAATGTCTTCAAGTTTCTTCTTTTCAGCTGCCATACGTTCAGTAAGTATTATTTTCTGATTTGTATATTCCTTAACGCTGATCAGCTTTTTATTCAACTTTTCTTCTAGATCTTTCAGCTTTGATTCTGCCGTCTGTTTGGATTTTTCAGCTTCTTCCTTTTGCAGCTTTTCTCTTGCCAGTGCATCTTTTAACTGTTCTTTAATTTCCTCAATTCCTTTGAATTTATTGACCAAATTATTGTGAGAATCTATGAAAATTTTTTCAATTTCGTTGCTTAGTATTGCTTTATACTTCTCTTCATGCTCAGAAGTTCCCATTTTCTTCTCACTTTCATAAAGCTTTAGTGCTCTTGCTTTACAATTTTGATGGACAGTTGTGATGCTCTTGTCAGTCAACAAGTAATCATTGCGGTAAATTGTTAAATAGTAGTCATGGATGCAAGACTTTACCAAATTGCTCATGTGACTCTCGACTGTCATCTCGTAGATTGTCTTAGTCTCTGGGATTTCGTTTGACTGGAATAATTTAAAATATTTTTCAATGTAAGTTCTTAGTTCCTTTCCAGTTATTTCTTGTGCATTGATCTTCTTAAGAATCATGTTGTCAGGCAGCAAGAGATGCTCGATGAATTTTTTCAGCTCTTCCTTGAAATCTTTTTCCATTCCTGACAATTTGCCATCGTATGTTTTACGACCAGCAACTGCTCTACCTGGATGTGGCAACAAGCAGCATCCAATGTGTTCGAATGAGCTTTTAATTGATTCACGGACCGATCGTAGTTCAGGCATTTGAGTTGCTGTAATTTTGAGAACTTCCTCTTCAAAGTATTTGTTTCCACCTTCGATTCCGAATTCAAATTCCTCATCATTGGTCCAATCACGGATGAGAAATGTCAAGTTTTGGAATGGCTTTTGGTTCTCCTCAACAGTTTCTACAGTTGTGAACTTTGTGAATTCCGTAGCAAATTGAAGATATTGCAGCTGATCTTCCTGAACTCGATTCATAAGGTTCAGCACCTGAATTGATGAAATTACAGTTCCAAGTGCAAAGATCCTTGAATTATCAGCTGGAGTTGACTCATTGTCAAATAATCCTTGCGTGTCCATCACAAAAATTGCAATTTTCTCTCCAGTTCTGTCTATTGTATGCAGGAAGACGTCACTCCACATGATGATGCCAGTTGTATCACGTTTTGTGCCTGAACGCCACGAGAATCCAGTCAATGGTTCATCAGGTTCGCCCAACCAGCTGTCATTTGTCTCAAAGATGAATTGAGTTTCTTCCCATGGATTGTTTATGGATGGGAACTGCAAAAAGTTAAGGAATAGTTTCATAATTTGGCATCATAACTAAAGTTATACTCACATGAGCATAAAGGAACCGCAAGCAATAATCCAAGAAGAAGCTTTTGCCGCCTCTAAATGCACCAATTAAGGAAAGTATCACAACTTTACGTTCTTGAATTTCTGGATAATTGAACATCTTTTCAAGTTCGTCATTATCGATAATAATTTCCTTTGTTTCCGAGAATGTCAAAACAGTTATCGGCTTTCCATGGAGATGTTCGTGAGACATTTTTTGATAGTTTTTATAATTTTTTAGAGCATAAACTAGAAATCCTTGTGTAAATAGAAATAATTTGTTGCGTAATTTAACTTTAAAAATTTATTAAATTAAGAAAAAAGCTACTTTTGCGTGGTAATTAAAAAAGAAATAAAAGCCGAATGTGTTCAGCAAAACATGAATTCGCGTTTCATATTTCATTGTGAAATTTTGCCTTAAAAAAATTGCGGGATTTTTTTGATCATTTAATTTTTTTAAGACATCCTGTATACCATCTCATTAAGACTGCCTGACTTTGGGTGCATGAATCCAATCATTTGAGAATCTCTTGATCTAGGAAACTAGTCTAATTGAGCTTAAGCAGCTTTCAATTTTTTTTAAATTGTTATATTCTCAATGACGCATCTACAGCATATAACATGTTATTTTAATAATATCAGCCACGTATTCATTCTCAGTTTGGTTACATTTAGTAAGAATCTAAACATGATCGAAATAAGACATCATACTTTTGGACAGCCGATTATAATTTTAGAGTTTGATGATTCGCAGGAAGTGATCATATACAATGACAAGCTTGACAGCATATTTAATCATCCAGAAATTCAAGATCGTAAAGTTGTGATTCTGTCATTGATTGGTGCATTTAGAGGCGGCAAAAGCTTCTTCTTGGATTATTGCTTGCGGTTCCTTTATGCTCATGTGAGTATAACTTTAGTTATGATGCCAAATTATGAAATTAATTCTTGACTTTTTGCAGTTCCCGTCAATAAACAACCCCAACAAGGTCACTTCCTTTATATTCAAAAAAGATGACACCTGGATGGGCGAACCTGATGAACCATTGACTGGATTTTCATGGCGTTCAGGCACAAAACGTGACACAACTGGCATCATCATGTGGAATGACGTCTTCCTGCACACACTGGACAGAACTGGAGAGAAAATTGCAATTTTTGTGATGGACACGCAAGGATTATTTGACAACGAGTCAACTCCAGCTGATAATTCAAGGATCTTTGCACTTGGCAATCTAATTTCGTCTATTCAACTGCTGAACCTCATGAATCGAGCTCAAGAAGATCATTTTCAGTATTTACAATTTGCCACGGAGTTTGCGAAGTTTGCAGGCAGCAGCATGATTGAAAAGCCTTTCCAAAATTTGACATTTCTCATTCGTGACTGGAATAATGATGATGAATACAGCTACGGAACTGCTGGTGGTAATAAATACATTAAAGAAGTTTTATCCCCAAATAATTGCAATAACCAGGAACTGCAGTCAGTCAGAGAGACAATTTTCGAGTGTTTTAATAAAATCGAATGCTGTTTGTTGCCATATCCTGGAAAAATAGTCGCAAGTCGTAAGAATTATGACGGTCGATGGTCTGAAATGAACGAAGAATTCAGGTCAGAACTTAAAACATTTATCGAGTTCCTTCTAATGCCTGACAATTTAATAATCAAGCAAATTAATTCAATTGATGTAAATGTCAAGGACATGAGTCAATATCTCAAGAACTTCTTCACAATCTTTCAGTCAACCGAAGTTCCCAGGACATCCAGCATTTATGAGTTCACTGTCGAGAGTCACATGAACAGCTTGGTCAAGAAGTGTGTCAATGACTACAAAATGACAGTTTATCGCAATTCTGACTTAATCACTAAAGAAAGCATGCCAATCATCCATGAAAAATGCAAGGAAAAAGCTCTGGTGCTGTACAGCCATGAAAAGAAAATGGGAAGTTCCGAGCATGATGAAAAATTCAGAACAGAATTGATTGATGAAATTGACAAGTTTTACGAGTACTTTAATGAGCAGAGTGAGCAAAAATCAAAGGAAATTGAAGCTGAGTTGATGGTTCAGCATGCAGCTATAGTAAGAGAGCAGCAACAACGTCTGGAAGCTACAGAAGCATTAATACAAGCAGAAGAACGTCTAAGAAGACTCGAAGATCGACAAAATCAAATCGAAGCTGCAGAATATGAAAGGCAAAGGATGATGTATGAAGCTAGAGTTCATGCTGAACAATTGAGGACCCAAGACATGGAAATGAGATTTAGGGAACAAGGAGAATTCAGGAGAACATTGATATCAGTTGTTGGAGTTGTTGCTTTAGTCGGTGCAACAGTTGTTACTGGTGGATTACCAGCTGGCATGTCTGCTGTGACTGAAGGTTCATATGCAATTGTAAGATCTGCTGCTGCTGTAGAAGAAGCTGTTATAGCTGTTGAAAGTGTGTGGTCATCAATTAAAAGATGCTTGATTATGTGAAGAAAAAATTTTTTGCCTGTTTTGTTAAGGCAATAATATTGAGTTAAAGGAGGGCCCGGGTCGTTGGTGTTGTAAGATAAAAAGACAGAATTAAAATCATTTTTATCAGCTCCGCTCTTAATCGGATTTCAAAACATATTTTATCAATACTTTGCTACAAGACCACAAAGTTAAATTGCATAAAACTTAAGACATTCAAGGCAAATATTGAATTTTTTATCGTTCGGCACCAAGCTGTGCCATTAAAGAAATTCCTAATCCTGCTGCTAAGACTCCAACACCTAAAACTAGACCTACAGCTTTTGCTAATTTCCATCCAAAAGATGTATTTTCTTTGTCCTTAGCTTCAATGTCTTCAAGTTTCTTCTTTTCAGCTGCCATACGTTCAGTAAGTATTATTTTCTGATTTGTATATTCCTTAACGCTGATCAGCTTTTTATTCAACTTTTCTTCTAGATCTTTCAGCTTTGATTCTGCCGTCTGTTTGGATTTTTCAGCTTCTTCCTTTTGCAGCTTTTCTCTTGCCAGTGCATCTTTTAACTGTTCTTTAATTTCCTCAATTCCTTTGAATTTATTGACCAAATTATTGTGAGAATCTATGAAAATTTTTTCAATTTCGTTGCTTAGTATTGCTTTATACTTCTCTTCATGCTCAGAAGTTCCCATTTTCTTCTCACTTTCATAAAGCTTTAGTGCTCTTGCTTTACAATTTTGATGGACAGTTGTGATGCTCTTGTCAGTCAACAAGTAATCATTGCGGTAAATTGTTAAATAGTAGTCATGGATGCAAGACTTTACCAAATTGCTCATGTGACTCTCGACTGTCATCTCGTAGATTGTCTTAGTCTCTGGGATTTCGTTTGACTGGAATAATTTAAAATATTTTTCAATGTAAGTTCTTAGTTCCTTTCCAGTTATTTCTTGTGCATTGATCTTCTTAAGAATCATGTTGTCAGGCAGCAAGAGATGCTCGATGAATTTTTTCAGCTCTTCCTTGAAATCTTTTTCCATTCCTGACAATTTGCCATCGTATGTTTTACGACCAGCAACTGCTCTACCTGGATGTGGCAACAAGCAGCATCCAATGTGTTCGAATGAGCTTTTAATTGATTCACGGACCGATCGTAGTTCAGGCATTTGAGTTGCTGTAATTTTGAGAACTTCCTCTTCAAAGTATTTGTTTCCACCTTCGATTCCGAATTCAAATTCCTCATCATTGGTCCAATCACGGATGAGAAATGTCAAGTTTTGGAATGGCTTTTGGTTCTCCTCAACAGTTTCTACAGTTGTGAACTTTGTGAATTCCGTAGCAAATTGAAGATATTGCAGCTGATCTTCCTGAACTCGATTCATAAGGTTCAGCACCTGAATTGATGAAATTACAGTTCCAAGTGCAAAGATCCTTGAATTATCAGCTGGAGTTGACTCATTGTCAAATAATCCTTGCGTGTCCATCACAAAAATTGCAATTTTCTCTCCAGTTCTGTCTATTGTATGCAGGAAGACGTCACTCCACATGATGATGCCAGTTGTATCACGTTTTGTGCCTGAACGCCACGAGAATCCAGTCAATGGTTCATCAGGTTCGCCCAACCAGCTGTCATTTGTCTCAAAGATGAATTGAGTTTCTTCCCATGGATTGTTTATGGATGGGAACTGCAAAAAGTTAAGGAATAGTTTCATAATTTGGCATCATAACTAAAGTTATACTCACATGAGCATAAAGGAACCGCAAGCAATAATCCAAGAAGAAGCTTTTGCCGCCTCTAAATGCACCAATTAAGGAAAGTATCACAACTTTACGTTCTTGAATTTCTGGATAATTGAACATCTTTTCAAGTTCGTCATTATCGATAATAATTTCCTTTGTTTCCGAGAATGTCAAAACAGTTATCGGCTTTCCATGGAGATGTTCGTGAGACATTTTTTGATAGTTTTTATAATTTTTTAGAGCATAAACTAGAAATCCTTGTGTAAATAGAAATAATTTGTTGCGTAATTTAACTTTAAAAATTTATTAAATTAAGAAAAAAGCTACTTTTGCGTGGTAATTAAAAAAGAAATAAAAGCCGAATGTGTTCAGCAAAACATGAATTCGCGTTTCATATTTCATTGTGAAATTTTGCCTTAAAAAAATTGCGGGATTTTTTTGATCATTTAATTTTTTTAAGACATCCTGTATACCATCTCATTAAGACTGCCTGACTTTGGGTGCATGAATCCAATCATTTGAGAATCTCTTGATCTAGGAAACTAGTCTAATTGAGCTTAAGCAGCTTTCAATTTTTTTTAAATTGTTATATTCTCAATGACGCATCTACAGCATATAACATGTTATTTTAATAATATCAGCCACGTATTCATTCTCAGTTTGGTTACATTTAGTAAGAATCTAAACATGATCGAAATAAGACATCATACTTTTGGACAGCCGATTATAATTTTAGAGTTTGATGATTCGCAGGAAGTGATCATATACAATGACAAGCTTGACAGCATATTTAATCATCCAGAAATTCAAGATCGTAAAGTTGTGATTCTGTCATTGATTGGTGCATTTAGAGGCGGCAAAAGCTTCTTCTTGGATTATTGCTTGCGGTTCCTTTATGCTCATGTGAGTATAACTTTAGTTATGATGCCAAATTATGAAATTAATTCTTGACTTTTTGCAGTTCCCGTCAATAAACAACCCCAACAAGGTCACTTCCTTTATATTCAAAAAAGATGACACCTGGATGGGCGAACCTGATGAACCATTGACTGGATTTTCATGGCGTTCAGGCACAAAACGTGATACAACTGGCATCATCATGTGGAGTGACGTCTTCCTGCATACAATAGACAGAACTGGAGAAAAAATTGCAATTTTTGTGATGGACACGCAAGGATTATTCGACAATGACTCAACAGCTGAATCCAATTCCAAGATCTTTGCATTAGGAACTCTAATTCCTTCGATTCAAGTCCTCAACATTAAAGGAATTATTCAAGAGAATCAGCTGGAATATCTTCAATTTGCCACGGAATATGCGATTAACAGTGCAATGGACATTGTTAATAAGAAAGCATTTCAGAGCTTAACGTTCCTGATGAGGGACTGGGACAACAATGATGAATACAAGTATGGCATCGATGGCGGAAGTCAATACCTTAAACAACTTCTCAAACCCAGAAGGAATGAAAATAAGAAGCTACAGTCAGTCCGCAAGAGTCTTTCAAGTAGTTTTGACCAAACTCGATGCTGCTTATTGCCACATCCTGGAAGAGTTGTTGCTAGTAATGGAACCTATGACGGTAGTTGGTTTGAAATGGATGTGGACTTTAAGAATGAATTAAAAAGTTCTATTGAGGACATGCTGATTTCAACAAACATGGTCATTAAGAAAATCAATTCAAAGGAAGTGACTGGAAAGGAAATGAAGGATTACATCCAAAAATACTTTGAAATTTTTCAGTCAAGCAATACTATGAGGGTGCTGAATATCTATGAATCGACAGTTGAACTGTATATGAATAATATCATTGAGAAGTGCCTTAATGACTACAAACTAAGAATGTTTGAGAATAAGGATTTGATTGGCAATGACAATAACATAGTTCATGATAGTTGTAAGGCAAAGGGTTTAGAGATGTACGATAAGCAGCGTAAAATAGGAAGTCTCGAGTACCAAAAAAGCTGCAAAACAATTTTATTTAAAAAAATTGACGGAATTTACGAAGAATTTGAGACGTTCGCAGAACATGAAGAACAGCTGAAGGCAGCCTTGGATAAGGAACTGCAAGAAAAAGAGGAACTTAAAGAGGCCATAAAATATGTCAAGTCTAAGCTTGAGGAACTTCAAAAGAGCCCCAGTACTCAAGGATATACAGAACTTAAGGATGTCCTCGAAACTCGTCTGGGTAAAGACATTAAAAAGCTCAATGAAATCGAAAAGAAATTGAGGGAACGGGAAGCATTTCGAAGGAAGCTTAGAAATTATGGAATATCTGCATTTATTGGAGGAATCATGGGATGGGCTATAAAAGATATAAAACCATTGGATGTACTTCACAGTGCTCTAGACAATGTCCGTAAAGTTCTAGCACTTACTGCCGCACCTGTAATTGTACAAAACCAAGTTTGTGAAGCTGTAAGTAAAGTTCCCAAGGAATTATTACCTTTTGCAGAAACTACGGCTGACATTTTACTTCCTGCTGTAGAAACTGCAGCTGATATTATAATGCCTGCTGTAGAAACTGCATCCGATGTGATTCTGCCATCTGCAAATATAGTTGATTTTATACCACTGCCATCGGAGTATTCGACCATCTTAGGAGTTGTAGTCACGGCTGCAATAACGATTGGTGGGATATTGGCAATAATATTGAAAGAAAAGATGAAGAATTAATTAATAAATTAAATTTACATGATTTAGAAATTATTAAATCAAAATATTAGCGTTTTTTTTGCTTTTGAGTTTTAGGTCTTATATTCGACATAACGTCAAAAGCAGAGTCATTTTTGTAACAGGTGCGCCCGTTATTTGGGTTTAAATTTATTATTATCTTTCATTCAAGTGGTTCGTATCCCACGAAAAACTGTAGGTATAAAGCGTATGGTACAATAGATTTTTTACAAATTTAATCTAAGTGCTTCCAACTAAAGGGCTGGGTCCTTCACAAAAATGCACATAGCTTCATATCCTTCTCCCCTGCTCAGGGGCGTAGCCAGAAAATTTTTCAGGGGGGGCCCATTTTTGAAAATTAAAAAACCGTTATTTTGTATCCTTAAATCTATATTCATTCTTCATAAGTTTAAATATTTAATTCATTATTCATACATTAAATTTAATTTTTCGTGCTGATTTTGACATTTCTTTTATCACTTCCTCTACATTAACTGGTTCTTCTCTATAAATACTTAATAAAACAATTATCAGATTTTCGTAGGGGGGGGGCCCGGGCCCCCTATGCCCCCCCCCCCCCCCCCCCTGGCTACGCCCCTGCCCCTGCTCCTCCCCTTCTCCACCAAGGACCCGTTCACATGGCTTCACAAAACTTCACAACACTCCTGGGGGCCATTCACTTATTACGTAACGCTTTTAGGGGGAGGGGGGGGTCTAAGATTTTGTTACGGTTCAAACAAGGAAATTTTTTTTTTCATACAAATTTTGTTACGAGGGGGGGGGGGGGGGGGGTCTAAAAAGTCATTTTTTCGCGTTACGTAATAAATGAACAGTCCCCTGCCCCACCATGCTTCCGTCCTAGAGTCAGTCAGGGAATTAAGCTCTTTTATTATAGATTGGAAAGTGAAACACAAGAGAAAAAAATCTCCAGACTGAACGCACACATATGAGGGGACAGACCAACGCATCGAATCATCATTCAACATATATAAAAAAACATAAACAATTGTCGTACTTTCCATCCCCTCAACAACACATCACGAAAAAAAGAATATTTTTTTTTTCCTCTCCACAATAAAGACACACATTCAATTTAGATTAAATGAGATCGAAAGACAGAAGTGAAAAAGTACTTTTTTTATTATTTTCAAATCAAAGACAAACTTTTTAAGTTTATTTTTCAAACGAAACTCACCGAAAGTCCAACCAAAGCGATGTCATTTTCCCGTCAAATTCTCATCTTCATCTGCATTTGGGGTCTGCTGATTTACTTTTTCCTTATCAAACTTAATCCAACGTCGCGCAGCAAAGAGACGGACGAGATTGAGCGACTCAATTCAGCACTGCTGTACCTTGAGAAGTCAAAGGCAATAGACAATGAGTTGAGGAGACTACTGGATGAATATGTCAACGATGTTGCAAGTCCAGAGCAGAAAAGTGAACTTTTAAAGCGAATCAGTTCGAAATTTCAAGATGTGACGTCGTCAAGCACTGGATTATCGTCAAATGGAGTTCCATCATATGAATATGAGCAGCTGAGGCGACGTGTCACGACAAATGTTGGTGAATTGTGGAACTATATGGGCACGGAGTTGTCAAAAATTGAAAAATCAATGAGGAGTGAATTCGAGATGCAGCAATCGATAAAACAAATGAAGAATTTTATGGAGCTCGCAAGGGAGCACATACGGTGAGTTCCTTATTCGCATATTCGTGCCTGCCACGACAATTGTTTAGACAAGTGAGAAAAAAAGTTTAGAAACAATGACGATATGGACAATTTTGGTGTGGAGTATTTTTAGTGTAGATAAATGTCAAAGTGTGTTGTTCTCGGCGTTGCCAATGTGAATGACTTAGGATGCTTTCAAGTGGTCTTAAAATAGTCTATCTTGAGAATTTCTGGCTGTGTAATAATTAGATGAATTGCGGGGGAAACTATGTTTATTTTGGATGTGCGAGAATAATTTTCTGCGGTTGGATTATGATGAATTTTTGTGAATAATTGACTGGAACATTTAGTGATCATCATAGACAAGTGTGGTTGAGTTTTATGGATCAGTGATTGCACTTGTTGTCATTTAAGTAGCGTTGTTGACAATAATACAAAGGGTGGGGTGGATAGCCAGATAGACAAACAGACAAACAGAATACAAAATGGCAGAAAGCGAGACATCCAAACAGCAACACAGCAAAACACCAAGAAATAACTAATGATTGCTTATAGTGTCAATTTACATCAATTTTCATCCAGAACCATATTTTGTCCTACTAGCAATCTACAACATCCCACCAAAGTAATCAAATTCCTACACAACTTTATCAAATACCACAAACTTCCCTTCCAAAAGCATTGCCAACTCAACCAAAATACACAAAAATTTCATTATTAACCATACATAAATGCCTTCTTCAGATAAGATTAGTCAAAAACTTCTTCCATACCCAAAAAAAAACTTATCAGCTTGTAAATTGTGAATCGATTTTGTTTTTATGATTTCTATTTTTACACTAATCGGCAGAACAGAACGTGTTCATGTTTGAAATAAATTGGCAGTTAATGTCTTTTGTGATTGTGAGCTATTGACTTTGGTGATTGTTGGATTATTTGTTTTGGGAAGTGATTGTGAGATTGCTTGGTATGTGAGATTCTTATTGGAATTAGTTTTGTTTGATTAAAGGTTCATTATGTTAAGTTTGAGCTTCGTTCGCTTCTTGGTTCTTGGTTCTTGGTCCTTGGTTCTTGGTTCTTGGTTCTTGTTTCTTGGTTTCTTGGTCCTTGGTTCTTGGTTCTTGGTTCTTGAATCTTGGCTCGTGGTTCTTGGTTCTTGGTTCTTCATTCTTGGTTCGTGGTTTTTGTTTCTTGGTTCTTGGTTCTTGGTTCTTAGTTTTTGATTCTTGGTTCTTGAATCTTGGTTTTTGGTTCTTGGTTCTTGGTTCTTGATTCTTCATTCTTGGTTCGTGGTTCGCGGTTCTTGTTTCTTGGTTTTTGGTATCTTGGTTCATGGTTCTTTGTTCTCGAATCCCGCTTTATTCGCTTAAGTTTAGTCACTCAGTTCAACATTATGCAAAGTAGAGATGCGACAACATTAAAATTAATACCATCCATTCCTAGAAAAGCATCCATAGAAAAATATTATTCAACAAAACTTCATCTTCATTAGAATTGCAAATTTTTTATTATTTCATAAAAACAAGTAAAAACTCTCTAAATTACAAATTCACTTTTTTTTTGTTTGTTTCAATTCGCTGAGTTCTGTTGACCTCATCAGCATCTATTGTTGCCAATAAAAACAAAATCTTTCAGTGTTTTGCTTCACATGTTAATTCAGCCAATTCATCATGAATTATTATCATTATCGTCAATTCTCTCTCACTATTTTTTGTGCATTAAATTTACTCACTCATTTGACTTCACTCGATGTTTGAATAAGCACATGTGAACAATTACTCCCCCATGGACACCTCTCTCACTCGTTAGCTTAAATTATTTTTAAAAAAGCTAATTTGTAGCCGGTTTACTGATAATTCTCACTCATTGGAAAGACAATAAAACTATTTGATATGTGTGCCGCCGGCTGATGAGTGTATTTTGGATGATAATTTACATACGTTTCGTCATGCAATGTTTGTTTTATGTGACATGATGGAGATTGTAATTTTTTGATAGTTATTTTTCGGTGATTTTTCATGGAGAAATTGAAGGCAAGGTCAGATTATTGTCAATGAGATAATTTTTTGGTTTGAATAACATTTTAGAATTTATAAATGAGCAGAATTTGATCTTCTCGGGTCATGCTGAATTAGATCCTCTCAGGTCAAGTTAAATTAAATCCTCTTAGATCGAGCTGAATTAGATCCTCTCAGGTCTAGCTGAATTAAATTCTCTCAGGTCGAGTTAAATTATATCCTCTCAGATCTAGCTGAATTAGATCCTCTCAGGTAAAGCTAACTTAGATCCTCTCAGGTCGAGTTAAATTAAATCCTCTCGGGTCTAGCTGAATTAGATCCTCTCAGGTAAAGCTAACTTAGATCCTCTCAGGTCGAGTTAAATTAAATCCTCTCAGGTCGAGCTGAATTAGATCCTCTCAGGTCGAGTTAAATTAAATCCTCTCAGGTCGAGCTGAATTAGATCCTCTCAGGTCTAGCTGAATTAAATCCTCTCAGGTCGAGTTAAATTATATCCTCTCAGATCTAGCTGAATTAGATCCTCTCAGGTCGAGCTGAATTAGATCCTCTCAGGTCGAGTTAAATTAAATCCTCAACGGTCGGGACTGAGTTAGATTCTCTGAGGTCAAGCTAAGTTACATCATACCACATTGATCCAAATCAGTTCTTCACAACTATAGTAAACACATCCATAAATTATCCAAACCAAAATCAAATTTACAATCCTAGACAGATTTATTAATAATTAAATTTTCTGTTCGTTTCAAACTTTATTAAGCACATGTGAATTATGAACTGCTTCTATAAATCTCAAAACACATGTGAGCTCATTCCAACGCTTATTGATGAATGAACATAAAGTGTCTGATGCATTAATAAATATGAATTAGTGACTATTGAATTATTTATAAAGTTTTATCGCATGCTATGCTTCAGACTTCATATGATTCAACAATTTTGCTCTGTACAAAAGTGAATGAATGAATTTTTTTTCATGTAGACAACAATCAGTCAAGCTGTCGAAAGTTTTTCTTCATGTGATTGGTAAATAGAATAGCTTGAATGACAGATTGATTTTTTGAGGATGTTTGAGGATTAATTTATTATTTATTGAAGTCTAGCGTAGATATTTTGGGTTCTTAGTTGTCTGTGACTTATGGAACGTCTAACTTAGATTGATTCTTATGAAACTGCTTTGATTAATTCTTTCAAATCCTAGAAAACGACCAGAGAGAATTAAACTTCCCCAAACCTTAACAAATTTATAATAAAAATCTCAATTAAAACAAAACTCTGCAAAATCATTTAACCTCAGATAATCTTGATAATTAACATTGTTCTCACACAACAAATTTGCAATACAATAGTAGCATCCATTCCACATATTACGTCAAATTCTCACCATATAGCGAAAAATGAAAGTTAATTGAACAATTTACGTACGCAATAATACAGCAACATCATGCAAACTTTCAATTATGATTTGAATCTTTCTGTTAACCTGAGCTAATTTAGTGTCAAATGATTTATGGAATGTCACAAACTTAAAATTGTGTTCCCAAAGTGTTTTAAACTACACATTGACTCAAAGGGTATGCAACTACACATTGTTTCAAGTGATATGCAACATCACATTGTCTTAAGGGATATGAAACTGTACAATAATTGAGGGGTATGCAACTATACATTTTTTAAGGGGTATGCAACTACACATTGTCTTAAGGGATATGCAACTACACATTGTTTAAGGGGATATGCAACTACACATTGTCTTAAGGGATATGCAACATCACATTGTCTTAAGGGATATGCAACTATACATTTTTTAAGGGGTATGCAACTACACATTGTCTTAAGGGGTATGAAACTGTTCATTGAATGAGGGGTTATTGAACTATCCTGTTTCAAAGTTTCATAGGATATGCAACTACACATTATTTAAAAGGATTTACAATTACACATTGTCTCAAGAAGTCGCAAATAAGAACCATTTATTGATCAAAATCTATAGAAAGGGTCTTCAAATACGATTTTTTTTTCAAGGGGTCTACAACTACAAATGATTTAACCCAAAAAATCTAAATTCTAAACTTTAAAAAAATTTTAAACTAATCTTTTTCCTTCTTTTTCATAAAATTTCAATTTTAGATCCCTAACAACAGACCTTAACACAATGAAAGGTGCTGACGGTTACGAAGCCTACCGCCATAAAGAGTCAAAAGCTCTCAGCGATCTCGTACAAAAGCGACTTCACTACCTTCAAAATCCTTCCGATTGCTCGACAGCAAGAAAACTAGTTTGTAAGATAAACAAAGGCTGTGGCTTTGGTTGCCAATTACATCATATTGTCTACTGCTTTATCATGGCATATGCAACTGAGCGAACACTGATTCTTAAATCGAAAGGATGGAGATATCATAAAGGAGGTTGGGAAGAGATTTATCTTCCTGTCAGTGAGACATGTCTGGACTCTGATAAAGGATCACAGGGAACGTGGCCACAGCAGGATGTTCAAGTCATGTCAGTGCCAATTATTGATTCATTGAATCCACGTCCATCTTACCTTCCACTTGCCATCCCAGCTGATTTAGCACCAAGACTGACAAAACTTCATGGCGATCCAATTGCTTGGTGGATTGGACAGTTGTTAAAGTACATCCTTAAGCCACAGCCCGAGACACTCGAGATGCTCGAAAATGGCAAAAATAAATTAGGATTTAAGAAACCAATTGTTGGTGTTCATGTCCGACGTACTGATAAAGTCGGAACGGAAGCATCATTCCATAGTCTAGAAGAATACATGAAAGGCGTCGATGACTACTACGACCAGCTGGAAATGGTCGAGCATGTTGATAAAAGACGAGTTTATATAGCTAGTGATGATCCAAAAGTAATTGATGAGGCAAGGCGGAATTATCCGCAATATGAAGTAATTGGTGATCCAGAAATCGCAAAGGTTGCTGCTGTGTCGACGAGATATACGGACTCGTCGCTCAATGGAATCATGTTGGATATTGATTTACTATCTAAATGTGATTATCTTGTGTGCACTTTCAGTTCGCAAGTTTGTCGTGTAGCCTATGAGGTAAGTTTGAGTATTTAAAGTGGGAATGAGGTTGATGTGAGTCGAGTATGATTTTTAGGTTAGGTATAGGTTAGGTATGGGTTAGGTATGGGTTAGGTATAGGTTAGGTATAGGTTAGGTATAGGTTAGGTATAGGTTAGGTATAGGTTAGGTATAGGTTAGGTATAGGTTAGGTATAGGTTAGGTATAGGTTAGGTATAGGTTAGGTATAGGTTAGGTATAGGTTAGGTATAGGTTAGGTATAGGTTAGGTATAGGTTAGATATAGGTTAGGTATAGGTTAGGTATAGGTTAGATATAGGTTAGATATAGGTTTGATATAGGTTAGGTATAGGTTAGGTATAGGTTAGGTATAGGTTAGGTATAGGTTAGGTATAGGTTAGGTATAGGTTAGGTATAGGTTAGGTATAGGTTAGGTATAGGTTAGGTATAGGTTAGGTATAGGTTAGGTATAGGTTAGGTATAGGTTAGGTATAGGTTAGGTATAGGTTAGGTATAGGTTAGGTATAGGTTAGGTATAGGTTAGGTATAGGTTAGGTATAGGTTAGGTATAGGTTAGGTATAGGTTAGGTATAGGTTAGGTATAGGTTAGGTATAGGTTAGGTATAGGTTAGGTATAGGTTAGGTATAGGTTAGGTATAGGTTAGGTATAGGTTAGGTATAGGTTAGGTATAGGTTAGGTATAGGTTAGGTACAGGTTAGGTATAGGTTAGGTATAGGTTAGGTATAGGTTAGGTATAGGTTAGGTATAGGTTAGGTATAGGTTAGGTATAGGTTAGGTATAGGTTAGGTATAGGTTAGGTATAGGTTAGGTATAGGTTAGGTATAGGTTAGGTATAGGTTAGGTATAGGTTAGGTATAGGTTAGGTATAGGTTAGGTATAGGTTAGGTATAGGTTAGGTTTGCAGATTGTCAGTAGTGTATAAAAGAAATTTAAAAAATACAATTTACTTTAAATTCTGCTTCCAGATAATGCAAACATTGTATCCAGATGCATCGAGTAAATTTAAGTCATTAGATGATATTTATTATTATGGTGGTCAAAATGCCCATAACGTGATAAGTGTTATGGATCATCAACCAAAGAGCGCCGAGCAAATTCAAATCAAGACTGGCGATCTGATAGGAATCGCTGGTAATCACTGGAATGGATTTTCAAAAGGCAAAAATGCTAGAACAAATGTAAGCATACTTAATTGATGATACAACTCTAGTCTTTGAGATTTAGCTGATTATTATCAATTTTAATTTTAGCAAAATGGACTTTTCCCATCATTTAAAGTGAATAACAAAGTCGAAGTAGCTGATTTTCCAACATATAGTCACGTCGAGTGAGATAGATTTTAATATTAAATCAACAAGTCAAAATTATCAAAAACAATTTCGAGTAAATTTGTGGAAGTAATTTAAAAAAATTATGATAACGAAAAATATCAATGGAATTTAGCAGGATTCAAACTTTTGGTTAAATTTTAATAATTTAAAAGAATAATTTTCCGAACCTTAAAACTAAAAGGAGTGAAGCCAGGAGTCTAAAGCCAGGGGTGTGTTTGGTATTTAAAAATTCAGAACATCTGTCTTGGGGTGTTAATTTAAAAACACATTGTATTTTGGATAAACCAGGTTAAAACCTACTAGTCTAGTGAGCCTAGTAAGCCATTATGTGTTAAACTAGAATGCACAACCTCATTAGAAGACTATACCTTAGTTCACATCATCCACCCAAGCCCTCAATCTTCACAAAATCCACAAAAATGTCAAAAATAAAAACAATTTTTACCTCTAAAAATTCAAAATCTTACTTTTGAATTAAAAAAAAATCAAATTTAGACAAAAAATATTTTTTTTCGGTTGTTTTCTTTAAGTTTATCCACGTAAAATTAGCATCAAAACTTTTTATGTGTTGTCTATTTTTTTACTATGAAACTTATGTGTCGATATAAAATTAGTAAGAAAACCTGGGTAGTTAAATTCGTTTTGCATTTATTAAGACAAAAAATATTCTTATGTTGTACATAAAAGTAATAATAATAAAGAAAAAACTTTTTTATAAAAAAATGTTAAATTTTACAATTTTTTTAAGTCAGGAATATCCCTTCAGTACCTTTTGAACCCCTTTTTTTAATTGTACACCCCTTTTAAATCCCTTCGAACCTTCTTGAACTTTTCTCGGAACATCATGAATTCTTTTTTGACCCTTTAACGATTTTTTGACTTCCTTCAATCTTCTTTTGACTTGTTTAAATCGTTTTTTGACCCCTCAAAACTTTTTGACCCCCTAAAACCTTTTAAATCCAATACAATTCTCCCTAACCCCTTCAAATCTTTGCTAAATTGCTAAACCATGTCTTTAAAATGTCTTCATAAAGTAAATTAATCATTTAAGACCTTAACCCCTAGGCGTAGCCAGGAAGGTCTGTTCCAATTCCTTCCTCACCCCCTTTAAAAGTATTGACCAAAAGCTCTGTTAAACAAACCTTTAATGATCCTTAATTTATTAACAAAATCGAGATTTAAATTTTCATTCTGAATTTCCTTCATATTGTTATTCAAATCTTCATAAAGATGATCATTTTTGTGCTTTCGTTTTTTCTGAATCTCCAACGGAATTGACTTGTACCAGTCCTGTATAATCTTATTACCAATATCCCCAAATCTGCTTCTTGCTTTTCCATCAAGTTCACCCAAATCTGACCAGTTTTCAACAACATTTTCTTTGCAGTTTCTGAATTTTTGGACCTTAGTTGACATTCCAAACAGGCATTTATTAATAATTTTAAGTGGATTAGGTTCTTCTAAGCAGTGATTTGGCAAGTGCTTCCAACCAGTAGACAGAGATTCTAACTTTAGTTCCTTACTTGTGCATGAGAGGAGAGCTAATGCCAAAGCTTTAACTTCTGGAATGTGATGATAGTAAACAAGTAGTTCTAGTCCTTGAATTCGAGCCCAAGCTTCTGCAGTCTTTTCGTCTTTTGGTTTATCAAGCATAATGCAAGCTTTGCCGATGATTTCTTGGACTGATTTTACTGGCATCCATCTTTCAATTCTGTTCCTGCCGTACTTAACTTTTACGAAATTTTTTGAGCAAAAGTTTATGTCCTCCATGTTGTCGATAATTTTAGAGTCCTCGTCAAGTTTCAAATTCTTACGAATCAACCCAATTTCATTCAAAAATTTGTGAGCATATTTTGAATACAGGCTAGCCTGCCTTTCTCCAAAAATCAGCACGGAATCATCACCAGAAATTTTCCCGCCAAAATCATCCGTATGTCCTTTGAACAAACAATTAAGCATCCATTTTTCAAAGTTGGAATCATGAATTCCATAAGAGTATGCAGCAGCACACATGGACACGACTGTGTTGGTTATCGTATTCATTACGTAAGTTGTTCTTCTTCCTGATGCAACTTGACCCCTTAGCTTGTAAATTGCAGTTTCGTCACTAAACATTCCTTCTCTGGCTATCATGACATGTGCATTTGCATAGAGTCTGTAGAGATTAGTTATGTCTTTCTTAAGAGATTCATCATTTGTTATGTTTCGTAGGAAGTTTGCTTCATGGCACAAAAGTCCATAAGATACGCGGGTGTCCCAACCTGAAATGTCGTTGCAAATTGCTTTTCTTGAATTTTGGTGCATTATTTCAGCCAGCTTCTCGCCATAGTCGTATTGTGGCATACCTAGAATTGAGATTGGAGGTTATAATTTTAAATTTGACTCAAAACTAGAATCTTTTCTTAATTTGATATAAACTGAGCAGCTTTTAACCTTAATTGAGCAACTTTAAATCTTAACTGAGCAACTTTGATACTTAACTGAGCAACTTTGACACTTAACTGAGCAACTTTGAACCTTAATTGAGCAACTTTGACTAAAACTGAGCAACTTTGAACCTTAACTGAGCAACTTTGAACCTTAACTGAGCAACTTTGAACCTTAATTGAGCAACTTTGACTAAAACTGAGCAAGTTTTATCCTGAACTGAGCAACTTTGAACCTTAACTGAGCAGCTTTCACCAAAACTGAGCAACTTTGAACCAAAAACTGAACAAAATTCTTGCATCGGATGCATTAAAAGTCAAAAACCACCAAACCTGACACTGAATACGGCAGCATTCTTAAAATATCCTCATGTCCTCCAAAAACTTGAGCCTCAAATATCCTAGCCGTAGCTGGTAAGTACCATATTAACCGATTTGCTTTGTCCAAATTTTTATTTTTCTTCTCAGCCTTTGCGGTTGTTTTAAAAATACCAAACATTGGTTCTCCTTTTTCTAGAGACTCTTTAAACCATTCGACACGCTCCTGCCACAAGTAATGTCCATTTGTCTTGTATTCAACATATTCTTTGAGAGTCTCGAACTTATGCAGTAAAAATTTATCCATGATTGTCTTTTCCTGCATCCCCATCGAGCTTGACAGATTGATTGACTTAATAACTTCATCATTTGACAGCCTTTTAAGTTCCAATTGTCTCTTGTTCATCCATTTTGCTAATATTTTGTAAGCTTTTCCTATGCGATCCCAATGTGGATGTTGTTCCTTGGGTTCTCTGTCAATTTTATCTTTAATCATTTTAGAAATGCTTTTAGCTGTTGTTGGTGTAGCTTTCCATGCGGCAATCTCAGGAACATTATCTCTCAAGTGTTCAGTCAATGAGAAAACTATTTTGCTGTAGAATGTCTTATCAGTTCCTCTTGATGGTGAGATGAAATATCCAATTTCTTTTAGAAAATTTGTTTTATTTTTTGGCTTTAATAACTTCTTTTCCAATTCATTGATTGATGCTGTCATTATATATGGTGGGAGTAGAGGAATACCATAGTTGCCAAGGGCTGACCAGCCTGACTCATTTTCATATTCAACTTGCTCTTCATTGAATTCTGATATTTTGGTGATTATCCATGAGAATAAATGTTTTAAAATATTCCATAAAATCAAAATTAGCTTTTCAAGGATGGACTTAAGTTTATCAAAATTACAGGTATTATTGTTAGTTCTACGTCTGTTGGAGTTATGAAACTGATTGGTTCTGCTGATCTGGAAATTATTGTTATTATTCTGTCTTGAGTTCCATCTTGTACTGTTATTGGAACTCCTGTAATAAAATCTACCAGATTTTTGTTCAATTCTTGGAATATTATTAATCCAGCAATAAGTGTCGATCACCAGTTTTACACCATAAACAAGCATGAGTCCAGTCAAAAAGTTCATTGTGTAGTTGAAAAACAAATAAAGAAAAATTGGCAATAACATTAGTGGTAATTCTCCATTGCAACAAGTGACGATATACAGGAAGAACAAATACGTTGCAGACACGTACGGCAATGATAGCTGATCGAACTCAAATTTTGAGGTTGTTGAAATTATTCTGGAAATTATGAAATTTTGATTAATATTCATTTAATTTAAGAATTTAATTAAACTTGCTCTAACTGCGACGACATCTTTAAATGCTCTGGAGAATTGAGGCTTAATTACTGAGATTGACTTTTAATAGCTGCAGTAAATGCAGCAAAGCAATCTCTACTGATAAAAATAATTGGAATATGAAAATGCGAATGTATTCAAAAGAAATTGTTTGCAAACATAAACATGCATACATTCAAACATAACGCGCGCCTGTGTAGGGTGACCTTATATGGAATATTTATGCTTTTTTGTGTATTGGAATTTGGATATGAATTTATACAATGAAGCTTATGAGGTCAACTGAAAATATCAGGAATCAGGAAAAATAAGCTATCCCTCCTTTTTGAATAATTTCTTCAGGGGTATTTCACTTATGACGTCTAAGGTTCAAGAGGAGAGACCCCTAAATATTTGACAAAATAAAATTTCATCATCCACCCCCCCATCCCCCCACTTCCTCCTCCCTATTTCTCGAAAACATACTGAATAAGCTCCAAGAAGATATGTTGTCTTAATTTTCATGGACGTCATTTATGAAGGTGAACAACATTGATTTAATTAAGTTCCAGAAATGAGACCAATCCAAAGAAAAATCTTTTGAAAAGCTATTAAGCTTATTCAATAAAGACATGAAAAGATGGTTATCCTCAACAAATTCAAAGACACAAATTTAAATAAAATACAGCATGCAAACTTCAGCACCATTATCACTTTTTCAATGCATTTGAATCAATTGTGAATAATTTTCACACAATCACATTCTAAGATTTTATCTTTTAGCCGGTTCGAATGTATAAGCAAAAGTGAAGCGAGAAACTTTTTATTTGCCTTTTCTTCTTATTGGGATCCTTCACTTATTACGTAACGCAAAAAAATACTTCTTAAACCCCCCTCCCAATTAAAAAAAATTTTAATGAAACAATTTCTTTTGTTTGAACCGTTGAAGCGTTACGTCATAAATGAACGACCCCTTAATGAAATAAGAGCGTCTTTATAAAAAATGAAATAAAATTTTAAACTCAATTTTTTATTAAAGTCTTTATTAAGCCAGGTTTTTATTAATCCAGGTTTCTATTAGAACCCCCCCCCCCCCCCGAAATACTTCATTGTGACATTTTATGCTGCAATTTGACGATAAAGGAACTTTAAAGCGTCAAAAGTGATGCAAAAGGTCTTTTGAATGACAAATTTACTCGCATAAAGCGACAACTTTAGAACCATTTTTAAGGCTTGGATGAATTGTTTGCAAATTAGTCTGCCGATTTCATCACAAAATTTAGTCAAGTTGCGATCAATTTTATGTCTACAATCGTCATTCAAAAAGCAAAACGATGCCAAAAATGCCAAAAATATTTCAATGTCGCCGAGAAGTACGCTTAAAATCACCGCTAATAGGTGAAATTTTCGGAGTTTTTTTTCTTGATGAAAGAATAAAATTATGATTGATGTGATGGCAAAAGTTTCCATCTTGTTGAGGAACTGATGAGATTTTTAGTCTGGATAATAAAACAAAAATTTGGGGAAAATTTAGAGCATACTTTTAAATTTATTTAAACTTACATGAAAAAATGAATCCAACTTTAAACGAAATTGTTTCTCACTTGAGGGAATCGTATTGACTGAAACATATTAATAAAAGAAACTCAATGGAAATATGTTTGAGTGATTGACATAAGGGTGACTAAACATGGAATATTGTATTATTTACATTTTATTAAGGGACAGATGCGTAGCCAGGAGGGTCTTGTCTCCCTTTAAACGTTTTGAAAAACTCTTCTAGCTACGCGCCTGTTAAGGGAGTATGAAGGGGTTGGGTGACCCTTTAGACAAAATTTTCAGTGTCAACGCCTTGATTTTGTCCTCTTTCTCAATTCTTAGAGTTCAAACTTAATAAGCAATAATCAATAGCCTCATTAAAAATCGAACCTCCCCCCCCTCCAAAGAAAATCAAGCTTTAAGCATGTCAAAATTCCATCAATAGCCACCCTGCGATAATTTTCTTAACCGATAAGTATGATATTCAGATTACAATTGTATAAACTTCAGCACTGCCTCAAATTCTTAAAGAACTTAATTCTACTTTCGTGGTTATAGCTTCGCACAAATACAGTCGAAAATCTCATTTGCTCGATACTTGCTGTGCACTAAAACATTGTTTTATAAGCATTTATACATCAAAGTCATGAGTAAACATCTAGAAACAAGGTAAAAGTTAAATTCTTGTGTTTTGACAATTTTCTAGACTCTAAAAAAGATGGAAAGCTTCCTGAATAAGTATGAAGAACGTATTTTAAAAAGAAGTCATTAACAAATCGGCTTTAAGTCTTTACTAAGATGACAAGTTATCACTGTCGAGATTGGCATATGAAATTGGTTTTGGATCATTCATACTTTAAGGAAATACAAAGAAGATATTAACAGACAGGCATTGCTGCGGAATGTAAAAAAAAACTATGACTCAATTATTTACATTTATTTTTAGAAACAATGTTATGTGCCTATTTATGTCTTCAAATAACTACAAGCCAAACATGATTTTTAATTCTATTAAAACCAAAAATTCAATTTAAACTTGATCAAATATTCCATAAAAATGTTATTGAGAGGGGAATCGGTAGAAGCATAGGCGTTGTTAGGAGTGAAATTTCCTCAATTTGCTAGGATTTTTGAGAAAAAAAAAATAGCAAGACCCTCAGACCCCCCCCCCCCCCACCCTTTCAAAAAAAAATTCCGTCGTTACCAAAAAAATTTAAAAACCCATCCTTCAAAAAAAAGTTCTGGGTATGCTGCTGGTTGTCATTGTTGCTTTCTAGCACTTGACTTTGAAAAGGTGGACCTAAGCGTAGGCAATTTGGAATGAAAGGCACAAGTCTTTGCCTTTGTCATAGGCAACTTTTTTCATGCCCTTGCCTTTGTTGCGCCTTTGTAAAGGCAAAACTTTGTTTGATCAGATGCAAAATCTGGTATCAACACTGCTGGTGGTCTGCTTTTTTGTGATAGTTTAAAAAAAAGCATGAGGAAGATGCGAAAGAAGTTCAAAATGGCAATTTTTAATATTACGAAGCATTTTCAGGAATAAGACTTCATGCACGCCACATTATTAAATGCCAAAAAATTTGTAAATTGAAATATTTGTGAATATTCAACAACATGTTATAGGAACGAACTCAATTTTTGTTCTTATTTAAAATTAGTTTTGATTGAATTATCATTAAGTAAAGTTGAAGGCCAGGTATAACATTAAGTTAGCACATTTGTAACCTCATTTCGTAAGAAAAATAGCTGTTATAGGTCAACTAAGTCAATTGAGGACGTGAATTTTTTTCGATGGTTCTGTGTGTTGTGTGTCCAGCAACAGAGTCAGATGGAAGGTTTTTTTGTTGTAACCTAAGTTCCACATAGGAACATGGCTACAGGAAGTAAGTAAGTGTGTTATGTGCCAAGGATAGACCACAGGAGTTTATCGTTCAAGGTTATATCCAAACATTTATGAACCCTTTTGTATGGAACCAATACCCTTACAATACAATACAATAATGTGTGAAGGGCCAGTTTTTCAGCTGGAGGCACTGACATTCAAATTAGAACAGAATCTATTGGACCACACCCTTTAGACCTATGTACAGTTTACAGTGGGATCCGAACCACATGCAATAAAACAATTTGATGCTACGCTCATTAAAAGAAAGGTTCTCTGGATTGTCAATTAATTAAAAAAATCAATTAAAAGTCCATCAATTTCTACTGTCTATCAGGTAGAGTTCAGGAAAAAATTGTTTTATTGGAAACTTTTTATTCATTAATAACAATTTCAATTGCTGAGAATGACAGCTTTAGAGCCACAATTATTTTAAAATATATTACCGGTGATTTGACGCAATTTTTTTAAACTTTGATCAAGTTTAACTTTAAATTTCTCGTGCAAAATACAAAACGATAAGAAAAATGCTAAAATAATTTCAATGTCTCCCCATAAAAGGCTCACAAGTAGCGCAACCAGATGATATTGTTGGAGTTCCTTTTTCTTTGTTTGATGCAAGAACAAGACTAAGATTGATGTGAGGATAAAGGTTTTCATCTTGTTAATGGACTCGATGACTCGTGGATGATTAATGGATCTGAGTGGCATAAAAAAAAATAAAAAAAATTTTAAAATAATTTCAAATTTCAAAAAAAAACTTACAAATTAAATTTTTTATTTAAATTAATTGAATTCGAGAGAAAATGATGAATTTCAAAATTTCTGAAAATTAAAATTAAAATTAATTGAATTTATAACATTTTAAAATTTAACAATCTTACTATGAACAATAAGTGTTGCTTGCTAGAAGGATGGATGCTGACTGAACATTTGGAACTTTATTGAAGTCGTTTTTAAGGAGTACGAAAAAAAAAATAAAATTTATTTAGATTGTATCAATTAATTTGTAGCAGTGGCAAAGGTAGGGAGTGTAGCGACCAGGGAGTTGGTCAAAGTGAACGTGAACCATGCAAAAGAATATATATTAAGTAGGTGGGGGGGGTGGGGGGGATTTTTCTCAGATAAATCCAGAGTTTAAAGCAGAGCTCAAAGTCGACTCAACTTATCTCGAATCGACTTCATTTGTTTCGAGTTGACTCGAGTTGACTCGAAAAAAAAGTAGTCGACTCGAGAAAAGTTTAGAGCTCTGGTTTAAAGTCGACTAAAAATAACTAAAGCGGACTTAATTTTCAAAGTTGAATTTACTCGTGTCAACGAGAGTTGACTTGAATCCTCATCGACTTCAAGCTATGGAGAAATCTAAGCAAATTTGCAAAAATTCTTAAACAAAAGTTCTTTATTACTTCATCTCTTGACCCTCTGACTACGCTCATACCCATGCTCCTCAATTTTTTTTTTTAAAAAACTTAATGTTTAACAACAAAACGATAAAAAATGATGCACTGATGACAGATTTTAACCTATTTAAACACAATAAAGTGTAAATCCTCCAATGTCCTCCTCCACCTACTCACAATCACATGACCCATGTTCAAGGTGTTTCAATGAAATGTTCCCATTCACAGTTTTTGTGTCGCAAGTTTCCAAAAACAGAGTTACCAAAACTGGAGCAACGAAAAAGCCCTTAACCCTTCCTGGGTATTAATCTAGGGTCTTTAAAGTTGGTGAGCCGGTGTTTTAAACAAATGTTTTAAATATTGATGTACGTCATTTCTTTAATTACAAAAATGAGTTATTGTGACCATGAGCGTGGATCCGGCGCAAAGCGTAGCCAAGAGAGTGGAGATTTGGGTAACATCTCCTTACGATAACAGAAATCTCTATAGTTTATATGGTAAAATCCTAAAATCCACCCCAAAATTTTCTATATAAAAAATAGAAAAATTAAAATTCAGTTCGATTCATGTTCTATATTCACATCTTCTCTCACCATACCGAATTTTAAAAACCTGTAAAGAAAACTATGTAGTCCATGCCCTATATGTATGTTATAAAAATGTTAAGTACTCGACATGTGTGATCTTCAAATTGAAACAGCTTAAACTTCGGCACATGCATCAATTCTCTATTTTTTAAACTTGTATGTGTAGCTTCTCACAAACACAACCATAAATCTTACTCATAAGCACTTGTTGTGCCTGAAAACATTGTTTTGTAAACATTCGTAATCCATTTGAGTTTAAATTGAGACATTTTTATTTATTTTACTATCAGTTGTGATTGTTTCGTTGAGCTTATCGCAGCTATTGTGAGTTTAGGTTACACTGAAGCTAATTAAAGTCAAGTAAGTCGGTGTAGTTGAGAAAAAAATTGTAAAAACTGAAGAATTTTTGCAGATTTTTGAAGTAAATTTTGTTTATTTTGCCGGTTTTTGGGTTTGTTTTGGTTTTTAAAATGATCAAAAAATTTTAAAATTATCGGAAAACCTGCGAAACAACTTATTGCACTTAAGTTGAGCTTTTATTAATTTATTTGTCAGTTTCAGGCCATAAATTAATCTCAGAAAAATGTCTGTGCCGTCAATTAAAATGTCAAGTGGATTCAGCATCCCAATCATTGGTCTTGGAACCTGGAAGGTAAGGAAAAAATGTTTAAAATTCTGAAAATTACTTTAGATTGCTTATGAACAGCCAGACAGTGTTGTAGCTTAGGAGCTAGGGGTTACTTTGACTGTCAATGGTTTTATTGAATTCTTTGCCTTTTTTCTTTTGATTCTTAACATCTGGGAACACCATAACATGTAGAAAAGCTGCAAAGTTGTGATACTAGGCCGACATTAAGCTAAAACTGAGATACATTCAATAAAATTCTTCACTTATCCACCTTAAAGCTGGGTTTTTTGACTTATCAAGTCGTGTGCAGTTGAATTTCTATTTGTACTACAAATAATTACAACATTCTTAACTCCAGTTCCACCTCTGACCACAACTATCATCCAATTATGCTTCAGACCCTTAATTAATCTCACATAAATCCAACAATGCGTGAAATTGCTCAATTAGAAATTGAATATTGATAAAACATTAAGCAACTTATAATTTGCTGATTAAGTAGTTGACTGATAATCGTGAGTTGATTCCTCGTGACGTCAACAGTTTGCAGGCATGACATTTTGTATTGTTTGATTGAAAATTCCGGTAAGGTTCATAATTTAGGGTCAGTACGAAGCTTAGAGACAGCATTTTTAGAATTTTCAGAGCTAATGTCTAAATAAATGATGCAGAACTGTCAAAAGAAACCAAAAATGATCAAAAATCCTAATTGCAACTATTCCTCAAACAAAATAACATAATTCCTCTTTCCAGTCTCCACAAGGTCAAGTTGAACAAGCTGTCAAAGATGCCATTGACGCTGGCTATCGTCACATCGATTGTGCTTTTGTTTATGGAAATGAAAATGAAGTTGGTGATGGAATTGCAGCCAAAATAGCCGAAGGTGTCGTCAAACGCGAAGACCTCTTCATCACATCTAAATTATGGAACATATTCCATGACCCAAAAGATGTCAAAGGTGCTGTTGAGAAGTCATTGAAGCTCCTCAAGGTTGACTATTTGGATTTGTACTTGATTCATTGGCCAATGGGATATGCAAATTTAGATAATGGAGCAAATTTGTTCCCAAAGAATGAGAAGGAGGAGTGGATCTTCTCGGATGTTGATATTGTGGACACATGGAAGGGAATGGAGGAGCTTGTTGATGCTGGATTGGTTAAATCAATTGGATTGTCGAATTTTAATTCAAAGTGAGTTGTTAAATAGTTGCAAATCAGCTTATAGTCGAATTAGTGCTCTAGATTGTAGTCAGCATTAACATTGACAAATTTGTAAATTTATATTGATTCCAGGCAAATTGAGAGAGTCATGGCAACTGCTAGAATCCAACCAGCAATGCTGCAAATTGAATGCCATCCATATCTTAACCAAAAGAGACTGATTGAATTTTGTAGAAGTAAGAATATTGCTGTGACTGCTTATTCTCCACTAGGTAAGCTTTGCATCATAAAAATGACCAAGAAAAAGATTCTAAAATTTTGATGTATTCAATTTCAGGTTCAAATGACCGACCATGGGGTAAGAATTATTAAAATTGATATTTTTGACTTGACATATTGCTAGTTGTGTGACAGCAGTCAGAGACTGGTGGAGTAGCACTAAAAAAAAGCTAAAAGTGTTTAGAGTTGCCATATTACTGCTGCTCCTTAATTAAACACTAGAAACCATGCATAAAGATATAAAATCATCAACTCAACTCAAGAAGCACCAAATGAACATTTTATGTCAAAACCTTTACCAAAATTATCTAAAATCCCTAAAATTATCTTACATTTCCAGCAAAACCAGAAGATCCTCAACTCATGGACGAACCAAAGATCGTCAAAATAGCTGAAAAATATGGAAAAACTCCAGCGCAGATTCTCATTCGTTATCAAGCTCAGCGCGGTGTTGCAGTCATTCCAAAATCAGTCACTAAGTCAAGAATCATCAGCAACTTTGATGTCTTTAATTTTGAATTGAGTGATGAAGATGTCGAGTTAATTGACAGCATTGACTGCAATGGAAGATTATGTGTATTAGGATGGTGAGTCTAATAAGAGATTATTGGGATTGGGGATGCTAATTTGTTGGAAGAAAATTTTTCACATTGTTGGTTTATGATTGAATTGTGAAAATTTCTACAATTTTTAAAGTTGTTTAAAATAGATCATAGACGTGTTAAGTAGTTAGGATTAAAGTAGCATGTTTGTTGTTAATGATGAGACAAAGAGCAGTGTTTCTTAAACTTTTTTGGTACAAGGCACATTTTTTGCATAAAAATGTTTGAGGCATACTTGAATTTTTTTGCGGCACATAGTGTGCCGCGGCACATAGTTTGAGAGCCACTGGCATAGAGGTTAATGACTAGCTATGTAGAAGATGTGAGCGAGCAAGGTTGCGACATTAAGATTGAATTCATGATTAGATCAGCATGAAATCTGCATTTGAGTAGAGCTTAAACTGGTTTTGCTTGGGAAGAAACTGCATCAATAAGGAACCATGCAAACTCCATGTCAGTTCTAACTCTGTGTCTTCTATTAGTTGAATTTAAGATTATTAAAGACTTGCAACTTATTTATTTTACAATTTTTTATAGGGTCAATCATCATCCATTCTACCCATTTGCTGAGGAGTTCTAAGCTGTTTATGGAGACCATTTGCCAACCGTGGTGGACCACCTTGAACCAGATTTTAGACATTTAGAACCAAATTGTTCGAACAACATTAATCTCTATATTTAATGAACTAATAAAGTTTATAACAAGGCGTGGAATTTTAGGATTAATCCTGAAAAATCCCTAAGCCAATAAACGTGGAAATGTAAAATCCCTTTTAAAATCCCGAAATTATTCATCAAAAAAACAGGAATTTAAAAGGAATTTTACATTTCCACGTTTATTGGCTCAGGGATATTTAAAGATTTTTGGGATTTATCCTAAGTTTCCATTCCTTGGTTTAAAATTTAAAAATCTAGTTTCTTTACTCTCAAAAAATCAGCTCTAAAAGCTCTTTTATTTGGCAATTAAAAATATATTTTTGAACTTATCACTTAATTACCTCACATTATTACATTTTGTCATGGATTGCACAGTTAAATTCTTCAAAATAATACAAAAAATCCTACAAATTTTCAATTTTCTTCCTTAAAAATACGCAAATTTACTTCAATAAATTCAAAATTTTTGTTGCAAAAGCCCCTAATCTACCCAAATGTACTCCTTACCTACTCCAACTCTAATCATAATCTCACTTTTGATTGTACAAAATGATGTAACTTGCAGGAAATGGCAAGAAACCAGTTTTCTTAAACACATAGTAATCATACGAGACTTTTGTAAACAGCGCAATAAGCAGTAGAACTTCAATCACAATCAGATATTCGATGTAATTTGCCCAATCATCAATTCCTGATTTACAGAGTTCAGTTTCTTTTAATTCTAGGATTTTTGCTTGCATGTTGTTGCAGAGAATCTTGTCACAATCGTTGATTAGGCGCCAGTGGTTAATGTTCTTGACGATGTGACATTCGCAGGTGAGACGGTTGCCGCCGAGGTAGAGGATCTGAAAGGAAACAGAGGGGATTAGTAAGATAGAGAAGAATAAAAATTTAACCAAATTTTTCCCAATTTTTCCCATTCCAAACATCAAAACTAACCTTTCCATTGAGATTCTTCTCTAAATTCGACAATATATAGTACGGAATATCTTTTATCTTATTATTCCTCAACGACAGCACCGTAAAGTTCTCCAAAAATTTCGACCCCTCCAAGTCAACAATAGATGTGATAAGATTATCATCAGCAAATAAGCTCTTAATATTCAAGTAATAGTCATTCGTAACCAGTGCAGAGAGTGATGAAATGCTGTTGTTTGTGATGTTTAAATAGTAAGTATTCTCAGGCAACTTAGTCGGTAGCTTTATGAGTCCAGAGTTGGAACAATCGACGTCTGAGATGAAAATTAAATGATCTTTCTTATTTTCTTCGATGTTTGTATATTGCATGTGTCCTGGCTTGCATCGACACTTTTCTGGGCAGTCATATTCGAGTTTTTTGCGCTTTTCGACGTCTGAGATTGTTATGGATGCTGTGTCATTGAACCAGTAGACCACCTCGCTTTCACAGAGTGACTTCTCTTTGTTGAAGAATTTTACGTCCTTTTCTAATGCAGCTGAGATGTTGATGCATGATATTTTTGAATTTCCGAGGATGTCGACGGTTGTGTTTTGCAGACTAGGAAGTTTTGTAAGATTATTGGCTGACAAATCGACAATCTTCAGTTGATTAAGGTTCATGAAAGCTCTTTCGTTGATTTCTGTGATGTTATTGTTCGAAAAGTTAAGACACTTAATAGATGAGAACCTGGCAAACTGTCCAACAAGTCTGCTAACATTTCCATCCGTAATCACCAATGAGTCAACTTGTTTTAATGAATTCAACTGTGTCACATTAATTTCAGCTTGTGTAGCATTGATAACATGAATATTCTTATATGTTGAGGCATTCATGCTCAAACAACCAATAGATTTCAGGATGTCAGTCACATTACAGCAGATTATTGCATCCCTAAACTGCTCACATTCACAACCTTTTGTCGGTTCCTTTTCAAAACAAAATTGATTGATGTCAGCATGAAAACATGGAGATTCGTCGACTCTTCGTTCCTCTAAAGTTGCTTCCAGCACTTCTGATTCTTTTTTACCTTCTTTTGAGTCTGTTGTGCCATTTGATGATCCTACTTCACTTATCACATTTTGTTGTGCCTGATTATCGTCCTGGATTTTACCATAAACCCCAAAAATCAGGAGAAATATTAAAATTTGACTTTTCAGCTTCATCGCTAGTGGAAAACTGAAAGAGAATGTGAAATTATTGTGATAAGGTAAAGAGTTGGTTGTTTTAATTTTAGGATTGGAAGCTAGGATCTTATTTCAGACTTAGTCACTTGAGTCTTTATAGCTTTCTGTCTTACTAGCTTCAGTCCTCCTAGCTTCAGTCTTACTAGCTTCAATCTTACTAGCTTCAGTCTTACTAGCTTCAGTCTTACTAGCTTCAATCTTACTAGCTTTAGTTTTACTAGCTTTAGTTTTACTAGCTTCAGTCTTACTAGCTTCAGTCTTACTAGCTTCAATCTTACTAACTTTAGTTTTACTAGCTTTAGTTTTACTAGCTTCAGTCTTACTAGCTTCAATCTTACTAGCTTCAGTCTTACTAGCTTCAGTCTTACTAGCTTCAATCTTACTAGCTTTAGTTTTACTAGCTTTAGTTTTACTAGCTTCAGTCTTACTAGCTTCAATCTTACTAGCATAAATCTTAGTCACTTGAGTCAACATATAGCCTCCAATCCTAGTATCAACGCACTTAATCTAAAGAATCTCAATTGTTGTGCAAATAAGGGCAAGCTAATGTCAATAAACAAGACTCACCTAAAAATATCCTAACAAATGATTGCATTGACGGTGAAATTGTTGATTTTGTGATTGTAAAAATTCTTACTTAATTGACATCAGTCTTGTTGGTGGTACTAAGGCACTTTAAAGGATACAAAATTGAAATTAATAAAAAATTGATATAAATTGCGATGGAAATGGGAATATATAAATAATAATATTGAGTTAAACTTCGATAGAGTGGAGGAACGAGGTTCTGTTGTTCTTGGCAGTTGGAATCGGATGAAAGTGAAACAAAACAAACTTTCTGTTTACATTGGAGCATATTAAGATTCCAAAAAATCAAAACAAAAATAAAAATAAACCAAAAACTACAAATTTAATTGAATTTTCTACATAAGAAGTAAAAAGCTAGGCAACGGAGTAAAGTCACTCATCTGAACTTACTACAACATAGTAACTCAAAAGCTACTAACCATGGATATTTCTAAAAACAACAGATCATCCAAAAGCAAAAGTTTAAAAAGACAAAACAATAAAAATTCAAATAATTCTAAATCAAAAGTACGAAGAACAACTAACACAAGACATCCTGAAGACAACGATGCTAACAGTTTCTGCGAAGTCATGGATTACTATCCTCCTGTATCGATTGATCCACAAAGTAACGACAACACAAGTTCAGAAGATCTTGAAGATGAGAATGACAACAGCAATGAACATGAAGATGTGTTTGCAAATGTACAAGGAATTGTTAAGCAAGAAGGATCCTCAGACAATGAAGACAACGAGAGAAACGTCATCAAACAAGTTTTTGTCGAGTCACATTCAGTAAGTATTATTTTAATATAATACATTTTTTGAATGAGGAATTAGGAAGATCAATTGAGGGTCTATCATAAGACTGTCTAGCTATATAAACTCTGTATCTGTCTGTATGTATGTCAGGTTGTCTGACTAGTTGACTCCTACAGCCTCAACTTGTACTCTTAAGCCAAACTTGACTAGCTCATTAAATAATCAATTCATTTACATTAAACTTCACATTTCCAGGCCGTACCAGAATCAAACACAAAACCAAATGATAGCAACATCCTGAGACATATTATGATCAAGTTAGACAGAATATCATCAACAAATGAGCACAACTTCCGATTAATATCAGCACAAAATAATGAAATCATAAAGCAACAAATCGGAATTAATAAAAACTTAAAGATGCTCGAAAAACGAGTTCAAAGGATTGAAACTAAGCTACAATGTGAAGTTAAAATTGATGATTTTGATCTTGACTTTATCAACAATGTGGATGAGTTAAAGCAGTTCTTATTAAGCATCCAGAATGATCGAGAGTACAGCACTAAATGTGTAAGTATATTAAATTAAACATATAAAATGACTAAACCTATGACTAAACTATTCAACAGACTGTTTATCTTCATACACACTGCCCAAAAGGATCATCAAAGTATACTCACTACGGAGTCATCAAAGGAATCATTGATAAAATGTTTAGTCCGAATTTTAAGAATATTTGTGGCTGGGCATCTGAAAAAACTAAGAAAAAGTAGGTTTTGAAATCAATAATTCACAATATTAATTGCTAATTTATTTAACTTCACCTTACAGCTCTGAAAATCAGAAAACTACAAAATCAAATCGAGTGTTGCTCTCTGAGCACTTCTTTTTCCAAAAACTCATACTTGATGTCCTTAATTTTAATTCAAATGAAACGTTTACGATGGAGCATGTTGTGGAAGGAATTAAGGAGTATTACAAACGGTTTCCAAGAAAAGCAGTCGATAGTGAGACTGAAGGAGGTTAAATTAATTCAATGTAGTTCATCACTTTATAAATTTAATATTATGTTTTATTTAAATGTTGATAGTTAAGAAATTGTCATTCGTATTGATTATGTTAAGTTTGACTAAAGTTCAGCTTGGCTAAAGCTCGGCTTCAATGAAGAACAATTTAACTGCTCAGTCTTGACTGCAGCCCAGATTGAACTTAGCTCAGCTTGACTGAAGCCCAGCTTGAATTTAGCTCAACTTGACTGAAGTTCAGCTTAACTGAAGTCCAACTTGACTAAAGTATTTCTTGACTAAAGCTTAGCTTGACTGCAGTTTAGCTCGACTGAAGCTCAGCCTTGACTTAGGCTTACCTTGACTAAAGTTCAGCTTGAGTAAATTTTAACTTGACTAAAGCTCAGATTGACTGATTGTTAACAAAATTGATGCTCAGAATGATTGATCCCAAATAAAACTGAATAATAAAATGAACTTTGAGTAAGGAATTCAAGAGTTTTTGTCATTATAAAACTTCTAAGATAACTTAAGACGCCTTATAATTAATCAAATATATGATCAGGGCCCTCAAATGTCTTAAACTCCAATTTAATTACTATTCCGATTTATCACACATTCTAATTCAAATGATTCAAGAAATTAAAGTGACATTTTCATTAGAATTGCATTCCTACAAAGTAAAATCAGATGACGATATCCGTATTTATTACTTAGAAGAAAAATTAAATAAAATGAGAGCATACAAAAGAATCAGAATCAATTATATTTCAATGTAAATTTCATTCAATAGTTTTCTAAAATATTGTATAAAAGTTTAGTGCCTTTTCCTCAATTTCTTCAGTCATAGATTTGAATTCATTTGGATCATACATCACCTAAGCAGCAACTATGGATACAAAATTATTTTTGATATTTTTAATTTTCTTAACATCGACTCAAAATAAAGTTTTTGTCGAAAGTTTTGAATGCTTTTATTCAACTTACATCAACAACTTCAAGATGCTTCCAAAATACATTTGTGAGATGAGACCAGACTGCTCACATCACAACCTTAGCTTCATTGATGGACATCACATGTCAAGAAAATATGACAGCGATGTTCAAGTCATCAGTCATCCATATGGACTTAAGGACATCACCTTAGGTTCATTTACATCGACTTACTGCGATAAATTCAATAATCTCGAAAACATCACACTTGTGGATTTAAAAATCCAAAATCTAAGCCAAGCTGCCTTCAAAAACTGTCGAAAATTGGAAATTTTGAATTTTAACTACAACGAAATTCGAGAAGTTCCTGAAAATCTCCTGACCGCAAACCGCAAATTAAAATCATTTTACATCAGCACCAACAAGATAACAACATTGCATGTCAATACATTCAAGTCACAGCGGGAACTTACAAGACTTGATTTATCAATGAACAAAATCAACTGCCTGCCTAGCAGCTTATTCAAGCCGCTCACAAAACTCGACACTCTGTCACTCGGTGGAAATCAGTTGACAATATTGGATCATGCTTGGTTCCAGCCACTCAAAAATTTGGTCACATTGCATCTGTACTTTAATGGCATTTCAGAATTGCCGAGTGGTATTTTCAGTCCATTTGAAAAATTATGGCTTTTGGCACTGGAAAATAACAAATTATCGGAAATTCATCGAAGTTCTTTCGGGAATCTTCAAGATTTAGAGCATGTCTATCTTGACAATAACCAAATTTCAGCAATTGATGGAGACTTCATTAATAGTTTGAGGAAAATTAAAGAATTAGATTTGAGATTAAATCAGTGCAGCAATGACAAGTTTTTTACGTTTGATAGATTAAGTCAAAAGTTGTGTTATTGCATTCAGAATTATAGAACGACTGGTGAAAATAGAGGATATTGAGCTAGTTATGATGAAAAGCTATATGAAACTATAGTCAGAAGAGCTTAAGGCTATTTGTAGCTAGTAGGGCTTAGTAGTGCCTTAATAGTTCTTAACTGTACTTACTAGAACTTAAGTAAGGCTTAGTTGTACTTAGGAGAACCTAGGAAACCTTATTAGTGCTTAAAAGTAGCTGCCTGTAAATAGTTGCCTGTTCTGTAACTCAAAGATAATCTAGAAACATGAGTAAAATAATATAATCCGAAATATAATTAATCATTGGAAAGTAAATCATTCAAAGTTTTTAATTCATTGTTAATTTTTCTTGTGAAATGTGACAGCGCACCAAAATAGATTTTACTATTCACTCTCGGGATCTAAAAGCTTGATGTCCTTTAATTATTGTCCAATAAACCTATTGTTGATCACTTCACGCATGAATTTTGCTGACTTTTTAGCTGTTCGTTCCTTTGTTGGACTTGTCACATTGACGTGGTAAATTCCAAATCGTTCACTGAAGCCTTTGCGCCACTCAAAGTTGTCTGAAAAATAATTTTTTTAAAAAAAAAAATAGAGTCAAGGGTTTAATACGTTGATGGATGCTCTGAAATACTCTTCGGGAGTGCTATAACAATTGAATCCAGATATCTCTCCTAATCCAGTAGTTTGGGCAGGGGCAAAGCCAGGATTTTTCAAAGAGTTGTGCCCAAAAACATTTTATTTTCAAAAATCATTAAAATTTTCTCTATTCGATAGCTTTTGGGAATTAACTGCGATTTAAAAGTTGAATTTGGGACTAATCAAAATGATTAAAATTGTTCAAAAAAAGATCATTGATCAGTTCCAAAACCCTTGCCTAAACTTTCCTTACTATTCTTTTAAGCTTTAGATGCCATTAAAATTAAATTTACAAGCTTTTTCCGAATAGCACAAGTCGGCTATTCAAATCAAAGGTGCAGAGTGAGTACATTTTGATCATTTTCGATCATTTCATCAGTTCCGCATCCTTGAATAAAATAGCAATTCGGCACCAATCTTTCATTTCATTTCAGTCCAGCACCATGACATAATCACACTGGTTCGGAGCTGGATTCCTATTCGATTAACCAACTTGTGCTATTCGATTCTCTTTTGATCCAACTTACCAATAATAGACCACGCAGTATATCCGATAACATTACACTTTTCCTCATTAATCGCTTTAGCCACAGCTATCAAGTGATCTCTAAAATATTCAATTCTTCCATCATCATTCAATTGCCCATCATCACTCCATCCATTCTCAGTAATCAGTACTGGAATATTGTCATATTGATCTTTAATCCATACGAGAGCATCATGAAGACCTTGTGGGACACTGTACAGCCATGATGACTTTGCTCGTTTCCACGATGGATCAATTGAGGTTCGAATTCGAGAATCTTCAGTTATTGTTGGATTTGAGGATGGATTGTAGTCAGATGTGTCAAGTTCTGCATATCGGGATGAATAATAATTAAATCCAAGGAAGTCAGCAGTGCCTCTGACAAACTTTTTAATGTCTTCTGTCATTTCTGGAAGTCTTGACCAAGCTCGTCCTTCTTTCTTGCTTCTTTCATTGATTTCATCAATCATTACTTGAGGATATCCACCAGTCTTGCTATAAATTGGATGAGCGAACCAGCCAAGTTCAAAATTCATGAATCTGTCTATGATTTCAGGTGAATCTTGTGGATTTTTACGGAAATAGAAACGACTGTCCAGAGTAATTCCAACCATTCCACGTTGATCTTGCTTAAAGTGAGCTTTGTAAGTTTCATAAGCAGCTGCATGAGCTAAAATGACATGATGAGCACACATGTATTCACCAACACCTCGGAGGGTAATTAAAGGTGGAGTTGATCCATAAGAATATCCTTCAACGCAACTTTCGAATGGCTCATTGAATGTTATCCAAATTTTAACTCTTGACCCGAAGTTCTTGTACAATGTGTAAGCATAAAGCTTGAAATATTTAATAAAATATGGATTAAGGAATCCGCCAGTATCTTGAATCCATTGTGGAATGTCATAATGAAGCATAGTCACGACTGGCTCAATGTTGTTTACAATCAGTGCGTCGATAAGCTTGTTGTAGTAATCAAATGCCTTTTCATTGACAATTGTGCTTGTTGGAAATATTCGTGACCATGAAATTGAGAAACGATAATGTTCGAACTGTTGGATATTGGGAAATTTATTGTGGTTACAGTAGATAGTTTAAGCTGACTACTTACACCGACTTCCTTGAGTGCTTTGATGTCATCCATAAAATGGTGATATGAGTCGTCTCCAACATCTATTAATGATAGGAAATTCAATGAATTGAACAAGAATTGACAAATAATTAAGCTATTCTTGGATCGTTAAGCAATTTTGTTACAAAACTCTTTCTTATTACGTTGTTGTCCCCTTGCAATGCATTTGGCATAGTTAATGCTGACAGGATTAGTCTTAATTTTTTCCGAGAGTCCAACCTATAAAGACATCACGAAACTGAAAACTTGATCCAAATTATGTATAGTGAGTTAAGTATGACAAGCAGGAGGTCTAAACCAGTGATGCCCAACTAATGTGTCGCAAAATATTCAGAAAATCCCATGAACCGTGTGTTGTGCGCGGTTTCTGTCATAATGTATCTCTTAGGTGTGCTGTGACAAAGAAAATGTTGTCCATCACTGGTCTAACCTATTAACAAGGGGTTCAGCATGTCAAGAAGAGATTCTAAATTTCAAGAATGGCCTAAATCTCTCTAGACTGTCCAATTTTTATGTCAATACTAATTTTTTCCTTTTCAAAATTCAACCTTCATGAAGATCGATCCTGCTAGCTCATACTAATGCCTCAGTTGCGGCTATATTGTGAACAACAAAACATTCTAAGACAAAATCACAACAGCGGAAACAAAACAATCACAATTTGATAAAAAATATTTAAAATGTTTCAAAAATTCCACTTCCATTGCCTTCAACTCACCCCCATTGCTTCCATCAGCAATCATTTCCGGATGATTATGCACAAATGTGTCCCAAATTGATGGTCCTTTACCATCTTCCTTCCATCCACCTTCGATTTGATAAGCAGCTGTTGCAGCACCAAATGAGAAGTTTTTTGGAAATTCGTAAATATTTTCAGCATCAATAGCTTGACTTTCAATTAAAACTGGAGTCAATGACAGTGAGATGGAGTTTTGTATGCAAATTAATGTGATTGTGATAAGAATTTTGAGTGGCATGACTGAATGTTGATGCTATGGACTGTGAAATTGTACTGAGATATGAAGTTTTTGAGTTTGCTGAGTAGAAAAATGAGAATTTTTTGTCATTTCTCTGAGAACTTTTTATGTAAATTTTTTTGAATTACAAAACAAGCCGGTTGTGTTAAAAATGTTTTTTTTTATATTCTCTCAATTTTATTACATTAACACTGAGTTTTTGTGACATTTAAAAACATTTAAATGATTTTGACAATTTGTAGATTGAACACACTTTTTATATATTTATAATTTTTGAAATATTTTTGAACGAAATTCAAATTTTTTTATATTTTTTCAAAAATATTTCAATTTTTAAAATCAATTTCATAAATTTACATATAGAAATCTTTTAAATGCAAAGCTGAGTCAGGAAATCTAGTTTGATAACGCTGAATTTTGCAAAATCAGCAAATTCAGAAAAATCAGCTGAATATTGCTGAATTCAACAATTCTGCAAAATCAACTGAATAGTGCTGAATTCAGCTGTATAGGGCTGAATTCACCATAATCAGCTCAAAAGTGCTGAATTCACCAAAATCAGCTGAAAACTGCTGAATTCAGCAATATCAGCTGAAAAATGCTGAATTCAGCAAAATCAGGTGAATAGTGTTGAATTTAGTAAAATCAGAATAGTGCTGAATATAGAAAAATTATTTTATGCTGAACTCATACGAAAGAGCTGAATTATTTAATTTTTATATACTTTTTTAAATAATCTTTTTGACGAGGTTTTTGTATAAATTTGTAAAAATGAGGTACGGCTGTTGATTGCTTTATGGAACTAAGTTCCATATAAATGCTTTGATTGTTGCTTTGTTGACTTGTTCTAACCTCAATTTCCTCCTTCTTGACCAATAATCCCACAAATCAGGCATGCAAAGATAGCAACACACTACAACTATGAGAATTTCCTTCTAATATCTTCAAAATAACTCTCCTTTGCATGCACAACCCCAGCTAGATCAACCCTTCATTCCCATAAATTATCCCCACTTTAAATTTGTTGCATTGGTTTCAAGTCCTCAGCAATACTGAATTCAGCGTCTGTGGCTGCTTTCAATTGTTCGAGTGTGATGTCTTCTGCTAATTCGATGAGAGTCAATCCCTTCTCTCTGTCTACATTAAATACTGCCTTATCTGTCACGATCATGTCAACAACATTCTTGCCGGTTAATGGAAGTGAGCATTGCTTAAGAAGCTTTGGTGAGCCGTCTTTGTTGTTGTGTTCCTGGAAATAAAACGAAATTTTTGAGGTTAGATTGGCTTTTTTTGAGGTTAGATTAAATTTTTTTAAGGTAAATTGGATTTTTTGAGGTTAAATTAAAAATTTGAGGTAAGGCTGGAAGTTTTTAAGGATAAACTGACAAAATTTGACGCTAGGTTGGACGTTTTTGAGGTTAGAATGAATTTTTTTGAGGTTAGATTTTAAATTTTGAGGTAAAACTTGAAACTTTTAAAATTAGACTTGAATTTTTAAAGGTTAGCCTAGAAATATTTAAGATAAAATTAAAATTTGAGGTTAGTGTGGAAAATTTGAGGTTGTCTTAACTCACCATTGTAATAATAGTTTTAGTTCCTGGAGCTGCAACCAAATCCATAGCTCCTCCCATTCCTTTCACAAGTTTACCTTAAAAATCAATCAATTTAGTCATTTTCATAATTTTCACCCAGCTAATCCAAAATGCTCACCAGGAATCATCCAATTAGCCAAATCACCATACTGCGATACCTCCATAGCTCCCAAAACTGTAATATCCATATGTCCACCTCTAATCATAGCAAATGAATCATCAGATGAGAAGATTGAAGCTCCAGTAATCATTGTGACTGTTTCCTTTCCAGCATTAATCATATCAGCATCGACCATGTGAGCTTCTGGGAAGGGTCCAAGACCAAGTACTCCATTTTCAGATTGAAGATGCACTGTGATGTCATTTGGGATATAATTACTTGACAATACTGGAATTCCAATACCCAAATTGACATTCATTCCATCACTAAATTCACAAACTACACGCTTGGCGATTCTCTCGCGAGATTTTGCTGTTTTTGATGGTGCTCCATCCAGTCTTCGGACTTGAAGTCTTTCGATTCTTTTCTCGAACTTAGTTCTGACAATTCTGTGTACGAAGATACTTGGGATGTGAATTTCGTCAGGCTGAAGTTCACCAACAGGCACAATTTCCTCAACTTCTGCAATTGTGATCTTTGCAGCTTTACACATTGTTGGATTGAAATTTCTTGCTGATTTTCTGAAGATTAAGTTTCCCATTTCGTCAGCTTTGTAGGCACGAACGAGTGCATAATCTCCTGTAATTGCCTCCTCCATAATGTAAGGAAGTCCATTAAATTCTCTCATTTCTCTTGGCTGACTTGGAATGACAATTTTTCCACCTTCACCGTACTTAATTGGTGATCCACCTTCTTGAATTAAAGTTCCAAATCCAGTTGGTGTGAAAAATGCTGGAATTCCAGCACCACCAGCTCTTATTCTTTCAGCTAATGTTCCTTGTGGTGTCAATTCGAGTTCAAGTTCACCGCTCAAGTATTGTCGTTCAAATTCGGCATTTTCACCCACATAAGATGCAATCATTCGCTTAATGCGACGATCTTTGAGAAGAATGCCGAGGCCAAAGTTGTCAGTGCCTGGAAATGGAAGTGGAAAGCATTTTATTTTAGGTTGTATAGATCTGAGCGTCAACAGGTCATTGATAAGAAGCATTTAGGAAACTAAAGGAAAAGAAGATCAAGAATCCAGTTCTACTTACCAGCATTATTGCTCACAATTGTAAGTCCAGTCTTTCCTGTGTCTAAAAGTGCTTGAATCAAGTTTTGAGGAATACCACAGATGCCTAGGAATGAAAAATGAATAATTTTTAATTTGATCGAATTTTGTTCATGTAGCTCAAGTAGCTTCATGTTAGTCTCTTGACGGCTTGTTGCTGGGGTAGAAGGGGGGGGGGGGGGGGGTGGTATAGACAGGACATCTACCAAAGTCTCATGGATCAAACTATCAGTATACACGTTGCTACATGTTACGATGAGCTGGAGGCACTGCGATCCTGATTGACAGTATACATTTACAACTACTAGGCTATATCCTTGAATAGTGATGGTTGTATCCAGAAAAACAAAAGCCGGTCAATTGAATAGAAGTTCGGCTCCAGACCATTGTTTTGGCGTGGTGCTTTATAAATTTAAATCCAGCACCATGCCAGAATTACGCCGGATCGTGAAGGATTATTGATCAATTAGCCGACTTGTGCTATTCCTGGATACCTAAGCTGCCCGGAAGTCAAAGTTGGTGGAGTGAACTCAGTTCATTACATTCACTGACTTCGACCTATGATTAAAACCTTTCCCAGAAAGTACCATCTTCAAACTTTCTGACTACACCAAAATCCTCTTTATGTTAAATATGAATGACTTGATAATCCATAAAACATGTTTGTAGCTTACCAAATCCACCAACCAGCAATTTAGATCCATTTGGAATATCATCGACTGCATCTTGTGTTGTGCTGTAAATCTTTCCTTTATAGGCTTTGTAATTTATATTTGAGGATGAGAATGAGCATGATAGAATCTAAAACATATAAAGAATTGTAAAATTTAAGTTCAGTGTCATTTTAATTCATACTTAAGTGCCAATAAGTTGTAGGCAATACAATGTAATCAATACAAATACAAAATATTCATGGAGGTGTGTCTCGTGTCTCATATAACTCAAATACATAGAAGACATTCAAGTTTGAGAATCTCATTATCTAAACGAATTTATTTTTTTGTGAGTCGACATAGTATTTTTTGGCTAGTAAAAGTTCAACGACACTCGTAAAAATTTGCGTCACATTCTTTTTTACTTCCACGAGCAAGATTAAGCAGTAAAATCTGGTTTTGTAGCCTTGGCAGATTGTTGTGTAATTTGTAGAATTTTTATTTTATTATTTTGATTTAAGTTTTGATTTTTTGTGTTAGAATGATTTATTTTGAATTTTATGTGGGATGTAGGCATGCTTTTTTGTGGTTTTAAGACCGATGGGAAGTTAAAGATCAGGTTTGTCAGTATTTCCTATCAGAACTGTATCCATACCATGCCATACCCTAATAGTATCGCATAAAGTCAGCGTTAAAGCATGATCAATCCCAAATATTCCAATTCAACTCTAAAAGAGTTAAAGACTGCTCACAAAAAAACTGATAAGAGATAACAAAATCATTATCAACACAAAACCCTTTTCAGCAGTTCCAGTTCAAACCAGATTAACATTTTCTTCATTTCAACTAGCAACTGCGGCACCAAAATCTCTCTAATCTCCCATCAAAATGATGAAATCACTCCAATTAATGTCATAATCCCAACCTTATCGCTCTCAAGTAACAAAATAGAACAAGAAATTAAAAAATCTCTGCACGATTTAACTTAGTCAGACAAACATCACCTGACCAGATTGTTTTTAATTCAAACACTTGATAAAAAAAATCTCAAAACAGCTGTTGGAGTCGATTTTTTTCTTCTTTTTTCATTATCAGCGGCCGCACTCGTGAGTTGCTAAAATATTTTCTGTCGACGTAATTGAATTGAGTAGATTTTTTTTGGTTTTGGGATATAAAAATAGATTTAGAATGGATATATTCATGAAAATATGAAATTTATTGGGGACATTTTGAAGATTTTAAATGATTTTTATGTGAGTTGATTTAAGATTTTTTGGAAGCAACTATTCGAAAGCTATTGCCTTGAACCTCATCTCACTTGCTTACAACGATGATCGATTAGATGAATTGTGATCAATGACCCATGACCTCCCTTGGTCTTTCCCTGAAACCAGTTCTATAGCTTGCCACCGTCTCCCAATCAGAGTTGCGACGACAGGTACCTGTCACAGGCACAGGTGACAGATCCTGTCAAAAGATGTTTCACAGGTCACCAGATTTGCAAATCTGAGACAGATCTGCCAACATGTGGCCTGTTAGCAGGTGACTGGTGGGTTGTATTCGTTGACCTGTGACAGATTGCAACTCTGCTCTCAATTGTCGATTCCAAATTCAACCTCATCACAGAATCTTTAGCTTATTTCCGCAACGAGTCAATCGGTGGCTAGGTTACTGTAATAATAGATCCTTGGTTATTCTCTATGCTCGGAAACTAGATCGGTATACCGTCAAATATCACCAACTTCCATTCAAATACCTTAAAATATCCCCAAATACCTTAAAATATCCCCAAATACAGCCTCTTCATAAGAAATACCGCTAAATATTGTCTTTATATACCGCATAGCTTCCGAGCCTGGGTTATTTTTAACCTGTTGGACTAGAAGTTCAAAAAGGCAGATAATGCGACAAATCCTGAACTGGTGGAAGGTTTCAAAGAGTAGAGCAGTTTTTAGACTGCCCATTTAGAATGGGCACATGTGTGCACTCAAACAAGGAAGTAAGTAAATAATATGGAAAATGACGGGTAACGCAGAAACCGGTTTTTAGGTGTACTCGAGGCATCCAGCACAAGTCTCAGATCAATTTTATTTAAATCTCATAAATAAGTACATTAAAGTAGGATGTGCTGGGTAGACATAAAGCTTGACATCGATTGATTACTGATTGTTTGGTTAATAAGACGACTTTCATCTGTCGCTTCAATTTTCAATAATTTTAACATAATTTTGCTTCACACAAACCAGATTTGCTCTAGATTAACACTTATTATGCCAATATCACGAGTTTTTTTGCAAATTCTTATCCTAAATAACTAGGCGTATGGCTTACAATTATCACTTTTTGAGTAGATTGAAGTCAATTATTATCAGCAACACTCTAATTACTTCACACACTTACCGCATTGAGGTGCTATCACTCAAATTTTCTACAATTTATTTCCACAACTGCGAAATAATTGGAAATTTATCAAAAAAAAAGTTGCTGAAGTTTGCGCCAAAAACTTGAAATTTTTTTTATAAACTAGAATTTTTCACAATATTTCATTGACGGCTGATTGATAATGAGACGTAAAACGCTGCTGACCTTGAGACACAAAGTATTTTTCCCCCAAAAAATTATTATCTGGAAATATTTTTTTATCCAACTTACTCTGCAATGATTCACAGAACCTCTTAAATTATTCACTTTAAGGACAGATTTTGTGAAATTTCCGAGCATTTTTGACAAAAATCTCTTCCGAATTAGCAGTGAAAATGAGAAGAAAAAAAACTTGCCTCGCGATAAATCCAGCACTCGACTGACGCAAATTGTCGTAAAAATATCTCAAATTATTATTTACATGACGTACATCCAAGGTTGTACGGTTTATCGAGGCTCGTCTGCAGGCCGCAAATCAATTTGTAAACAAAAAAAAAGTCGTGAATTTTTATTTTATAATTTTATTAAATAAAAGGCTAAAATATGAAGCCGATAATTGTTGTGAGGAGATATGAGGATAAGGACTTGCTGCAGATGCAGGAGGTGATCAGGAACTATGTGATGTCGATGTTTTCGAATGCTTTTTGGTTCTGTTTGTTTCGTGAGGTGAGAATTTTTTCTTTGATGGATTTAGGAAATTTTGATGAAATTTTACGAAGTTCGATCAAAATTGAGCTAAGTTCACCAAAATAAACCAAAATTGACTCTAGTTTGACCATAACTAGCATAAAATTGACTGAAATTGATCCAAAATTGATCAAATTAAGCTAAGTTGACCAAAATTGACCAAAAACTTAGCAAATTTGATTAAAAGTGACTAAAGAATAAATAAAAACAGGCATAAGCTTCCTTAAATCTACTAAAAGTGAAGATAATCAATCCAGTTCCACCAATTTTAACCATTTTTCGCTATAATCTTCCAGATAACTCTGCAACTTATCGTCCTGTCAACCGCAATTTTCTTCATTTTTATCGGAATTCCATTAATTTACTGTCTATCTTCTGTTCCTGTTGTAGTCGTTCTTATTGCAGGTAAGGAAACTTTTACCTAACCTAGCTAAGGGTAGGTAACCTAGCTTTCAGCTGGCTCTTTCCCTAGCTCCTAATTGCCTTTTCCCAATGCTAAATACAATCCTGTTTCTACAAACACCACCCAGCATACCCTTAATAAAAATCTAATCTCTCAATATCAATCTCCATTAAAAGTCTGCGTCTACTGCTCGCACTACAACAAAGCCATTGAAATGTCAAACATGCACGCTCCAGTCTGCTTTGTTGTTGATCTCTACGAGCCATTTACTATCCTATTAGACAAGAAGGAACTTGAGTACATCCACTTAACAGAAGAAGAACTGAAAAATCATCAAGATGAGATCAAAAAAATGAGACCGAAGCGAGTTGTTGGAACAATTTCGACTAGAAATCATCAAGCATTGCATGAGTCGGCTTGGATTTATCGGATTGCAGTTGATCCAAATTACTCATTTGTGCAGATTACAAAGCCGATGATTTTTCAAGTTATGGAGCATGCTTATGTCAATGGAATGTTTACTGCTGAGACAACATGTGCTGAATGTCATGAGGATGTTAGGGAACTGATGCTGAAAATAGGGTGAGTTTTGGTTGATTGATGATTGAGGGAACTGCTGCTGAAAATTGGGTGACCAATTAAGATGATGATTGATTGATGATTGATGATTGATGATTGATGATTGATGATTGATGATTGATGATTGATGATTGATGATTGATGATTGATGATTGATGATTAATGATTGATGATTGATGATTGATGATTGATGATTGATGATTGATGATTGATGATTGATGATTGATGATTGATGATTGATGATTGATGATTGATGATTGATGATTGATGATTGATGATTGATGATTGATGATTGATGATTGATGATTGATGATTGATGATTGATGATTGATGATTGATGATTGATGATTGATGATTGATGATTGATGATTGATGATTGATGATTGATGATTGATGATTGATGATTGATGATTGATGATTGATGATTGATGATTGATGATTGATGATTGATGATTGATGATTGATGATTGATGATTGATGATTGATGATTGATGATTGATGATTGATGATTGATGATTGATGATTGATGATTGATGATTGATGATTGATGATTGATGATTGATGATTGATGATTGATGATTGATGATTGATGATTGATGATTGATGATTGATGATTGATGATTGATGATTGATGATTGATGATTGATGATTGATGATTGAGGATAAAATTAATTTTTTCTGTCTGACTTTTCAGCTTCAACATTCGACAAATCTACCACAAAACTATCATAGGAAGTAGCTTGCGTGTTATGAAGGCACAACTAGGGATCGATCTGCAAAAATTCTACAAGAATCACCAAAACAAGGAAATATTGAATCAGCAACGTGATTACAATAAATCTGAATATTAAGCACTAAAGTTTGAAACCTAAAATCTCATTTTGATTGATATTATGCTTGACTTTAGCCAATGTCAAGCAGCATAACTAATAGTAATTAATTTCATTCCATTTTAATCTCGAATTTTACGATTTTTTGATTAATTTTATAGAAAGTTAAAAATTATTAAAAATCGAAAAAGACTCTTGTTTAGAATTTTGAATAAAAAATTTTATTTTCCAAAAATGTTTGATTGTAAAAATTAATTAGGTCCATCTGGTTGAGCTGGTTCTTCTTTTTCATCCGCACCTTCAACTGTTTTAGTAGATTCTTCAACATTTTCTTCATTTTTACCACCATTTCCCACCTCAACCTTAGCTACTTCCTCAACCTTAACTTCTCCATCAACCTCAACGTCCTCAACCTTCTTCCTCTCAAACAGCACAACCAATTCACAATGATTTGTATTCGGGAACATGTCAACAGCTCTTGCAATCTTAGGTTCGAATGGCACGCCCTTCATTGACTTTGTTGAGTTCTTACATAAATCGACAAAATTCTTAATGACTTGTCTTGGTGAGCAGCTGACATAGACGAGTCTTTCAATCTTCTTTGAGTTTCTCAGTTGTTGAATTGATTTTGTATTCAGACCTGCCCGTGGCGGATCAACAATTGCAACAATACTTTCATCATCCTTAACATTCGCATTTTTGACCATTAACATGATTAAATCATCAGCACTTCCAACAGCAAAATGTGAATTTTTAATTTCATTGACTTGTGCATTGTGCTTTGCATCTTCAATTGCTTGTGGAATGATTTCCATGCCGTGGACTTCCTTAGCGTATTTTGAGCAACAGAGGCCAATTGTTCCAGTTCCACAGCAGACATCCAAGACAGTTGTTGTTGGTGTAATTGCAGCTAAGTCAATAATCTCTTGATAAAGCTTCTCAGCAGCTTTTGTGTTGCCTTGAAAGAATGAAGACGGAGAAATTCTGAATTTTAGGCCATGAATGAAGTCATGGACATGAGTAGAACCATAGATGTGCTTGATAATGTTTCCTTGTTGTCCAGAACGACGCTTTTCAATTTCTTCATAATAAAGTGACGTCACATCCAGGCTCTTGCCATCCTCTTCTGTGAAAAATTTAACAACGTCATTTTGGAACTTTTCCTTCTCGCTTTCTGTCATCTTTTGTGGATGAATTCCAATAATCAGCATCATTGCCTTATCATCATCATGAAGACGAATTGTCAGTTGCCTGTAATGTCCCTCACATGTCACTGGACTATAACTATCAAGTCCGGACTTGACAATAAACTTTTTGAACAAATTTGCTGCGTCTTTCATCTTTTGCGGTGGCATTTTGAGACCGTCTGTAGACTCAACGTAAATGGTGCCAGACACATAACTTCCAACACGATTGCCAACTTGAATTTCACCAGCTTCATCTTTACCGATTGAGAATTCACATTTGTTTCTATATCCAGTTGATTGTGGACTTGGAACGATCGGAAGTACCTTCAAAGCTGGATCAACATATTCAGACATTTTGGATTTTCCCTGAAAATAATCAGCCTTCCTTAAATCAACTTTAAATTGTGCGAGAACTTCATCAATTATTTGTTGCTTTGAAACTAGTTGCTCTTCATATGGAACATTTCCGAGTGGCTCACTGCTTTCTGCAGCTGTCTTTTTGGCTCTGTTCTCATTGACTTGACCTTCAACATCTTCGTGCTTACGTTTTCTGATGAGTGGATCTTTGATTGGGTTCGCTGGAACTGCTTTTAGGGCTTTTCCTTTCCATTTGTAGCCATTGAGCACTTCTAGGGCTTGATTACGGTCTAGCATAAGAAAAATTGAGAATTTAGTAGTTTTGATTTATTTTGTCAAGTTCAGGTGCTTGCACATTGGTATTTTATAGGTTCTGGTGCCTTTACACTAGATTTTTGAGGTTCAGGAACCTTCACACTAGACTTCTGAGGATCATTTGGATTTACACTAGAATTCTGAAGGTTATGAAACTACACAAGCGTTCTTAAGATTCAGATGCTTTAAAACTAGACTTCTGAGGTTCTGGTACCTTTACACTAGACTTCTGGGGTTCAGGTGACCTTAAACTAAAGTGTAACAGTTCAAGTGCCTTCACACTAGCGTTTTAAGATTTAGATGCATTCACACTAGAGTTTTAAGATTCAGCTGCCTTCGTTCTAGAGTTCTGGGGTTCAGGAACCTTTAAACTAGAGTTTTGACGATTCAAGTGCTTTTACACTAAATTACTAAGGATCAGGTTCCTTCAAATTAAAGTACTAAGGTTTAGGTTCCTTTAAACTGAAGTACTAAGGTTCAGGTGTGTTCACACTAAATTACTAAGGTTCAGGTGTCTTCACACTAAAGTACTAAGGTTCAGGTGCCTTCACATTAAAGTACTGAGGTTCAGGTGCCTTTACACTAAAGTACCAAGGTTCAGGTACCTTCACATTAAAGTACTAAGGTTCAGGTTCCTTCAAACTAAAGTACTAAGGATCAGGTGTCTTCACATTAAAGTACTAAGGTTCAGGGGCCTTCACACTAAAGTACTAAGATTCAGTTGCCTTCACCCTAAAGTACTAAGGTTCAGGTGTCTTCACACTAAAGTAATAAGATTCAGTTGCCTTCACCCTAAATACTATGGTTCGGGTGCCTTCACACTAAAGTACTAAGGTTCAGGGGCCTTCACACTAGATCATTGAGGTTTGGGTGCCTTCACACTAGAACATCGAGGTTCGGGCGCCTTCACGTTAACACAAATCAGTGTTAAATCCAAAAAAATCATCTCACCTTCTTCACTCCTCAAGCAAACAAATGCAAAGCTTGAATTCTTCCTCGGAATCTTAATTTTACTAGCATTCAATGTTAGAGTGCTTGTTATCAACTTCTTCATCTCAGCATATCCATAAAACTTTGGTAAATTCTTTACTTCAATCTTAAATGCCTCACTAGAGAATCCATCATGTTTTAGGTATCCAAATTCATCATTTTCACGATTTTCAGGCTTAAGTTGTTCAACAGTTGCTGATTGTGGATTTTCAGCATCCATATCAATATCTTTGCTGAAGTCCTCAGTGTCCATTTTAGTTTTGATTGTGATATTGAAGATGAAGTTGCCGAAATGATGTTTTTGTGCTGGATGTAAATAAATACAACGTGATTTAGGAAAGTGCTGTTAAACTTCGGTAAAAAGATTTGAAATTTTAAAGTCCGTTAAGAATTTTTTTTGAACTTTCCAATAAAAATGTTTTGGATTTTTTGTGACTTTTCAGGTAAATTTAAAGAGAATTTCAAAATAAATTATCAACCTAGTCAGTTAGATTCAAGCCAATAGAAATGTTTAAAAAGATTAAATTTTTAACATTTTTCCAAAAATTATTCAGACAAATTAAAAGAAAATTCACAAAAAAGCCACATCCAGTTGAAGCCGACCGGTTTGAGTACAATGAGAATAAATCACCATTTAACTGTGAAATTTGCTTGCTTGACATTAATCCAACTGATGGAATCATCCTCAAAGACTGCATCCATAGATTCTGTAAAGCCTGCATCATCAACACTATAAAATATTCAACAGAAGCTGTTATTGGCTGTCCACATGCTGATTGTCGAGGCATCATTACTGATCGTGAAATTCGATGCTTTATATCATATGAAGACTACGATGTTCTGCTTGACAGATCATTAAGACAAGCTGAGATCTCAATGAAGACATCATATCACTGCAAGACACTAAACTGCATTGGATGGGTTGAAGTCAACAGCAAGAAGATTGAAAGGTTCAGATGTCAAGTGTGCATGAAGGTTAATTGTATTCCATGCAGAGCAGTTCATGAAAGCTTTACATGCAGACAATACAGAGAAGAATGGAAAATGGAAATTCAATTGTCAAAGCAACTGATTAAAACAATGATTAAGGAAAAGAAGATCAAGAAATGTCCAAAATGTAATGTCTTAATTGAAAAGCACTTGGGATGTGATCACATTAAATGCATAAAATGTCAACAGGACTTTCAATGGAGTTCATTACAAAAGATTAGGGTTGGTGATCCAGATTAAGATGGATTGGAATGATTAAAGATGCAGTCAGGATGGATTGGGTGTCAAAAATTAAACAGCTTGAAGATTGAAGCTTCATTAAGAATGTTTGCATTAATTTTGTCGATTCAATAAATAATTTTTAATATGATTTAACATTTTGGTTAGTTTTTCAATCATTTAAAGTTGACTAAATTGTAGGGACCGAAAACCGGGATCATTATTATTCACAGCTTCGTCAACAATTGAACGTCAAATGTTAGGAAATATTGTGTGCTTTTAAGTACTATACGTTTTGACATTTCCAATCTTCTTCTTGGAAATTGATGTCGTTAATGACAATGCTTGCTTCTGGATAAGCTATTATATTCCTATCAATGAAATCTTGCAAGGAAGTCATGTCATTAATGTTCAAAGTACGACAGTCATGCTTGGCAGTGAACATGACTTCTATAGCATCAACAATGACTTGTGAATGTCTCATGTTAAGGAACGAAAGGAGTTGATCTAAAATTGGAACAAAAGAATGTCAATTTAAAACGTTTCCTTTGTGCTAATGACAGCCTTTACTTCTTTTTGTGTAAGGAACAATTTGGACATGATTTTTTTAAAATCTGATGCTGGGAATCAAATGAAATTTAATCAAAGATGTTAAGTTTGAATTATAACATGCTGAATGCAAGGAAGGAACTAATCAAAATGGTTTAAAATAATCTAGGTTTGGAAACTTGAAGGTGACCTAAATAGCACAAGTCGGTTAATCACATAGAAATGTGATTCTAACATGGTCATGGACTTAAGTCGAATTTAGCACCATGCCAGAATTACGCCTGGTTGGAACCGGGTTTTTTTTCGATTAACCGACTTGTGCCAAATACCAAATACCACCTTGTTTCCAAGCCTGACATATGAACGAATTAGATTAATCCATTCTGCTCTTTTGGCTCAGATTTACCCATAAAATTAGCAGAAAGTGCAGCTGAATTGTGATGTGTAGATAGATATGAATCCATTGTTGCTGTAAAAAATAGATTTGAATGCTTTAATCTTAACAATGTTTGAACTTTTACTCAATGTTGCTGAAAAACATTCAGTAAAACAACAAAAACCAAGGAGTTGTTGCCAAGGAGATATTTAAGATATTTACATAAGTCATGGAATCACTTGATTTATTTTTGTTGTCTTATCATTACACAATTTTAAAATTACATTGACATTTTGAGGTTCCTTATGGAGAGAGTTCCGTCCTCTTTAAGACCTTCCTTTCATACCTCAACTGAATAAATTTTATCCTTGCAATTTGATTGTAAATTAGATAAATTATATCAATAATGGAATGTAATCAATGAGACTTTAGTCGAGATTGCACATTAATGCCAGATTGTAAGCAGTCTGACCATACTGCAATACATACTGTCTGTTGTACAATAAACAAGCGCTCAGCAAGTCTACTTCGTAGATAACGTGCTGACCATCTGATTCAGTTCTCCAATGAGAAGTATCGAAATCGCCATTGAATCTTGGAATATCACGGAGCAGAAAGTGATCGGTGTAAGGCACTGGCAGCATAGTGTAAAAGTTATACACTGTTCCGTCGTTGATTGCTGATTGTTTTGTTTCCTTAGAATTAACAATCAATCCTGTAGTTGCTTCCAGAAACCACAGAAAAGACTGCAAATTTTTACACCTAAAAACTTCCATGTACGGACCATCCGTGTTGATTTGAATGTTATCATTCGGATCTACTGCACCAAGTTTGTCAGTAATTAATACACGTACGGCATACAAATCTTCTGCAGTAAGGCTATCGTTTGGATGTTTTGCTGTTATGACTGCATCAATGAATCCAGGATTTACTTGACGCTCGCGCTCTCTAAGAAGTGATCTGAAGGATCCATGACCTAAAAGAGTTTGGATTTGATAGAAGGTTTTTTTAATTATTAATATTAGCATGGAACAAGAGAAACAGACATAATTCAATTATTTTAAACCAAAAATCTCATAAAAAAACTGAAGGATAAAAAGGATGACCGGCAGACAAACGGACAACATGCAAATTAAAGTGTCATTTCCTGGCAGAAAAATGCACTTTAAAAAAAAAGTCATGGTTTTGAAAAAACATTAAAACTAACCTGGCAGTGGATTTACAATACGGTACGGCAAATTTGAGGCTGAAATAAAATTTAATTTGAAAAAATTGCAAAAGGGTCGTTCACTCATGACGTCCAACATTTAGGGGGGAGGGGGATCTTCTGTGACAGTTCAAACAATGGAAATTTTTTTCTTTAGAATTTTTGTGACAGAGGGGGGGGGGGTTAAAAATCAGGTTTTTTGATGGACGTCATAAGTCAACGACCCCTAAACTGATTTGATTCATTTAAATTAGCTAACCTGCAATCTGTTGTCTCAATTCGACATCATTTGCAAATGTTGAGAAAAATCGTTGCATTTTGATCTGTAATTTAAAAAAAAATTAATCATTTTTGTAATTTGTGGTATTTTAATATAAAAATTTAAATTATTTTAAGTGACTGATTAGATTTCAAAAAAAAAATTCATTGACTGATTTTAAGCGCGACGCGAATTTTTGGTACTTAAAATTTAATTTTTTTTAAAATAGTTGAATTTTCCGCATTTTGAAAAAAAAAATAAAAGTTGAATAAAATTTATTTTTCTTGCTTCACTACTTAACGCAAGAATGTCACATAATCTTCATTAAAAATAATAATTTTTTCCATTTCCCCAAAGAAGTTGTTGAAAAAAAAGGAAAAGAATTTTCAAAAAGCTTTTTTTGAAAGCTTAAAAATGTTTATAAGCTTTTGTGTTCAGCTTTAAGTTGATAAGGCTAGCTATGAGATTGAATTTGTTATTATACCTCTTTTTATCATTTTAATTTAAAAAAAAATCACAATTCTCTTAAAAATAATAAAAATTAAAAAAAAATGTAACTTAAGAATTATCTTCAATTATTAATGCAAAAAAATCTAGTCATCCTAGTCAGAATCATCCAAAAATTTACATTTGTAAGGTTCTATTTTTGGTGTATGGCTTTAGTAATTAAAAAATATAACTTGAGTTAAAAGACCTTCAAATGTTATTTAGTGACATTTGTTGAGTTTATTTTTAAAAAAATAAAAGCTTGATTTTAAAACCTTACACTAGTTATTCTTTATATCAATAAAATTATAGAAATGTGTTAAAAAATTGAAAAAAAAAAATTAAATGAGAATTTATTTTTCTAAGCTCAAAACTTAGACAATGCATAAAAATTAAAAGTCAATTATCTTACATCTCAATTGCTTGTTCACTTGCTGACATACCTTAAAAACAAGGCTATAAGGCTACAAACTTTCCATTATCCTAACTAGATTGCAAGGATTTTAAATAGCTAATGTCAAAACCTTAGTCAGCATCCACAAAATCCTTAACATAGCAAATTTTCTTCAAAGATCTCCAAAATCACAAGTAGTTTAAAAATGTCAGAAGTAATTTAACTCGACAGCCGCTGGATGCTCCACTCTTGTTGACACAGAGGACACCTGTTGCTCTGCTTCACCCATAAACTAATGCAGCAGTGATGAAAACTGTGATTACATTCGCCCCAGCAAACAACACAAGTCACGTCCTTATTTGTGGCATCCTTTTTAGATTCAGCTTGACATCTAAGACAAGCGTCCATGACTTGAACTCGACAAATAGCGCAAGTGTCTGTTGAACAGTCCCAGCTCCACATAGCGACACTAAACAATTGAAATTTTGGATTAAATATTGTATTAGACCAGTGTTGTCAAAACTTTTTTGACAAACCAAAGTCGGACGCAACATGCGGCTCGCGTCATTTACAAAATAATTCTACGGTGCCGTGGCACACAGTTTGGACAACACTGTATTAGTTTATGATTGTCGTAATTAAGGAGATCTGATCCTATCTAGATCAGTGTTTTTCATACTTTAAAGGCCGTGGAAGCAGTAAAATGAGCTGTTTAGGTTTCTGCACCATGCAGATAACTCCTAATGACACATCTTGACCTTTTTCTAGGACAGTAAAGCTCCAGGGAGCATAGTTTGAGAAACACTGCGTTAGATAAGGGATTATGAATAGTCACTGATGTACAAGAAGTTGTGCAGCTCAAAATATGAATTTTGGTAAACTAAGAAGCTCATCTGTAAGCCAGTGTACCAAAAGTTGTATTCTTACCTATTCCATCTCTTTAATGTAAACATCTTATCAGGCTTGGATTGTTCGTTGTCTGATGATTTGTCTTCGTCATCCATTCCTAAAAAATGCATTTAATCCTTTTGTTTTAGTTCCGGTTGGCATTTCAATAGCTAGCAAATGTAAAAGAAATGCTTACCTTTGATAACTGGATTGAAAATGAGGAACATCCAGAAGTGAAAGTTAAAATGATCGATTTATATTAATTAAATGATTTTAAACACATGTTCTAGCAACATTCTAGTGAAAACTATTCAAAATTTAATTCAAAGACTCAAAATAACTAATAAAATCACAAAAAAATAAAAAAACTATAAAAATACAAAAACAACAATTTCACTTTTTAAAATTTTTTCTAAAAAAATCAACTTTTAAATGAATGAAAAGTCATACTTTACCTTATTATTGTTCTAATGACTCCCAGCAATCGAATTGTATGCAAATTTTAAAGTTAAACTAATGTTTTTTTGTTAAATTTTCGAATTTAAAAAAAATTCAATTTCAATGTCTGGAATTTTTTTCAATAAGTGACTTAACATTTTATTGCAAAACACGACTTTGCCGTTGAGTTTCAACCTTTAAACACATTCACATTGATAACTGGAAGTTCCAAACTTTCAACAAGTCACAAAACCTTGTTTTACCAAAAATTCTTTTAAAAAACTTAAATTTTAAACAAAATTTCAGTCAAATTTAAGTAAAAATTGTAAAATAAAATCAACGGTTTTTAAAAATTCAAACATCTTTTCCACATTTCTACTGTTCTAATCAAATGTAAACATTGACAAACTTCTTCTCACTCATTTTACAGTCTCACATTTCAATTTTAAAATTACTTCAGTCAAGATCATCAAAAGTCTTCAAATTGACCAGCTTTTGCTTATTTCATTGAAATATTTTAACAAAATTATCAAATCAAAATGGATCATTCAGGCTATAGATCACCATTATCCACCAGATATGCATCCAAGGAAATGCAATTTTTATTTTCCGATCAATTCAAGTTTTCCACATGGAGACGTTTGTGGATTATGCTGGCCAAGGCTGAAATGGTGAGTTTAAACTTGAATAAGATACTAAATAGGATAGCTGGAATCATTTGAGGTGATCTGGAGGTTAGATAGGAAATTTCGGTATTTTCCGGTAGATTTGGGAAAATTTGCAAAATAGCTAGATCCATACTTTAAAGTGGCTGTTACCCGAATGGAACACTTGACATGATGTCTAGTTAACTACCAGACGCATGGACGATTAATGACCAATTTCTGGGAATGTTGATACTTTTTTTAATAAAACTAGTCTACTTTGGCTCAACTAAAGCTCATAAAGCTAGTTCGCTATAGCTTACAGAACCCGTCTACTATGATTGATAGAACTAGTACACTATAGCTTATAGAACTAATCAGTTATGAGTCAAAGAACTAGAACATTATGGCTTATAGAATCGGCCCACTGAGCTGACTCATTGTGGTTCATTGTGGCACTTTTAACTGATTTTAACTTAATCCCAATTTATAATTAGAGCCACAATACACAATTCCAAAGAAACTGCACCTTAACCAGCTGTTAAAATTATCATCAGCACCTTAAAACTCTCAATAATCACTTTATTAACCCAAAACCTATCTCTTTCACATTCTAGGATCTCGGCCTGCCCATCACTCAATCCCAAATAACAGAAATGGAGTCAAACATCGAAAACATCGACTTCCCAGCCGCTGCAGCTGAAGAAAAAGCAACTCGTCATGACGTCATGGCTCACGTTCATGTTTTTGCAAAACAATGCCCTTCAGCTGCTCCAATCATTCACTTGGGTGCCACTTCCTGTTATGTCGGCGATAACACAGATCTGATAATACTTCGTGATGCCCTCGATTTGTTGTTGACGCGAGTCGTGAGTGTTGTGAAGTCATTGATGGATTTCGCTATGCAATATCGTGACCTGCCGACCCTTGGATTTACGCATTTACAGCCAGCACAGTTGACGACTGTTGGTAAGAGATGTACGTTGTGGATTCAGGATTTGTTGATGGATGAGAGGAATTTGAGATTTTTGAGGGAAAATTTGAGATTCAGAGGAGTAAAAGGAACGACTGGAACTCAGGCAAGCTTCCTAGAACTCTTCAATGGCGATGGATCAAAAGTAAAGGAACTTGACAAGAAAGTCACAAAATTAGCTGGATTCGAGAGATCATATCCAGTCACAGGACAAACTTATTCCAGAAAAGTTGATGTCGATGTCGTCAACGCAATTGCGAGTCTTGGATCAACAATCCACAAAATGTGCAGCGACTTGAGACTCTTGGCATCGATGAAAGAAGTTGAAGAGCCATTTGAAGCTACACAAATTGGATCGTCCGCAATGCCTTATAAGCGCAATCCAATGAGATCTGAGAGGTGTTGTGCACTTGCTAGACACATGATTACACTTCAATCGAATGCTGCAAATACTCACGCAACTCAATGGATGGAGAGGACACTTGATGACTCAGCAAATCGTCGATTGACACTCTCGGAGAGCTTTTTATCTGCTGATGCAAGCTTATTGACTTTGTTGAATATTTCACAAGGCATTGTGGTATATCCAAAAGTCATTGAACGACACATTCAACAAGAACTTCCATTTATGGCTGCTGAGAATGTTATAATGGCTATGGTCAAGGCTGGAGGTGATCGACAAGTGTGTCATGAAAAGATTCGCGTTTTGTCACACGAAGCTGGTGCTCAAGTCAAGCAGCATGGAAAAGACAACGATTTGGTTGAGAGAATTAAGGCTGACAAATATTTTGAACCAATTTTAGGACAGCTTGAGCATATTTTGGATGCTAAGACATTTACTGGACGTGCTGGTGATCAAGTTGTTGACTTTAATGAAGAAGAAGTCAAGCCAGTGCTGGAAATGTATGCTGGTAAAATTCAGACGTCTAGTGTTAAGTTGGTGATTTAAGTTTTGAAAATAGAAGTTCAAAGGTGCTCAATTGGGGTTTATTTTGGGTCCAATGAATGCAAAACTAAGGCTTAGAACCACCTTAATAGACGTAAGAACATCCAAATCCCTTGATGACTTTCTTAAGGTTCAAAATTTATTATTTTATTATAACTATTTTAAAAGTAGAACAAATAGTAAGACTTATAATCTATAAAAAAATCAAACAGAAGCTGAAAAATTCTAAAATTCACTGGAAGTGCCTAAGGCGCATTTTTTTAAACTTAATAAAAAATATTTAAAATAAATTTTTTCAATTTTTAACCTCACAACCCAAAACCTCATCAACCACAGTCTCACAAGTCAGCACTTCATAAGCTTTTGTAATCTTTTCATTTCCATACTTGTCAGCATAAACTAGTCCGATTGATGGTAAAACTTTTCCAATTAAAATCACTCCATTGCTCTTAATTCTTCCGATATAGTAAGGCCAATTTCCTGTTTGATTGATCGAAATTGCATTTTTTACAGCAAGTCCTTTGGATGAAATTTTCCATGAAAAGTTTTGAAGTTGTGTTTTCGATAAATAACTTATTGTGTTTGTTGTTGACACTTGGTTTGAATTATTGAAGCTAAATGAGAATGCTGGCAAATTTTGAGGATTTATATCAATTTTGCCGAGGATGTATGAGTTGCTGATGTTTATTTTGCCAATATGAGAGAGGAAATTTGCGTTTTGTGAAGTGATTTCGATGCCATCGAATAAGAATGATGGCTTTGCCGGTAGTTGTTTCCAATGAGGAACTGAAAGTAGAATGGGAAAATGTTTGAGATAAATAATTATTAAACCTAACCTATACCTAATCTATACCTAACCTATACCTAACCTATACCTAACCTATACCTAACCTATACCTAACCTATACCTAACCTATACCTAACCTATACCTAACCTATACCTAACCTATACCTAACCTATACCTAACCTATACCTAACCTATACCTAACCTATACCTAACCTATACCTAACCTTTACCTAACCTATACCTAACCTATACCTAACCTATACCTAACCTATTAATATATAACCTCAACCATTATCGCATTTCCACTTTCTACTTACCACACTCAAACATTTCCTTATCTTCATTTACTACAAACTCTTCTGTGCTGGTATCTCCTCCAGTATCGGTACTATCGACACTCATTTGATTTTTATTCACACTTTCTGTTGTTCCTGATGTAGTAAACAACCATCCAGGTTTAGAATTGCCCTCATTTTGAAGTTCTATTGCTATTTCTATTGGAGTTCTTTTTGTAGTTGTTCTTCTGGTCAACTTAGTTCTTGTGGTTCTAGATGTCGTCGATCTGGTTGTATATTTTGAAGGTGTTGGTCTAGAAGAGATTGTTTGTGTAGATTCCTCAACTTTTGTGGTTGTTGTAGGTATTGATGCTTCTTTATGATCTTCTGAGGTGAGAAATATCGATGATAAGTTTGATTCTTGAAGATTACTTGGTGTTGTTGGTGATGCTATTGAGACTGATGCAGTTGTTGAAGTATTTTGATTTACTAGATCAGGTTTTAATGTCTCTGACATTGTTTCAGTAACTTTAGAGGTAGAAGTTGTGAAAACTTGGGGTGATTTAGTAGTTGCCGTGGTATGAGCTTGAGGAATTGCCGGCATCATAGTTATTTGAGTATCAGTCAGATGAACATGACCTGGAATATCCACGATATCTGTAGTATGAACACTGTAGCTACTTGTTACTGACTCACTAGATCCAGAAGAACCCAATGATATTAAGACTGGAGATGCAGACTCATTAAATTTTGGAGTCATTGTTGTATTATTTTCAGATGTCAAGTCATTAGCTTCAGTTGATGTGAAAATGAAATTCATCTCTGTGGATGTCAAGGAAGAGTTTGAAGCTTTTGTTGTTGTTCTTCTTGTGGATTTTACTGTTGTTGTCTGTGCAATTGTTGGATTGGTGATTGATATTGACATTATTGATGGATTTTCCGTATTTTGAGCTTCTGGATGTTGAATAATTTGTATTACTGAATTGCCAGCAACATTTTCAATTGCATGAGTATTATTAAGTTCAAATCTATCTACAATTCCCTCAGTTGATGTAGCTTGACTGTAATTCGAACCAATATCAAGTTCCTCTACATCTCCTTCATTTTCAACCACACTTTGAACTAAATTACCAGTAATTTGATGTAAATTCTCCTCATTGCCACTGTCAATTGGACTTAAGGTCGATTCCTCATCAGTATTCATCCCAAAATCACCTCCAATTCCACTAGCATTTTCACTTAAGCTTTCTTCATTTTCATTAACTTCAGCATTCGTTGTTGTGGCTGTTGATGAACTTATTGAACTCATTTGTGGCACAAGAGTGGTTGATAAAATTTCATTATACGATAATGGAGGTGCTTGTGTCCATGAATGCATCGAAATTAGAGCAGTTTCTGGTGGCTTTGTAATGTTCGTTGGAGATGCAGTTTGAGATGTGTATGATGATACAGTTGAGTTTGATTGCATGAATGTCAATGCTGTGGTTGGTGGTTTTGAGAAAGCTGAAGCTGTGGCTGCTTCAGTTAATATGTTTGAGCTTTCTGTGCTTATAGTTTGACTTGTGATTGATGCAATTGTGCTGAAATTATCTTGGGAGTGCTCATTAGATGTTGATGATGAAAATGGTAAGGATGGAGGATGGTAGCTATATCCATTGCTGTTATTAATGTCTTGAATGATAGTCTGGTTCTCAATATGCGGATTTTGTGATGAATTTTCAAGGAAGCTTGATAAAATAATTGTTGTATTAATTCCAGATAAACCTGAATGATCTGAAGGATAAATTATTGGTCGATGGACCGAATTTTGAGCTGATTCAGTAGTTGTAGCTATTGATGATGCTGTGGATTCATTTTCAATGCTTTCAGTGTATTCTGAATTATTAAATTCTGCATTTTCAGCACTACCAGATGGACGAGCGTCTAAATCACTATCATTAACATTTTGACATGTCAGCACTTCATAGCAATCAGTCGTCCTTTCAATTCCATTCTCATCGCCATAATACATTAGCCCAAGAACCCTAACAACCGTTCCTACATAACTGAGACCATCAACTTGATGCCTACCAATATAAAACGGCAGATTCCTTGTAGCTTGTACAGTAACAGCCTCTTTAACTAAAGCTCCATGCGATGAATTTTTCCAAATAAAATTTGAATTTTCTAAATAATCAATTGATGAGTTTGTGAACCTTACAGATCCATCAAGAGAATAATACAACCCAGCTGGATGTGAAATTTGAATTCTGCCAATTTGAAGTTCACCGTTGACTAAAGTTCTTCCAATAAATGAACTAATGCCTGGTGAAAATGAACCAGCTCGAACTTTATCATCCAAAATATTGCTGTTAAGGTCAAAAGTTTTCCATTTTGGTGCTGAAAAGTTGTAAAATAGTAAGAATCAATCAAACTAGGTCAAAGTTAAAGGAACAACAATTAATTATAGCTGAACTTACAGCATCCAGATGCACAACTTGTTCTCATCGGAAGCGAAGAATTTTCCATCAAAACTTCAATGTTTGAGTGTGGTTTGCACCAGAATTGCTCCTTGCACTTGTTCATTGCTGTGAATATGAGAAGAGGTTATGGAATAGCAGTTGATTAGGTTTGAGGATCGTTAAGAAATTAAATTTGTTTAAGTAAATTGCAAATGATTCAAAATAATAAGAATGGTCATCAAAGGCATCGATTGAAGCACACAAGTTTGTGCTAATCATGATTTTAAAGGAGTTTAGTCATAAATCAAGCAAATACTGAGTTGCAATTTTTCGAATCACATTAAAATTAATGAAATAAAAAAGGGAAGCAAAAAAATGAGATTTATTGTCAATACTTAAATTATGTCATACATTCAAAAATTAATTATGAGTCGTCATTATTTAATTGAATTGTGAGTTGTCAGTCAAAATAATAAAGTGATTGACTTAAAAAATTACAGAAGTCCTCGTGTTATTGATCGAGGGACTTAAGCGCATTTTTGTGTTAGCGATCAGTATTTGATTATGTAATTATTTTGCGTTCATTTACAGATCATGAGAAGATTAGAAGATCATTCATCATTAACAAATAATTATAATGAATGCTTATATAGAAAGGCTTTATTATTTAACGGTCAATAAATAATTTGAAATTTTTCCGCTATAAGTTGCACTACGAAAAAATTAATTATAGTATAATTAAATAATTTACTTATTGCAATAAATTTCCATTCAGAAAGAGTTTATCATTTAACGGTTTTTCGAAATTTAAATTTTAACGACTTTTAAAAATTTGAATTTATAGAGGTAGTCGAAAAAAATTTGAACAGGTTACACTGTTGAAATTAAAGAAATCATTAATTATAGTATAAAGCTATTGTTTTAAGCTTTCTAACTAGTCGATACTAGAACAAAACGATAGAACTGAGCTATTAAAACAATCCCGAGCTCTCAACGATGTCTGATTAAGGCTATCTCGGCTCGCAGCCGAGCGAACGATCAAAGTGAGTTATTAAGCTACCTTTTTGAAACAAGTTTCAAAAATGCGCTAAAAATAGAATATATTTAATATTATTTTAAATATGAACTTACCACGACAGCAAATTGTTTTTTTTCTTAAGCTATCAATGAGTCGTGTTTTAATAATTGGAATAAATTTGGATTGGCAAATAAATCCGGGCTTCCATGTTGATATGTCAGGGCATGTTGGAGCATATGCACAGTTTTCACATTTTATGGTCACTTTTAATTTGAAAAAATAATTGATTAAGTTTCAAAAATTAATTTAAAATATTTTTATTTTTATTTTTTCTGATTTTCAATTTTTTGTTTTATTTGCGAGTGTGAGTTTTTTTATATTCCTCAAATATTTTTTTCGTTTTTTTTCAATTTTCAATACAATTTTTCTAAAGAACTTTTTTTTTAAAAATTAATTTAAAAAAAAATTAAACTCAAACAACAGTTTTTAAAATAAATTAATAAAATTTTGTTTAAATTTAAATTCTTTTCAATAATAAAACCTATTTTAAAACAGTTTTGTTTTAACAAAGCAATTCAAAATAATATTTGAGAAATCTTAAAAACAAACTCAAAAAACTTCTTTTACCAAACAAAAGTCCACAAAAAATCACAAAAATTCCTTCAACTGTCAACCTTTCAACCATTTCACTCAACTCTTTATCACAGAACTAAGAAAAATTCTTCAAAAAATTATAGTTTTTATAAATTTCTCCAAACGCCGCTCCTTCATTCTTTAATTCATTACCATTTAAAATTCATAATTTATTTTAAATTAGCTTTTGTATCAGTTTGTGTGACCATCAAAAATCAATAAAGCTAACTGTTGTGCGTTTGTGAGTTATTGACACATCTGTTGTTCTTGGTTTTGGTTGATCTTTCTCGTTGTTGTCTTAATTCCTTGTTGTAGATGCATTCCTGAGGTCTTTTGCAGTCCTAAGAATTCGTCAAAAACTGCATCTTCAGTTTTTTGGTTATTTAAGCACACTTGCAACATCAACCTTTGGTTAAGCTTAAAATTTAGACTTTTTTCATTATTAGTTCATAAAATTGACCTTAAAACTTCTGCTTGGATGCCGGATTGAACTGATTTGTTTCTCGCTTGGTGCTTCCAATGGTGTGGAACTGAAGACTTACATTTTGATCATTTTTGATCATTTTTGATAATTTTTGATCATTTTATCAGGACCACACCCTTGGGTACTTCATCATTGGATTCAACATAGTTTTGGACAAAATGAAGGGTAAAAGCTCTAGGCTAGCCCCAGGCCATGATGGTAACTGATTTCTTAGACTTAGATTTGTTAATGACTCTTGATTTGATAAGAAATAATCCAAAAGTACCCGAAAAATAAGTCACTTTAATTAATTATTACCATTTTTGTGATTTCCTTTTTTGTCAATTTAACGATTCTGCAACATTTTAAAACTATTTTTCTCACACCTATGATAATTTATTTTCTTTTTAAATTCCCTACGAGTTAATATTCCCATTACAATAAAATACGCGATAATAGCCAATAAAATGAAATTTAAGAACCGAATCATGAAGAATTGATAATTTTACCTAAACATCAAATCCAACACAATAAAATTTAACACAAGCTTTAAATCTTTTAGATAGAAAAATGTCGGAAACATCAATTAACATTGCTTACTCATCTCCATCGGCATTTGTTGCGGTTGGTCAAGAAAAAAAGTGAAACAAAAATCATTCAAGAATTTTAACACAAGCATCAGCAGCAGTAATTTTGCTGCTAATTGAAAGATGCATAACCTTTTTGCATACGAGCAGCGAAAGGTCAAAAATAAAATTTATCATTAATTTATTAAGCATAAAATGATTGCGAATGTTCAAGAGTAACCCGAATAGCACAAGTTGGATAACTTCGAGATAAATTTTTCCCCGTGATGAGAAATTTGCCTTCAGGTCGTGTGCGCATCGTCTTAGTATCTTGTGCAATTCGCGTAAGATTGACTGAATGTGCAAATTCACATGCAAACTACAAAAGGGGTTGTTTGCATATTTTGTAACATAATTTTTGAATCCATCTTCTTCGTTGTTGGTAACAAATTTTGAACAAGATCTCAAAACATCTAATGTGAAGCAAAACAAAACTCAAACTCCCATTCTTGTCTCTTTAAGTGTTACAAAATTTATAATCGACCCTTATAACAATCATTGCATAACGGCTCTAATGGATTTGTTAGAAAAAAAATCATTGCCTACGTGAGCTAATACAGAATTGAGTAGTGCCAACCAAAAGTGAAATTGAAAGTTAAACCAATTATCATACAATGGGTGGCATTAAAAATGGGCTTAGGATGATTTGTCTAGCGAATCTCTCCCTCCCACGGTTATGCTTTTTAATCTTATCGAGCTTCGACTCTAGCAGGGACCTAGCCAGGAGCTTAAGTGCCCAGGCACTTAAAGACTCCCCACTTGATATGCTCCGAAGCCTCTAGTATCGACGTGGAAGTTATGAGTTTGTGTGATGATGTCTAGTTTATAACATTAGCTTCTACTTTTCTTGCTTAAATTTGTTTCTCAGGCTAACCTGAGCAAGACTATTCAAGAACCTGTCTAGAGCTGAAAGAAAACGTTATATAATAGAGGTAATTAAGTAGCTCTATTTGTCTTTAAATTGACTCAAACTTAGTCCTAGAAATAACTGTTTCATCTTAGTTATAAGCTTTGCTTTTTAAGTTTCATATGGCTTCTAGTGGCTTTGCCACTTCGATTGTGAGAAAAATAGATGAGACATTAAGGTTCTAAGCTCTAGAAAAAGAAAGTTGAAAAAGAGTGGTTCATATTTATTGGCGAATTGCAAGTGGTGTGAGCAATTGACCGACAATCAAGAGGTGCAAGGTTCGATTCCCGCTTGGGATGAACCATTTGATGAATTTATTTTTTTCAACATTTTTTGCTGTATAATAGACTGAAGTAGTAATGAGATTTGACGTTAACTGAAGTAGGTTGACCGGATTGTCCAGAAACCTACAATATAATCAATGAACTTTAAAAAAAATTATTTATTCGCTCTGATTTTTTAATAAATTGCAACTCAAAAGCCACTCTCGTTAATCTCATCAAATTTAACTCTCCCATAAAAATTAGCATTCGCAAATTAAACCGTAACCAATCGGAGATTATAATTAATTTTGAATTCATATTCATTATTTTTTTTACAACTCATCAATATTGTCGGAAGTATACATTAGATTCAATTATTATGGATGAATTGTATCACATATGGGGACGTTCTTAAGTGATGTTCAAGTTATGTGGTAGTGTTTGCAGCTTTAATAGCTCAATAAACCTCTGTCCAACTTTTTACTCTTTAAATACCGACAGAGTTGGCATTAAGTCTGCCTCTGTGAGGCAGTTGAAGGTCAAAATTAATACGAATTTTAGAAAATTTTATTTTTTGATAAAAAAAAAACTATTTTGAGTTTGTAGAGACCGCCAGCGGAAGGCTTGCCAACTCTGAATACAACACATCATTTGTAAATTATCCCAAATTATATAGCACATCTTTAATAACTTCTTTTTAGCGCATTTTTGAAACTTGTTTCTAAAAGGTAGCTTAATAATACACTTTGTTCGGCTGTTCGGCTGCTCGGGCGAAGAAAAACTTTTTAATTAGACATCGTAGAGAGCTCTGGTTTGTTTTAATAGCTCTGTTACTATCGATTTATCGGCCCATCGAACAGTTAAAAGTCTTGAAACAGTTTATTTATGCTAAAATTAATGAATTTTTGTTTTGTTTTCAGTGTAACCTGCCCAAATTTTATTTTACCTCTATAATTTCAACATTACCTCTATAATTTTTTTCCAGCCGTTGTAAAATTTGAATTTCAAAAAACCGTTAAATGATAAACCTTTTCTGTATGGAAATTCATTGCAACAAATTAATAATTAGATAATCAAATACTGATCGCTAACACAAAAATGCGCTTAAGTCTCTCGATCAATAACACGAGGACTTCTGTAATTTTTTTCAACAGTCACGAAAAAGCGCAAACCTATTTATTGTATAAATAATCGCAATAAAGTGAAATGACGTTAAATATTACAAAAACAAATAAAAGTATGCGTAATTAATCAGGTCGATTAGTTCTTAAACTTGTTGTGTATCTTCGGGTGCGTTGGACTCTGACCAGATAATTTAAAAAAGAGCAAAAGGGAAAGCAAATGTTAGCTGATTTTTTTAAAATTAAATTATTTAAAATATGTCAATTTTTAACACTTTTTAAACATTTAAAAAGAATTTTGAATTTTTTAAACTTAATTTAATATCCATTTTTTAAAAAAAATTCAAAAAATTTGTAAAGAAAAATTTGAAAAATTTATAAAAACAATTTGAAAGATTTATAAAAAAATCAAAAAATTTATAAGTTAAAAAAATGCGCTTTATACCCTCAAACCTTAAGAAAACATTCCCAACCTTTTATTTGTCTTTTTAATTACACAGTCTGCATGGAAGCAAAAATGAAAATCACATTAGTTGCAAACCTCCCGCGTTCCTACAATGCAGTTAACTTTTTAATTCTATCTGACCTTGAGCACTTTTTATATGTTAATAAAAGTTAAATAAGCATTTCTTGTGGTTTATAAAATAAGCAAAAAAAAATTCTGGAAACGCTCACATTGCATTGCCGTCACTGACTTTATTTTCGAAAAAAAAAATTATTTTTAAAAAGCTTAAATCAGTCTCAATTGATTCTTTTAGCCGGCATACGGAATGTTTTGTGCTGTGTTGAAGATTTTTCTCACATTCAGTTGTCTAAAATTTTGTGCTGCAAATCAGGATGTGGAGTTTGTTAAGAAATTATCGACAATTAATGACGTTGTGATAGAAAGTGATGGTCAGTGCTACAAAGACCTGAAACAGATTCTTAATTTTGTCATGCTGGAGGATTCAAACGCTTTTTTGAGTAAGTTTTTGATTTTATATGTTGTTCAGTGAAGTTTAAAGGGTTGTTCATAAATGATGTCGATAAAATTTTAATTGTTCTGAGCCTTTTCCTTCTGGAGTTAATCAACTCTCTCTTTGATGAGATCTTGGGTTTGATTCCCAACAAAGATCGATCTTTCAATCATTATATAAATCAGAGGTGGCTAACCTTCCTTGTGACACGGCACACTTTGATGACCGAAACTGCACACGGCATACTGTTTGTTGAATTTTCAAAACTTGTTGTGTGCCGCGACACAAGAGTTGGCCAACACTGATGTAAAGTGTTGTTGATATGACAATGATTCGAACAATGCTCACGAAATTACACACTTGAACAACCGTTCTGTTTTGGTGCACTCTGACCCGAAATAGTGTATACATCAGTGGTGTCCAACCTTTTTTGGACCACGGCACTCTTAGTGGAAGTCTGCGACCAAAATCACATAAAAGATACGGTTTGTGGTGTTTCGTGAATATTTATATTACACAGTAGTGTGCCACGGCACACAGTCTGAACAACACTGGTTTAGGTGAATACTTGGAACGATTTATAAGTCTTTGTATGGTCCCTAATCTATTCGCAATCCTTCATTTCATCAATTATTGACTCTTTATCAGAAAACATAGTATAGCCCTAGAAACGGAGGTCAGAAGAGCAGATTAAGGTTAGATTAGGTTTATATTAAGCAATGTAGGGATATAAACTACAAGAACTGATTATTATGAGTACCACCCAGCCTTAGACATCAAACTCAATACTATTAAATGCCATTAATAATCAAATAAATAGCAAAATATTAACAAATTTAATTTTCAAGAAGCTTTATAAGTCGGCTAAGTGGATGAACAAATAAATCTGATCGTAAGATCAAATTAATCAATAAAATCAATGCTTAATAATTTTTTTCCTATCGCCCAACAAAAAAGTGTTTAATTCATGGTCATCATTTTCATCGAACCACACACACGGAAACTCTTATGACTTTGGAAAATACGACGATTGTTTGAAGCTGAAAGTTGATGACCTCATCGGAACTCAGTATTGTCTCGTGCAATTTTACTACAATTCATCACAAAATGTCGAAAAAGTGAAGCCAAAGCAGTCGTATTTAAATCGTGGATGGAAAAGACTTGATGAGAGATTTGGCGGTGCTGTTTGCTTGCCTGAAAGTTGTGAAAGTGACGATGTGAAGAAAATAATGATGAAATTGTTTAGTGGAAGTGATTTGGAGCTGGCTGAAGATTATAGTCAAGCTGATTATTGTAAAAAGTCGAAACAAATGAGAGGATTTACTAGATTTGAAATTATTAATGAGTAATGTATTTTTATTTTATTTTATTACTCAACATTTTAATTGCTTTTAATTTTTTGCTAAATTTTTGTGACTTATTTTTAATTTTTTGATTTTTTTATGACATGTTTGTTTTGTTTGAGTTTTTCAAAATTTTTGAATTTTTCAATTTTTTTTGAAGTTTTAATTTTGTTTTAATTTTTTTCAATTTTCTTTGCAAATTTTTAAAATTTTCCAAATTTTTATAACTTTTCACAATTTTTTGGATTTTTAATTTTTATGATTTTTTTTGAATTTTACAATTTTTTAAATTTCTCAAATTTGTCAACATTTTTGAGTTGTTCAAATTTTTTGAATTTTTCAAATTTTTTTGAAGTTTTAATTCTTTGTTTTAATTTTTTTTAATTTTCTTTGTAAATTTTTAAAATTTTTCACAATTTTTTATGTTTTTATATAATTTTTTTACATTCCAGTGCTGCAACAATATTCTTTATATTATTAGCAATAGTCTCATCATTTTTATACAATTCAACATCCAAAAATGAATCAATTCTAACAAAAATCATATCAGCATATTCAATAAAACAAAATTTTAAAGACTTTATAAACTTGACACCTGAAAAAGGTTCAATAACCTGCCTAAATGGCATACGAGCGATCTCAATTTTCTTTATTATGTTTTACCATTTTGTGTCGCTTCGAAGCAATTTTGCCTTTCGGGATGGAAAAAATCTAGCAGAGCTGAGTGAACGGTTCCTAATGAGATCAACAGGATCATTGTCAATTGCTGTTGATGCCTTTTTTGTGATGAGTGGAGCTTTGGTTACAAAATCTGTGATAAAGCAGCTTGATACGTAAAGACTTGAGTTTTAAAATTATATAAATTATAAAATTGAAATTTTTAGTGGGAAATTAAACATTTGGAAGCTTTATATCCAGCGGTACTTCCGAATAACACCAACAGTTGCAATTGTGGTTATGTTTACGATTGCAATTTCAAAGTTCTTCTACCGAATGGTTCCTTATACTTTTGAAAACAATCTTGGAACTTCTTGTGAGATACATTGGTGGGAAGCTTTGCTACATACTCAAGTGTACTCAAATCCTAGGGATATTGTAAGTTTTGATTATATTTCATATCATGTTAAAGAGTATTTAAGCCGTTTTATTGATTTGTTTCTGAATTCAGCTTTCATTTTATTTTTTTTTTTTAATTTTTGACACTATTTGATGTTTTTAACTTTTTTGATGTGTTGACTTTTTATGACATTTTTAAGTTCTTTGATTTTTTTGACATTTTTTGATTTTTTTGACATTTTTTGATTTTTTTTGACATTTTTTGATTTTTTTTTGACATTTTTTGATTTTTTTTGACATTTTTTGATTTTTTGACATTTGTTTTTATTTTTTTCCATTTTTTTGAACCTTTTATATTTTTAGATTTTTTGACATTTTTGATTTTTTGACACTCTTATATTTTTTTATTCTTTGTGACTTGTTTTATTTTGTTCTAATTTTTTAAAAATTTCTCTGAATTTTTTGGTTTTTTTTTACTGTTCTCATTAGTGTGTCATTCATTCGTGGTACCTGTCAGCAGACTTCCAACTGTTCCTCGTTGCACCATTCTTAATCATCTTAGCCTACAAGTTTCCTTTTAAAAAATTAACAATTGGATGCTTTGTGGTCCTTTTGTCAGCATTCATTGTCTACCGAGGATATCTCATTATCAATACTAACATAACAGTTGCCGACGTGACTGTGTAAGCATGAATTTTTTTATATTCACACCGTTTTCACGTGTGAATCTATTGGTTTTGTTCAGATTGAAAAATCAGTTTTTAGAATTTTGTGAGGATATGGAACAAGGTAGCTTAAAATGTTCAAAGATGAAAAGTTTGTGCCTTGAATTTCACATCTTTTGCAAAACACAGATTTCAAATTGGTTGCGGCATTGCTGAGAAAATCGCAAAATATGCTTTCTGTAAGCAAGCAAACAAGCAAACAAGCAAGTAAGTTAATCAGCAAGAAATCTCAATAACGAGACATTGTAGAGACTTCTAGTTTTCTACATTTGATCCGTGCTGCCCTATAGAAGAGCTGTATTGTTTTTAGACAAGGTAGGAACAGCCGTTGCTTGAGAAAAAGCAAAAAACTTTCCTTTCTTACGAATTTTTCAAATTAAAAGTTCACTGTGATTTTTATTTTAAATTAAACTTTGGATGAAAAAAATTTTTTTAAGCAAAGAACCAAGAAGGAAATACATTTTCAATTTTGGACTAGGGGCTAGGGATTGTGGAAAACAGCTGTTTTTGAAAAACAGTCAATTTTCGGTTTTTGATTTTTAAAAACAGCTGTTTTCCTGTTTTTCTAGAATTCAAAATAAACTGAGTTATCCTAAGTGTTTCTCTAAGATAATGAAACTTTTTGGTGGTTATAAGCAGTTAAGCATACATTTTAGAGCTAAGCATTATTATTTCTTATTTTTTTTTATGTTAATTAACTCTAAAAAATATAATGAAATATAAAAATGCAAAAAAAACCAAAAAAATTTATACCTTTAAGTAACATTGCATTGTTGCATTGTAAAAGTTCCATAAGCTTTTATATTTTATTTGAAATATTCAAAAAATCTTTCTGAATAAAAAAATATCTTGTAAAATTGTTGATTATATTTTTAAACTTTAGTAAATGCTACAAAAGGTTCAACAAATTTAAAATTTCGATTGCAAAATTAATAATGATTAACCATAAATTTGATAATGATTTCAAACCTATTAAACATCCAAAAAATATTAAAACAGTAAATACATTTCAATTTGAAATGCTAGAAAAATAAATTCAGTTCTTCAAAAAATTAAGAAATTTTTTTTCTGCAAATTTTATGTAAAAATGAAAAACAGAAAACAGATCTGTTTTTGAGACCTGTTTTCTGTTAACAAATTTTTGTCTAAAAACAGCTGGTTTTTTGCTGTTTTCTGTTAACAGATTCCCCAAACCCTACTATGGGCGACCCTAGTCAAATTCAATTTTGTCACTTTTTTCTTCGAGGGTTTATCCAAATGGATTGAAACTTTGCATAAATATTCTAGTGCTTAAAACAAATACAAATAAAACATCCAAAAATTTTTTTGAGCAAAGAACCAAGTAGGAAACTAGATTTTGACTAGGGTCGCCCCTAGTCCAAAATTGAAAATGTATTTCCTGCTTGGTTCTTTGCTCAAAAAAATTTTAGGATGTCTTATTTGTATTTGTTTTAAGCACTAAAACATTTATGCAAAGTTTCAATCCATTTGGATAAACCCTCGAAGAAAAAAGTGACAAAATTGATTTTGACTAGGGTCGCCCCTAGTCCAAAATTGAAAATTGATTTTCTATGGTGTACTTTTGTCAAAAAAATTTTTTGGATGTTTTATTTCAATTGACATAATTCTGACATAAATCACATACCAATATTACTTTTTGTAATGCATAGCTTAAAAAAAATCAAAATCTAAAATTTCGACTACCCCATCTGAATTTTGTTCATACTTTTCACTGTGGAAACCAAAAAACAAATTCTTAATCTTAAAACACTTGACAAAATAGCGACATAATTCAGGATTAATTACTTTTTAATAATATTTTAACATTTACAAGAAAATGTGGTTCAAATAAGTGTGAAGTATGGCCGAGATTTGGACCAAAATCAGCTATACTGGTTCATAGTGTTCCCGAAAGTGACAAAATTCAAACTAAGTGTTTTTGTAGCTGACATAATTATGACATAAATTAGGTATAACTTTTGAACTGTGTCGATATGGGTCTCGGTCGTACTTCACGCCCACCCTTCAAACTTATGCTGAGCAAATCTTGGTCTATCCATAAAACTTTTGATGGTACGGTGTGAATATATCCGCATTGGGTTTCTACCTAGGGTGGCCATCTAATTTTTATGAAAATACAGGACATTAGATAAATTTCCTAAAAAATACAGGACACAAAGGAAAATTTGAAAATTAACGGAAATTTTCGTGAAAAAAATACAGGACCTGGAACAAAATTTTCAAATTTATACAGGACAGGGTTTTGAAATACAGGACTCAGGACTGTCCGTTGTAAAACTACGCAGATGGTCACCCTATTTCTACCCGATACACTAGTTGGTTTTTGAATTTTATTATTTTTTCATCTTTAATTTTCAGATTTCGTGATTTATATGGCGAGACTGAAGCAGCATTTTATTATCCAACTCATGTGAGAGGACTTCCATTCCTAGTTGGAATGCTCCTTGGCTACTTATTGATGGATAAAAAGTTTACAATTGTGAATCAAAAGGTAAAGACGATTAAAGGCATCTAGGTGCTACTAATCTTGTCATTCTGTTGATTTTTGACTATTTTAATGACTTGACACTCATCACTTCCTGATATTTTAGATCACAAGACTCATCACCAGATCCCTTCTAGCGTTCTCAATCATATTCTTCCTCATCTATCCAGTTCCACTCGAACCACTCAGTCCACTAATTTCACACAAATTTGAAGCTTTTCTGCTGATTTTCGGTCACTTTTTCTGGTCAATTGGAATCTCAGTTCTCATATTTTCATGTCATCATGGCCACTGTGGATTTATTAATAAATTTTTATCGAGTCAAATTTGGACACCAGTAGCTAAAATGGGATTGAGCTTTTATTTGGTATCTGCTGGTATTCAGTACATGATTGCATCGTTTAGACAGGAACCACAGGAAATTGCGAATGAATTTAACTTGGTGAGTAAAAGCACCAAGAGCCCCTGGATGTTATGATTAAAATTAGTATAAATGACATCCGTCAAAAAACAAGATTTTAAGGTCAGCCCTTAAATTACTTAATTTAATTTACTTTCAGATTTTTCAGTTTTTGATTGAATTGCCTTTTATTGTTCCTATTGTCATGATATCATACTTTGTTGTTGAAGTGCCGTGCATCAAGATTGGACGAATAATAACAGATAAATTGTGTTAATAAAATCAATAAAAATAAATTTAAAATTTAAGAACTAAAGTTAATGTAATGAAATGTAAATAATTTTTTAAAATTTGTAAAACTTAAATTAAATGAAAAACTCTTTAAAATTTAGATTTTAATTATTACTACCGTTCAATTATTATGTGATGCTCTTAGGGGTTACTTATTAAGTCTGAATTGAACTTTCATATTTCAAAAAGGAACAATGAATTTCCAAGAATTTCTATTGTTCTTTTCTTTATGAACCCCCCCCCCCCCACCCCCCTCTTGGACGTCATAGGTGAACTGCCCTTAAGTTATCTAAGGAAAAAAAACCTCTACTTATTCAGATCAATAGTGATCCAGAGGTGAGCTTGGGTATTTCGCATCTAATGAGAGTTTAACGAGTGAGGATGCGCCAAACCACTGTACTCAAACTAAGACCTACAATTTATATTCGGTTCCCAACCACTCCTTTGATGACATTACTGCCTGGAGCCTACAAATGAAGTTTGTGATCTCATTTCCAGTATATATGATTCTAAAAAGGACAAGCTGAAAAATTTTCAATGTCGAGTCTCGAACCAATGATCACTGTGTCGGTATTGCAATAATTAGGTAAAACTATACTAAAACATTCAGCCACCGAGCCACTTCAACTCACAAGGTATCTAAAATTTTGTGATCATTCAAACAAAATAAATTTTTATTGTACACATTTTGTGACATGGTGTCGAAGAAAAGGTCTCAAAAGTCGTTTTATCGCGTTTCGTAAAAAATGAACGGCTCCTAATCAAAAACGTTCATAAATATTGCTGAACTCGATTGATAAAGCACGAGAATTTGTTGTTATTTTTATATCGTTTCCAAAAGATTGCCTAATTTCTTATTTTCTGTAATGTTTTTATTGTGTAGACATCAAAGTCCTTGATATCCAATTGAAAGCTTGTGTTTTGTTTTTAAAAAAAAATAGATTATTTTAGGGTTTCTTGAACTACGTCTAACATTCAGAACGGGTGATTGAAGTTGGAGTCTATGTTGGAGTAGAGTAGTGCACATTTTGTCAGTAATTTTGGTATGGGCAGGCATGGGGGGCATGGGGGGAGGAGGGGGGATTTGGGTAAAAAATCCCACTACATTAACCAAGGGTGCGGAACTGAAGAATTACATTTTGATCATTTTTGATCATTTCATCAGTCCCACACAATTGACATTAACAGAAATTGCCCACTCCTCCTCAAATTCCTGGTTACGCCTCTGGTTGCACGGTTTGTTTACTCCCACCTTCTTCTTGTCTTCCTAAAGGCTCAGAAACTAAAAGGTATGGACAAACACCACCATCTTCTATACAAATACTGCCTAGATTCCGAGCTTGGATCTACCCCACTAAAAAACCACTGGCTACGTTCCTGATTATTATCTTATCTATCAGCATAATTGACTATATAATTGCGCTTTTGACAAGCTATAATTTTAGATATTTTCATACTTTGTTATCGCATTTTTGAAGATTGTTCGCACATTTTTCATCCAAAACAGTTGTCTGATATTAAGTTGGACTGTTAAATCATCAAGAAAGCACATGAAAAGTTTATTTTTAAATTCCAGACGGCTGTTCTGGAAATATTCAATTGTTTGTTTACTCTGGATAGTTCTAATAAGTTATAATACTTTAAATCTGTCAAATATTCACAATACAAATAAATCTGTCAGTCATGCGGGAAATGAAACTGAACGAAATAAAATTGAAAAATTTTTGGAACCAAAGTTTATTGCAATTGGAAACATTTTGGATGACGATGAGTCGTTGATGTCTGATTTAAACCAAAATATCTTTTTACTTGAGACTCATATGGACGAAGTGAGAATTTTGGATAATGCAAGGCAGGCCTGTTCTGTTGAGTCTGCAGGTAAAAAGTTAAAAACTTTGAAATTTTTGTAATTTTTTTTAAATTACTTTCAAGCTCGAGCAAATTCAGACGCAAAAATTTACTTCATTTTAACCACAAATTCATCAGGAATATCACTAAAATACACTGACATAGCCCATGCCTTGCTGTCATACGAAAATATCCACATTCGGTACCTTAATCCTCATGAATTTTCAAAAGGAACTGCTATTGAGCATTTGATTGAAAGCAGTGCAGTCACGAACTCAAAATATCCAATAGAACATATGGCTGATGTCATGCGAGTTTTGCTACTTTATAAGTACACTGGACTGTACTTGGATCTTGACATTTTTTCCTTAGCTTCACTTCGATCTTTAAACTACACAAATTTCGCTTGTCCTGAGGATGTGAACATAATTACAAATGCTGTTCTAAATATCGATAAAAATGGACGAAAAGTTATGGAACTTTATTTACAGTAAGTTCATTATAGGTGTTATTAGTGCCTGTTTAGACCAGTAATGGTCAAACCATGTGTCGCGTAAACATTCGATTAAAAAAATAAACCGTGTTTCGCGTGCGGTTTTGTTCATGTCTTACCACCAAGGTGTGCCGTGGTACAAAAAAGGTTGCTCACAACTGCTCTTGACGTTAAATTTATGTTTTAAGAGCCTCAAATATAGTCACACATATCTTAGATTAATTCTGAAAATTGTTTTTTTTTTCTATTTTTAGTAAACTTAATTCTTCCTACGACGGTTCATCGTGGGGTGGTAAGTCTAGCATTAATAGCATAAAATCCCTCGTTTGTTTTTCTGTCATTCCGCTTTAAGCCTTATTAACTTTCATACAAATTGAATGACGCATGTCGGAATCCAAAATGGCGATCCAAATGAGAAAACTTTGTTTAATATAAGCGGGGCACTTAACTAGCAATTTAAAGGGTTAATCATGGGAAGGGCACAGACATTTTAAGCTGGAGGCACTGCGATACAAATTAGAACAGAATCTACTGTACCATTTCCCCTTTACACCTTCAGTTTATAGTGTAATCCGAACCACTTGCAAGCTCTGCACATTGCAAAGACACGAGTATGTCTATAGACCTGATGTACTCTGCAACCTAGTCACAATTTGTGTGCTCTTTAATAACATTCAAATAATTATTTTCTAATTTTAGTAAATGGACTTGCAATGCTGTCAGTTTCAATCAGATCGTTCTGCAATAACAAAAACATAACGAAAAATGAATTAACAATCTGTGATGAATTTACAATCTTGCCAGTTCAGAAATGCTATCCGCTCGAATATGACGATTATTACAATTTTTACCTTCCAGAAGGCAAAATGAAGGCATTGGAAAAAATTAAACAATCGAACGCTTACTTTGTGCATATTTGGAATAAAATGTTGGATTTTGGAAATCAGAAGTTTCCACTCACATTTGAATCTGATTCTGCTTATATCGAACTGGCAAAGGCATTGTGTCCGAAGGTTTTGAAAACTATTGAAAAATATTTTTAAGAATTTAAAGAAAAAATGAATAATTTTGTTGAATAAACTTTTTATTTTAATTTTAAAAAAATTATTTCGTTGTTTATCTCAGGATATTGAATATGAAGACTGCCTTGCTCTTGATCCTGGTGAATTTTTTCGTCATTTTGACAAAATGTCACTAATCGACACTCCTTCTAGTCAACTTAACTTCATCTCCAATGTAACCCGGAATGGCACAAATCGGATAATCGAATAGAAATCCAGCACTAAACCGGCATGACTCTGGTATGGTGCTTAATTGAAATCGAAGCCTGCATAATTCCAGCTTGGTGTCAAATTTCTATTCGATTATCCGATTTATGCCATTCGGGTAACATCCAGAAACTGGCCGTAACTGCCGTAAAGCTCCGTATCTTCTACAAAACATATGTTTAATGTCCATGATAAGTCTACGCACTGCTGATTTTTTTTTTTCATTGAGGAATTTTTCCGATAAGTTGAAAGAAAAAATTCCCGCAAAAACAATGAAGATGTCAATTAATGGAGATGATTGATTAGATATCCCGTCCAAAAAGACTTGTACTATAAAAGCTTTGTCGAAAAAATTGCGAAACTCAGTGAAGGACTGTGGTTGATTTTCAGCAGTAAAAATAATAAAATAAAAGGTTGTTTAAAAAAATAATTTCAAATTTGTAATGAAAAATTGTCTTTGTAAGTATTTTTTTTTTGAGGTTATGTTACAAAATTTACGCAAAATTTTCATCATTTTCAGTCGCAGCCCTTCTTTTGGGTTCCTTAATTCCGCTAATATCATCACAGAGCGAGTCATTTGACTTTATCGACTCTCAAGGTCGTTGCTGGCGTTGTGTAGATGGATCATGTGCATCATGTCCAGCTGCTCTCCTTCCCCAAATAAGAATTCCAGGAGTAATTTTCCCAGATCCATGGGATTTAACATGTCCAGGACCATCAGCTCAAGATTGCATTGACTTTCCAACTGCTAAATTTCCAGCAGATGACATCAAGTAAGCAGCTAGCCTTAAATGATTTTAAGACAGTAATGATGATTTAATTTTACAGTTGGTACTGGGATTGCGCCCATCTAAGTGGCAACGTTCCACTCAGATGCGAGTGCGACAAAGGATTTGATATGAGACAACAAATGTGTGTGTTTTCCAACAATATGCAGTCAATTGGATGCAACGATCAATCTTATAGTAACAGTATTATTACTGATTGCGGTAAGGAACTGACAAGAACTCATATTTCTTTAAATTGACTTTTAATTTTGATTATTTTAAGCTTCAACATCGACAACTGTAGCAACAACAACAACAGTTACAACAACAACTTCCACACCATGTGTTTGTATGCCATTCTGGCCATGCCGATGTAATCCATGCTGGAATATGCCATGTCACAGTTGTGGTGGATGTGGAATGATGATGGGATAAGTTTTAGTAATCCAGTAAATCCTGAAGTTCTTTCCATAAAAAAAAAAAAATGTAAAATCCACAAAATTCACAATTTTTCACCTTATCCATCGTGTTTTTTAAATAAGGTTCATCCATGTAAAGTATCAAGATAATAGTTTAAGAGAATAAAGTTTAAAAAAAAGGTTCAGCAACAAAAATGTGTACAAAAATAAGAAAATAGTAATAATGGAATAAAAAATTAACATTTTTTCATGAAATATTTTGAATGTCATTTGAATTTTACTTGCAATCCAGGATTCAGCATTTATTTTAACTTTTTGATCAACTTTAAAGCAGAGTTGCGATGACAGGTGGCTGTTACAGGCACAGGTGACGAATCATTTCAAAAAAGCACCTTTTACAAGTTTTTTTCGCAACTGTGGCGACTTTGAGATAATCAACTCCCCTGATAGCCAAATAGATCAATTGGGATCTTGTAAGTTGTCTTAAATTGGTTAAAGTCGGCTCAAATCTTCTGGTTCTATCGATTGCTCCCAACTGTTGATTTCTAAAACTAAGCACAATTTCTACATAAGGGGCCGTTCACTTATTACGTTCGCACTTTAGGGGGGAGGGGGGGTTTGAAAAATTGTAACAAAATGTAACATAGGGGGAAGGGGGGGGGGGGTCAAGAAGTATGTAACGTTCTAACTGTCGTCTGTCTTTTAAAAAAAAGTTCACGAAAAAAATTTGTTTAAAAATTCACACCAAAAACATTTTTTTTTAAATTTTCCACCTTTTTTAATGAATTATGAACGTTCAGGGGGGGGGGGGGGGGTTGCGTAACTTTCACTTATTTGCGTAACGTAATAAGTGAACGGCCCCAAAGTAGCTTCATTTTATTAGTTGTAAGGAAGCCCACTAATATGCTGACCATCTGATCGAGGTTTCTATCCACAAAATAGGATCGTATTTAAAGTAATGGTTGCTGATAAAAAAACCCCAACAATTGTTTTACTATGCCAGAGTTTTTTTGAAAAAAACATCGAAAGCCCCTTCACTCTTTGCGCAAGTTTCAAAATCTTTGGATATGAACCTAAGAACCTAAGTATCAAAAATGTATATTTTTGCAAAAGTTTAACAATAGAATTGATGTCAAAAAACCTAATCAGTGCTGTAAGATCGCTCTTGATAATGCTCTTATTGAAAGTTCAGTTGCTATACCCAAGCCATTTTCTGTTGAAGGTTTAAAGATTACATCAAGCATCCAATCATCTTCTTCTTCAATCTCAGCAGTGAAGCACAGTCCTTAATAGAACGACCCGTTGCACAGTCTACAGAAAAAAATCCAAATGAACGTCAAATTGCCTTGACAGCTGTTTAAACCTCATTAAGCTTTAAGAAATAACATCTACCACTCGTTCAGCTTACCATGACTCACTGATTTGTCATCACTTCCCTCAAAGATCAAATCTCGCACATATCAAATCACATCTTCCGTTTTCCACCTTTTTCTGTCACATGAAGCTCCAAAACCAGCCAAATTGCTATTTCTGTAAGATAATTTCCTTAAAAATTGCTGATAACGAAACGAAAACATCAAAAACTTCCGCTTTTGTATTTTGCCAATTATTAAAAAACCCGTGTTTTACAAAATATTTCGCAAATTTGTGCGATGTGATAAAGAAAAAATAAAACTTGTGTCCAAGTCGATATATAAAGAGCAAAAATATCAGTTTTTAGTTTAGTGAAGGATAGCCGTCACTTTTTGTGTGATGTCAAGTGACGAGTAAAATAAAGAAGAACTGAATTTGTGGCTTGATCGAAAAATATAATGAAAGAGATTTTAAGTAAGTTTACAGCATGTCACATTCCTAAGTTAAATTTATATCTCTCCATCACTTCCTTCTAGTCGCAACCCTCCTTCTGGGTTGTCTAATTGCATCTGTGACGGCCGAACGTGGTCTGTTTGAGTTTCACGATACTTACGGACGATGTTGGCGCTGCTTGCCTGGTTCATCATGTGTCAGATGTTCTACTATTTTTGTACCGTTTGTAGCTGGACCGCCACTTATTTGGGATCGGACCTGCGGACAGCCTACTGCTGAAGTATGTGCTGCTAATCCTGGTGTAAAGTTTCCACATCAGGATATTGGGTAAGTTCTTTGGTTGACATTGACTTTGCTGACATTTTGTTACTCAAACAACTTTATAGCTGCTCATCTATTTTGATAGTACGGAGTCCTTTCTTATGGATACTTAATGTTTCTACTCTACACAATCTGACCCTAGTCACTTAAACTTTACATTTAGTATCGCGATTCTTCCCTGAAATCAGTCTAAAGAACATAGTATAGACCTCGTTTTTATATATTTTCAGATTCTATTGGGTGTGTGCTGATGAAGGCGTCGTTGCAGAAGCGCCATGCTTTTGTGATCATGTATTTGATATGCGAGCACAGCAATGTGTTAAATCTGACGTTTTGACATCAATTGGATGTGATCAATATGCTAATTTTGATCCACATGACTGCTGTAAGTTACAATATGTACCAAAACTTGTCATTAAGGATCTTGTGAGAATTTCGCGAATGACACAAGTCGGTTAATCGATTTTAAATCCAGCATCAAGCCGGTTTGACTTTGGAAATTGAAGCCAGAATTTAAATCTAGTCATGCAAGCTTGGTGCCAGATTTCTATTTGATTAACTGACTTGTGATATTCGGATCTCCGCAATGCTATGAAAAATTACCATCTAATATTTTCTTATTTTAAATTCAGTGAGTGACGAACCACGTCCTCCTCCATCGACCTTAGCTCCAACTGATACAACAACACCAACAACGACAACAACAACAATTGGTGGTCCAGCAAATACTCCTTCAGTTCCAACAGCTCCAAATGATTCAACAACAACAACACCTGGAACAACGCCATCGGTTCCAACAGCACCGAATGAGCCAACAACAGAATCTACAACAACAACTACAACAACAACAACACCAATAAATGGTGTTACAACAACAACAACGACAGCAGGACCAACAAGAACTACAGAAATGGCTGGTCCAGGAACATTAGATCCAGGAAATCCAACACCAGATACAACACCAGCACCATGTGTTTGTGTCGTCTGGTGGCCATGCTGGTGTAACCCATGCTGGAATATGCCATGTCATAGCTGTAATGGCTGTGTTGGAATGATGGGATAGGCACAAAAGCCACAAAATAATCCTTTGCCAGAAAGAACATCAATCATCACAAATGAAGAAGATCAGAGGGAGTTTGCTTAGTTGTCTTAACTCGAAGGTGCTTCCTTGAGTCTGGATAAGTGAGATGAACCCTGCAGTGAGAGATGAGCACATTGTTGATTCTTAGGAGTTCTCAATTTAGTGCATTGTTGTCCAACCTTTTTTGTGCCATGGCACATGGGTTGAACATCACTGACTTAACTTCAAACAATTGGAAATTACCCGATTTTTTCGACCAACCCCGTTTGATCTAAATTTTAATAATGTGTTCCACTGACATCCGAAAAGCACGACATTATGGTGACATCAGGCAAATTTGTGGTCACTACTTAAAGGATTCCTATAATCTTGTGCTTTTCGGGACATAAATCAGAGTTGGAATTGTAAAATTGACTCTGATTTTTATCTCAAAGAACAAGTTTGACTTGCGATGGTGTTTAAATGTTTGTAAGACGAAATGCCATCATGACTTGAGCTTGTGAACCAAAGAATAAAGTAGTCGATATAAAAAAAAGTTCAGTAACAAAAAATGTACAAGAGACGAAAAAAAAAGTCGTCAAAAATAATAATTTTGTAATTTCTCAATAATTAAATTTAGATTAAGTAATAATTTTAAGGATTTGGTGAAGGGGAATTATTTTGGTGATGGGAATGGGTAAGAAATGGAGAAAAAGAGAAAAATAAAGTTGAAGAATTAATTTTCACTTTTAACATTTGTGTTTTTTATAAATTAACATTAAACATATTATGTTTTTTTTACATTGGATACTTCGGTGAAGATTTTAAAAAAATGCTTGACAACAACAACTAAGATAACATCTGAAAATTTGACCAAAGAACCTAGAATCATTTCACTAGCCACAAAAACTAATTTATCTTTATTGAAACCAGGTTTTTTTTTAATCCTTCAAAAAGCTTTAAAAAGGAGAATTGTTTTGTTTTTACCGCATTTTGTATACTTGTATACAAAAAGGGAGCTTAATAATGCGAAACGTTCGTTCGTTCGTTCGGGCGAAGAAAAACTTTTTAACCAGACATCGTAGAGAGCTTAGGTTTGATTTACTAGCTCCGTTACTATTGTTTATTGTCTGATCGAACAGTTAAAAGTCTTGAAACAGTGTATTTATACTATAATTAATGGCTTTTTTATTTCAGAAACCAAACCGCGTGATGAGTACGTTTAAAAAATTCACCATTACCTCTATAATTTCAAATGTTTATAGACCGTTAAAAAATTTGAATTCCAAACGACCGTTAAATGATAAACCCTTTTTATATGAAAAATTATTGTAATTATTTGTAAATTACACTTAAATGAATGATCTTCTAATTTTCTAATGATCTGTAAATGGACACAAAATAAATAGATAATCAAATACTGATCGCTGCATCAAAAATGCGCTGAAGTCCCTCGATCAATAACACGTTTTTAACTTTTAGAGGAGTTCTTTCTATTTTGTTCGCTATCTTGTATTGTTTGGCTCAAAAACATTGATCAAAGCAAATTTAAAGAGTCTAATCACTCTAGTGTTTGACTTTGACTTAATGTTGATTTATTTAGGTCGAAATTTAAGCTCTACTGAAAACTATGAGTGAGACTTATTCAGATTCTACAAACTTTTTTTTTCTATGGGTTGTCTTAACAATTTTCAAAGACGTACACACTTGGAAAACTTGCGAATGAAAAATATATAAGCCTTACGAGAATTCTGAAAAGTTTTTGTAATCAACATCTTAATGCACAGGACATGATGGAATATTGCAACAGTTTAATTAGGATTTACTGAATGCTCAGTTTTAAATTTCCTTAAGCTCCTTGAGTATACGCCTTGAAGTTTTCTGACTATCCATCACATCTACACACTAATTGACAGCATCATTATGAGCACCATACAGTACGGATTAGCGTTTTTACAGTTATTTTGATTCGAAGAACTCTAATTGCCATTTATTGGCACAACTGGCAAACTCTTAGAAATATAGTTGAAAAGCCACTGCTTTACAGTCCTCGCCATGTATCCTTGTATAACAAATGCAGAGAAATTGGTATCGTACATTACAGCAAACCACATTCAGTGTTCAAATAATGAAGAAAATAAATTTAATTTCTGGAAATAACAAAATACTTAAAATAACTTTGCTAGTCGCTATACTTCAATAGCCATTAACACATGTTCCTTACTGATAATAAAATTAAATTTATTCGCATCTTTTGCAAAAAATGATTGTTTTACAAGAATTATTTCCGATAAGATTGAAATTGACTTTTTGAGTTCCTATATAAGTGATACCAAAAGACATTTTTCGATTTCTATTATTGTCATTTCAAAGCAGCAGCAAGAGAACAACTTTCAGAAATGAACAATATTTTGTGTGAGTTTTGAAAATAAAAATATTGAAAATATTTTAATTCAAATCTTTTTTCAGTTATAAGTCTCATTTTGGGATGCTTTATAGCCGTTCTTTGTGGACGATACGACATGTACGAATTTCATGACTCACACGGACGCTGTTGGCGTTGCACGAACGGAAACGACTGTGTAAGATGCTATGAGCCAATAGCACGATTTAACTTCCCTGATCCATGGGGTAGAGAATGTCTCGCACCTACTTCATGTGCAACATATCCAGGCGCTAAGTTTCCTCATCAAGACATTACGTAAATGATTAAATTTTTGCAATAATTTGATAGAATTGATATTTATTTAATTATTATTTCCAGTCGATACTATCTTTGTGCTCTTAACAGCCAAGTAGTCACCGTTTCTTGCTTCTGTGATACAGTTTTTGATATGAGACAACAGATGTGTGTAAAGTCAGATGTCATGACTTCAATTGGCTGTTCTGCATACACACAATCAGAACCAAGAGCATGTACTTAAATATTTTGCTTATTTTTTTTTTTAATAAAATTGGAATTAATTAAATCCAGAATAAAATGCCAGCTTGAAGTTTTAAATGAGTTATTAAAAATATGAATAAATGACAACATTTACTAAGATTGAATGCTTAATTGTAGGACATTGTAAGCATGGGGCGCTGGTTTTTGTTGCTGCTTTGGGATGCTGCTTTTTGGTCATAAAAAGTTGTCTTAACTCTGAATTTTCATGCATTTTCCAAGAAAAATTGGTTCAAAAAAGTAAGACATTAAGGAAAAGTGCGCACTTAGACAGCTTAATCATAATTAATGAAACCAGTGCTTATCTCCCTCATATTTTACGGCATGATTTTAAAATGGTGGCTATTACTCTTCCTTGTCAAAATTAATCTAAAACGATGAATTTAACGATAAATCAAATTTTATAAAACAAAATAAAAATGCCAAGTGAGCATCCAGAACCATTATCATCAAACTAATGGGACCCAGTTCAGCTATTCTTATTTCAACGGGAAAAAACCATGCAGCCAAAAATGCATTAGAAAAAACTTTATTTGCTTTAAAATAAAAAATATAAAAAAATAAAAGCTTCATAATATTTAAAGTATACAACAACAGATCAACCCATGCAGCCATTACAGTTATGACAAGGCATATTCCAGCATGGATTACACCAACATGGCCACCAAGGTATACACGCACAAGATCTTGGAGTCGTTGTTGTCGCTAAAGTTGTTGTTGTTGACATTATTGTTGTTGTAGTCGACATAGGAGTTGTGGTCACTGGCTCCCAAATTGTAGTGTTTTCTGGTTGGACACCATTAAATTCAAGGACTGATACTCTTCGACCAGTAGCTAGGTTTAAGAAAGAATAATGAAAATCATCACTAAGGTTAGAAGATCAGGGTTCAAGGGAAAAGGCTCTTAAAGGCTCTAAACTGGTTTTCTAGTTTAATTCTACTAGAATTGACAAAAAAAGAAGAAAAGTTTGAAGTCAAAAATTAAGTAAGTTTCTACTTGTTGAGCCCCTGTTCAAGCCTGATGCTAAAAGCTAATTGACACTTACCGCATGATGTGATCATAATTGGTGTGATTAGCTCACTGCAGTAAGGTGACCATCTATCAACTCCAACACATTCTTGAGTCTTCATGTTGAATAAGGTTCCACAAGAACAATCAACAACCTCAAGAGTCCAACTGTTCCTGTCTAATTTACATCGGAAGTAGCGACTAAAATTTAAAAAAACATAGCAAATTAGTCACAAGAGGTTTGAAATGTCGTTTAAAGCTACAATCAAGGGGAGAAAGATGGTTTCAAAATCCTCCAACGTAACTTGTGAACGACCCTACATTCAAAAAACTCAAACTCACTCAGATTCCCTCGATGGAAACAAAAACTTTCGATTTTCCTGAGACTTGCAGTTTGGCTCAAAACATAAGTTCGACCATCCAGCAGGCCAATTTGCACTTCCATATCTCGGACACTGTTCACATGGTTGATTTGGATAGCATCTCCAACATTGTCCCCGAGAGTCTGTGAATTCGTGATAGTCAAAATTTGCAGAGATAATTGTTGCTGTCAAAAAGAGGCACAAAACCTGAATTTTCATTTTTGGTTAACGACACTGAGACCATACAAAGTTGACGACGTTCAATTTTTAACTGATTTTAAAGTTTTGATGCCTTTGTGTTCATCCTAGTTAAGTTATTTATGGTAAATTGACAAACCGTGCTGTTGATTGCTGATATGATTGTGACAATTGTTCCTTCCTGTGTGACGAATTTAAAGGTTTCTTGTCTGGTTCCATTGTTTTGTGTGTAAAATCATTTCAGAGGAAAATTTTAAGTTTGAAAGAATCAGAAGCTACAACATTCAAAGCAATGATCATAAAAAATTTCGAATACTTGGTCAACCAGATTGCTGATCAATCCCAAAGATCAAAAGTTCTTCAAGTGCCACTTAAAAGTCAAGAACATATTTGATATCACTCATTTATCACATGAAACTAATTTTAAGGTCAAACTAAATCAAAATTATATTTTTAGCTTCCGTTGTTGATATTTTCTAAGGTCTTCGATAAGGATCAAGTAGCAAAGAAAATTCCAGGTTTAATTAAAAAGCTATAAAAATATCAATTGATAAGATAAAAGAATTGGCAAGTCAGTAAAATACGCAAAATGTCTCACGAGCAGTTTACGCTCGATTGTTGCTTGTTATCAGCTACAATAATAAATTTCGGTGTCTTTAATTAAGACTTTGGAATTTTCTATTGTGTGATCACAACAAAAACATGTCGTGTGCTTATCAGATCTAATACCTTAAAGTAAGTAGTTGTTTGATAAGAAACAAAATTGGCAACAAACAAAATATTAATGGATATTTCATCATGGCAGGAAATGAATTGTTTCCGCAAACTTAGTTTTTGGATGATTGATCGATGTCAGGTGATGAAATCAAGGACTGATAGAAGGACCTAAACAATGAAAGACATATAGACAAGTATACAGTGTAAGGACCTGACAGCCATAGTGCCAGACAACAAAAAACTCAGTCCAAAAAACTACCAAACAACCAGAAAACCGAAAAACCAGACATCCATACAACCAAACTGTAGAACTATCGACAAACATTATCCTACTAGTCCACCCCACGTCGTCAAAAGTATTATTCCTCATGGCACACATTCCAACAAATTGTTTGAGTTTAGCGATAAAAGTTATTTTAATGTGTTTACTGTTCAAGGCTTAATACTTGACTTTGAAGTCTTTCGTAGGTCGTTTTTCCAAGAAAAAGAGATCATTTACCGTAAAAAATAACTGATAAGGTTAAAAAACCACAACTTTATACAACCACAAAAGTCTCGAATCATCAAACATTTCCAATATTGTGAACAACATCAACGCCTCATTTTCTAATTTTACTCAACCTTTTTCATCCATTTTAAGTAAAACTATCATGATTCACAGCCAATAAAGCCCTCACAAGCCCTTTAAAGCGTTATCTAAAATGAAAAATACATCAAACTATTTAAACGAAATCAACCAATTGTCATCGAGTCCTACACTTGAACTTGTCTTATCAGCAAACATTTTAAACTATTTTCAAGTAGTTTTGACATCTTATCTTATCATCAAGGCTACTTTTATACCAATCACACAAGTTCAGAGTCAAATGAATTGATAAGAAGCATGTAAGTAGTTTTGAAGGTTCTCTGATTGGTTTTTGATACAGTTTTGGTTGATAAAATGTTTTTGGGCTAGAAAATGTATTATTGGTAGTGCGTGAGTTTGTAAGATTCCAAACTTAGTGTAATCCAGTGGTGGACAACCTATTTTTTGTTATATCACATCTTGATGAAAGCCATGACCGCACACGGCTCTCGATTCGTTGGATTTCCCTAATTTTGTAGTTGGAAACTAGAGTGCCGCGGCACATAGGTTGCCCATCACTGATAGAATCTCATGTGATTAAAGCCAATCTGTTTTGAAATTTCTACGTCAAAACCATTATTAAAAATCACTTTCTCTCACATTTTAGACATTTTAAGAGCTAAAATTCTCAAGTTCACCTTTAACTGAATCTCTAGTTTTTGTAAACCTTGAGATAGCTAAGTTTATCATCATCCTGACCTTAAATTCACCCTTGAGTCGATCTAATCGCAAAATTGATAATAAAACTTGCCTAAAAAGGAAGATAATCGCATGATTAAATTGAGTCACGAGAATGTTTTGATAAAATTCTTGATAATTTTTTTTAAATCTTGCACAAATAAGTTAAGGAAGTTAGTTGCGATGAGATTTTAAGCTGAGAAAGTCGTAAAAACAGATTCTTGATTTTTTGAGGTTAGCCAAGTTTGATTTTTTAATAATAAAAAATAAAATTAATTGTCAATAAGCCATGCGAACGCTGGTCGTGTTATCTATGCTGCTGTGTGCAGTCAGTGCATTTAGACTTAATGAGGCGAGTCAAAAATAATTTAAAGTTCATAAAAATTGGCTTCATAACAAAATTTAATTTCATTTAAAATTCAAACTTCAGATTAGACCGCTTGGTAGACTTAATGCATCACCTAGGAGTGATTGTTTAGTAAGTATGGCATGAGAAAAATCAGAAATTGGACACTATGTGAATTATTATTAATTTTTGAACTATATTGATTTTGGATTATGGCCGATAACTCAAGTTTATTATGTCATTAAATAATATTCCTATTAATAATGTAAAGCTAAGTTTCTAGGACCACCTACAGTCCCCTGCTGCTACAAAACTTCCGAAGAATTCCAATTTTTTGACACAAATTTTGATAAATCATTTTAGGGAGTCCCAAACGGAGCACAACTGCCACACCCTGTTAACTGCAATCAATTCATTCTTTGTGAGAACAATATCGGATTGACACTCACTTGCAGATCAAGTCATCCACATTTTGACAGATGCAGTGGACGATGTGTTGATGATATTTTGGTTTGCATGATTACCGATTGCAATGGAGTAAGTTTGTTAAGAATTGTTTTGATTTCTATATATTAAAAATTATCCTTATCAGGCTCCAACTCCACCTCCAACTCCAACTGACCCACCAACTGACCCTCCAGTCACGCAACCACCAACAACTCCAGAAATACCGACAGTATCAACAGAAGGGGTAACAATAGAGCCAGAACCAACGACAACAACGCGTTTTGTTGTTCCAACTGTGCCTTAATAAGTTCTTGAAAAACTTATTTTTAATAAATAAATAAACGACTTTACTGAAATTAGTCTGAAGGACTTAATCACATTTATTTAATAATATTATTTTATTTATTTTTGTGCCTAATAATTTAAAAACTTAACCACAATAAAAAATTAACTTTTAGTATGAATTAACAGTATTATTTTTATAAATTTAAGTTGCACGTGCTTTTGAAGCTGAAAGAAGCATACCCAGGGGGTCCTTAGATTGCCGGGCACCAAGGGCGTAGTCAGGAATTTGAAGAGGGGGGACAAAAAAATGTTTATATGGAAAATCCAGAGGGAAAGGGGGGGGGGGGGGGGGGGATTTTTATGATTTTTTCATAAAACTCCAAGCAAAATAAAGAAATTTCTTGTTATGTCGGGGTCCCACAACCCCCCCCCCCCCCCCCCCCCCCCCCCCTCCCTCCCTTTCATTTCATACCAATTTTTTGGAAATTTTTTTAAAAAACTAAGAACAATAAAATTATTTTTTATTAATCGAATAGAAAAAGTTTTATTTATTTTTGACACCCCCTAAGAAAATCTAACCCCTAGAAAGGACCCCCTAGAAAAATCCTGGCTACGCTCTTGCAATTAATGCGTTTGGCTGAATTTTTCTTTTTTGAAGATTTAGCTTCTGATAAGGTTTTTTGATCTCCCTCCCCAATAAATTATAACTTTGAGCTCCATTTTCGTTTGTGAACCAAATCAACAAAAAATTGGTAAAAATTGGAAACACCTTAAACTAAACAAGCAGATTTATCCTAGCAATTGAACAATCTTGCTTATTTTGCACCAAAGAACAGCATTTAAACTCTTCAAAAAGTTCACAACTTTCTTATCGGTCAACAAATAAAACCGAAATGATCCTTTTGACACACATTTTCATAAACACGCGTGAATATTTTCGACAAATAAAATCAAGATTAACAAGAAGTTTTAATTGGCGAAAATTACTTAAAATAGGTCATCAGCAGATTTAGATGATAAAAATATTGTATAAAACTCGAATCAATTTTGTTTGGGACAGCAAGTTACAATCAAGTTTCCTTAAAGTGAAGTTCTAAGACTGCAAAAAGTTTAAATTTACCAAAAAAAGAATTAAAAACACAATGAAAGTTCTAATTGCATTATTTGTAGCATTCTGTGCAGTTAGTGGATTTAGTTTTCTTAATGTACGTTGAGTTTTTTGGTATTCTGAGTTAAAAACGGTTTAAAAAACGTTAAAAAAATATCTAATTTTAGCTTTTCTCAGAATCTATTGAGATTGCACCATTCAATAGTTGTACTGTGAGTATGAAGGGTTATTTATAAATGACATTTAGCCATAAAATCGAATTATTTGATCACATCTGACTTCGAAGAGCATTATTTAAATTCTGAGTGTAAGGTCAAGTTTTAGGGCTACTCGAGGGCATTATTACGACAAATTTGATAACTTGTGGACTATACTTTATTATATATATGAAATCCAACTGTAGCGACAAAAAGATTCAAAAGTTTAGCAGCCCTGACACTAAGTAGTTATTATTGGTGACACCACATCGCTTCTCTGTCAGTTTTAAACCTATTTGTCAGTCACAGTATCCTGTCAACTCTTAGTATCAGCTTAAATGACATATGACTTTGTCTTGACACTCTCTTGACCATGCCAATGTACCGTGGCACAAAAAAGGCATGCTCACATTCTCTTACATTCTTTCAGGGTATTAAAGATGGAACTCGACTCGCAATTGCTGGAAACTGCAACGCTTTCACACTTTGTGACTCAGGAATCGGATTGAATCTAACATGTAGACTGTCTGAACCTCATTTTGATCCATGCTTAAAAGTCTGTAGCAGTGATATGAATGTTTGTAGTAAAACATGCTCTGTAAGTAGTTACATCACCTCTTTTTTGCAATTAAGCATAAATTTTAATTCATAGGATGATACAACAACCACAGCAAGTACAACAACAACCACAACAACGAAGGCAGAAGACCCAACAACCACAACAACAACAACATCAACAACAACAACAACAACAACAACTAAAGCACCAGTCACAACTACAACAACAAAGTTTGCTGTACCAACTGTCCCAATAGGATGTACTCCATCATGTTCAAAAACTTTCAATACAACCGTTTGTGAATGCACAGAAAAGTGGGTTTGTGTAAATCAAGTGTGTACATGTGATGCTACAAAAGCATGTCCAGTGGATAGAGCAACGTGTGAGGGAACAGGAACTGGTGGTTGTGGATGTGCTGAAAGATGCGACTGTACTGGAACTGCACCCGATGAGAAATGTTTCTGCATAGCAGATGTAGTTTGTCCATTTAACAAAGCTGATTGTGCTGGTATTTGTGATTGTGCAGAACAATGTGATGATACAGTTTGTAAAGAAGACACAGCAGTGGCGGGCACATTCATCTGTACAGCATGCAATAAAACAGCTCAATGTTCATTCGCAAATACTGAATGTGCATCAAAGTGTGGATGTGCTAATAATTGTAACTGTACAACTGACACATCTTGCACTTGTAATCCAATTTGTGCATGTATTGAACCTCCAGTCGTTTGTCCTTTCAAACCTTCTGATTGTGTAGCTAGATGCGGATGTGATAAGCGTTGTGAAGCAACTTGTAATGGTGACTTTTGTGTCTGTGATCCCGCAGTTAAATGCATATAAAGTTAAGTTTTTGTTAATATTAGGACTATCAGAACTTATTAAGGCAGTGTTTTTTGGTCCACGGCACAGTACCAACCAGCCAGACGAACAAATTGCATTGTTAAGCTTCCTTTTTAAAATCAGCGTTAAAAACAGTTAAAATTTCAGTTATAAATAACTTTGCAATGCATCTGAGAAGTTCTCATAGTAAACTAGTGTGCCGCAACCAACAGATCAAGAATCACTGTCTATCTATTATTAAGTAGATTTTGGTGTAGGATATGGACATTGGTGAATGGTAAAGTTAAGAAACTGATTAACTTTAAAATAATTAAATTTAAAGAAATAAAATTAAAATGTTAAAATTGACAATTTAAAATTAAAATAGAATTTGGTAATTTTTTTTAAATATTAAAAAGGTTCAAAGTTGAATAACAGGTCTCCTAAGCAGGTGCGTAGCCAAGAGGGTATTGTTCCCCTTTTAAGCGTTTTGGACCGTACGCAACTGCTCCTAAGTAAGTTGCAACTATGAAGCAGCTCGACAACTGCTGCACTTTTTAAAATGGATAAGCAAAGTTAAACTTAATGAAGTTAATTCATCAAAATTTATATGAGGACAAGTCAATGCATCTTTATAGTCAAACTATGAAAATCGTAAGTTCTGCTATCAATAAAAAAACAAAAAAAATTAATTTTATCTTTTAAAGAGCTCAATACATCACTAACTTCGTTCCTTATCACTCTTAAAATAATAAAAAACAACTTCAATACCAACTTAATTTGACGGAAAATCATCAAAACATGAGTAAGAATTTTTTACACGTTTACAAATTAAAAGGATTAAACTTAAATTTTGATTAGGACACGACTTTTTTTGTGATAAACGTTTGGTATAAAAACTGAGTTTGGTAACTTGTGAAATACAAGTTTTATTTATTTTCTCGAAATGTAAGGATCGAAGATTTTAAAAAATCATTGTTTGAAGTTTGCAAAAATTTAAATTTTAAAAATAATTTTTCAAATTAATTCAGTTTTTTAAAAAAAAATTTGACAATAATTTCAAGTTTAATTAAGAAAAAAACAAAAATTGAAATTTAAATATTTGTGAATTGTTTTTTGAATTTTTGTAAAGTTTGAAAATTCTGAAAAAAGTAAAAAGTTTGAAAAAAATAAATTAATTTTTTGAAGTTTTAAAAAATCCTTCTAGACTGAAAAAAAATCAAAAAAGGACTCAGAATGAAAATACTCATAGCATTATCACTCGCATTCTGTGCTGTCAATGGATTTAGTTTCTTTAATGTAAGTTTATTTTTATTTAAGTGGCAAAGCTAAAGATTTGCATTTGTGAAGCATTAAATGGTGTGGTTTACCTCGACCCTTATTAAGAACAAAGTAAATGCTGCAATATCGACCGTTCTGAACGTACCCGAACAGCACAAATTGGTTAATTGAATAGAAATCTGGTATCAAGCTGGCATAAACCTAACATAATGCTGGATATGATTTGGGATCAGAACCATGCCTGTTTGGAGCCAGATTTTTTTCCGACTTGTGAAGTAGTGACAATTTTTTTTTATAGAATTTCTGGATGACTTACACGATTTTTTTACAAAAATCCAAGATAAAATTTCCAATAAAAAATCCCCCCCCCCCCCACCCTTAATCCCCTCTCGAAAATGAAAATGTCGAAACTTTCTTTAATCAAATTCTATCTGCTCACTATTGTAGGCACATGCAGACCCCATTGAGATTGCACCATTCAACAGTTGTGCTGTGAGTATAAATTGATTTTATTTAAAAACATTTAATTTTTATCAGAGCTCAAAGTCGATGAAATTTTGTATGGAGTCGACTTCGCCATACAAAATCGGTGATAATCTCGAGTCAACTTGGAGCTCTGATCTCTATTTAGAAAATTAAATTAATTAATAGGGAATTGCCGATGGAACTCGACTTCGAATCGAGAGTAACTGCAATGCATTCACACTTTGTGACTCTGGATACGGACTTAACTTAACATGTAGATTATCAGAACCGGACTTCGATTGGTGTACTGGAAAATGTGTTAATGACAAGTCAGTTTGTACACAAACGTCCTGCTCAGTGAGTTTGAGGTTCTTTGTTGAGAAATTCTTTATATTTTTAATGATTTTTCAATAGACGGATACAACCACAACAACGGTTGCTGGGGACACGACAACAACCACGTCAACGACCACAACTGCATCAACGACCACTTCTACAACGCCAGCAGCAGTAACAACAACAACAACAACATCAAAAACAACCACTCCATTCAATATCCCAACAGTTCCAACTGTATGCAGTCCTGTATGTGATACATCCTTATGTGTAGCACCTGGTTGTCCTGAACAAATGGTCTGCAAAATTGGAAATGTTTGTGAATGTGACTCAACCATAATGTGTCCAACGGATTTAGACACATGTTCATTACCCGAAAATTGCGGATGTGCATCAAATTGTGAGTGCTCTGATCCAGACACTAATCTTTTATGCACATGCATTGAAAAAGACACATCAGTCTGCACATTCGACAGAGAAACACAATGCGTTGAAAAGTGTGGATGCGATTACAGATGCGACAGTTCCGTTTGTACCGAAAGTACAACAAATCCTGGATCTTACTTATGTACTGGATGTAATGAAGAAAAATCATGTCCATTTAAGAAGGAAGAATGCCTTGCTAAATGCGGCTGTACAAAGAATTGCGATTGTGATCTTACTGGAAGTACTTGCAACTGTTTTTCAACATGTCAATGTCCTACAACACCGCCACCAGATGTCTGTCCATTTGTCCCAGCTGATTGTGTCACAAAATGTGGTTGTGCTGAACGTTGTAACTGTAACGGACCTTTCTGTATGTGTAATGTTGATGCAGTGTGTCCTGAAATTTGAAAAACTTAAGCTTAACTTTTTAAGTTAATTTAAAAAAAAGTTTAAATGCTTTTTAAAAAAATAAATTTAAATAAAATGGATTGTTTAAAACTAAAATTTGAGGTTAAACTTATTGCCAGGAACGCTCAGCTGTTTTTTTTAAAAAATTTGACAACTTCATGCCGTCATTTTGTTATCATCGGCATAAAGTAAAGGAAATTAGGAGTTAAACTAGGATTGACAAAAACAATAAAATAATCGATAATGTTACAGCTTATTTTATTTATTTGATAAAAAGTTTCTATAAAAGCCGGTGCATTTTAGGCAATTTTTAAAAGTGTGAATTTATTGAATTTAAAATAAAAATATTGCATTAAAAAATTAATAAAAAAAATTTTTTTAATTGTGAAATTTAAAAAAAAAATAAGTTTAAAAAAATTGGATAAAAAATAAAAAAAATTAACGATGAGTGCTAAAATTATTATATTATGTAGTTTATTAATAAGCTCAACGTATGGATTTAGATTTCCTCGTGTAAGTTTTAATCATGGATATTTGCTTAGGTGATGCTAATTTGGACCTAGTTGATTATTAAATAACCTAGCTTAGTAAGCTCAACTTACCTATTAGCTACTTTTTTCGAAGTTTTATCCTCAAAATGGCGTCAAATTTATGAAAAACCTGTTCTTTATAAACCTAGCAGATGCTTAGATAAGCAAAAAAAAAGAATATAACTTCATTAGGTCCTGTTTGCAGGACATGACTGAATAATTTCTGTTTGTCTGAAAAATACTCGAAGTAAAAAAAAAATTCAAAAAGCAAATTAAAAATATTACAAAAAAAAATTTAATTTCTCCAAAGATTTTTGACGCTCCGATGGAAGTAGCTCCTCATATTGTGTGTACGGTAAGTGAATATATTTTATATAAAAAACCTCCAAAACTAAGTGTGTGGAATTGATCAAAAATGTTAAAAAGTAATATTAATCACTTCTGCACAACCCAAAAACTTATTATTTAAAATTATTCACAAACTCACGCAATCAAAAAATTCTCACAGGGCGTTGCAGATGGGACAAAACTTCCTGACGACACAGATTGCGGTCATTTTTTCTTGTGTGATGGCGGTGCATCATTAAGACTTGCATGCAGATTATCAGAACCACATTTTGACAGATGCGCGGGCGCTTGTATCAATGATCCTTCTGTGTGTACAGTTACTGACTGCCCTGGGGTGAGTTGACAAAGATGTGAACAGAAGATTAAGTTTTTATTATATTTTTAACTTTTGGATATAGAGCACTGAATCCTCCACAACAGAATCCACAACAACAACAACAACGACGACATCAACAACAACAACAACAACAACTACGACACCAGCACCGTCTGATTCAACAACAAAATTCAACCCTCCAACCGTACCAACTGTTTGTTCAACACCTTGTGAAACCACTTGGGATGTTGCCACTTGTGAATGCATTGAAAAATGGGTATGCGAAAACGATGTCTGCGTTTGCAATCCAAATAACGAATGTCCTTTGACTGAAGCTGAATGCATTTTACCAGAAAATTGTGGATGTATGGAAAGATGTGATTGCCCAGAAACAGATAAGTGTAGCTGCGTAACCGATGGCACACAATGTCCATTTGATGACATAGCTGGAGCTTGCATTAAGAATTGTGGATGTCAAAGTAATTGCATATGCACAGACACTACTGCTGCTACTGGTTGTACTTGCAATCCAACATGTACATGCAATGAACCTCCAAAAGTTTGTCCTTTCAAGCCTGCTGACTGTTTAACAAATTGCGCTTGTGATGAAAGATGCAACTGTAATGGTGATTTTTGTACATGCAATGCTGATGTTGCATGTCCTGCATCATTTTGGAAACGTTTATATTAGAGAATATTAGATATACTCGGTCGGTGCTGGTGCAGCTGTGGCTTTTAAGAAGTAGAGATAAATTATACTAAGAAGTAATTTTTATGGTTTTGGTGCAATAGATCATCAATCAGGATTGTAGTGACTCCAGCTTTTTGTAAGATATAGGTTCGCTTCGAAGGAACCATCTCATATTTTAATCCTTATGGTTGTAGTTGAACTTTAAAGTTTTTAATGTTTTAAATTTAAAAAAAAATAAAAAAAAGTTTTAGAAAAATATTTTTTAAGTTTTTTTTTCATTTCTTTTAGGGAGTCGTTCACTTATTACGTCCAGAATTAATGGTCATATTTAAAAAAAACCAATGGATTTCCACGAATTTCTATTGTTCCTTTTTCGCTGCCCCCCCCCCTCCCCCATACCCCTCCCCCCACCCCCCCACTCAAACTTTTCAGGCAATTTACTGGATTGGCAAAGTAGTTGACTAAATTTAATTAATATTCACACAAATTAGTTGAAAATATGTTTGGACTAGGGACGGTTGTCAGCCTTTTATTTGCCTGGATGCGAGATCTATGCTTCAGATTAACTCTCAACACCCTTCTCTCCCCCCCCCCCCGCCTCTCCCCCTTCTTTCAATGGGGCAACATCTAAAATTAAGGAACTGATTAATCAGTTCCACACCCTTGGTACACGCAAGGCGCGTAAGAGGGGGGGGGGGGGATTTTTGTGACAAATCTCCCGACGTTAGAAGAAACTTCATCATTATGCTAGGAGTTTTATGAATAAATCATAAACTCCCCCGCCCCCCCCCCCCCCCCCTTTGAAAATTTTCCATATAAAAATTTTCTGTGTCCCCCCTCTTCAAGATCCTGGCTACGCCCCTGGTACACGCACTTAGTTTACCACATTATCTTGATTCAATCAATTCCCACATTTCAAGGCCCCAAATGATGTCAAATGATTTTTTTGTTACTGTTTCATCACAATTTATTTTTGGGTCTCATAATTCGGCAAGATTTACTGTTGCGGATATACAAAAGAAATGAGATACCTGAGTCTTTTGCGTTTTATCGAAAATATTTGATAAAGAAAATTGTATAAAAATACAATCAATATAGGCTGAAGGTGTCAAATAGGAATACACTTAATCATATAAAGGAAGTGTTTCGGAGAAATTTTGTAAAATTAAAATGAAAATTTTAATGATTTTGCCTTTGATTGTCTACAGTCTGTATGGATTAACTTTTGGACAGGTAAGATTTTGAACATTATTGAGATTAAGAATGAAGTCACTACAACTCATTTTATAGTCAAAATTTCATCAATATAAATATTTTTATTTTCTAGATTATTTTTCCAAACAACTTAGAAATATCACCTCACAGTGAGTGCGTGGTAAGTAGATTTATTGGATCTTTTGATAAATGAATGTTACATCAGCAGTAAAATGTTTGATTTTACATCGATGACTGATAAGATCTTAATCATAACTAAGTAAATGATTAAATGATCAAGAATTGAAGAAGAATGTTGTGGGGTTTTTGGATGTTTTACAAGAACTTACAAACTAGCTTGCCGCTGCACATAGTTGCTGCACATAGTTTGAGAACCTCTGATCTAACCCCCTTTCCACCCCCCTCCCCTTCCCCTCCCCTTCCCCTCCCCTTCCCCTCCTCTTCCCCTCCCCTTCCCCTCCCCTTCCCCTCCCCTTCCCCTCCCCTTCCCCTCCCCTTCCCCTCCCATTCCCCTCCCATTCCCCTCCCCTTCCCCTCCCCTTCCCCTCCCCTTCCCCTCCCCTTCCCCTCCCCTTCCCCTCCCCTTCCCCTCCCCTTCCCCTCCCCTTCCCCTCCCCTTCCCCTCCCCTTCCCCTTCCCCTCCCCTTCCCCTCCCCTTCCCCTCCCCTTCTCCTCCCCTTCCTCTCCCCTTCCCCTCCCCTTCCCCTACCCTTCCCCTCCCCTTCCCCTCCCCTTCCCCTCCCCTTCTCCTCCCCTTCCCCTCCCCTTCCCCTCCCCTTCCCCTTCCCTACTTCCCCCTCCATATCAACTCTATTAACCATCCACATTATCAAAACCTTTTCCAGGGTATCCCAGATGGAACCAGACTCCCTCAAGCCAATTGCAGTACATTCATCCTTTGCGACATGGAATCACCCTTGTTACTTCCATGTAGAGAAAGTGAACCGTATTTTGACAGAACTGCTCAGAGATGCAGTAATGACTCATCAGTTTGTTACATTGATGGAGTAAGTTGGTGTATTTTTGACCTTATTATTTAACAAAAATTTATTTTGATCCTAATAGGGCGTAGTTCCACCAACAACAACCACAAAAGCTACAACAATAATCATACCAACTGTCCCAGTAGGCACAAATCCTCCTCCAACTACAACCACAACTACAACAACACTTCCTCCACCACTTACCTGCCCTACACCATGTGCAGATCTTCCAAATACTTGCTTATGTGATGCTCAATGGACGTGCGTTGATGGCAATTGTATTTGCGATGAAACAATTGTGTGTCAAATGACTAAAGCAGAATGCTTAGCAAAGGAAGGATGTGGAGGTACAAATGGATGTGCTGAGCGATGTGAATGTGTTGATGATAATAATTGCGTATGCAACTTAGACACTCAATGTACATTCAACAGGCTTCTTTGTGTATCAAAATGTGGCTGTCAAAATAATTGCAACTGTGTACTCCTTAAATGTACTTGCTTTGATACATGTAAATGCTTCGAACCACCACCGGTGTGTCCAAAAAGTAGACAAGAATGTCCTGAATTTTGTGGGTGTCAGGAAAGATGTCTTTGTAATGGAGATAAGTGCGTTTGTGATCTTGATCATGGTTGTCCATGAGTTTTTGGTAAAAAGACTTAAAAATCAAAAAATCATGAAGCTTTTTGGATCTTCGAATTTTTAAAAAGATAATGGACAATTCTCCAGATGAGTTGAGTTTTTGAAAAAAGAGCTTTTATAATCCAAAGTCATTTACTGTTTACTTTCAATTTTTTTTTTGTAAATATCTTGTCAATTTCTTTGTTTTGATTGCTTAAAGCAACTTTAAACTGTTTATTACGATTGATTCTAACTGAATCAACAATAATTCAACCATGAAGTGTTAAATTAAGACTAAAATTTAATTTTTATGAAATATTTGCTTTGCATTTTTTTCATGGATTTGCAAAATAAAAGCTTAATTTTTTTACTGTCAGCAAAAAAATCCACCGAAGAATCAAAAATTCTCTTTAAATAGTAATTATTGGAGTGTGATATGATTATGGTTAGATAGATTAGCTCAAAAACTACATTTCTGCATAATCATAATAAAAAATGAGTGTTTACTTTTCTTCAATTTTCGATTCTCCGGATGATTATTCCATTTTTTGCTGACAGTAATTTTGACAAAAAATTGAAATAACTTAATTAATGGTTACTTTCAAAGACTAAAATAGATGAAATATAATAGTTTTTGCCATGTTACATCGATTTAAATGTAAAACTAATGCTTGGTAATGGAAAATTTTCGAGAAAAATCAATTCTCCGGATGATTTTTTGAAAAACTTATCTGGAGAATTGCCCTAATGTTATCAAGTTTTTAATAAAAAATGTCTAGAAAATTAAAAATTGTCTAATCTTAACTAAACTATGCGCATGTCTACAGATTACAACTAAAAAATGACATAAAATTGGGAAAGGAGCTTAAAACTATGAAAGGGGTGTGAAATTATGAAAAGGTTGTGAAACTATGAAAAGGATGTGAAATTGCGAAATGGTTAGAAACTGTAAATTAATGTGTAATTGCAGAAGGGTGTAAAACTATAAAAAGGGTGTGAAACTATGAATAGTGAGAAACTTTGAAAAGGGTGTAAAACCAAGAAGGGGTGTGAATCTATGATGGGGTACAAAACTATGAAAGGGGTCTGAACCTATGAAAGGGGTGGAAAACTATGAAAGGGGTGTGGAACTACAGAGGAGTGTAAAACTACGAAAAGGTGTGAACCTATGAAAGTGATGCAAAACTATGAAAGGAGTGTGAAACTATGAAAGAGATGTGAAACTGCAAAATGTTTAGAAACTGTAAATTATTGCAATTATGTGTGTAATTGCAAAAGGGTGTAAAACTATGAAAGGGGCGTGAAACTATGAATAGTGAGAAACTTTGAAATTGGCGTGAAACTTTGGTTGAAACAGATGGTACCCATTAAAAGAGTGTGAAAGTGCATAAAGATTGTGAAACTGCGTCAGGGGTGTTGTTATGTCGTGAGGATTGTGCGAATCATTGTTATATTGACAATGTTCTATATTATGATTGTGATATCAGTTTCTGGTTGGAATTGAGCTCGCATTCTTACAAAAAAGGGTTACATATTTATTGTCTGCTGTTTAAATACCTCAGAGACCAAACTCTTATCCTGGCAGATTCGCCTATATATGGATCGATCTTCAAGATTCTACTCTGATAAGATGCAACGGCAGTGAAACTATAAAATAGAATTAAGATACAGGTTGCTTGTCACAGGCACAGGTGACAGATTTGTCACAGATATTGTCTGTTAACAAGCAGTGCCTGCGAACTGGCAAAAAAATATTTCCTGTCACCTGTGAGGTTTAATACTTTTAAAATATATGAAATATAAAGGCTTTATGCTTAAATTTCCAACAAATTTTGATTAAAGCTTCAGTATTTAAGCCAATAAAATGTAAAAGTTGATTACTATAAATTCTTTTTGACAAATTAATAATTAATATTTAATTTCTCTTTTCTGATTATTCCATTCAGCTAAGGAAAAGCTTATATCAAGGTTATAAATATCATTCGATTTCCCAGTAATTTATTTATCTGCCTTTATTTTATTGAACTCTATTTTTGTGCCCTTGTTTTTTTCGGTTAATCCTTTTGGTGATTTACCCTTGTGTAACATAAAAACACAAATTTTTTAAAGCTTGTGCGTTTTATCAATTTGTTATTGTATGATAAAGAAAACTGTATAAAAGACGATCCAAATAGCCAAGACAATTTATAATAATAAATATTCTTCAAAATAAAAGAAGTGCTTACAGGATAAATATTTAAAATTTGTTAATTTAAAAACAAAAGTTGTCAAAGTTGAACAAAAAAAAAATATCTCAACAAATATGAAGTTTTTATACATTATCTCGATGATTTTCTGTGCAGTAAATGGATTCAGGTTTAAAGATGTGAGTATCAGGAAGGATTTCTCTGTTATTGGTTTGGTTTTATACAGGTTTAACCCCTCGTATGGCATGATTCCAGTATGACAAAGTTTAACATCTAATGTAGTACAGAAGTGAATGGCGGTTTATAGATTTACCATACCAGAAGTATTTTGTGGCTATATTATTATTAAACTATACTGTGCGGATACCGAGCCTATACATAACCATACCGTATACCATAGGGGCCGTTCACTTATTACGTAACGCGAAAAAACTACTTTTTAGACCCCCCCTCCCCCCCCTCGTAACAAAATTTGTATGAAAAAAAAATTCTTTTGTTTGAACCGTAACAAAATCTTAGACCCCCCTCCCCCCTAAAAGCGTTACGTAATAAGTGAACGGCACCATACCTAATCAATTACCTAACCCTATCCTATATTTATCTTCATATATACTTAAGCCTATCCTATACCCAACTCTATCCTTTGCTTAACCCTTTCCTATACCTAACCTTATCCTATAACTAACCTTATCCTATACCTAACCTTATCCTATACCTAACCTTATCCTTTACCTTACCTTATCCTATACCCAACTCTATCCTATATCTAACTCTATCCTTTGCTTAACCCTTTCCTATACCTAACCTTATCCTATAACTAACCTTATCCTATACCTAACCTTATCCTATACCTAACCTTATCCTTTACCTTACCTTATCCTATACCCAACTCTATCCTATATCTAACTCTATCCTTTGCTTAACCCTTTCCTATACCTAACCTTATCCTATACCTAACCTTATCCTATACCTTACCTTATCCTATACCTTACCTTATTCATATCTAATCCTATGCTATACCTAACCTTATCCTATACCTTACCTTATCCTATACCTTACCTTATTCATATCTAATCCTATCCTATACCTAACCTTATCCCATAACTAACCTTATTCTATACCTAACCTTATCCTATACCTAACCTCATCCTACACCTAACCTTATCCTATACCCTACCTTATTCATAGCTAACCCTATTCTATACCTATGTTGGATTCATGACCCGAATAGCGGAAAAGATCCTGTCAGAAAATCGAGACGAAATCCCACACCAGGACGATGTCACTCCAACATCGGTACGCAAGCCCCTCAAGTTGTCCTAGCGCAGGAATTTGTCTCGTTTATCCGACTTAAACTTTTGGATAAGAACATTCAATTGAATTAGGTTAAAACATTTCACATTAGATGATAAAGCAAAAACCATGATACTTCATCTCAGTGCCACTTAAACATAGCATTTACTGCATGACAATGATTCGCTCACATTTTTTTTTTTCCAAAATCATTCAATTAAAGTTGTCTCAAAAATTAATATTTTGTTCATTTGTTATCAGGTTATCTCAGATCACATAGACGTATCGCCACACAACGAATGTGCTGTAAGTTAAAGTCTTAATGCTTAAGGATTAAAAAAATATTTTTGATAAGGAAAAATAACATCAACAAGTTCAAGTTTGGAACTAAAGGAGACATGAGCTGATATATAAAAATAAATAATGACGTGATTCAATAATTTTGAAATTAATTCTTAATTGTATTTCACAATAGAATCAACCAAATGGAATGAGACTTCCACATGCTGATTGTAATCGATTCATACTTTGTGATTCACAAGCTGGACTGGTTCTTTCATGCAGAGCAGCAGAGCCGAATTTTGATAGATGCAATCAGAGATGTGTAGATGATCCGTTAGTGTGCACGACAACTGATTGTAATGGCGGCGGTGGGGTAGGTTGATGCAGCAATATCCTTGAATTGTTTGAAAAAATATTTAAAAATTTCAGGAAGTAACATCGACCACAGTAACAAATGAACCTCCAGTAACAACAACAACAACAAGGTTTACTCCTCCAACAGTTCAAGCTGTATGTCCAATTCCTTGTACTTCAGGAAACATGCCTACATCCTGTGACTGTATAGAACGATGGATATGCGTTGGTATAACATGTCAATGCAACGCTAACATCCCGTGTCCTATGACAGAAGACGAATGCATGGCATTACCAGAATGTGGCGGTGATTGTCAAGAACGATGTGTTTGTGAAACTCCTGAAAATTGTCAATGCAACACTGAACTTCAATGTCCTTTCGCACAGGCTGAATGTGCTGCAAGATGCGGTTGTGGAGCTAATTGTAACTGCGAAACACCAACAACGTGTGTCTGCAATGATGTATGCGTTTGTGTAGGACCACCAAATGTATGTCCATTTGCTCCCGTTGACTGTGTTGCACGTTGCGGATGTAACGAAAGATGTATCTGTAATGGAAATGTTTGCACATGTGATACTGAAACTCACTGTCCAGCAAATGTCCCTAGGATTTTTATGTATAAGAATTAAATGCGGATATTAAGGTTCATTTGGATATTTTTTAAAATTGGTTCAGGAATTATTATTTTAGTTTTTACTATTAATTTGAATAATATTTAAATAAATAAAAATATATTTTTAAATATAGAAAAATAAATAACTTGCTTACTTCCTTGGCTGGGGCGTACGTGGGCCCATTGCCGCGCTTAGAGATCGTCTGAAGACAGCTCTATCCTTAGAAACCTTCTGCCAGTTCGGGATATTAAGCACTCTAGCGTTCTTTTCAATACATCCAATCCACGAGATCTTCGGTCTTCCTTGTGATCTCTTGCCATCCATAAAGTCTGCTAATGTTACTTTTAGTACTTCATCTTTAGATCTTTAATTCAGATGAGTTGGGAATAGGACAGTTTTGGATAAAATATGTTCAGCATGAAACTGCGAATCGTTTTACACTCGGGAACCAGAAGCGAAACCGAGAGAGAGGGGGGGGGGGGGGGTTATGTGGTCAAATTACCCCCTTTTTTGATAAATATCTGAAAAATTAACTAGTTTTTTATTTTAACAAAAATTAATCCAAACCCGAAAATTCTCAGGTACGACCCTGTCAGAAAAATAGTCAAGAAAGACTGTTAAATGCCCTGCACTCCTGTTGATATCAAAATTTAAAGTCAATTAATCCTCGTCGCATATCATACTGTATGCATGGGTAATTGATCCGTACAAAACATTTCATCAACTTAAGAAAACCAGAACAGTCTTCCGTCATGCAGAACTGTAGCGGTTATTCCTTGGATCTTCTTGGATAAAATTGACGCATTTTTGAAACTTGTTTCGAAAAGGTAGCTTAATATCTCACTATGTCTGTTCGTTCGGGCTGAGAAAAACTTTTTAACTAGACATCGTAGAGAGTTCTAGTTTGTTTTATTAGCTCAGGTCCATTGTTTTATTTTCGGGAAACGCATTCAAAAGTCTTGAAACAGTCTTTTTGTCCTATAATTAATGGTTTTTATATTTCATATGAAAAAACACGTGATGAGAGCGTTTAGAATTTCGAATTTATTTCTACCGTTAAAAATTTTTGAATCTCAAAAAACCGTTGAATGATAAACAATTTATTTATGAGAATTAAAGATATTAAATTGTTAAATATACTATAATTAATGATTTTTTGCGTATCTTTTGGCGGAAAGCTTTCAAAAACTTACTGACCGTTAGAAAATTTGAATCTCAAGAAACCGTTAAATGATAAACTTTTTCTATATGGAAATTCATTTCTACAAATTAATAATTAGGCTATAGTTTTTATTTTTGAATTGCAACTTTTAGCGGCAAAATTTCAAATTATTTATTGACCGTTAAATAATAAAGGTTTTTCATATAAGTATTCATTGTAATTATTTGCTAATTGCACTTAAATCAATGATCTTCTAATCTTCTAATGATCTGTAAATGAACGCAAAATAAATAGACAATCAAATGCTGATCACTAACACAAAAATGCGCTTAAGTCCCTCGATCAATAACACGAGGACTTCTGTAATTTTTTTTTAATTTTAGCGATTAAAAAAGTCTTTTAAGCAATGCGTGGAAATTTCCATGTTTATTGGCTCAGGAATGTTTTAAGGATTAATCCCGAGTTTTCACGCCTTGCTTTTAAGTCATTTGCTAATTTTACGCACAATTTCATTGACAAATCAGCATCAATTATGAAAATTTCCACGAAAAGTTTGATAAAAAAAAATTGTTCATGGCATTGAAAAGGCTTAAAAATCGGCATATGACAAAGGATTGATAAGTTTTTTATCGGTTTTTCCAATTCAGCAAAGATCTCAAAATTCCGCGATAACAAAACAATCTTCCAATCTAAAAAGATCCATCTTGAACTTGATAAGAATCTCTACTTTTTGTATAAAAATCAGAAGCATTTATTGTCAAGTCCGTTTTGTTCATTTTTAAAGGTTCTGACATTCGCAACACTTAACGTTAATATTTTGTAAAATTAAAAAAATTTAAAAATGAGATTTTTAGTAATTTTACCAAGTTTATTAGCTGCTTGCTATGGATATAACCTTTTTTCAGTAAGCTGAAGTTTTTAACATTGTTTTGAATTTTTTTGTGAATTGTAAAATAATATTTTTTTAAAGAATAATATAGAAGATGTTGTGAAATCAGCAATAATTTATGACTGTGCAGTAAGTTGACAAGCTATAAAGAAGCAAATTTTAAAATATATTTAAAAAAAAAATTTAAAAAGAAATAATTTAAATTATTTAATTTTATTTTAAAAATAATCAGCAAGCTAACAATGGCGCAAAACTTCCTGTTCTCAACGAATGCTCCAAATTTGTTCTTTGTGATGGAAACTATAACATAACTTTGACATGTCGATTATCAGAGCCCCATTTTAATAGATGCACTAGCTCATGTGTTAATGACTTGGCAATATGCAGTGTAGCTAGCTGTGATTCGGTAAGTTTTGTGATTAGGACTGTAGAATATGATACATAAAATAATTATTAATCTAGGACTTAACAACCACAACAACAACAACAACAACAACAACTACAACAACCCCATCTAATGTAGATTCTACAACGACATCAACAATCACAACAACAACAACAACCCCAGTCACAACAACAACGAAATTTTCTCCACCAACTGTTCCTAGCGCGACCACAACAGGAGCTGTACCGCCACCTGCAGCATGTACAGATAACGCTAGTTGCGCTGGACAGTGTCCAAGTCCTTCATGTGATGAACAATGTGAATGTAATACAGATTTAGGAACCTGCAGTGCAAATACAGCTATTACGTGTCCATTCGACTGTGTAACGGAATGTGGATGTACTGATAATTGTGATTGCACTAGTGGCACATGTACAGCTTGTATGGATCCTGAAGTCACTTGCCCAGGTTTATAATTTAATTCTAATGGAAGTCAATTTTGTTAGATTTATACATAAAAGCTGAATTTATATGGAAATTTTAATGGAAATAAAAAAAATATAATCTGTGATTCAGTTTGCACAGTTCAATAGTTTAAATTGAAAAGATTTTTTTTGTCAAATTTAATAGAAATTTAAAACAAATTTAGTAAATACATGGCGGAAAAAATCCATGCTTAATTCATCAAATGCATCAGGAATTTTAACATTTTCATGTTTATTGGCGAAGGGATTTTTTTTTGGATTTTTGGGATTAATCCTAAGTTTTCACGCATTGTTCAAAAATACAAGGATAAACCATGATGAAATTTGTGTGTGTTTGCGCTTAAAGGTTTAATTTGCTGATAACTTTTAATGTAAAATTATAAAAATCTGATTATTAGCTTAAAAAATCAGAAATTGTAGGTTTTATTAAGTTCTTTATACTTTTTGAATGATGTTTACAAACATTTGGTTTACAATTTTTTTGAGCTTAATTTTTTTGCTTTACTTTTATATAAGCAATAAGTTTCAAAGCTTTTTTTTTGAAATTAATGCCGAAAAAAATTGAAAACATTCAAATTTTCCAAAAAAAAACAACATTTATCAGCCTGTTGGAAGTGCGTCGGGCCAACTTCGAATTTCGAGCTGAAACTTTGCCAGTTTAAAGACCCTTTTGCGACACTTTTCGACATCTAATTACTTTTTTTCGACACCCTTTAGTTTTTGAGATATCGAAGCTTCAATTTTAGGCAAAAATCCCGACCAACTTCACGTTTCTAGTCGGGCCAATTTCTGAAAAATAATTTTATTAGACATGTTATATATCGAAATTAAAGTTCTTTTTACGACAATTTTCGACACGCAAACCGTTTTTAAATCTGATCATTTCTTGCTGAGGTATGAGCTGTCAAAGTTTTGCCTGCTGTTTCCATGCACCAAAAAAATCAAGTTTTACTAAAATTGTCAATTTGTTACAAACCTTTTATCAAAATGCATCTCCTTTTCATGACGTATCCAAATACTCGAAAATATTTTCAATTCAGTTATTATCAGTCGACTTATAGCATGTCAAGTGACCAGTCATGGATCCGATCTCAAAGGATTTTTTTTTCAAATTTTCTCAAAAAACTTTTATTTTATCTTTTTTTTGAACTTTCTGATATTTGTTTGAATTAAAAATATAAGTTTCAGAGATTGTTGAGAAAGTGATATCAATTTTGAGATTCAATTTGAATTTGAATCCTTTGAGATTTGATACTCCCACTACACTTCAAGTTCCTGATTGGTTTCTTAATCCAATGTTGCCCAAATAACCAATTATTTCTTGAAATTGCACATTAAGCAGTCGAAATATCTAAACTATAAGGTTACAGTCTTGGATAGTTTTGGAACTTCCACTTCGCTTCAGTTGCTGCTGCTTACAGTCTCAATAGTGTTGAAAACTATCAAATCGAGGACCTTTGCTACAGAAAACAACTTTTTAAAAATATATCATGATTAAGTTTGAAGCCTATTAAGGTCATACAAGCTCCACATAGGAAGATGGCTACAGTAAGGAAGTAAGTAAAAGGCAATACAAGCATTCCAGATTATTACGATGCCAAAATAACATCAGCTTGGTGCCGCATTTCTATTAGATTATCTCGTTCTTTGGGTAAGATGCTGTTAATTTTTAATCATGTCTGGAACTCAACACAAGAATCCAGTAAATGTTTACACTTGTCTGGAAGAAAAACTTCAGATCGAGCAAAGTTTTAGTCGTGTCTGGATCAAACTGCATAAATATCAATTTAATACCAACAAACATTTTCTAGTGTACGTAAACAATTCATCAAATGCATCCGGGATTTCACATTTTTATGTTTATTTGCTCAAAGATTTTTTTGAGATGATCGATTAAATTAAATTACAATTCTCTTTAAATAAAATACCTAATGCTTGTGTTTTTGTTGTGGAATTAAATTATTTTTCAAAAATTTATTAGGGGCCGTTCACTTATGACGTCCAGGGGGGGGGGTCAGCAAGAAAAAGAAGATAGAAATTCCTGGAAATTCATTGTTCTCTTTTGAAAAATGACCGTTATTTCGGACGTCATAAGTGAACGATCCCTTAGGAATATTGTCGGTGTTCCTTTTGATGATAAAATTGCTAACACAAAAGCTACTCTTCAGCATACATACATGAAATTGAATATTACTTATCAAAAAAAAAGTGAACTTGCTTTTGTGGGATCATTCTGTACCTTTTTGATTCCCATATTTCTAAATGCCGCAACTTATTAATGACCATTATTCCATTCTTACATAAATTTCGATTCCCACCCTATAATACCTTGAGTAGATCCGTTTTAAAATGATTTAAATTGTAATCGTAGAAAAAATATTTTTATTAATTTTTCATGTCATGTGAAAACAATTTCAATACATATCAAGTCCTTCAATTTTAATGGTTATCTCCTTTTTCTGTCTGCGAAAGACTCCGTTGCTGACTTTTGGTGGAATGAAATCAAATGCAGGCCTTACACATTGTCCACCATTATCACCTTCAGCACATTCATTAATGGCTTCATTGAACCACCATCCTTCAGCACATTCGCCTTGATCAATTTCTGTTCCTTCAAAGCAGAAGATGTATGACCAGCAATTTGCTCCTGGGAAAAATCCAGTCTCTAATGGTGGACATTCTGGAGTGATGATTGGATCAGCGCATGGTGCATTACGGACGTGATCGCAAGATCCAGTATTGCGGTTAAAAACAAGATCTCCAGGGCATGTAATCCAATTCATACCTGGTAAGGTGCATGCACGGTATTGTTTACAGGTTGGATCTGCTGGGTTTGCAACCTGATTGAAAAAAGGTTTTTGTTTTGATTGAAAAATAAACTTTTAAAGAAACACAATTATTTACCATAAGACTAGCAGTAGGGCAGAAAGAAGATGGAGCATTGCATAGATCATTCTCAAGGACACAAGAACCAGTGCCTGGTAAGGTGGGATCAAATAGATAATACATAGAACCTTGATTTCTACAGTCGACTTGATGAACAGCAATTAATTGTGTTGGAATTGTTTCATTCCATTGACAGTATAAATAGCCATGGCAACTTGATGGATCAGGTACATGGGCAAGGGTTCCTTCAGTTCCACATAAAGGTTGAGTCAATTGTGCTTGTTGAAGTGATAAATGTGAGGAAAATGTGACCAATAGAAGGACTGAAGTTACTAGATGTTTAAAATGAAAATCAAATTTTATTAAATTTTTGGATTTTTTTTGTTTTCAATTTAAAAAAAATGTTAAAGGTTTTTTTTTAAATTTTTTTTTATTTTCTTTGGTTTTTTTAACTTCCTTTTATTTTTTAATATTTTTTTAAATTTTTATAATTTTTTTGAATTTTCTTTTATTTTTTTAATTTTTTTTGAATTTTTTTTTGCTTTTTTTGAATTATTTTTTTAAGTAATAAAAATTGTCAAAATTAATTAAGATAATATTAAAGCATAAAAAATATAAACACACATTTAAACATCTTCTTGAACCTTATTCGATTTTTGAAAACGACACTTTAGAATTAAATTTCAACTTTCAGCGACTTTTCACGTTAAAAACTCGCCAAAAACTAAATTAAAATCAACTGAAACGCAAAAATATCGCCACACATGCCATTTATATCAATGGTTTCCTTATCATTTTGCCACTTGTAAGTAGTCGACACGACAATAAATCTTTTGGTATCAAACAAGAATTTCTCATTTTTGATAGCGATCCTGCCGATTGTGATTTTCCAATTTTTTTATAAGGAAGTTTTTAACATTTTTTTGTGCGTGCAATTTTTAAACTTATTTTTGTAGGAAGTTTCACTTCCGAAACATTTGTTTTGATAAGAATTGTTGATGGTTTTCTTTATATTTCAAAAAAAAACACGTGTTAATGCCAAATTTTTCTTGGGAAATTCAATGAACTTTTAGCAAATTTGATCCTAAATGGGTTTTGTTGACATGGTGCTGACTTATTTTTAGTATGGTGTTAAATTTACAACTGTCTAGGCAGTCCAACTGCGCAATTCTCAGCGGGACATTCTGTTTTTTTGAACAAGGTCCCGCCTAAAATCCTTAATGTCCCCCTTTTTTTAAAAATGGCTGTAGATTAAGTGTGTTCCGTTTTTTAGAGTTGAAATCAAAACAAGTCCCGCTTTTTAACCGGAATGGACAGCCTACATATAATATGGTTGCAATATCAGTTTAAAAAACATCTGTCAACCTTTTGCCAACCTCTTTAAAATTCTTTTTGTTACTCGGAATCGGATTGTCTGCTGGTGTTGAGAATATATTGGTGACTTATCATCCTTCGGTTTACATAATGTTTTAAAGGCTCAGATTTATGAGTTGCGATTGCATATCTTTTGTACTATACCCTATAAACCTTGAGTTTTCAGTGGAATCTCAACCAATTGTCTATGTAGAACTAAACTTAACATAATTTAGCATTAATTGGATTTACATAACCTATAATTTCAACATTTGACTTGTTTGGCATCATGTGTGGTTGAGAATAAGTCCATGGTGTACTAGTATCTACAAATGGGTTTAAATATTTGTTATCCTGTTACAAAAAGTATTGTCGATGTCACAAGGGTTTGCACTATGGTCACGACATTTTAACTTTGTGCCGATGTTGCTCAATTCGAATGATTTAAGTTACAAGCAGCTGAAATATGAAAAACTTATGAATAAAAATAATAATCAAACGACAAATAAGTGCTATGAATTGCAGCTATCTTAAATTGCTATTTTAGTACCTTTTTATCGTTTGCACTTTTTTAATTATCAGCAGTCTTAGATTATCAACTTTTGTGGAATTAATTAATGGTTATTTTTAAATTTTTTTTGTACCATAGATTTTGTACATTAGCAAGCTCTTGATTATACTTTTAAAGCTGCAGACATGAAGCATACTTTAACAAATTGAACGTCAGCGCATTTAACGTGTCGTTCTAGCGAAAAAATCGACGAATCTCACGTGCTGTTTTGGTCATAGCTGTGTAGTGGTAAATCTAAGTTATAAGCATGAACTTTGTTTGTTAGGCAAAGCTAGTAAGTATAGATTATAACAGTGAATGCCAAACACTGTGCCATATCCAGGAATTGTGTCGTCATCTTCATTGAACCAAATCCTGAATGTTTGCACAGATTTATAAGGTTGCAATAAAATCAATTTGTCACAAAAACTGAAATCATTTGTTAAGTAATAAAAACTAATTTGTTAATTTTAAATTTTTAAAATATCTTTTGTGCCATAATCCAGGAAAGCATTAAAATTTTCCTAAAAATTTATTTAAAACTTTTACAAAGTATTCGTCATTAAATTTGCATATTAGTTGAGATGTACAGCTCTCAAAAATCTATTAAATCCAGAAAGTGCGTTGACTGTCTTAACTCTTTGAATTTCAAATGTACGTATGCATGCTGGTGGATCAGAATCTGGAATACATTGTCGCTCAGTTTGATCAAATAACAATCCAGTTCCACAATTAAATCTTCCAGTAATTGCACCATTTTCACATAAGATAAAGCTATAGCATGTCTCGCCTGGGTAGTTACCATTAGCACCTACTGGACATCCAGCTGGTGTAGATCCAAATGGATTGCATGGTGCTCTGTCTGCAAAGTCACATGTTCCTGTATTACGATTAAACACGAGTGGTTCACGACATGAACTGAATGGTGATGATACTGAGCGGCATGGACGATGTTCGCGGCAAGTTGCATCATCTGGATTTGCGATCTGAAAATAATTCATGATTGATGGGCCACAAAACTAGTAAATTTTCTCATAACTCACCATGATTTCATCTGTACCAGCAGGTGGGCACATTGATGTTGCTGAACATTCAGGGAAACTGTCTGTACACACTCCTGAAGTTCCAGTTGGATCTGGTCGGAAGAATGTTGATCCTTGAGCACGACAATCGAGTTGATGAACTGATGTTAAGGTTGGTGGAGTTACTGTCCTATCCCAGTTGCACCATAAGTAGGCATTACAGCTGGATGGATCATCAACCCAAATTCTTGTTCCGTCAGTTCCACAAAGGTTTTGTTGTTGTTGAGACAAGTGTGATGAGATGAGGGTGATGGCAAGTACGAGAAATGCTGGAATGTTAGAAAAATGAAATTTGAATTTAAAATTAAAAAAAAAAAACAATTAAAAGTTTCTAATCTACAAAAATTTAAAATAATTCAAAATAATTTGAAATAATTTAAAATAATCTGAAATAATTTCAAAAAGTTTAAAACAATTTAAAATAATTCAAAATAATTTAAAATAATTTGAAATAATTTCAAAAAGTTTAAAATAATTTAAGATAATTTAAAATAATTTACAAATTAAAAACTGAAATTTCAAAATAATTTAAATTTAAAAAAATTGAATTTAAGAAAAATTAAATTGTAAGAAAGTTAAATTTCTTAAAAAAGCAAAATTTTGAAATATTAAAATGTTTACAAAAAATAAAATTTTAAAAATAATTTAAATTTAAAAAAATCGAAAGTTAAAATAAAGAAATTGAAAAATCAATTTCAAACCCAAAAGTTTAAAACATAAACCTTAAAATTTATTACTAAAGTTAATTTAATTCCTCAACTTACACCTGTGAACCATTTTTATTCGATTTAAGTTCAACAATTTTTTCAAAAATAATTTTTTGCAGCTATCGACCGCAAGAAACTGCGTGAAAATCAAACTGAAAATAAAAATGAAGTTCGCACATTATATTCTCAATGAAAAAAAAAAGTTTTCTTTATCTTAACGGAACTTTATTGGGTTTTGGTACTTAACAAGTCCACTGATAAATTTTTTATCAACATTTTCAATTATTTGATAATATTTTTTTTACCAACCGTGACCTTCTCCATGTTGTGAATTATTTACAAATATTTTAGTTTTTTTTTTATCAATTCGAAGATCATTTCAGGGACATTTGGAGATTTTTTACAGAAAATGATGTCCAGGAGTGCTGCAAGGTTGTTCAGCTAGCATTTAAAAGCTTCTGATCATTTTTCAACTTTACCTAATGTTACTAATATTTATTATTTTTTTGTAGCTAGTCAATTTTTGATAAAAGCTAGGCTATCAAATGATTTTTGATCAAAAAGAGGAGAAAATCTCAATTTGAAAGATTTAAAGGTTTTAAAAGTTTGACAATTAAAGTTTTAAGGAGGAAAATTCTTAAAAAATCAAAAATTCTAGGTAAAAAATGCAAAAAACAAATTTAAACAGATCAAAACATTCAAAGTTGCTTCAAATTGGCAATAATTATTTTTTTTGAGTTATATAACCTCAAATTTCTTGCAAAACCATTGTTCTAGGAAGATAAAAATGATGCAAATTTTAATTTTAATTGCATTCATATAAAAACTCATTAATATCGCACAAAGTTGTTGATTGTTTTTGATTATTGACGAATAAATAAACTGGCTTTTATCATAATTAAGCATGTAAATTTATTGACAAGCTTCAATATGGATGAAACATAAGGTTTAAAATTATTAATTAAAAATATTATTTAATGAAAGCTTAAAAGTGCACTTTTTAAAATAAATTTCATTATTTTTGTCATTTAAATTTCAACTTAAAAAAGATTATTTTTAAATATTATATGAAAAAGTCCTTTGTTATAATTTTCATCAAACTCGAGTAATTAAGGTTCACTTGTATCGAAATTAATCTTTTTTAATGAACTTTTTAGTTTTTCTTTATTTTAATTATTTTAAAAAATGTCGCAATTAAGATAATGAATTTTGTTTTAATTTACCTTTTTGCTCTGCTAAGCAGAAACCACCAGATGCAACGCTGATAAGAAAAAAAAAATGATTTTTCAATTTACGAGATTCACTGCAATTGCAATATTTAGATCAGTGGTGTTCAACCTTTTTTTTTGCCACGGCGCTCTTGGTATTAAGCCATGACAATAACCGCACACAGCATACGGTTCGAGAAATATCCTAAATTTATTATTATGCCCGACACTAGTGTGCCGTAGCACATGGGTTTGCTATCACTGATTCAGATTATTAAAGTAATAAAAAATTAAATTTTAACCTCGTGGGAAAAATATTTTGATGGAAAATCAATGAAAATTTTGATTAGTAAATTTAAAAGAGAAATAAAAATTGAATTTTTTAAAAGCTTTTCGTTTATTTTTTATTTAACTTACAAAAATAATTTTTCTAGAGTTTTTTTATATATAAATTAGAGCTTTAAAAGATGAAATTGATTTTTTTATGCATTTATTTATATCTTTAAAGTTTTTTAAAAATATTATTTAAAATCATTTTTCATATTAAATTAATTTCAAGAGTAAAATTCAATAGAATTATTTTCAAATATTTATTAAAAAAAATTTAAATTACAAACAAAAATATTTTATTGTATTTATTATTTTGAAAAATTATTCCAAGTTAAATGCAAATTGAAAATCTATCAAAAATTAAAATAGATTTTTTTGAAAAAAAAAATTAAATCAAAAGAATGGAATTTTAAGTTTTTAAAACCATTTTTTTTATTTTTCACTTTTTAAAATTTATATTTAAGATATAATTACATTTTCTTGATCAGATTTTGAAAAATATTTAAATAAAATGTCTGAAGGCTACAAAATTTTATTTGTCATGCATTTTTTTGAATATTCTTTCTTCATTTATCAAAAGTTTTTTTTAAATTTCACATTTTTTAAATTTTCGAATGAACTTTTGATATTAAAAAGAAAGAGCATTTGTGGGGCTCATGATAATTGACTTGCATGACTTTTAAAATAGTTTTTTTATTTTAAATTAATTTTATTGGTTCCATTTATTTTTTAAAATGTCTCAAAAAATATTTCAAAACTTTATTATTTATTTAAATTTATATTTTAGACTAAAAAACTACAATTTTTCATTACAATACATTTTGTTGTGTTTGACGGGCTTAAAATCTAGTTTTTAAACATTTTCTAATTGTTAAATGAAATCAATCACATTTAACTTAATTTTAATCTTTTATTTCAGTTTTAAATATTTTTATATCCATTCACATTATTTTCAATCAACAATTTAAACAACAAATTTCACAAAAGCATTCAAAATTTTCACACAATACAAATTTTTATTTATTTACACCCCCGCAAAAAAATCTCATTTCAATTCCAATCTAAAATCCCATTCGATGTATCACGCTTAACTATAGCTGCGTCATCTGAGTCTCATGCATCGTGTCAATTTGTCTGCCATTGCTGTCCATTTCCACAAAACCTTGACTACTTCCATTTCCAAATCGTTTTGTAATCTTTCGGAACCATCGGGGTAGAAAAATTAGTGAGAATGTTTCGCGGAATTGTCTTGACATCGTGCAGTAAAGGATGAAGTTTATTGAGGAATTGAGGAGGGCTAGGAAGTCCATCAAGTCACCTGAAAGTGGAATTTCAAATTATTAACTTTAAATTCAATGAATTTGGTTTATAGAAGTCAAGTAGAGTAGAGAAATACAAAAGTTTTGTGATTTTAATTCAAGTCTTTGATCCATAATTCAAGTTAACTTGAAGGACACTCTGGTCTTTGGCCAATAATCCAAGTCAAGTTGAGAGGTACTCTGATTTTTGGTTAATAATTCAAGTCAAGTTGAGAGGTACTCTGGTCTTTGGTTTATAATTCAAGCCAACTTGAGAGGTACTCTGGTCTTTGGTTTATAATTCAAGCCAACTTGAGAGGTACTCTAGTGTTTGGTTCATAATTCAAGTCAACTTGAGAGGTACTCTAGTCTTTGGTTAATAATTCAAGTCAAGTTGAAAGGTACTCTGGTCTTTGGTTCATAATTCAAGTCAAGTTGAGAGGTACTCTGGTCTTTGGTTCATAATTCAAGTCAAGTTGAGAGGTACTCTAGTTTTTGGTAAATAATTCAAGTCAAGTTGAAAGGTACTCTGGTTTTTGGTTAATAATTCAAGTCAAGTTGAGAGGTACTCTGGTCTTTGGTTAATAATTCAAGTCAAGTTGAGAGGTACTCTGATTTTTCGTTAATAATTCAAGTCAAGTTGAGAGGTACTCTAGTTTTTGGTAAATAATTCAAGTCAAGTTGAAAGGTACTCTGGTTTTTGGTTAATAATTCAAGTCAAGTTGAGAGGTACTCTGGTCTTTGGTTCATAATTCAAGTCAACTTGAGTTGTACTTTAGTCGTTGGTTAATAATTCAAAAGCAAGTTCAAATGTGCTCTGGACTTTAAATGCCAACCTAAAATAAGGGATAAAAAGGTATTTGAATCTCAACTCATGTCAAGTTGAGGGGTAAGAAGGTCTTTGAATTCTAATTTAAGTCAACTCGAATAGTTAAAAGTTTTATAAATTCTATTTAGAATCGAGTTGAGAGGTACGCAGCTATTTAATCAAAAATAATTCAAATTTTAAATCTTACCCAATTTCTGATAGCAATAAAGATAAAAATCATGATGAAGAAGCGCCGAGAGTAATCCAGCCACTCCCTGTGGGAATTCAGTAATCAAGAATAACAAGAGAACAGCAATCAACATTCTAGTCGTGCGGTCAGCTTGCTTCTTCTTGGTCAGTAACTTTTCCGACATTTGATGATTTCCGATCAATTTTTCTTTCCTCTTTTTGGCCTCGTAAAGTGCTCGAATGAGTTGAAGTGAAAAATAAGTCAACAAAATGCACGGAAGTAATTTAATTATGACTGAATAAACCCACAAGAATGCTTTGTCGTGCTGCTGATAGAATTTTGATGTATGAACGTAATATTTTGTGATTTTACGAATTTCCAAGCCAGTCTCTTCATTGATCAGTAAAACATCCGTCATATTTCCTTTAACTTCCGAGTTGTTGTAGGCATAAACATACATATCACTGCTAAACACCCCAAGGGTCATATAGTAAGGCAAACAAATAATTGGACTTATCACATATGACGCTGCAATCGCCCACATTGTACGTTTCATAATGGAATTCTTTCTATTTGGATGACAGACCGACACGTAGCGCCAAAGGGCTAAAATTATTGTTAAAAATATCGAAACTGTGTGTGCTGTCTGGCTCAGCATCGCGTGGGTATAAATGTAATGTGCATAGCTGTATGTCAGTCTCTCCAGTCGTGTATTCAAATCAAATGCATAGTCAAAGGCATAAGGAACGTAAACGAGCATCACGAGAAAGTCTGAAACAGCGAGTGCTGCTAAAATGTAATTTATATGCGTCCTTAGTTCTTTTCGCGTTAAAACAATAAAGTTAAGGACGTTTGTGATGCATCCAAATATGCAAATGCACAGACTCAGCTTGAAGTGGATTCGATTGAAACTGCGGATGAAAACAAGAAAAAATTGAGAAAATTAATTGAAAATTGAGATGATTGGAAATTAATTTATTCAAATTTTATGGATTGTAGTTGAATAATTGTAAGATTGATGACAAGGGTTTCATAGATTGGATGAATATGAGGAATGAGATGAGATCATTGACATGTTTGATACAATCTTCAAAGTTGAGTTATTTATTGAAAGGATTTATGAATATGGAGTTATGCTTATTGATCTTAAAACTTGATGAATTGATTTAAAAATCAAATATTGACTACAATCTGGAACAAATTCACCACAAAATAGAATAAATTTATAAAGAACTGGAATAAATTCACCACAAACTGGAAGAAATTCACCACAAACTGGAACAAATTTCACCACAAACTCGAATAAATTCACTACAAACTTAAATAAATTCACCACAAACTTGAAAAAATTCACCATTAATTAGAAAAAATTCACCAAAAACTGCAATAAATTCACCACAAACTGAAAGAAATTCACAAAGAACTGGAATGAATTCACCACAAACTAGAATAAATGCACCACAAACCAGAATAAATTCACAAAGAACTGGTACAAATTCACAAAGAACTGGAACAAATTCACAAAGAACTGGAACAAATTCACAAAGAACTGGAAGAAATTCACAAAGAACTGGAACAAATTCACAAAGAACTGGAAGAAATTCACAAAGAACTGGAACAAATTCACCACAACAAGTACAAATTCACCACAAACTGGAACAAATTTACAAAGAACTGGAACAAATTCACAAAGAACTGGAAGAAATTCACCACAACAAGTACAAATTCACCAGAAACTGGAACAAATTTACAAAGAACTGGAACAAATTTACAAAGAACTGGAACAAATTCACCACAAACTTGATTAAATTCACTACAAACTGGAATAAATTCACCACAAACGGGAACAAATTCACCACAAACTAGAATAAATTCACTACAAACTAGAATAAATTCACCAAAAACTGGAAGAAATTCACCACAACAAGTACAAATTCACCACAAACTGGAACAAATTTACAAAGAACTGGAACAAATTCACAAAGAACTGGAAGAAATTCACCACAACAAGTACAAATTCACCAGAAACTGGAACAAATTTACAAAGAACTGGAACAAATTTACAAAGAACTGGAACAAATTCACCACAAACTTGATTAAATTCACTACAAACTGGAATAAATTCACCACAAACGGGAACAAATTCACAAAGAACTGAAACAAATTCACCACAACAAGTACAAATTCACCACAAACTGGAACAACTTTACAAAGAACTGGAACAAATTCACAAAGAACTGGAAGAAATTCACCACAACAAGTACAAATTCACCAGAAACTGGAACAAATTTACAAAGAACTGGAACAAATTCACAAAGAACTGGAACAAATTCACAAAGAACTGGAACAAATTCACAAAGAACTGGAACAAATTCACAAAGAACTGGAAGAAATTCACAAAGAACTGGAACAAATTCACCACAACAAGTACAAATTCACCACAAACTGGAACAAATTTACAAAGAACTGGAACAAATTCACAAAGAACTGGAAGAAATTCACCACAACAAGTACAAATTCACCAGAAACTGGAACAAATTTACAAAGAACTGGAACAAATTTACAAAGAACTGGAACAAATTCACCACAAACTTGATTAAATTCACTACAAACTGGAATAAATTCACCACAAACGGGAACAAATTCACCACAAACTAGAATAAATTCACTACAAACTAGAATAAATTCACCAAAAACTGGAAGAAATTCACCACAACAAGTACAAATTCACCACAAACTGGAACAAATTTACAATGAACTGGAACAAATTCACAAAGAACTGGAATAAACTCACCACAAACTGGAATAAATTCACCAAAAACTGGATGAAATTCACAAAGAACTGGAAGAAATGCACTACAATCTAAAATTCACCACAAACTAGAAAAAAATCACAAAGAACTGGATCAAATTCACAAAGAACTGGAAGAAATTCACAAAGAACTGGAACAAATTTACAAAGAACTGGAACAAATTCACCACAAACTTGATTAAATTTACTACAAACTGGAATAAATTCACCACAAACGGGAACAAATTCACCACAAACTGGAATAAACTCACCAAAAACTGGAAGAAATTCACAAAGAACTGGAACAAATTCACAAAGAACTGAAACAAATTCACCACAACAAGTACAAATTCACCACAAGTTGGAACAACTTTACAAAGAACTGGAAGAAATTCACTACAAACTGGAATAAATGCACCACAAACCAGAATAAATTCACAAAGAACTGGAACAAATTCACCACAACAAGTACAAATTCACCACAAACTGGAACAACTTTACAAAGAACTGGAACAAATTCACAAAGAACTGGAACAAATTCACCACAAACTGGAATAAACTCACCAAAAACTGGAAGAAATTCACAAAGAACTGGAACAAATTCACAAAGAACTGAAACAAATTCACCACAACAAGTACAAATTCACCACAAACTGGAACAACTTTACAAAAAACTGGAAGAAATTCACTACAAACTGGAATAAATGCACCACAAACCAGAATAAATTCACAAAGAACTGGATCAAATTCACAAAGAACTGGAACAAATTCACCACAACAAGTACAAATTCACCACAACAAGTACAAATTCACCACAAACTGGAACAACTTTACAAAGAACTGGAACAAATTCACCACAACAAGTACAAATTTACCACAAACTCGAATAAATTCACCACAAACTAGAATAAATTCACAAAGAAGTGGAACAAATTCACCACGAACTGGAACAAATTCACAAAGAACTGGAATAAATTCACCACAAACTGGAACAAATTCACCATAAAAATTATCAAAAAAGAGAAATCAAATTGCACAATATTCTGAGAAAAATTGCTCACTCAAGCAAAACTCGCATCGATTTATTAATATTTTACATTGCAGCTTTCATATCCGTTCTCAAAGTGATACACCCACACCTGCTCGGTATCAAAAGCTGCATATATATTGCTATCAATGAAGAGTATTAAATTTTGATTAATTTATGAAACTGTATCGATGAATTAATTTTTGAATTGTTTTACTGAGAATTCTTAAAGCTTCCTGAAACTTAAACTTGACGTAAAATCCACCCAAACCCCATCTCATGTCTAGTTCTATCCAGTGAAGATAATCATAATATAATTAGCAGTAATTGCAAGTCCAACTGAGCATTATGCATCACATGATGAAGTTTATGAAAGTAATTAAAATTAACAGAATCAATTTTACAGTTTGGTACATTAAAAAGTCTACGGCTGCTCATTTTAATTAAAAACTTTTAATGTGCATGAAAATTTTCATATTTTGTTGTTATTTTGAATGTGTTTTTATGATTTGCATGCTGTAAGAGTTGAAATTTTTTTAAAACGAGCGTGTTTTTAGATGCAAAAGTGTCATTTAGGATGGAACAATGGCCAAGGGGAACAAAGCTTTGTGTAAAAAAAATTATATGATAAAAATTTAAAAGATTAGATCAAATTTAGAGCATTTTTTCTACAACTTTTGTATTTTTTAACGGAGGGGGAACATAACATGATGGGAAATGATTAGATTTATTGGCATCTCATTAATGATTTTAGTCTTATTTTGCTGGTTTCTTCTTAGAGTTTAACCTTTTTGACCAGTAAATTTAGGAAACAATCGTAGAAAATCTTAATAAAATTACAAAATTTCCACAGAAAAACAATTTTGCTCAAAGCTAATCTCTCCTTTGAATTCCAAATATTACTAAGTTCTTGAACTGAAAAATCTATGTCTCATCAAGTGAATAAAGTAAAAAGGTAAAAAACTAGAAAAAACATCACTTTGTGCGCTATATTTAGCGATAAACTGTAAAGTTTCTCCTTAAAAATGACTCACAATTTTTAAAACATCCAAAAATTAGCATTCGTGCATCATATTTTGGGTAGCCATTAAAGAAGTTCCATAAAAACTCCCGCAAACCATCAAAAAAGTTTTTATTCATGCGTCATATTTTGTGCAGACAGTAATGTTTTCACCCATAAATGACGCACATTATCAGAAAACCTATCCAAAATATGCAAATCATTCACCCTAAGGACACTTACCTCAGCCAGTTAATATGCACAAATTCAACAGCGCAATATTAAAACAGAAACAATAAAAAAAATCCAAAATGATGAAAGCTCACGCTAGTCATTAAAAAATTATTCTTTACAATATTGCTGATGAGCACGAGAACTAAAATTCTTTAGAAAATTTCTTCCATTGTCTTTAGTTAAAATATGTTTGCTGTGGTGTTGAATTTTGCAACAAAGAACGTTGTGCAATAAATTTTAGTTCTAGATTTTTGCTACGGTTGCGGTTAAATTTATATAAACAGCACCTCCTCATATCATTACTTCATTGTTTGCTATTAAAATTTCTTCCATTCATATGAGATTTATTGTCCTGATTGTTGAATTATTTTCATGCAAAAATAGTAAACTCATCGAGCAATGAAATCAAAGCAGCTCATCAGCATGAGTTAATTAGCTTTTTAATGGATGTTGAATTTACTTTACATTATGAAATTTAATTAATATGAATTTTTTTGTTGTAAAGTTGGGAAAATATGGTCGCTATGGTGCTGAATTAACTTAGTTTTAAGGGATTTATGCAAACTTAGCAGACTACCACTCTGGCTTCGATTGCCTGAGTCACACCGGCTTATTTCCAGCTTTAAATCAATCAACCAACTTGTGCCAATCGCGAATCAATCAAAAGAACACAAGATTCAGACTTACAAAGTGTGAAAATCATCCAATTCATTCTGACAGAATGAAAATTCTATCGTGTTATTCATCATGGATTCATCCATTGCCCTTGATTCCGATGTTGCATCAAAAGTTTATCACAAAAGCAATTTCTTCTCGTCTTCCTTTATCTTGCAATGATATCTAAAATGAAAAAAAGTTTTTAAAAGTGAATGAATATTTTTTTCAAACGAAATGGAAAATTAGCATTTTTGAGGTTATGTAAGGTATTTTTTTTGCAATATTGGTGAAAATTCTTTGCAAAGTTATTATTTAAGATTATTGTTGTGGAGATTAAGAGGAAGATGTTTTCAAGTTTATAGAGGAAAAAATGAGTTTTGAGTTGTGGATTGTGAAAAAAAAGAAACTCTTTGAAAGTCAATTTGGTCCCTCCCTATCCCTCTCTATCCCTCCCTATCCCTCCCTATCCCCCCCCCCCTATCCCTCTCTATCCCTCCCTATCCCCCCCTATCCCTCCCTATCCCCCCCTATCCCTCCCTATCCCTCCCTATCCCTCCCCGTCCCTCCCTATCCCTCCCTATCCTTCCCTATCCCTCCCTATCCCTCCCTATCTCTCTCTATCCCTCCCTATCCCTCCCTATCCCTACCTATCCCTCCCTATCCCTCCCTATCCCTCCCTATCCCTCCCTATCCCTCCCTATCCCTCCCTATCCCTCCCTATCCCTCCCTATCCCTCCCTATCCCTCCCTATCCCTCCCTATCCCTCCCTATCCCTCCTTATCCCTCCTTATCCCTCTCTATCCCTCCCTATCCCTCCCTTTCCCTCCCTATCCCTCCCTATCCCTCCCTATCCCTCCCTATCCCTCCCTATCCCTCCCTATCCCTCCCTATCCCTCCCTATCCCTCCCTATCCCTCCCTATCCCTCCCTATCCCTCCCTATCCCTCCCTATCCCTCCCTATCCCTCCCTATCCCTCCCTATCCCTCCCTATCCCTCCCTATCCCTCCCTATCCCTCCCTATCCCTCCCTATCCCTCCCTATCCCTCCCTATCCCTCCCTATCCCTCCCTATCCCTCCCTATCCCTCCCTATCCCTCCCTATCCCTCCCTATCCCTCCCTATCCCTCCCTATCCCTCCCTATCCCTCCCTATCCCTCCCTATCCCTCCCTATCCCTCCCTTTCCCTCCCTATCCCTCCCTATCCCTCCCTATCCCTCCCTATCCCTCCCTATCCCTCCCTATCCCTCCCTATCCCTCCCTATCCCTCCCTATCCCTCCCTATCCCTCCCTATCCTTCCCTATCCTTCCCTATCCCTCCCTATCCCTCCCTATCGCTATCTATCCCTTCCTACAACGATTAAACTATCAAAATCATCAAAACAGTTTCACCAACAAAGCTCATCAGTCAGAAGAAGTCCAACATGACACCATATTTATTTTTATCACACAGAAAATAAAAAAATGTTGGCAAAATTGAGTCGTTAAGTGCGAAGAAGACAATAAAAGCCACTGAAAAGTCACAAACATGAAAAAAAAATGTGTGAAGAATTGGCATGCAATAAAAAGAGGACAAAAAGGTACTCGACAGGTGTTGAAGTGCCGACAATTATGGTTGGCTTTTTTTTGTATGGTAAACGGAACGATAAAGTGGAAAAAATGGTAATTTTTTGGAAAAAAGAGTCTATTTTTGGGCTTTTAGAAATATCTAATATTCATAAAGTTTATCAGCGAGAGAACCAACTTTAAGGGTTGGTTTTGAATCATTTTATTAGTTTCAACCCCCTTAAATGGCTGATGATGACGTAAAGCTGCACAAGATTTTCATTTGTTTTCGAAATTCATCTCTTTTGCGATTAACGATGCTTAAAGTATGAAACAACTCAGATAAAAATTAAATTTTTTCTTCTATTTTATCTTCACGAGTTTTGTACTTTTCGGTGAGTTTTCTTTTGTCTTGATTTGAGTTTGCGGAACGTCAAAGGAAAGAGTTTTGAGAGCTTTTTATTTTTTTGTTGAATTGTTGCACGTGTTATGAGGGTTTGTAAGGTAGAAGGTGGATGAGATTGTAATGTCTGATCAATGAGGATTTTTAAAGATTTTTGAAATTGTGCGTCATATTTAGGGAAAAGTTTAAAGTTTTCCTCTGAATATTATGCACGACTTTTGAAATCTTAAACATGTCATTTACAGTCATTTACATCATTCTATGAACTTTAGCCAATCTTTATCCTCTTTTTAAATGTCATTCCCGACTCCAGCTATCATTTCCCCATTGTGAAATTTCCTTTTATCTTCTTATTTACAGCCAATTCAACAGGACGACAATAAAACCTGTCAAATGCACAAAAACAGTTTCTAACAATACAAGAAAAAGTAGATAAAATTGATAAATGTCAGGAATTTTTTTTGAAAGTACAAAGAGGCAATAACACGGATGAGCAATTCAAGTATCATTCACTGACTAAGAGTACGATGAGCAATTTAGCTAAATGACCTTGATACCATAAAGAAAAATCACGTGCTGTCTTTTATCGCGCACGTTTTGAAATTTTCGTCTCGTTTTGTATTTAATTGAATGTTGTATTTGTTGAGACTTTTAAATGAAAGTCAATATTCGGAGAGCAACTGTAATGTCTTCCCAAAAAATAGCGCACGTTTCAAAATTTATCATTTTTTCTAGCAAAATTCATTCAAGTTTGTGAGAACATAAATAAATCATTCACAAAAGTCATCAAATCATTCATAAAAAAGAGTTTTTAGCATAATAAATGTCCCTATAAAAATCCCATAAATCCGACAAGTATCATAGAAAATTCAATAAAACACGACTCGTGCGTGGAAGAAGCAACATTAACCAAAAAATTATTGAAAAATTCCACAAAAAAGAAGAAAAAGTCAACAATTTTCTCTCATCGGTCACGTTTGACTTTTCCGCTTATTTTCGTCATCGCATTTCATTCTCAGTTTTTTGTTTACTTTCGAAAGTATTTTATTTTCCTGCTCGTTCGAGCTTGGCGGAAAAATTGATTGAAAAATGAAGTAAAAAGTTTATTTCTACTCGACTGTGTCCAGTCGAATCAAGAAAGGTTTTTAGAAAAAATTGTTTAAATTTCTTCGACTGTTTACAGTTTAGATTCATTCATGGGAAGTTGCACAGTAAATAAATATGAAAATTTAATTTGAGGACTTTAAAAGACATTTTGTAGCTGTAAAGCTTGGCTTATTGTGAGATGCTCAAGTTTCACTCTAGCATCTTTAGCTCAGCTCTAGCTCATATTTAGCTCAGCTCTAGCTCAGCTCTAGATCAGTTCAAGCTCAGTTCTAGCTCAGTTCTAGCTCAGCTTTAGTTCAGCTCTAGATCAGCTCTAGATCAGCTCTAGATCAGCTCTAGCTCAGCTATAGCTCAGCTCTAGATCAGTTCAAGCTCAGTTCTAGCTCAGCTCTAGCTCAGCTCTAGATCAGCTCTAGATCAGCTATAGCTCAGCTCTAGCTCAGCTTTAGCTCTAGCTCAGCTTTAGCTCTAGCTCAGCTCTAGCTCAGCTCTAGATCAGTTCAAGCTCAGTTCTAGCTCAGCTTTAGCTCAGTTCTAGCTCAGCTCTAGCTCAGCTCTAGCTCAGCTCTAGCTCAGTTCTAGCTCAGCTCTAGCTCAGCTCTAGCTCAGCTTTAGCTCAGCTCTAGATCAGCTCTAGCCAAATCAGCATTTAGTTTAGTATGATAGCAAAGCCTATCTCATCCCAACCTACACACAATTGCTATATCCTTCTTTAATTCTGACAATTCATTGTCTTTTCATTCTTCTTTTTAATCCAGCAATAATCGACATTATTTGTTGTTGAAAAATTTCCACAATTTATTTTTATTACATCCTAAATTGCTACCTTCATCTACTCTCATTTCCTTCCCCTCCTTAAAATTTTCATGAGATTCCGTCTCATTAATATTCCGTAAATGAGAGAGCCTTCCATTATGACGTAAATGTTTAGACCATTAGGGTACTGAAATTTATAGCTTCACTTTAATTATTGCGATACTTCAACTCACGCAATTTAGCATTGTAATTTGTAATGTCAAAATATTTATGCCTGGCTACAATGCCTGAGTATTCTGCAAGCTGGTTGATTAAATGTTGCTACACAAAATGAAAATGGATAATTTACGATATTGTAATATTGACTTGTTGTTATGGGCAATTGTATTTATGCGATAAGGATTGTTATTGAGTGACTGGATGTGCTGATGACTGCGTTTTTTATATAGTTCTCATGGTTTAAAGTTGAATCAGGGACAATGAAATGTCCGAGAGGATGTTATTTTCTGAATACAGAACCAACAGGATGCAATTGAATAAAGCTCAACCCGAAAGGATGTAATTTTTTTAAACTCAACCCAAGGGGTCGTTCACTTATGACGTCCATCAAAAAACCTGATTTTTAGACCCCCCTCCCCCCCTCTGTCACAAAATTCTATAAAAAAATCGCTTCTGTTGCATAGGCTGGACTGAACTGTTCTGATAATTTTATCAGAATTCTGTTATTTATCGGAATTGTTCTGTTAATATTATCAGAATTCCGATAAATATCGAAAAAGTTCTGTTAAAAAGTTCAGTTAATAAAATTGCGATTCGCAATTATTTTTCAGAACTGTTCTGTTATTTATCAGAATTCTGTTAATTTTTTTTTCATATTTAATAAATTATTTTAAATAATAATAAAAAGAAGTTAAATCATAAGTCTAAACGTCATTTTCAAATATAACTTCCTGTATAACTCAAAAAAAAAAACACTTGAGGTTTATAAGTCCTGACACAAACTGGAGTTGGACTTAAAAACCTCACATGTAGATCACTATTCCGGAAATTTATAAATATTTATAATTAAACTCACAGTGTAATTATGAGTAGTCTCATTTTTCTGGGTGTCAAACCCAAATCCTAAAACGTATCCCAAATGATTGAAAAATTTCTGAGCTATTCAAACCAGAAATAAATCAAATGATTCATAAATATTGTATAGCCCAAGACGCTTCAAATGAGCGGTTTATTTTAATATAAAAGATACTCTAGAGTAAATCTGCAAAATTATGAAACTGGCGAAAAGCGAGTTGTAATATTTCTCTACTTGCAAAAATTTGAAAAATAAAAACTCAATTTTTTACAATTTTTGAACAAAAATAAACATTATTTTTAAGTCACTGCATAATTTAGATATTTCAACTGATTATGATCTTAACGTTTTATAACTTTTGAAAATTTATCGTGTGTTACGAAAAAATACTCTAAACTGATGTTTTGCAACAAAGTGTTCTTGCAGGAGAGATTGACGCTTTTTTCTTTAATTTCTCTTAATTAAGTGACTTTTTTTTAACACCTGATAAAAGAATGTGGTAGAAAATTAAATTTGAAATGCTATAAAACAAGTCTGGTGCTGTCTAGATTTATAATTAATAAAATTTTTGCTTTTTTTGAAAATAAATTTCGATTGCAGGAGAGATTGACGCCAGAAAAATCAAAATATCTCTTTAATTAATGATTTATTTCATGCCAAAGTTATCAAAAGTTGTACATTTGTCGGAAATACGCAGGTTTTGGTATTAAAATATCACTTAAATAGCCAAATAGAAGAGAAATTTGAGAAAAACAAAAATTTGGAGCTTTTTATTGTCCGCGGATTTGCCCTATATTAAAAAATTTTAACAATTTTATGACCCAAATACTTAAACCTTGACCCAAATAGTAAATATTCTAAGAAATGAAAATCAGCTGTTTGAACAAATAAATTAGAAAATCCTAGATTTCCTTTATAAGCTAAAACGTAATAAGTGAATGACCCCTTATGTATCTGATAAAAGATTTTAGATCCTGAAGTTGTTTTCTCCCGTTTTTTATGCTGCTAGTTTGAACTCTAGTGCTTGGAATGAAATCTTGGATTAATAATGTCTTCAGAAGTTTAGCCAGAAATTTTTCGAAAAAAAAGGGTTTTGCCCCAAAAACCCGCGTTGACTACGCCACTGAATGTCTTTAACAAAGTGCTGAAGGTTAGTGTTTAAGAATGATGTTCATGATGTAATTATTAAAAAGGTCAAAAATCTACGCGTAGCTTTCATGTAAAGGTGATGATCAGCACCTGTCTTGAAAAAAAGTGAAACCTAGCGTAGACAAGTTGAAATTGCATGACAATTGCCTTGGTCATGGGCAAGACTATGCTTGAAGGCACCTTCTTTATCAACACTGGCTTTTATGACCTTTGATAATAATATAATAAAAGTGAAGGTAAATAACAGTAGAATTCCGATATTATCAGAACTGTTCTGATATTACGATGCTGAATATTCTGATGTTTTTATCTGAACAGTTCTGTAAACAAAAATTTTAAAAATGCGAATCGCAAAAATAAAATAACAGAAGAGTTCTGTAAAATATTCTGTTAATTTAACAGAACTCATCGGAATAGTTCTGAAAAATTCTGTTAAATTAACAGAACAAATCCAAAAAAATTATCAGAATAGTTCTGTTAAATTTAACAGAACAGTTCAGTCCAGCCTATGCAACACACCCCTGTTGCATTGAATATTGAATATTTATGACTCAATAATAATACATCTCAAATTTACAACAAACTACCTTGCCATAAAATATTATTAATTTCCATTAAGTCCCTCACTTTATTCCCCATTAAATTGCCGATCATACTTTTTCTTTATTTTTAGCATCAACCTTCGCTTATATTTTTTATGTTTTCAATAGAAAATCTTCATCAATTTTTGTTCTCGTTTTTCAATTAAATAATAAGAAGAATTGAAACTAATAGAAAAGTGATCAAGTGAGGTTTATGGGAAGTGAATTGCAGGAATTTTTGAATTTGAAGGGCATTAGGGAATGTAATTCTGCCTTAGTTGAGTACCCCTGAATTAAAAATCAGTTTGTCATAGAGTCCCCCTGAAAAGAAATAGTTCAACTTAATTTCGTACCCCTGAAAAGAAATAGATTAACTTAATTTCGTCCCCCTGAACAGAAATAGTCCAACTTAATTTCATACCCCTGATTGAAAATTTTGAAGAAATACTTGAGAACATTGGAATAAAAATAAGTTTGACATAGTCGAGTACCCCGATAAAAAAAAATTTCGTCAAAATATTTGAATACCCCTTACAAAAATGCAGGGTAACATAGTTTCGTACCCCTTACTAAAATTCAGGTTGACATAGTTGTGTACCCTTAAATAAAATTTGACATCGTTGAGTTTCACTGAATATAATTCTGTTTGACTTAGCTTCGTACCCCTGACAAAAAAAATAGTTTGACTTAGTTTCGTAACCCTTACAAAGAAAAAAGTTTGACATAGTTGAGTCCTCCTGACTTAATCTAGCTTTCGATTAATAATGTCTGAGACACAAATTATTCTTTCAATTCTTAATTCTTCTATGCACATTGTCAATGTCAATTTCATAATTGTTCAATTTTAATTGTAAATTTTTATCACCTGTTGCGTGTCGGTTTGAATTTCCTCTTTTTTTCCATTTTCATTGCCTTTAAGCACTTTTTTACTCTTAATTGTTCGCGTTTCCTCTTTCAACTCATTCTAATTAGAATTTTTACTGCTTAATTGACCCATTTCTGACGCAAAAAGAGGAAATAAAATTGTGGTCGAGTGGCATAAAAGCTTCCGTCATTTAAATAGAGGATGTTAAGGTATAGAAGTGAATGCTAAGTTCTATTCAGCAGTTGTTATCGATATAAACAATTAATTTAAGACTGACATTCAAGTAAATTCCATCACGGACATTCAGAACTCCCACTAATTCCCAAGAAACTCTCTTTAATGTCTCACATGTGCCATTTCAAGTTCATTCCAATGACATCACATAGGCAACAAAATCACGCAAAAAAAGAGAAATTTTCTTCGGTCATTCATAAAAGTCAATCATATCAAATTACAGACACTCAAAAGCTCTTTAAATAATTTTTCTCGTAAATACATCTGACTCAAGTGGTAAAGAATATAAAAATGAAAATCATTTTTCATAAAAGTGGCAGTAAACATATAAAACTGTTTAAGGATGTAGGAGAGGAATTTTGGAACAAGTTAATAAATTTGATTTAATTAGAAAAAGTTTTTGGTTAATTTGTTAAAAGAGCGTTAAAGTAGTAAAGTTTGTTTAAAAATAAGGGGGTACAACTATGCTTAGGAAATTTTTTAAAAGGGGTATGCAACTATTTAAACTGATTACTTAACAGAATTTTGCAACTAAGCGTCACGTCATATTTAATGACTGCGCGCAGCTTTGAAGTAGCCATTAAAAATATAAGGGGTATGAAACTATGCCAATCGGATTTTTTGACAGGGGTATGCAGTTATGCCCAACTTATAATATACTAGATAATTTCTACAAAATTTGATTGTAGGAAAGGGTACGCAGTTTTCTCAAGCAAAGGGGTACACAGCTATGGCAAGCTTCAGGGGTACAAAACTACGAAAAAAATTAGTTTTCCAATTCCAACAATTTTTTAAAGTCAAAAATTTTTACTAAAACAATTTCTTAATAAAATTGACCAAATTTCCATCGAAATTCAATTCACATCTCAACAATTTGATTTAAAAAACCAACAAAAAACTAAAATAAAAGATGAAAAAAACTTCAGTCGCAGAAATTCGAGAGAGAAAAAACTTAATGGATTTTTCCCATCGTACCAATTAGATTAATGTAGATGATACAGGATGGAAGGTTTAAGCTAACAAAAAGTGCTGCATAAGAAATGACGAGAAAAAATGTTTAAAAAAATTCTTAAAAGTGCTGAAAAAGTTTCCTTTTTCTGGGGTTTTGTAAAGCAAAGAAGAAAAATTGATTAAAAATTATTTCTCGTTGGGTTCAAGCTTAAAAGGGGTTTGAAGATATTTTATGGTAAAAGTTATGGGTTCGGATAAAAAATTGTTAAATAGAAATTAAGGACTGAATAATTTTACATTTGAATATTTTGTATTTATTTTTTGGAATTTTAATTTAATGGTTTATTTTAATCATTTTGATTATTTGAAACATGATTTAAAGTTGTTTTTTAAAACTAGAATACGAAATTTAAAGCAACGTATTAGATGGCTGGGAAGCGACGCAATAAATGGCTTTGAAGCGACGCTTCATATATCTTTAAAGTATTGCTTTAGATGTCATTCAAGCAACTCTTCAGACGTCTTTGATGCAATGCTTCTAATTTTTTCATTACTATTTGAAACAGCGCTCCTTAAGTTGAAAGATTGAGGTTTCAGCCAATTATAATGTAAAATACAGGCGTGACCCAAACAATCTTAAACTCTTTCATACTTCAATTAAAAGAGACAAACTTTGATAATTTTTTAAGTCCTTCATTTAAGAGCTATTTCTAATTTCATTAGAATATCTTGAAAGTTCATCACAATGCCACTATTGCAGCATTAAAAAGGAGAACAAGGACTTTTTTTCTGATAAGTAAGCTATTGTGTAGATGAAATTGAGAGGAAATGACAAGACAATTGTGAAATTCAATCAGCTGATAATAAGTGGCACTTTTAACAGAAGACGGAAACCTGAAAGATTAGTGATGCGTGAAGAGAATTCCAATTTTTTGAAGAACTGCTCAGTATCGAAATTTATGAAAATCACATTCTAACCTCAAAAAATTCTTTCAAACAATAAAAATTGCAAAAATGACAAATTGTCTCATTTTGAGGTTGTGCTGATCCATAATTGAAATAAACCTCGCAACATATGAGCTTATATAAAATATAGCCAGTCTGCTGTGACAAAATTTATGTGCTATTGAGTCGCTAACGTGCTTTTGAGTGTGACTCGCACTTAATGTATCTAATGTCAGTGCTCAAATTGAATTTATGTACTTGAAAGCAAATTTTATGGTAAATTGAATTGGAAATTTTGTTCACGAGGAAGAATTGAGTGTAATTCTGTCAATACATAATGGCAATTGATGTTATGCACGTGCTGGAAATGAATTGGAGAAACATTTAGATGGAAAATTATAAAAAAAAAATTAAATTATTGGTTTTTTGAAGTTTAAAACTGTTTGTCATTAAGCCCTTAAAATTATCTAAAGCGTTGCTTTTAATTTATCCAAAGCGTTGCTTTTAATTTATCCAAAGCGTTGTTTTATATTTATATAAAGTGTCGCTTCAAATTTATCCAAAGTGTCGCTTCAAGTTTATCCATAGCATTGCTTCAAATTTATCCAAAGCGTTGCTTCGAATTTATACAAAGCGTTGCTTCAAATTTATCCAAAGTTTTTCCTTAAATTTATAAAAAGCATTGCTTTAAATTTATCTAGAGTGTTGCTTCAAATTTATCCATAGTTTCGCTTTAAATTTATCCAAAGCGTCACTTTAAATTTATGTAAAGTGCCGCTTCAAATTTATATAAAGTGTCGCTTCAAATTTATCCAAAGTGTTGCTTCGAATTTATCCAAAGCATTGGTTCAAGTTTATCCAAAGCGCTGTTTCAAGTTTATCCAAAGCTTTGCTTCAAATTTATCCAAAGCGTTGCTTCGAATTTATCCAAAGCGTCACTTTAAATTTATCTAAAGCGTTGCTTGAAATTTATCCAAAGCGTTGCTTTAAGTTTATCCAAAGTGTTGCTTCAAATTTATCCAAAGCGTTGCTTCAAATTTATCCAAAGCGTCGCTTCAAATTTATATAAAGTTTTGCTTCAAATTTATCCAAAATGTTGCTTCAATTTATTTAGGACGCTGCTTCAAAATTATCTAATGCAATTTTTTAAAATCATCCAAACTTTGAAGCGTGGCTTCACAATTGCTCTTATTGATTTCCAAGATATCGATACATAAAGCCCCTTTTCCTCACAACATTCCACAAGTAAGTTGCATGCACATTAACTACAAATCTCATCATATCATTCATTATTATAGCTGAACATTCCAAAGTGAATTGCAAATCAAATTAAAATGTCAGCAACAGGAATGATTGTGTATTTTTTTCTGTGTTTCGTGAAATGTTTTGACATGAGCTTCGTGCACAGTAACTGACATGCAAAAAAAATCTAAGAAAATTTTTTTAATAATGAAATAAACATTTCACGTTAATGTTTTTGAGATGCAGGAAGAGTTTTGTTCACTTTTTCCGTGGATTGTGTATTTTGGATGGAGGCAATGAGAGTGGGTATTGGGTGAAGTTGGCTCAAAGCAAGGAAAATGAGCACACGTTTTGAGATAATCTAGCCGATTCGAATAGGATGTTTTAAATTTTCTTGGATCTTAGAAAAGGAAAAGTTCAAAAGTCACCCTAATCTCTAATGAGGACCTCGTAGCTTAGTAAAAACTCTACAGACATTAATAAGGAGCTGAGCTTGCAACTTGGTAATGACTCTTTAACCAAGTTTCGCCTTACCATAAAAAATTAAGAATTAATCAAAAACATAAAATTAACCTTGAAAACTTATTTTTACCACAGAATCGAATGCCCAGCAAAATATTACAACCAGCAACGTCCTTGTAACCAAAAAAAATCAATTCCGATTTCCTGTCAACCCACATATTGTATCAACCTATTTTACTGCCTCAAGTTCTTTCTTTAAAATCTCAATTGAACTGTGATAAACGACGGTAGACCTCTGTCACTGCTTTCGATGTAGGTGGACATTCAAAATGCATTCTGCTGAGTGAAATTGCTTCAAAAAATGACAAAGTAGCTTGAACAAAATTTCATTGTTAGCTTTTTGTTTTGTTTAAAGACAAAATCAACTCAAAAAAGGAACAACAAAGGACTTTAAATAAATTTATTGCATTCTCATCATAATATCGAAAATTGATTGAGATTTTCTGCCCACATGAAGGTATGTGGATATTAGGACATACTTCCCACGCACTAAAATAGCCTTTCAAGTGTTGAATCTTTTACAATTTATTTTAAGCATTATTAAATCAAAAAAATTATTCCGTCACCAAAAAATGATAATCCGTAAGTTCCTCAAATTATCAATCGTTCTTCTTGATCCGAACAGCAAATCGATCTATTTTAATTCCATTAATCCAATCGATAAACTTTAAAATGTCAGTAAAGATAGCATAAATGTTGACATCACATCCACGATTGGCATTAAGAAGTGAAGACGAAACAACTCCACGAAGATAATAAGAACTGCCATGAGTTACAATCAATCCACTTCCACTGTCACCATTACAGACACCAACACCCCTGCCTGAACCACCACAAAATGTTCGTCCACTTGAAAGCAATGCTAAGTCTTCAAAAGCTTTAAAACAGTCACTGTTGCTGTGAATTGGAGTTGTGAGGATTTTTGGGATGTTTTCGTACTCTTTTGTCTCATCTTCACTTTTGCCATATCCAACAACGGAACCTGTCGTAATTGTTGCTATATTTGAGTTGGGGCTTGGCAAACATATTGACTGAATATGCTCATTGAATGTCACTTCCTTTTCGAGGACCAAAACAGCAATATCAGCATCATATGATTGTGTTAAGGCATTCCAATCTGGATGAATGTTGATGCTGTAAACAGCATAAAAGACTCTTCCAATTTCTGCATATTTATCCAAATCATGAGCACCAAGGAGAACCATCAAGCTACTGGCTGAAAACGATTCATATGTCTTCTTTTGATGGATGCAGTGGGCAGCTGTTGATGAGATTTTGGAATACTAATTATCAGAGAACTCGAGTCGACTCGAACCCTATCGACTTCGAGCTCTGATTTAGATAATCAAATAAGTCGACTGAAACTTTTACTTTAATAAGCCGAAATTAAGTCAACGCTGGCTTATAGCTCGTCGGCTTCGATCTTTGCGTAAATATCCAAATACATGTTTTTCTTGGTATACAACTTTACGTCTACTTCTACATACCCTAGAGACAGTTTTTTTTCTGTATCTACTTCGATCTCCTCTTAACCATTCTTTTAATCATCCCCATTACCTTATGATTCGATGATAAGTGTGAGGAATGGGGAAGGTATAGGCAAAGGTAGATAAAGGACAGGGAAGGATATTTAACGTTTTGGACAGAATTTGAAATTTGCAACCTTTTATATTGGAGTGAGCTGATCGCACCCTCTCCAATTTTCTACGCCATCGATATAAAGTATAAATATGTGTAGGATACCTTGTAAGATCCTTCGTGGTTGACGTCCAGCATTAAGGGGGAAGGGGATCTAGAGTTTTGTGTCAGTTTTGGACAAGAAAGAGGAATGGAGATTTAGACGATGAAGCGTTTTTATGGATGTCAACTAAGAATAGCCCTATCAAGGAAAATCCAAGATTCAGTCGCAAAGCCGGAGGCAATGATGATTTTTAGGATTTCATAAAAGAACTAGCAAAAAAGTGGATTTGAGCCCCGAATTCCTTCAAAATTATCTCCCGCACTTCATCTTCAAATTCCTGGCTAAAACCTAGCAAGTATGTATGGATGGGAGGAGGTTAAAGCAGCTTAATACCGAGAAACCCAGCGCAGAGCCAATTCCACACCCTTTTCCAGAACTTTAAAGACTCTAACCTGTAATAACTTTACGACTTGATACAAGAGTTGCACCACAGAAGAATTTTCCTTTCGGTGTCATTAAAGCTGCAGTCCTGTTGAATGAGATAAACTTGACAAGTCTAAAAATCTTAAAAAATTTTGAGTTTACCATGGAAAGTCGCCACTTTCAATTTTAGTTCCTCCAATAATATTTCCACGTCCAGACTTTGGTTTACCACATTGAAGTTGATATCGACCACGTGGTTGATAGTTGTCGAGGCACTTTTTAATATTTTGCTTTATTTTACTTCTGGTTGTTGTGCTAATTTGACTACAAGTGTTGTTTGCCATTAAAAGAGTTGAAATTGATGTGTTGTTAATGAATTTTGGATCGATTCCGATGATTTTGTTGTCATCGAGATTAACTTTGAACAAATGTTTGTGAACTCCGAAGGAATCTGAGTGAATTGTTGTCAATTTGTTATTTTGCAAATACAATTCTTGTAAATTCTTCAAATGATTAAAAACTCCAACTTTAAGATCAGAAATGTCAGTGCTGTGTAAATTTAATAATTGTAAGTTCTGAAGACCATCAAAGCTGTCTGAATTTAGGACTGAAATTTTGTTTTCGTAAAGCCATAAATTATTCAAAGTTTTAAGTGACGTGAAGCATTTCGATGGAATTACGGAAATTTGATTTCCATTCAAGCCTAACCACTTTAAACTTTGTAAATTCGAAAACCAAGCTGGATTGATTGACTGAAGCTCATTGTTGAACAATTGCAGCGATTCAAGCTTCACAAGTGATCGGAAAATGTTGCAAGGTAGAAAATTTAACTGATTATCATTAAGCCATGCTTCCTTAAGTTCCTTTTGATTTTGAAATATGTTTTTATGTAATGTCGTGAGCTGATTGCTGTCTATCCGAATATAAGTCAACTTTAAGTTCCTAATCAGCAAATTTTCTGGAATTTCTCGAATTATATTTGAAAATATTATCAAAGAGTCCAAATTTTTGCAATTTATCAGCGAATCGTCATCAATTGTTTCTATTGCTGCATCATTAATCTTGATTATTTCAAGATTTGGAAACTTTTTGCAGAAAACTGATGAAAATGTCTTAATTCTGTTATTTAAATAATTTTCAATAAATTTCACATTAGCTTCGCTGTGTCCTGTTTCATGTTGTCCATCAATTACTGTGAGTTTTTCATCATAATCTGCTTTTCTGGTGTCTAATTCACATTTATAATAAGAATCATTTCTGGTTTTATATCCAGTAGCCCAGTGAAAGCCATCTTTGTAATTACATTCGGCAGTTTGAGCTGTGACTTTGGTAGTAAGCCAAAAATGTCCAAAGAATAAAAATAAAATCCAAATTATTTGGTTCATTTTTGAATTTTAATTTATTTTATTTTTTTAAATTTATTTTTATTTAAGATTCTTTTAACATCACCAACACATCAAAATTTTAATTTTATTGAACTTTTCTCAATTTTGATTCATTTCAAGCTTAATTTTAGAACATCAGTCTTTAATAGCTACAAAAAAAATGTGAAATATTTTACAATAGTTGCACTTAATCTTCAAACTATTCAAAGTTTTTTAAAAAAAATTAACAAAAGATGAAAAAATTGACCTTTAAGATCGAAACACAAAACATAAACTGAGCATTAAAAACCAGAACAACAACATTAATGCACAATAAAATGCGAAGAAGAAGAGAAGATAAAGTATGATTAGATAAAGGGGCTGTTCATAAATGATGTCTTTAAATAAACGAGATTTTAAAAACTTCCTTCTTAACTTATTTTGGTAAAAATTTGTAAACAAATTTCATTTGTTAAAATTATATCAAAACTAGAGCCGCCCTTATTACAATATTGGACGTTATTTTTGAACCGTCCCATAACAGGTAAAAGACATAACAAATTTCTATCAATACGTCTTTATTTTAAGTCAACATTCTTTGTCAGTGTATTTTCTTTAGGAACTATGTGCTGTTGTGCACAATTTGACTGGCTAGCTGGGACAGTTTGCTAGGTCCAACGGAGTAGTCAGTGAAGAATCAACCCATTTCCCATTTTTTGTAAAAGTTTAAATACAAAACAGCAGCAATCTGATGTTAAAGTGCCTGAAAATCTTCATCGCTGAAATCACAATAGGAGTGAAGTCATAATTTTTTAGGGAATAGGTGAGGAGGGAGGGATCTTCAGTTTTTTTTGGAAACACTAGAAATTTAAGATAGTTTTTTGGGGTTTTATTCTTCAAAAAACCCTATAAAAATTAATAAAATCATGAATTAGCTGTCCAATTGCGCACTATTGATTGGGAGAGTCCCGTTGTTTTGAAAAAAGTCCCCCAGAAAATCCCTAATGTCCCGCTGAACTTAATTCCCTTGGAAAATACTTGAAAATTTGGTCTGTCCCGCTTTTTAAAAGCCTAAATCGGAACATGTCGCGCCTTTTGACCAAAAATCCTCTCAAACCGATGGACAGTTGTCGTTAAGCGAACGACAGAATTATATAAAATCAACAGTTGATTTCAAGAGTTTAAAGTAAAATAGTAATTCCTTTAGTGCTATATTAAATTTACAATGTACATGCATATTTCATGCATATTTATAAGTAATTATTGATAGCAAAAGGAATCTTTAAGTAATATATACACATTTGTAACGATCATTTCCGATTAGAAGTTTCGCATCTTTTTTGAGCTTGAGAAATACCAAGCAATTGGAACTGAAAAGTTCTTTCCCTTCGTATCGTGATCGAGTTAACACGTCTTGTTACAAATTTTTCTAAAACCTCCCCTTATGGTTTAATTAGTGGAACCCAATAAAGTGAAATAAGTGTTAAAAGAAAATTATCGATTTGTTACTCAATCACATCTTTTAGAAAAATTTACAAATTTGAGAAAAATTAGTGCTTAACCTTAATTTGAAAAATTAAAAGAAAGCTAATGCTTTAGAGCTTTGAATTGGCTATTAATTAGTTATTTTAGTGCTGTAACTGTTGAATAAGTGGAAATTGATTAAGTTTGAATAAAACACGTGGAAGTCTCGCGTATTTAGTCTCGCAAAAGTCACGCGATATAATTTCGGCATCAAAAAGTTAATCTTTTCTACTTTGACGTCATATTGAGCATTATTCGACATCCAGAAGCATAATAGAGCACATTATATTGAATAAGTTGGCCAGAAATCAACATCCAGTAACCTCTGTAGTAAGTACAATAGAATAGTTAACCATTTTGTTTGTTTTTCTCTTCCTCGTGCATTCATATTGATTTGTTGTCAAGTAACAAATCAATCAAGTTCAAGGCTACAGAGGCAATCAATTTCTGGTCAGCAAGCCAATCAAGAGGCACATTTCAAGCCAATCAAGTGGCAAAATTTGCATCGAATTTACTCAAATTTATAGTCACCAAACAAGAGGTGACTTACCGCCATACAACAGGCACCAAACAATCAGTTTGGACATCAAGGAAGTCGTCGAGCAAAAGACGCATCGTCAGTCACTTGTGAGATAAGTGCATCAGCTAGGCATCGAAAGGGTGCAACAAGTTAAGTCGTCGAGCAAAGGACGCATCAGTTAGTCACTACAAGAGTGCAACATTCAAGTCGTCAGAAGAAAGGCGCATCAAATAGTCATCAAGAAGGTGAAACATTAGAAGTCACTATATCAAGTGCAACAATTAGTCACTTAAGATAAAAGTGCATCAATTCAAGTAGAAGGGAAGCATTTGAGGACGTCAATACGTTAATTGTATCTTCATCTTATCATTTATTGCTAACAAGTAGCAAATAGTCATCAAGTCGTTTGTGAAACGCAATACAAATTTGCAAAAGTGAACAAGTCACTTTAAGATTATAAAAGTTACATTAAATAGACATCAGAACATCAAGCATCATGACAAGTGCTGAAGAACTCGGAAGTTTAGCTCAACATTTTATCAGTGTTCCTGATGCTAAGGCACAGTATCGTGCAAAATATGCGACGAGCAAAGTCGTAAACAATTATATTTTCTGCATTCAATTAATGAGAGAAAATGCTAGATGCGGTTTAGATAATGACTGCAAATGGTTCGCGGCCCAGCAATCTGAACGTGAATATGAGGATTTACAAAATATGGTGCTATGCATAACGTGTGATAATGTTTATCACTTACGCTGTTCCAGAACTGATTTTGCTGCTGTAACTGAACAACAACTTCCATGGATGTGTGCGAAATGTTTGAGGAATCCCATGAATGCTGACGCACAAGGCTTAGTCAGCGCAGGAACTCATACATTGTCATTTGATGAGAGAATCAAATGCTATATCAAAGTCAATGTACACAAAGGAGAGTCATCAGATTCAAGTGCTGATGAATATGTTGAAGGGACTGTACATATTGATGCTAATGGTAGCGTAGTATCAAACAATCTGAGGACCGATGTAAGCAAGTTACAAAGGAAATATAAGTCCATTAAGAAGTCCAACAAGGAATTAAGGAATCTGGTAGTAGCGCAGTCAGATCAACTTACTCAAATAATGGAATTACTAAAGTCATCACATAATGCAGGTTTGCTTGGAACAAGTCCAAGTAGAATCGCACAAGGTACAGCAGAGTCATTAAGGCCACAATATGCCTCATTCACAAATGCGGTGTTAAATGCAAATATAGCATCTACGCGCATTGATGATGAAATTAAAAGATCAAGTCAAGTAATTGAGGAAATGATTGGAGGATCAACTAGCAACGAAGCAATTCAGAAACCTTCATCACATCCACCGGAAATAAGTGACAATGAGAGTCACATTGAAACAACTTTGAGGCAGCTCAACAAGCTGTCGTTGAATGAAATTCGTCGTAACTTACCTAAGATTGAAAAGTTTGATGGTAATCCTGAAAGATGGTTGACGTTTGAAAGAGCAGTTATGAGGAACTGGAAAGAAGGAGAATATACTGATGACCAAATAAAGTCTCACATCAGACAAGCATTAACGGGACAAGCCCTAGCACGTGTTGATAGTTTATATCTGAATATGTCATCACAGAGACTTATGGATTATTTGAAGGATAGTTTTGGGAATGCATCGATTGTTGTAGAGAGTGCTCGCTCAAAGTTGATGAGTGCTAAATTATCCAAACCCTTAACTCATGCATCATGTGTTGAAGTAACAACAAGAATAGCAAACTTTTTGGCAGCATGCAGTTATGCTGGAATAACAATAGCAGACACAAGCGTTTCATCAAAACTTCACATGCAGCTTGAACCGTATCATCAAGAGTTATATTACAAATTCTTTTATGAAAAGAATCCAAAGGCCATTACAAGAATGGAACGATTGGACGTTCAGTTTGAGTTTTTGAACAGTCTTTCGAAAACACTTCCGTTAGGACAGTTCAAATTTGAGGATGATAAAGGAAGCAAGAATAAAGAGAAGGATTATCAAATGATGACAGCATCATGCAGCAACAACACATTCAAAGGTTCGTCATATAATTCAGATGACTACAAATACGAGATCAGAGATAATCAGACAGCAACATACTTAGGATACAACTTAGAGAAAGTGAAGCAAATTCCAAAGAAGTGTGAAATTTGCTCAGGTACCAATCATTACACTGTAGAGTGCAAGACTTATCGTGAAATGAAAATGGATGAAAGGTATAACACCGTTAGGACTAAACATTTATGCATAAACTGCTTATTATCAACGCAGCATTTTGCAAAGGATTGTGATGTCAAACGAAGTTGTGGATTTAAAGTAGATAAATCTACAAGATGTTCAGCAAAACATCATATCACTCTTCATCGTGGTAAGAGTGAATACAATTACAGCAAACCGAAGAAGAAGCCGAAACAAAGCAGCGATTCGTCTTCAAGTTCATCGTCATCAGATGAAGAGAACAGTTCAGTAACCAACAAGGAGGTACAACTAGACGAAGATGAAATACTTTCAAAGCCACAGGACAAGTGATCTTCTGGGGCGCGCGAGGATGTCGTTAAGCGAACGACAGAATTATATAAAATCAACAGTTGATTTCAAGAGTTTAAAGTAAAATAGTAATTCCTTTAGTGCTATATTAAATTTACAATGTACATGCATATTTCATGCATATTTATAAGTAATTATTGATAGCAAAAGGAATCTTTAAGTAATATATACACATTTGTAACGATCATTTCCGATTAGAAGTTTCGCATCTTTTTTGAGCTTGAGAAATACCAAGCAATTGGAACTGAAAAGTTCTTTCCCTTCGTATCGTGATCGAGTTAACACGTCTTGTTACAAATTTTTCTAAAACCTCCCCTTATGGTTTAATTAGTGGAACCCAATAAAGTGAAATAAGTGTTAAAAGAAAATTATCGATTTGTTACTCAATCACAGACAGTCTAATAATAAACATCAAATAAATCAGTCATTGCACTTCTAAGCAGAGATCGAAGCCGATTTTTTCAGCTTAACTCAATTTTTGATTTTTTTGATAGAAAAAAGCCATTCGACACCCATTTCAAGTATTTAAATTGAACTTTACATGCTTTACTATGATTCTGTGTAATATTTTGTCAGCATGTAGCTATAGTGAGCTAAGAATTTCAACTTAACCGATTTTAAGCCGATCGGCTTAAATTTCGGCTTAACATTCTTTAACTTGAAATTCTGAGCTCACTTTAGCTACATGCTGAAAAAATATTTCACAGAATCATAGTAAAGCATGTAAAGTTCAATTTAAATACTTAAAATGGGTGTTAAATGGCTTTTTTCTATTAAAAAATCAAAAATTGAGTTAAGCCGAAAAAATCGGCTTCGATCTCTGCTTCTAAGGCTAATGAGATGCCATTACTTTAATATCGATCAATCTATCACCATTCGCTCCTCCTCAATGATCCATTAAACTTCATCTTAAACATTTCCACATTATCCATAATTCCACAAAAGCCTTTAACATTCAATTAAGCATTTAACATATTCAAGACATAACAACAAAGTGTGTTGAACACCACGAGCGTGAATCAAACGAGCACCGCAAAATAGTTTTTTTTTTCGTAATTTTCTATCGATTATTTCTTCTTCTTTCATCACATTTCTCATCATGCCGTATCATTCACTCACAGCTGGCATGGCAGTAAATTGGAATGATGATAAACAAAAAACACTGTGTGATGAGCTCATGTGAGTTTTGTGCGACAGTGTAAATGATAGCGGAATGAATAAATTCAATTAATTAAATATTTGCATTTGGAATTTCAATTTTTTTTTTCTATCTCTCGTGGTTGGAATTTTGAGAAATATTTTTTTGGTTAATCTCCATCAAAATTCTTCGAACTATCGTCACAACACCAGTTTTTGGTCAATTCTCATGAGGGGTCATTCATAAATTACGTCCATCAATTAGGAAGGAGGTGATCTTGCGTTTTGTGATGGTTTAAACAAGTTAATTTTTTCCACGCACATTTTGCGACAATTGGGGGTTCAAAAAATCTCACTTTTGATTGACGTCATTTATGTACAGCCCCTGTCAAATAAATTCAACAGAAAAAGCCCAACAATTTATGTAAATTCTTCTATTTAGAATTCAACAACCATAAAAACTAGCAATTTATCGGACAACAAAGTTTGTCATCAAACAGGCGCTTTAAGTGCTCATTATCATTTTAATTTCACACATCTGTGCTTGTTTTGAGCGATGACGACTAAATTTATTAAAATCAAAAAATTAATTAAAATTCAAGTGATGCAAAAATGATTTCCAAATTATTAAAAAAAATATTACAGCAGAGCTTGAGGTTCTTGGTGTTGAGGTCTCCCAAAGTCTTAAAGGTTTTAAACCGCAGCAAGAGCACGGTCTAAAACGCTTAAGAGGGGGACAAGAATCTCCTGGCTACGCGCCTGTTAAAAGCACTCTTAAAGTCTAGGCTTAAAGACAAAAGCTTTCTTCCTCACAGCAAACCAAAAAAAAAAAAAAAACAAATTTCATAAAATAAATACAAATAAAATTTATCAAAATATGAAAAACTCGCGGCAGTAATAATGATGAATAATTTACAGCTTAGCACTTTGTGCCATACCGGCATACATCGCAATCTCATTCCAATGAATTTATTTTCATTCACAATTTTCACCAAAAAAATTCAATTCAACAAGTGCCGCGGGTTTATTGAAATATTTTTCATGATTTTTAAAAATTTTTGCATATTTTTGATATGAATTTTTGCTGGTATTTTAGGGGTGCAGCTAGTTGGAGGTTACTAGGGGGTTCTGGTAAATAAACCCTGCTAGAGAATCTAGTTAAGGAAAGTTGAACTCACGGTAGAGCTTTTCAATCTGCTTTACAACCTTTTCAATCTGAATATCAGAAGTTTATATGCTCTCGAATGATGTCTATCTACATCCAGGGGGACAACAACTTTCTGTAGAAATTTTCAAACCACATTTTTACCTCATTTATAGCCCATTGTAGGTTAAATTGAGTTCTTTGACTTGCTAAGCCTCAATTTTGAGCTTCGAATCCAGTTTTTCGCAAGGGGACAACAACTTTCTGGGAAAATATTTTACATAAATTTTTTTAACCAATTTAAAATTTGTGAAATGATTTAAAATAAAGAAAAAAAATAATTTAACAAAATATTTCCCACCAAGTTGTTCTCCCTCCATTCAAAACTCAATTATGCTCTCAAATTAAGGCCAAACAATCCATTGAACCCATCATAATCACAAAAAAATATTAATTAAAATTCGCCCTAAATTTAATCCATAAAATTATATATCATAATTCATTTATAGACAGCATAAGCTCATATCCCATTAAAGTAAATGACGTGAAGATAAACAACGATAATCACCCTCTCGTTTCCTACAAAATGTACTCCGTGTTTATGTGTGCTTATGTAAATGAGCTTTATCTTTATGTAAATATTTTGCTATAATGAATATGAAATTTAGTAAAATTAGCAGACATTTCTGCGATGTTTTGTCGTTGTTTGGAGGAAAATGTCAAAAAAATATGGAATAAATTGACAATTGTTTAAAAACTGGAAAATTATTATTTTTTTAACGAAATTGTGTTGGGTTCAAGGGGTGGAAACTCAGAATTTGGGGAGCAAATTGTAGATTTTTAAGGAGGTGACTTAAGTTTCTATTTGTTGAGTTGATGATTTTCATATCTTGGTTGTATAGGTTGTCCTGCTCTTTTTTTTTGTCGACTTTTGGTCAAAAAGTGGGACATGGTCTGATTTAAGCTCTGAAAAAGCGGAGCAGACCAAATTTTAAAGTATCTTCCAAGAGAAATAGGCTCAAAAAACGAAATATCTAGGATTTCTAGTGGGGCTTGGTTTAGATAAGTGGGTCTTTCCCGCCCAAAAGTGCGCACTTGGACATCCAACTTCTAATCAATGGATGACTTTAGTACATAATTCATCATGGACTTGTGGAGACTATAGCTATAATTTTGGTCTCTGCACAGCACAATAACCATCAAACTATTTTTTTTCTCATCGACCAGTGATGGATTTTATATTTTTCAAAATAGAGACTTTTCAACATCCCTGTTTTGTTGGTTGATAGCACCAGAATCAGGGGCGTGGCCAGGAATTTGAAGAGGGGGGGACAAAATTTTTTTTGTATGGAAAAATTTAAGAGGGGGGGATTTTTGTGATTTTTAAAAAAAAACTTTGTACCCCAAATACCCCCCCCCCCCCCCCCCTGGCTACGTGTCTGACCAGAAGGTCAGCTTTCGCACAACTCAAGAGCATAGCAACCCAATTTAAGCAGTCTCAATTCGCCCTAATGACAGTGCAGGTCTGAAACCTTTCCAACATCTCCTAGCTGTACCCATAGCCTTGGCTTAACATCATGTTTAAAATTGTTTAAAAATTCCAAAATTTAACTCTCGAAATATTCAACAATTCTAAAAATAATTCCCGCATTTAATCACTTTTCTAATGAAAACAATGTCAAGACAAACGTTCACATCGTAAATTTAATAATAATGAATGATAATGGAACAGCTTATGCTGAATACTAAGTAATGTCAAACTTATTCGTACACATTAAAATTTGTTAAGCTCTTCGTCGTTCATTTTAATTAATTGATTCCCATGAGATGAATATTGCATGATGTGTAAAGTAATTAAAAATTCGAAAATTAGTGAATCTTGGAAATTAGCGAACAAAGAGGAGGATGATGATGGATTAAAAGGAAGTAATAGTTTAGTAGACCAAGATACACGTGATTTGAAGTTTAAGGAAGATTCGACATCGAATTAAATTTGTAAGATGACCAATTCCTTCAAATGAAGTCAATTAGACACACTTCTTCCTAGCTGTGACCTTTTAATCCCTCAAAAAACTACTAATCCATCAAAATATCAATTAATTTTCCAAATCCTCATCGCAAAATCTCTTCAACATTATAAAATCAGCCGAGCAAAATGTCTTCAATCTTTGTCACATTTTTCATCCTTGACTCACCCAAATCAGCTTTAAAGTCCCTCAATTAATCATTTTCGACACAAGATTAAGCAAAATTGAGACCTAATGGTACAAGCAGGTGATCAATTGATTGGAAAAAGGGCAAAATATGTGATTTTGTAAAGGAAATGAGATTTTTTTTTGACAAATTGTTTTGTTAGATGGAATCGATAGTTTTTGGTTATTGAGATTTGATGAAAGATTTAGGGTGTGATGGAATTGATTTAAGGAATTTGTTGATATAATCATGAATTAAAGAGATTCATTAAATCAGTAATGGACAACCTTTTTTGTGCAATGGCACACTTGGTATTAGGTTAAGACTAAAAGTGCATACGGTTCGTGACATCTTTTTACGGATCCCTTGTGTACCGCTTCACAAAGGTTGACCATCACTGCATTAGAGTAAAATCAGCATTCAACAATTTTAAAATTCAGGAGCTCGGTTTGAACTATTCCGTTATGGAAGATTGATAAAGCGTAAGGAAGTGGTTGGATTTGAAGGACAAATTGCTTCATTTTGCTATTGTTTTAGGAAAAAGACATAAAAATCTCATCCTTCCTTTAAATTTTTATATCTTCCCTCTTCGAATTCCTGGCTACGTCCGATTTAAACGATTTAAAAAAATGACTAAGATAAGACTACTGTCCATTAATATGTGATATTTATGCTTGTAAACTGCAAACCCGAATTGTGATCAAGATTTACATCAATACACTAAATCCTAATTTTACAGAAATTGTCCCTTCAACCCTTAAATAATTCAAATAAAAATCCACCATTCGACAGTTTTATTGCCTAGCAAACTTTTTGGAAATGACCCAATTTATCAAGATTGCAATTTTGAATTGAGTTTTATTGTTCCATTTTGTACAAAAGCTCAAACACAGCACTTCATTTGTTTTTATTAGATTTCATGCACATCTAGCTTGCATGTGATATAATAAGCCAGATGCAACTACAAGTTTTTCTTATATGCAATATTAAGGACATAAATAAGAAACGTGAGGAAACATTTCTTGCTAAAATTGAGTCAGCGATTTCAGAATTTTATTTTTCAGATTTAAAAATTTTTTATTGAGTTTGAACAAAAACTATCAATTTTAAATCGATTGCAATTTATAAATGGCTATAAATCTACAAAACTATGGTGAAGTTTGAATAGAAAAATTGTGAATAAGATTTTAAATCAGAGTGGTTCAGGGACATAGCCTGAAGGGTTTTTTTTATCAGACTGTTGAGATTTTTTCATCCAAAACCTTTAGAAAATTGAGGCAATTTTTCATGAAAGGGAGTTTTGACTCTCTGGCTATGACATTCAGTGATTTGAAAATTATGTTTTGTAGCTACTCTAAACAGGATTTTTGAGACTAATCAGTGAAGCTGTGGTCTTTGTTGCTTTCAAATAATCTGAGAATAAACTGGCTTGGGTTCAGCTAAGGGTGGGTTTGGGCTGATGTGGAATCAGCTCAGAGGAAGATGAAATCATGATTATAGTGCTGTCCTGGCCTTATGTTTAATTACTAGCATCGGTGTCATTTGAAAGCTCCATTCAGACATTTTGTGCCTCAAAAACTAGCTTGGTTAACCATTAACATGTTACTTTGCCCTATTCTACCTCTCCTGTGATTTAAAAAAAGCAGACTTCGTACTGGCCCATCCTAGTACCATCTTCTTGATCATATCAACAGGATAGCTCTTAAAAAAGGTTTACCGGTGGCTATTGGCAACATTTTTAATCCCAATCATTTAAAATAAACCACTTTTCAATGTCATAATCATCACAACAGCCAACAAGTTGCTCATAAATTTCAGACTCAAATTCCACTTATTCACAATCATCTCATAAATTCCTTTCGACACTCATAAATATTAAGCAATAATTAAAAAACAGAAAAAATATGTATCAACAAAATAAATAGAGTTCAAACAGCTTTCTCGTAAATCACTTGATACTTTGGTGGAAATAAAAAGAAGATAAAATAAACTGAAATCTATTTCTGATGGTTTTGACATTGGAATTAAAAATTATTGAAATGTTGATGGATATGCTGATTTAATGTGGGATAAATTTTATATGATTTTAATCATTTTTGACTATCAGAGCGAATAAAACTACAAACTGAAATATTTTAAAATAATTTTTACGCCTCTGACTGAATTTTAATCCATTTTGCATTTCGTCAATTTTTCCATCGCTTTTTGATTCATCTGAAATGGCCTCAAGCCATTCAACCACTTTTCATTCCTCCTGTCTCCAACTCCGCTCATGAAGCTTAAGGGCTATGCATAATGGATTGGCACTTAATGACAAGCCTTTTTGTGCGGATTTCACAATTCAATGTCAATTTCAGATGGTTGATGACGTTATGTGGATTTGGATGATGAAGCTTTGATGCTTTTATGAATTAAATGGATTTTGCGTATTCAATTAGTTAATGGATGGTGACCATAGAGTCTATGAAGTGATATCGATAGAATATCCATACAAAAGTTCTTTTTTTTCAATTTTAAACTCTTCACAAATGACTTCGCATCAAGAACTAATAAATTTCAATTGTGATAAACGCTCGTTCAAGTGTAAATGCAAATTAATTTACGTTTTGTGTGCAGCGAAAAAAGAGAGCAAAGAGCAATAAATTAATAAAACTTTGTATCAATAAAAAAAGTGAATGAACTTAATTTCATCTATGAACGATAATTGATTGGCGTAATATACTTGTGAGAATTTAGGCGGCTTCACATGTGGTGTAAAAATATTCACACTTTACACGTGTGTTTTGAAAATTTAAGGAGCCTGCACAACAGAGTTTTTAAGTTCAGGTGTCTTAACACTTGGTTTTATTACTTCAACTGTCTTTAATACTTTCATGTGGCTTCGTCCTAGGTTTCAAAACTTCAGCTGTCTTCACACTAATTTCATAAGTTAAGGTGTATTCACACTAAGTTTTGTGGTTTCAGGTGCCTTGACACTAGTATTTAAAGTCCAGAGGCCTCTACACGAGATTTCAAAGCTTCAGCTGTCTTCACACTTATTTTATATATTAAGGTGCATTCACACTAAGTTTTGTGGCTTCAGATGCCTTGACACTAGTGCTTAAAGTCCAGAAGTCTCTACACGAGATTTCAAAGCTTCAGCTGTTTTCACACTTATTTCATGTATTAAGGTGCATTCGCACTAGGTTTTGTGGCTTCAGGTACCTTGACACTAGTATTTAAATTTCAAAGCTTCAGCTGTCTTCACACTTATTTCATGTATTAAGGTGCATTCGCACTAGGTTTTGTGGCTTCAGGTACCTTGACACTAGTATTTAAGGTTCAGAGGCCTCTACACGAGATTTCAAAGCTTCAGCTGTCTTCACACTTATTTTATATATTAAGGTGCATTCACACTAGGTTTTGTGGCTTCAGATGCCTTGACACTAGGTTTCATATCTTCAATTGCTTTCACACGAGAGTTTTTGAGATCAATTTAAAAAATGTTCTTATTATTTCACATCAAAAAGTCCTCCAACTCCTTGCTCTACTTTCTCTGTAATTAATTTCCTGAGCAGCACCTTTTCGCACCCTTTTCATCTACATTTAATCCATCTCTTCATATAAATTATCTTTATCCATAATCTGCAGTATCACATACAAACATAAATCAATTATCTACCCTTAATTAGTAAAGGTGTTCAAATATTGATACAATACACCTACAATGCAATGAATACTAAATAAAATAAGCTTGATAATCACGTTCTATCCCACAGAAAAGGCAACAGCAAAAAAACTTTTTAAAAAAACTACGTTTTTCGCGTAGACTAAAAAGTAGAAAATAACTTTTATTCTTGGTTGTAAAGAATTTGGTTTTAAATTTTCAGATTATATTTAATAAATTTTTATATCCTAGTCAATATTGTTCACAAAGTTTCGAATAAGTGCACTTTGATCTTATCGTATAACTCAACAACTTAAAAACGTGGGCGCATTAATTTAAGTTTATCATAAAGTATTGATTTCACATAAACTTATTTCTTCTCTTATAATGCGCCCACGTTTTTAAGTTGTTGAGTTATACGATAAGATCAAAGTGCACTTATTCGAAACTTTGTGAACAATATTGACTAGGATATAAAAATTTATTAAATATAATCTGAAAATTTAAAACCAAATTCTTTACAACCAAGAATAAAAGTTATTTTCTACTTCTTAGTCTACGCGAAAAACGTAGTTTTTTTAAAAAGTTTTTTTTATAAAGTATTTTATTTTCTACTTTTTAGTCTTATTCTAATGAAATAGAGAAATAAAGATTATAGGGGGTTCATAGGTTACAGGTGTGTTGAACTTCACTTCGTTGCACTTCGTTACGTTCAACTGTTTATAGATTACAGTAGGTTTATAGGTTACAGGTGTGTTGAACTTCACTTCGTTGCACTTCGTTACGTTCAACTGTTTATAGATTACAGTAGGTTTATAGGTTACAGGTGTGTTGAACTTCACTTCGTTGCACTTCGTTACGTTCAACTGTTTATAGATTACAGTAGGTTTATAGGTTACAGGTGTGTTGAACTTCACTTCGTTGCACTTCGTTACGTTCAACTGTTTATAGATTACAGTAGGTTTATAGGTTACAGGTGTGTTGAACTCCACTTCGTTGCACTTCGTTACGTTCAACTGTTTATAGATTACAGTAGGTTCATAGGTTACAGGTGTGTTGAACTTCACTTCGTTGCACTTCGTTACGTTCAACTGTTTATAGATTACAGTAGGTTTATAGGTTACAGGTGTGTTGAACTTCACTTCGTTGCACTTCGTTACGTTCAACTGTTTATAGATTACAGTAGGTTTATAGGTTACAGGTGTGTTGAACTCCACTTCGTTGCACTTCGTTACGTTCAACTGTTTATAGATTACAGTAGGTTTATAGGTTACAGGTGTGTTGAACTCCACTTCGTTGCACTTCGTTACGTTCAACTGTTTATAGATTACAGTAGGTTTATAGGTTACAGGTGTGTTGAACTCCACTTCGTTGCACTTCGTTACGTTCAACTGTTTATAGATTACAGTAGGTTTATAGGTTACAGGTGTGTTGAACTCCACTTCGTTGCACTTCGTTACGTTCAACTGTTTATAGATTACAGTAGGTTTATAGGTTACAGGTGTGTTGAACTCCACTTCGTTGCACTTCGTTACGTTCAACTGTTTATAGATTACAGTAGGTTCATAGGTTACAGGTGTGTTGAACTCCACTTCGTTGCACTTCGTTACGTTCAACTGTTTATAGATTACAGTAGGTTTATAGGTTACAGGTGTGTTGAACTTCATTTCGTTGCACTTCGTTACGTTCAACTGTTTATAGATTACAGTAGGTTCATAGGTTACAGGTGTGTTGAACTCCACTTCGTTGCACTTCGTTACGTTCAACTGTTTATAGATTACAGTAGGTTTATAGGTTACAGGTGTGTTGAACTCCACTTCGTTGCACTTCGTTACGTTCAACTGTTTATAGATTACAGTAGGTTTATAGGTTACAGGTGTGTTGAACTCCACTTCGTTGCACTTCGTTACGTTCAACTGTTTATAGATTACAGTAGGTTCATAGGTTACAGGTGTGTTGAACTCCACTTCGTTGCACTTCGTTACGTTCAACTGTTTATAGATTACAGTAGGTTTATAGGTTACAGGTGTGTTGAACTCCACTTCGTTGCACTTCGTTACGTTCAACTGTTTATAGATTACAGTAGGTTTATAGGTTACAGGTGTGTTGAACTCCACTTCGTTGCACTTCGTTACGTTCAACTGTTTATAGATTACAGTAGGTTTATAGGTTACAGGTGTGTTGAACTCCACTTCGTTTCACTCCGTTACGTTCAACTGTTTATAAATTACCAGTTTTCAATGGGAAATTAGTAACGACTTTCAAAATTTTTCATTCGTTTTATAAAATTTAATTTTTTTAAAGCATTCATTAGTAAAGTACATTAAAAATCACTCGTAAAGATTTTGTGTTTATCTGTATCATTTCTACTTCATAACGTGTGGATTCTTAACATAAAGATGCAAATCACATCTATATGTAACGTATTTATAACGGATTTTCAAATTTAAATTCAATGAATATCATTTATATGTTATGCAAAAATACGTCAAGCCGTTAATAAAAAGAAAAGTCAATTTCATTAAGTTGGTGAAGTGTTATAAATAATGCAATACATTTAAAACAGCATAAATTTATGCTCAAACTATGTGTGGTAAATGCATATCTCATATATATAGTTATTTTGCATTAATTCGTAACGTATTTATTGCTTAACGGTTTTTTTGAAAATTCAAATTTTCACTTACGAATATTCATGAAAAAACTACATGTCAATTTTTTTGTCTTACCAGAATATCTTTAGCTGCTCAAATTTATGGTATAATTAATAATTAGTAATATTAATTAAACTATAATGAGTCATATAAATGACTTTAGAGCATCACAAGTATAATATTTAATATAAATCAAAATTTTATATCATTGACATTGGATTTTTTCCCATATAAAAAAGTTTTGCATAAATTGTACTATAATTAAGCATTTTTGTGTTTCCAAAGTATTAAAATATTGTATTGTCACCGGGAATAAGTGTGCATTGAAAATTCGAGCTCGATTGGAGCAGTAGAAGTGGTCGAAAAATCGATTACAAAAGTACGAAATTTTGCGGACAATCAAACAGATAAGAAAGCAAGTTAAGAAAAACGTAGTAAAAAAACGTAGTAAAAAGGGTCAGTTCGTTGCTATCCATTTACAGTAAACTTTATCTCCTTTTGTATGAAGTAGTCCATTGAAATTGAGCTAGATAAATTGCGGAACATGAAAGCTAATGACCTAATTATTGACATTATGTTGTGATGAGTTTCAAAATCCACAGACATCACATCGTACCTTTGACACATCACATATTGATTACATTTTTGCTCCATTTCCATCCCACATTAAAACACTGATACTGCTGTAAGCTATGCAATATTTTGGATTTTTGGGGGGTGTTTGAAAACATTGTGGATTATAAGAGTTCGGATGTGAATTAAGGGCAGCAAATGACACGAAAAATTGAACCCGAAAGGTATAGAATGAGATATTTGTGGTTCTGTTGTTTAAATCTTTTGTATGATTTTTGGTAGATTATGGTTAAGGTGTCTTCACACAATGGAATAATAAATCAAGGTGCCTTCACATCAATCGTAACAATGTCATGATACATTCACACTAGGATTGGTTCAGGTGGATTCACACTATGATCATGTGTTCAGGTGCACTCACAGTAGAATCATTTGTTCACGTGCCTTCTCACTAGGGTCGTGTGTTCAGATGCCTTCACACTAAGATCATGTTCAGTTACCCTCACACTAGGATCATGTGTTCAGGTGCCTTTACACTAGAATCAAAAGTTCAGGTGGATTCACACTATGATCATTTGTCCAGGTGCCTTCACAGTAGAATCATTTGTTCACGTGCCTTCGCACTAGGGTCGTGTGTTCAGATGCCTTCACACTAAGATCATGTTCAGTTACCCTCACACTAGGATCATGTGTTCAGGTGCCTTCACAGTAGAATCATTTGTTCAGGTGCCTTTACACTTGAATCATGTGTTCAGGTGTCTTCACACTAAGATCGTGTGTTCACGTGCCTTCACATTAGGATCATGTTCAGTTGCCCTCACACTAGAATCATGTTTTTAGGTGTCTTCACACTAGAATCATGTGTTCAGGTGCCTTCAAACTGGATTAAAAAATTCAGGCGTCTCTACACTTCGTTTCGAACAGAATCATATTCACATCTTAACATTGTAGACACAAACAAAAAGAAGTCACTGAAAGCCCCAAAGTGTGACTTACAAATTATCCCACTCATGTTGACAGACATCTGAGTAAATAAGAATAGCAAATCGAATGAAATTTACGTCAGAAACAGAACCAGAATTGCTTATGAAGGTAAAATTGTTATATCTTGTTCATGACGTTTGTGGTTTTGGTAAGTTTTGATAGAAATTTAACAGAGCTGATTTGGAGGGTTTAAAAATTCAGCTCCAAAAGATTGAGAAAAATAAATAATATTTGGATCCATTAACACAAGATTTTCATTTAAGAATGTTCCGGAAATTTAATCAACACTTAATTTTCAACATCAAAATAAATTCATTCAAGATTCCATTAACCATTTTATTTCTGTTCACAGCAAAAAGTTTTTCATTAAATTAAATCATTAAGTTGATGACACTTTTGTCGTTTCGAGATAATTAAAATGAAAACAGAATTATGTATAGTTTTACATTGAGGGATATAAATGTTGTATTTAAAAAGTTTAGAAATTTTATGATAAATCCAGCGCATTATTACTAGATTCGAATGTTCAGGTGCCTTCACACTAGTCATTTAGTTAAGATGTTAGGTTGCCTTCACACTTAAGTCACCTATTTAAGGTGCACTAGAGTTATTAAGTTCAGGTGCCTTCGCATATCAGACATATAGTACAGGTGTCTTCACACCTGAGTTATTTGATTTAGGTGCCTTCACATTAGTCATTTGATTCTCGTGCCTTCACACTAGTCATTGAGTTCTGGTGCCTTAACAATTCAGACATTTGGTTCAGGTACCTTCAAATTATTGACATTTGGTTCAGGTACCTTTACATTTTAGACATTTGGTCCATGTGCATTCGTTTTGATCAGGTGCCTCCACATTAGGTTTCCTAGGCTCAAGTGTCTTAACATCAGGTCTATTTAGTTAAGTTGCCTCTACACTAGAGTCGCATGTTCAAATTAAAATGCGTAAATTATAAAATATAGTCACAACTTCCAAAACAAAAACATTGAACTTTGAACATTTTAACCCATTCACACACATTTTCTTTGTTTACTTCACATATGGCTGAAATTTGAAATTCTCTCAAGCACAATCTACGTCTTCAACTCACACTCGACATACTCGAGTCATTCAACTTACAATGAGCTAATTTATATTCATAGATCTGCTGATTAAGCATGAAGATATTCAATTTATGTCGAATAAAATAAAATATTTCATTTGATCTTGAAATCTCTTGAAATATTTCATTTTTATCGTGTGACATTCGAGAATAGTTCCCCCAATTTTTTTGTGCTTAGTCGTTCGCTGTTCATCATTGTTGTTATTATTCGTCTATTGAGAATATTGAATAGAACTCAGCAAGGCAGATAAAGTATTTTTGGCATATCCAAATATATTAAAAATATTCCATTCAATTACCACACAACAGGTTTTTTGAATATGTTTTTATTGCATCTTATTTTTGGGGATTTGTGGTAAAAATAGGTTAAGATGTGAGTTTAAAATTGAATTGAGGGTTTATTTGGGAAAAGATAAGATGTAATTGAGGAAGGTGAATTGACAATTTCGTGGAAATCGGAGGATAAAAAAAAGGAAGTGCTAAGAAGTTTGTGCGCTATATTGTGGGAATACATTAATGTGTCTCACTGAACTGAAAATGCATTTCAAAATTCAAAAAAGCCTCTCATGCGCTATATTTTGGGAAACATCAAAGTGTAACCCTGAGTATGTCAATAAAATATGCGAAAAATTCTTCGTGCGCCATATATTAGGAAAACGTTAATGTGTCACCCTCAAAATGCAATCGAATGTTCAAGAAAGTCTCTTGTACGCCACGTTTTGAGAAACTTGAATGTGTCATCGAAAATTTCATAAAATCAATTGTTCGTCATATAGTGGGACTACATTAATGTGTCCCCTTGAATATGCAATTAAAAATTATTCGTGCGTCATATTTTCGGAAAACATTAAAGTGTCGCCCAAAATATGCCAGTCGTAATTCGAAATTTTAAAGATTTTCTGCTTTTCCAACGTTCACATCTCATCAATGTCAGTCTTCTTATTAATTTTCATCCGAGCCTACCTTATCAGCACATTAGCATCAAAAACATGAAAGAAAGCTCAAGAAGTAAAATTTCTCATCACATTAGTAACAATCTGCTCATCATATTCACCTCAATCAACATAAAATCACGAAAATGAAGGAATAAAAATTCTTCCACACATGTTTAAAAAATTTGATGAAGAAAAACATTATTTTGGACTCAAAAGAAGAACAGCGAAAGTGAAAAGTTAAATATTTGTACAAAAAAAATCAGTTAAACGTGTTGTTGAGATGACAAGAGTAAGAACAAGAAGAAGTCAACAGGAAGTGAAGTTTTTCTTCTTATTTTGTATACATTGTTCCATTTTATGTGAGTAATTTCGAAGGAAAATTGGAATGATTTTGGATTTGTTCTTGGCACGTTTTCCTGGTAAATGTGTGAAAAATTTACAAATTAGAATTGTCGAATAAAATTTTTTATTGGATTTTAGGCACGATTTAAACACGTTTTGGCTGAAGAAGGAAGGAATTTTGATTGGGTGGAATTTTAAGTGTCTTTTTTGGTGATGTTAATGAAGCCATTATAAGCTTTTGGTTTAATTGAGGATTTAATGGATATTTTTTAAATTTCTAGTCGGCATATTCGGGGAGATACATTAATGTTTTTCCAAAATATGACGCACGAATAATTTTTGTTTATAAAAAATACCCAAAAGCTATTCATTGAACTCAAAAGATAGCAAATATTATGATGCAAACTGCTCTAAATCTCAGAAAATATTTGAATAGACCACAAGCAGCTAGCCTTCAATTCCATAGAAATCAAATATTTGCCAAACTCTGACTAAATCTGGAAATATTCTTCAACATAAAATCTCAACAAATTCTCAGAATAAAGGCGAGACATAAAGATTCAACAAATAAAGAAAATTCTCAAGAAGCTAATTGTGTTTGTTTCTCTTATCACTCGTGTACAAATATTATCGAGATTTTTTCTTCTCAGAAACTTTTTTGTTTGGATTCGATTTTATTTGGGTTAAAAAAAGTTTTTCCTAAAAGACAATCTTGATAATCCGTAATTTAAAGAGAATAGGGAAAAGTTTTGTTCTTAAGAAATTTAATTGTTTTACTGTGGGTTGTGGGCTATAGCTAAAGGATGGTTAGGATATCCAGAGCATGGATTTGACTCAACTCGATTCAATTTGTTTTGAGTCAACTTAACCCGAATGGTTCAAGTCGGTTAATTAAATATTAAATCTGCGCCAAGCAATCATGACTCTGGCTTCGATTTAAATCCAGCACCACGTCAGAGTCATACCGGCTTGGTGCCAGATTTTTGATCGATTAACCGACTTGTGTTATTCGGGTAAGGCTCTGACAGTGTTAAGAGAAAGACGGAGTCGCAACCACAACGATTTATCCTAGTTTTTGGCTTTAGTGACTATGCAACGTTACCACTTTTTCATATTGCCGCCTTGAATAACTTTAAAGTTTATTCCAAATAGTAAGAATTAAAATAATGACGAATAACCTCAAAAATCTTTGAAAATATTTACACAAAATAAAGATTTTCCAATAAAACAAACAAACCTTTTGATCTTTAAAAATCTTCAGAAGTTTTTTGTGCTTTTCACTGCTTTCATCTCGGTTTGATTTCCTTTTAAAGTATTTTTTTTTGCTGTTTTTCTTGTTGCCTTTAGGAGATGGTGGGATTTGTTTTCAAAGCTTTATCACAAAACTTCACATTTAATTTGTTTATTTTTTATTGAATTTTTTACTGTTAAATTTGAGGGAAATTTTGCATTTTATTTAAGTTTTGAATTTTTTTTGATATTTTGTCAAAGATTTTACTTTTTGAATTAAAGTTTTTTTTTGTACTTTTTGAGTTTGAATTTTAAAATTTTTTATTTGACTTTTTTAATTTTTGTTTCATCTTTTTTTTTTGTTTTCAAAACTTGAACTTGCTTGCAATTTTTTTGAAAATTTATTAAATTAATAATTTATCCTTAAAAAATTTATTTTTTAAAGAATTCGTTTTTCATGGTTTTTTCAAGTTTTTTTTTATAAATTTAAGTTTAAGATTTTTCAATAATTCGTGGTTTCCAATTTTTTAATAAAATTTTACATTTTCTAAATTTATAAAGCTTTAAAAAATTTATTTGAGTTTTTTAAATTCAATAATTTTTCAAATTATAATTTTAAACAATTTTTGAAGTATTTTTCACATTTTTCACTTCACTAAACTCAAATCTCACATCAGAACAAGAAAAAAAGTTCAAAAAGTCCCAAAAAAAACTACAATTTTACGTAAATAACCGGTTACGAAAAAATTATTCAATTTAATTCCGCATCGACTTCACTTCCTATCACCCGTGTTCATCGACAGAGCATCGACTGTAAACTGAAGAAGAAAAGAAGAAAAAAAATTCTTTCAATGATTTTTCTCACATTTTGAGCTTTTTTGACTCATTCAGCACATTCTCTCAGTCCTGCGTGAGCAATAAGCTCTCGAAAATTCTCTCAATTTACTCAAAATTCTGAACTTCTTGCTGGTCTTCATGAATAGAAACATTAAAGATATTGTAATTTCATAATAAAAATGCAATTTTTTCCTCTTTATTTTATTTTATTGAACTGACACTTGTCGCTCGATTGTTCATCGGCTCATATTGATTCACATGAAAATTAATTGTGAATTGTTATTGTGGCTGCTTTGTGCACTTATTATCGATAGTCAATAATGTTCAGCAAGTTGATATGTTGATGTTATTAAAAAAGGGTTGGAAATGTTTTTGTTGTAAGGTTTGGACGAGATTTAGATGCTCTTTTGATAAAGTTTGCTTTTTGGTTCAGATGAGTTCTTTGTTCTTGGTTTGTTGGTTCTTGGTTCTTGGTTTTTGGTTCTTGCTTTGCTGGCTCTTGTTTCTTGGTTTTTGATTTTTGGTTCTTGGTTCTTGGTTTTTGATTTTTGGTTCTTGGTTCTTGGTTCTTGGTTCTTGGTTCTTGGTTCTTGGTTCATGATTCTTGGTTCATGGTTCTTGGTTCTTAGTTCTTGGTTCTTGATTTTTGGTCCTTGGTTCTTGGCTCTATGTTTTTGGTTCTTGGTTCCTGGTTCTTAGTTCTTGGTTCTTGGTTCTTGGTTCTTGGTTCATGATTCTTGGTTCTTGGTTCTTGGTTCTTGGTTCTTGGTTCTTGGTTCTTGGTTCTTAGTTCTTGGTTCTTGGTTTGGTTCTTGGTTCTTGGTTTCTTGGTTCTTGGTTCTTGTTTCTTGGTTCTTGGTTCTTGGTTCTTGGTTTGGTTCTTGGTTCTTGGTTCTTGGTTCATGATTCTTGGTTCTTGGTTCTTGGTTCTTGGTTCTTGGTTCTTGGTTCTTGGTTCTTAGTTCTTGGTTCTTGGTTTGGTTCTTGGTTCTTGGTTTCTTGGTTCTTGGTTCTTGGTTCTTGTTTCTTGGTTCTTGGTTCTTGGTTCTTGTTTCTTGGTTCTTGATTCTTGGTTCTTGGTTCTTGGTTCTTGGTTCTTGGTTCTTGGTTCTTGGTTCTTGGTTCTTGGTTTTTGGTTCTTGGTTTTTGGTTCTTGGTTCTTGGTTCTTGGTTCTTGGTTCTTGGTTACTTGGTTTCTTGATTTCTTGGTTTCTTAATTTCTTGGTGCTTGATTCTTGGTTCTTGGTTTCTTGGTTCTTGGTTCTTGTTTCTTGGTTCTTGGTTCTTGGTTCTTGGTTCTTGGTTCTTGGTTCTTGGTTCTTGGTTTTTGCTTCGAAAGTTCTGTTTTGTTATTCAGTTCAGTTCAATTTTTCTGTTCCAAATTCACCGTCCAACCCCCCAAAAGTCATAAATCCTCCTATCATCTGTTATCTTTCGTTCATCGATAAACCATAAATTTGTTGTTTATAGCACTTATGAGCTTGCCGTTGTTCAATCCACAGCAATAAACAACAACAAATAAATGTATCAGTATCAAAATGAATGAGAAGTAAATAACAAGAAAAAGTGATAATTCAGAACTGCTGCAAAGTTTCTTTCCTTCTTCATTTGTATTCATGTTTGTGTTTATTTTCATTAATCAAGGAATTAAAAGAATGAGTAAGTTATTAATAGAAAAAGAACGTCAAGGAGAAAGTTTTGAATGCGATACTAATGAACATGAGCTTATGTCAAGTTCATTGACTATGAAGGAACGATTAAAGATATTAAAATTTGATTAAATTAATGTCACTTTTAGTTTTTGTTTATATTTATTGGATTGATTAAGATGATTGTTTCCAGATGTTTCCACGATTCGAAGTATGTTGAGAATACTAAATTTTCAGTATTTCAATTTAAAAAAAATAAACCGTTAAAATTCAAATTTTCAAAAACCGTTAAAATTCAAATTTTCAAATACCGTTAAAATGCAAAAAAATTAATTACTTAAAATCTCATTTGAAAAACTGCAGAACCAATTACAATTAAAAGTTCACTAAACTCCTCACAACTAGCAGACATCACATCAAAAAGCCATTAACTAGCATGACAAATAGATTGTGCTGTACATTTTAAATAGCCATTGATATGCAAAAAGTTTAAAACTAATTGAAATTCCGCACATGAAATAGGAGAGCTTAGGTAATGAAATAGTAATTTAATAAATTTGAGGTTAAAATTCTCATTATTCTAACTTTGCAACTCGATTGATGAAGTTCGTTGAGTAAACCTTTAATTAATTGGTCTGTAAATTCAATTATGTTTTGTAATAAATTTTAAAGTTTTATGAATGTTTATAAGAGGTTAAATTGTTATAGATTGACGCAATGAAACTTCCTACACACAGCAATGACTACTACAGTATGATAGCGATGTATAAAGGCATTTAGATGTTTTATCGTGTTCAAAACTGCAGTTTAATGTTGCTTACTTGTTTATAAAGCTCAACTTAGGTGGAAATTTTCTCAAAAACTCTAGGAAATTGCAAATTTTTGAACTTGTCTGCTAAGGAGGGTTAAAAAGCGTGTTTAATCTCAAATTATTGACTGGCTACGCCTTATTTCGAGTATATTTTCGGAACTGAAATTGTAGAACTAATCAAAAATGATCGATAATCAGGTGATCTAATCTGCACGATTGATTTAAGTACTTAAGGATCCTTGGTAAAGATTAAAGCTAATTAAATGACTTGATGGGCTTTGTTCTCGGTTGCCAATTGTGTAGCATCCGTAAACTTCATTACACCTTCATTTCTATCCTTAGTATCAGTATCTTCATTAACACTGGCCACACCCTCATGCAAAATGTCAAAAAACCAGCAATCTCCCATCGAAACAATAACCATAAATTTTAAAATTCCCACAAAGTTTGTTTTTTTTTCTTAATAATTCATCAACTTTGGGGCTTCCTTTTGAAGTCGTTTGAAAAAAAAAGTTACTAAGTAAGTGGCTAGAGGACATAAATTTTAAACAAACTGCAAACATTTTCTTATTTTACAAACCACAAGTTCATTTGGAAGTTATTTCCTTGTATGCTTGGAGGTTTATAAGAATACATGTTAAAGATATATGAGAAATTTATGGGAATTTTTCCTAGTTTAGTTTGGAATGGCTAGTCAGGTGTAAGCAAATAATTTTTTGTATCCACAAAGTTTGTACTTATAAGTTTTGAATTAAAAATTTTGTAGACGGAAAGAGAATGCGCTTCCTGGAAGGAAGCTGTTGACAGAGGTAGCATAGCATTTAGTGTTGGCGGTAGGCAGAGAGTAGCCAACGACAGAGTTTTTTTCAGACGCAAACTAATGGAGGATATGGATCACAATTGATCTGTAAAGCCAGCGATGTATGTATGTATGTATGTATGAATTAAAAAAAGTCCAAAAATTCAAAAGTTTCTTCGAAATTAAATTATTCATCAAAACTTCATCCTCGAGCAAACTAGAAGCAAAAAACATTTTGGTCCGAAGAAAAAACAACATTCAAATGCCTTCATATCACTATGGGCCAGAAATGGAAAATTTTTCCAAAAATTATTTCTACAGCTTATATGATAGTCCTTATTCTGCCCTACATTTACGTCCTTAAAACTTTGCCCAAGTCGACAGCATGTCCGAGATATGGCACTTCAAAGTTGGTCAGACGACCATTTTCACGTTACATTGAAAATGCTCTCACCAGTTACTAGATGGATGAATCTCCTTCAAATTTTTTTTGTTAATAGCTTTAAATAGTTCCTTTATTTTAAGGTATAAACAATTGCAAATAACTTTGGAAAATTTTGTGAAAAACTTGATTTTTCTCAAAAACCACGTGTTCGTCATACTTTCGTTTGTGTAGTTCTTCACAAGCACTACCAAAGTTACTAATTTCTTTTTTATATTAAAGATTACATCAAAAGCTATAACTTTTGCATACATGTCGTATAATTTTAACAAAGTTTTGATAGTGAAAAAAAATTTTTTTATAAAAAAAACACCAATTTTTTGACAAAAATCGCTGTAGTGCTTCAGGGATACCCATGGTAGTGGAATTTTATTTCACATTTAAAAAGCTCTCTAGATATGCTATCAATTATTGCAATAAAATGAACAAGTGTTCTCTTGGCAAAGAGCACTTTTTTGACTCTGAAAGTCGTATGTCGAGCAAGGTCAAAAAAGAAAAATAATCATAAATATTTCAGTTTTAAATAAAATTTAATTTTTTTAAGTTAAATTGATAGATCTTTTCAAAACGCGTCTTTTGAGTATAAATATGTCATAGTTTTGTCAAGTTTCATAGTAAATTTTTTGAAAAAATGGTTTTTTTAAAAAAAAAAAATGGAAAATAAATTATTTCGCTTTAGAATTTCATAAAATGCATTCTTTTTATCATTTTTTTCACTACTTTGTCTAGTTTTGCTCCTAGTTTTTTTCCTACACCTAAATCAATAAGAACTTAACATAATTGAAGCCGTTTGGAGGTTAAATTGAGTTAAAATCGTTTAAAATTTTTGTATTTCTCAAATAGTTCTTTACACAAGTATCTAAGATATAAAGTGTTGCATAGTTTTGAAAAGGTATTGAAATTTCCAATATGTTAACATGAAAAGTTTAGGAAAATTTTCAAGTAATATAGTCAATTTGGGTAAAAAACGCATTTTATATATGCTAGTTTTTAATGTTTTTCGTTTTTCTCAGCAAAGACTTTATGAAAAACTCTCAAAGTTTGCACACTTATTTGTTATATAAATGTTAATGACTCGTATAAGTTTTGGAATTTTCCATTAAGTTTTTCATGAGTTCTCCAAATCTGAAATTTTCAATATTAAAAATTCATTTTTCTCAATAATTGCGATTTTTATTTATAAATAAATATCTTATTTTGTTTCATTTTTCAATATCTTTTCATTGATATATAACAATCTACGAAAAAAATAAGACTAGCGAGAAATAAATAAAAAAAAGTGTCAAAAATTTATGAAAATTCTACGCTATTTTAATTTTTTAGCCTTTTCTGGTTAATTTTATTAAGTTTTGTAAGAGTGTTATACCTTTTTGCAAATTTATAGCTTAAGACTTTCATCTGCTTTCATCCACTAAAATTCGTATGACTTTACGATAAGCACAACTGAAGTTAAATAAGCTTCACGTCGGCGACAAAAGACAGTTCCATATGAAGAAAACCAGATATTAATTTTAATGCTATTTGAGCTATAATAATAAGCTTTTTCATTTAGTTTTGTTATAAATGTTTCATGTATTTAATAGCAGCCTGAAGATATAATTCAAAGCTTTTAAATAATTTGATTTTAAAAAATTCAAAATTTTTGGTTGCGCCAACGTGAAGCTTATTTAACTTCAGTTGTGCTTATCGTAAAGTCATACGAATTTTAGTGGATGAAAGCAGATGAAAGTCTTAAGCTATAAATTTGCAAAAAGGTATAACACTCTTACAAAACTTAATAAAATTAACCAGAAAAGGCTAAAAAATTAAAATAGCGTAGAATTTTCATAAATTTTTGACACTTTTTTTTATTTATTTCTCGCTAGTCTTATTTTTTTCGTAGATTGTTATATATCAATGAAAAGATATTGAAAAATGAAACAAAATAAGATATTTATTTATAAATAAAAATCGCAATTATTGAGAAAAATGAATTTTTAATATTGAAAATTTCAGATTTGGAGAACTCATGAAAAACTTAATGGAAAATTCCAAAACTTATACGAGTCATTAACATTTATATAACAAATAAGTGTGCAAACTTTGAGAGTTTTTCATAAAGTCTTTGCTGAGAAAAACGAAAAACATTAAAAACTAGCATATATAAAATGCGTTTTTTACCCAAATTGACTATATTACTTGAAAATTTTCCTAAACTTTTCATGTTAACATATTGGAAATTTCAATACCTTTTCAAAACTATGCAACACTTTATATCTTAGATACTTGTGTAAAGAACTATTTGAGAAATACAAAAATTTTAAACGATTTTAACTCAATTTAACCTCCAAACGGCTTCAATTATGTTAAGTTCTTATTGATTTAGGTGTAGGAAAAAAACTAGGAGCAAAACTAGACAAAGTAGTGAAAAAAATGATAAAAAGAATGCATTTTATGAAATTCTAAAGCGAAATAATTTATTTTCCATTTTTTTTTTTTAAAAAAACCATTTTTTCAAAAAATTTACTATGAAACTTGACAAAACTATGACATATTTATACTCAAAAGACGCGTTTTGAAAAGATCTATCAATTTAACTTAAAAAAATTAAATTTTATTTAAAACTGAAATATTTATGATTATTTTTCTTTTTTGACCTTGCTCGACATACGACTTTCAGAGTCAAAAAAGTGCTCTTTGCCAAGAGAACACTTGTTCATTTTATTGCAATAATTGATAGCATATCTAGAGAGCTTTTTAAATGTGAAATAAAATTCCACTACCATGGGTATCCCTGAAGCACTACAGCGATTTTTGTCAAAAAATTGGTGTTTTTTTTATAAAAAAATTTTTTTTCACTATCAAAACTTTGTTAAAATTATACGACATGTATGCAAAAGTTATAGCTTTTGATGTAATCTTTAATATAAAAAAGAAATTAGTAACTTTGGTAGTGCTTGTGAAGAACTACACAAACGAAAGTATGACGAACACGTGGTTTTTGAGAAAAATCAAGTTTTTCACAAAATTTTCCAAAGTTATTTGCAATTGTTTATACCTTAAAATAAAGGAACTATTTAAAGCTATTAACAAAAAAAATTTGAAGGAGATTCATCCATCTAGTAACTGGTGAGAGCATTTTCAATGTAACGTGAAAATGGTCGTCTGACCAACTTTGAAGTGCCATATCTCGGACATGCTGTCGACTTGGGCAAAGTTTTAAGGACGTAAATGTAGGGCAGAATAAGGACTATCATATAAGCTGTAGAAATAATTTTTGGAAAAATTTTCCATTTCTGGCCCATAGTGATATGCTTGCAAGTTTTTCTCATTTTGCAAAATTTTAAAAAGTTACTCTCGAAGGTCTGCTTAAGTAAGACATCCTAAAACGTGTGAAAAATGCTTCAACAAATATGTCAGCCAATTTGAAGGTTTTCCTTAAATCTTGTGATGAAAAAACATATTTCGACCAATCATCTGGTAGTGACAGTCTACTAGTAGTCTTTTAATTGAATCGCAGTGCGTCCAGCTGAAAGACTGGGCCCTTCGCACACTATTATTATAACCAGTAGTGACAAAGCTGAAGAAATAAGGTACTGGAGAGTGCAAATCTCAAAACTTCAAAAATTGTTGACCACATCAACCGCTAATGGTAGTTGAAATTTAAATTTTCTCACAAAAATATTATTCTCGTCTGCGTGTTTGACTCGACACATCATTTTTACACTTCAAAATTGTCAGACTTGTGAAACATTTAAAAAAAAATAATTTTTCTCGTCAAGAATGAATTACATTCTGGCATATGTTGGACATTTTTTGGCTACTGACGAATTTATTAGTTGACCATGAAAAAAGAATGTTTATTAATTTTTGAATGTTAATTTGGCTGTTTAAATGTGAACGCGTAGCTAGGAGGGGGGGGGGGGGGGTTGAATCTCGTCATTAAAAATCATGATTATTTTTCATAATATTGTCTTCTCGTGGCTTCATTCCCCCTGACTCATCCCAGGCATACCTAAAACCATGTGTTCCTTAAGACACACAATCAATTCAGAATCCATCCTTCCATTAATCACTAACCCATTATTTTTCCGTCAATTTTTCATCTCTTAAAAACACAAAATCCAGACACATCATCACTCATCCAATTGGATCATAAATTTCATGCTTTTTGTGACTGAAGAGGATAATAAATGTTGTCAATAAGCTGACAAACTGCAGACATCATCTAAAGCCAAACATCAATTTATTTGATTGTCAGCTAGCATTGATGATGTGATATTAAGCAGAGGAGTTGATAATGGCTGTTGGTGTCATGATTGTGTTATGATATCGTCAAGGAAGGAAAAAGGTGCGGAACTGATAAATTACAATTTGATCATATTTGATAATTTCATCAATACCGCATCATTGAGGAGAACAACTGCTTGAGAAATAATTTATATTTTGTTTTGCATTTTTTAATTTGAAAATTTCGTGAAAAATATTAAATGTTAAATATTTTACAAATAGTTGTTATCCCCCTGCAAATGAATTTCTTCTTGTTTTAAAAAATTGGGCTACTTTTGGAATATTCTTTAAGTTATTTAGATTTCTAACCTGAAAAATTTCCTAAGGGTTTCTTTTATCAGTTCTTCTTTAAGATTAGATCATTCAGGAGCTTGAAAATCGTTGAATGGATTACCAGGAGACAGGTGCGTAGCCAAGAGGGTCTTGCTTCCCTTAAACGTTTTGAAACGCAGCGAAATCACGGCCTAAAACGCTTAAGAAGGAGACAATACCCTCCTGGCTAAGCGCCTGCCAGGAGATCGAATCTATCCATATCAAGATTTCAAGCATTATTTTATCGTCTGAGCATTTGTAAAGGAACTGCTAGGTTACAGTGTTAATGACAAAAAGCTACTGAATCATGTGCTTGACATCACGGTGCTATAAAGGTCGTCGGACAAGATTTTCTAGAACGTGTCACTTAAGTTTGGTTCTAAATCTTCTATTTAAACCTATTCAATTAAAATTACCCCAAATTTAATAAATTTAAGTCTTTTAAACAGCTTATAAACCTCTAAAAGTCCCCAGCATATATCCAATTCATAGTTAGTCATCCTCTTTCTTAGTCCAGATGCTGCTTCTAAATTACAAATGATCCACATCAACCCCAACACTCTTGACACACAAAAAATATCGAAAAATCTTTTATCTCGCATTAATCATGTCATTTTTATACCAGAAAAACTCTTGAATGACAAAACAAAAGTCCAAAGATGCCGATGTCGATGATGACGGCTATAAACTTGGTCATTAAGTTAAGAATGGCAATAAATTATAACGAGTTGAGTGAGTTTGCGAAAAATAGAATTTTTGGAAGATTAAATGCCGATTCCGTGAACTTGAGCTTATGTCAGAAGCAATCGTTATGTCCTTCATCTGACCATCTGGGTGTATCTAGGATGCTGCATAGATTTGGTGTTCTTAACTTGTCACGAACAACTCCAAAATTGAGGCAATCAAACACGTCTGCTTCCAAATTTTCCATTACAAAAAAAACTTTAATAAATTTAATTTATTACAAATTAAGCCTTTATGTCCAAAAGCTTTGAATCTAATTCAGCCAACAACTGTCAATCCTAATAAAAATTCAAGAAAGATTTACAAAAAATTCTGAAGAAAACGATAACAATAACAATTTTAAATCCACAAAAAAAATATTTGAGATTATTGCCAATAAAATTATATTGTTATGACTTTAATCGTATCATAAAAATGAATCTTAATCTTGTCAGTAAGCCAGCGGCACAGGCTTTTAAGAATGACTTGATTGCGGATTTAAATGATTTTTTGAAGCTTTTGTGCGTCATGAATTTAAAGATAAACTGTATTTCTGACTTAATTAGGTATTAATAAGATATGATAGTCTGCTGAGGCTCCTGATGCAGTCTTGTCTTAGCACAATGTCATTCAATGGATGCAAAATGCTAAATCTGGCGTGTAGCCAGAGTGTCTTGCCCTCCCCTTAAGTGTTTTGAACCGCAACGAGAGAACATCTAAAAACGCTTACAGGGTGGACAAAATCTTTATGGCTACGCGTCTATGCTTCATTCACAACAAGCTAGGAGGGTTTTGCACCCCCCCCCCCCCCCCTTTTAAGCGTCTTGAACCTCAAAGAGAGCACATCTCAAAACAATTAAGGGGGGAAAAGACCCTCTCCACCAGCGTCTATGCTTTAGGTACCAAAATTCAATTCGATCCTTCAACTTCCTCCATCTCTAGCACCACATAAAACTGTTTAAATTTACCAAAATTAATTAAAACCTGGAATTTGCACAGCAATACTTAAACCTTTAAATTCTCTTAATGTCACCAAAGAAGAATCATCAAAACTTATTCCATTTCCATCCAAATGTTGACAAAGTCTGATTAATAACTGTTTACATTTCGTGTGTGACGAGACTGAATGAGACAATTTTAATAACTTTTTTTTTTCTCTCCCTTCTTGCGTGGGCGTTGATAAAGATAAGATTTCGGAAGTAAAAAAAATAAAAGCTGAGGCTGAAATAAGCTTAATGACTCCAGGTTATGATAAATTGTAATGAGATGAGCTTCAGGATTGACATTTTGGTATGAGAAGAGAGAAATTGCGATCTTAATCATTTTTTTTTCTGATTTGTGTTCTTTTTGAGGTTTTAGAAGATGTGAATGACGTCATAAGTCAGAATGAGGTGGATGTGAATGAGAAAAAAATGAATAGGACTAGTCAATGTGAGGGATTTCCTATTTTTTCAGCAAATAGCAACTTTAAAAAAATGAAAAAAAAAATCTTCAATTATTGCATTGTCCGGGAATCGAACCCGGGTCGTCCGCGTGGCAGGCGAACATTCTACCACTGAACCAACAATGCGTGTTAATTGATTGAAATAATTTTGGCAAAATCTCTAATTTAAATATTTTTGTGCTTTCCTTTTTTGACATTTCGGTAATGGGTTCGTTCACTTATTACGTACTGCTTTTAGGGGGAAAGGTGGGTCCAAAATTTTGTTGTGGTTCAAACAAAAGAAATTTTTTTTATACAAATTTTGTGACGAGGGGAAGGAGGGGTGGTCTAAAAAGTCGTTTTTCACGTTACTTAATAGGTAAACAGCCCCAATATTTTAAGTTTTTTTGATAGCTCAGGAATTGTTCATATATTACCTCTGCTTTTAATGGGAAAAAAGTAGATTTAGTTAAAGTTTTGTCACAAATTTAAATTTTTTCATTTCAAATCTCGCAAAAAAGGAAAATTTTTTACTTTTTGCATAACTGAATAAGTGGGATCTTTTGTAAATGACGTTCATCATTTAAGTCTAGAATCTTGTAAAGATAAATTAAAGAATTTTTTTGAGATCCGAGTGAGGGTACGGAACTGTTCAAATGATCAAAGTTGTTCAAAATTGATCAAAATAAAAATAATCGGTTCCACAGTATTGGATCTGAGTGACGGGGCGTTTAAAATCTATATTTTTTATGGACGCCATAAGTCAGTGTTGTCCAAACTTTTTGAGCCATTACACACCTTAGGGTTAAGCTATTACCAAAGTCGCACACTGCATGTGGCTCGCGTTATTTCAAAAAAATCTACGGCACACTAGAGTGCCGTGGCACACAGTTTGAACAACACTATCATAAGTAAGCGACTTCTGAACTTCCGATTATAAATGACGTGATTATATAATCTCCCAAACATTAGAATATCACAGAAGTGTTCAACAATCTTTTAAACATTATTTATGATTGACCCTAGGAAAAAGGTAAATTTAGAATTAAAAAAATACATGAAATGTAATGGAAATTGAAATTCCAAGAGCATTATTCTCTTGCTGAGCATTTTACTTCTTCTTCTTTTTTTCTAAAATTAGAAACAATTTTTTTTTCTTCTCGTCCACATGTTGATTATCTTCTTTTTGTGCTTTGCACAGCTGTAAAAGCGATACATCTTCCAAAAATATGTTTGAAATAATTCTGTTTGTTATAAAAGTGTGTCAAAATAATGATGATTATAGCTGGTCGTTTGGTTGAGTGTTTTGGATACAAATTATGAGTTATTTTTTATACTAAATTGTGTGATGAATGAATTGTGGTTTAAAGGAGGTGATGAACATACAGAATTAAAAGTAATTGTAAGTTTTTGATTATTTGGGTCGACGGTACTCCTTGGTGGTAGTCTCCGACCGAAAGCACACACAATGAAGATTTCGTGGCATTTCCTGAGCTTTCTGCAGCACGCTAGTGTGCCGCGTCACATAGTTTAAGCAGCACTGGTGTAGCTTGTTGTTGATACATTGAATAGTAGTCATATAGACATAAGCAGAGGAAAAAGTATCCAAAATAGACCATTTACATTATAATGTGTGTGACAAACATCGAGTGTAGGATCGGGATGTTGAGCCTTAGTTCAGATATCATAATCCTTCATCACTCAAAACTTGAGATCTTTGTAAAATTTAAATAAACTTCTTCTCATCCGCTTCCTTTCACCAATAACTTCAACATATTTACTTCCTATCCCACTGCTTCTCTCCTTACTATATCAAAATCGAAATTTCCTGTTCACTTCGACTAATTTTCAATCAGTAAACATTCCGGATACTCAATTTGTAGGATCAACAAGCTGCCAATCAAGCATCCAGAATTCTTCACTATAAACTTCACAATTTAACTTGATTTGTAAATATTTACAGAGAGCTGCATGTCAGTAACAGTTTGATGCTCAAAAGATGCAAGATACATACAATATAAGAGATTCAAGTCAATCGTGATGATTCTATGCCACTCAGTGGTGGTAAAGCAAACTGGATGCCACACGTCGTGGAAAAATCTAAAACAATGTCACTGCTGAACTTGCACTGAGCTCCATAGTGGATTGGTGAGAGTGTTTTCTGACTTTTCTACTACATGCGACTTTTAGGGATGGTGTAAGTAAGTATAATTCAGTGACTCAGTGAATTTGGGCTTCAAATTGCAGGAAAAATGCCAGTTTAAAAAGAGAGAGTTGAACCTGCTCAGATATCCTTTCCTGAAATACACCCTAGATCAGTGTTGTCCAAACTTTTTAAGCCACGGCACACATAATGCTAGAAAATGACCAAATAACATGTCGTACACAGCATGCAGCTCGCTCCGTTTCCAAAAACATTATACGGCCCCCAGTGTGCCGCAACACACAGTTTGGACAACACTGCCCTAGATCAACTCTTTCAAGTATGGAAAATGCGAACGAAAATATCAAAAATAAAGCATGGAGCCAGCATCGTGATTGATAATTTCCACTTACGCTTTCCGGGTCTTTAACCAGCTGATTGATAAAAAAAATGAGCGATACTCAAAAAAGGATCTATCTGAAATTAAATAAGATTAAAGTTAATCAAATGAAAAAAAGGAAGGAAAAAAATTTATTTTTACTTGAAGCTTTCTACTTTTTTCCCATTCGATAAAAATTGATCAAGAATTTCAGGCACGAGTGCTTTTAAACAGCTTTAAAAGACCTTTAATATCAGATTCTCATTATATTCACTTTCATCATCTGCTTTATGTCTTTTTAATGTTCATGAGCTTGATATCCCATATGATAATAAATCATGTCAATGTACCCAAAATGCAGCACGTATGAAGCTTTTCAAATGCAAACTTTTCCATTTGCGCAATTATACATCAACATTGTGTCGATGAAAAAGTTTAACTGTTCATGTAAAATTGTGCATTTAATGCATTTTATGATCCACATTTATATTGACTCTTGTTATGGCAGGATGCATAAATATGAAAGGAAGTTAATGTGATTTCTGTGAAAGGTGTGCTTGATGTTTGTAGATATGAGATTAAATGCTATGTTATTGTAATAAAGTGTTTGAAAAAAAGGTCAAGCTTGTTTCGAGCTGAGCTCACAACAAGCTTGGGTCGAGCTGAAGTCTAAACTAGCTTGGGTCGAGCTGATCTCAGAACTTGCTTGGGTCGAGCTGAAATCAAAACTAGCTTGGGTCGAGCTGAAGTCAGAACTAGCTTGGGTCGAGCTGAAGTCAAAACTAGCTTTGGTCGAGCTGAAGTCAGAACTAGCTTGGTTCGAGCTGATCTCAGAACTAGCTAGGGCCAAGCTGAAGTCAAAACTAGCTTGGGTCGAGCTGAAGTCAAAACTAGCTTTGGTCGAGCTGAAGTCAGAACTAGCATGGTTCGAGCTGAGCTCAGAACTAGCTTGGTTCAAGCTGAAGTCAAAACTAGCTTGGTTCGAGCTCATCTCAGAATTAGCTTGAGTCGAGTGGATCTCCAACATATATGAGCATCTGCAACATATAGTCAAGTGCAATGCTGATGATCCTACAAATCTACCCATTCAATCTTCATTTTCTGATCTTGAATAATTCACCGTGATTACAGCTTCCGCTGTGCATAACTCAATGGAGGTATGATTCTTAGTAGCAGTTAATCTCATCAACTTAATGAATAAAAACGAGCCGATGGAAATTTCCAAGAAAAATTTTACTTCAATCTTCACAAAAGTAATTGAATGAAGCATTGCAATCTAAAATTGGATCTGTAAGAGAAACCAGCAAGCTTTATTGAATTAATCAAGGAAATTCTCAACATTTTTACTTGTAAGGCATCTTGCTGTTGTCTCAACAAACACAAGCCATTTAAATGCTGTTCCATTTCAAGTTCACAGTTACATAATTCAATTTCCTTCCAATGTCGCCACTAAGTCGGACATCGAGGAAATCCCACAGGAAATTTCAGTCGGATTTTCATGAATTAAAATTAAAAAAGGATTTTTTTTTCTTTGTTTGTGCTGAGACTTTAAATGAAGATGGAAATAAATTCCTCGCCTTCATTGAATAAATTAAAAGTTTTTCATGCTTTTGTAATTGTTAAAAATGTTTCATGAGATTTTGTTGAAGACTTATTGTGGATGTAGAATTAAATTTGCCGTAACGCATCTTGTATGACAATAGTATGGTTGGAATGGGAGAATGGAGTAGAGCTGGGCGAGATGAATTTTGTGGCAGTTGCTGTGCGTGTGCTGGCAAATGTTGTGAGAATATTGATGCGATTTCTGTGTTCTTGGAATAGAATTGAATTTTTTTAAGAATCAGAATTGAAAATTTTCTACAATTTTTCATCTGAATTTGATACCAAAATCTCAGTTCTTTAAAAAGAAATTAAATAAAAAATTCTCTTTGAAATAAAAAAAAAATAATTTCCTCGCTTCCACTCAAGAGGAAAGTTGTTGACAGAGCACAAAATCCATAGGAACTAAAAATATCCTCCGTGGAAAAACTTTTTTCTCTCTCGTCTGCTTAAAAATATCGCAACGAGTTTTGAAAGAAATTCCATAAAATTAAGATGAGGGAAAGAAGTAAAAGTGAGGCAGGCATTTACAGATTTTGAAAGTATGCTTGGCATTTATATTATCTATTTTTATACAGACTATTCGGAAATTGAGGTAGGTTGTGGATTGAATTTTGAATTAGGAAAAATAAATCTGAATTTTTTAAGAGCTGACTTGCTAAGATTGCTTGTTCATAAGTCTGTTTGGATGTCTGGCTGTCAGCGTGTGTCCCAGTCTCAATTTCCAAAATTTAATAACATTATTTTCCTTTCAATAACTCCAATTTCCAGCAAAAAAAATCAATTTTTACGCACGCTATAAATCCACATCTGTCGACACCCATCAACATAAATGTTTATTTTCTTTGACATTGTTTTTTCATGATGCGTATATGAAATGATTCATAAAATATTCATGCCACGAGTTACGCTTTTTATGCTGATCATTAAGCTGGTATCAGAAGTTGAAAATAAATTGAATATAAAAGTTTTAAGTTATTGGAATATTAAAAATAAATCAAGTAGCGATTTAGAACACAAAAGCCTTAATTGATTGTCAAATGGTCTTAAAAATAGACGAAAATAGTATCTTAAGGCTCAACTAATCAAACCACACACCATGTGCTTTTTGGTGCAGTTTAAAAACAAATGTGAATTTTATTTAATTTTTCTGGTGATTATTTTTCATAAATAAAATTGAATTGAAGTCTTTTTTGGAATTGACACATTTAAATATTAAAAAATATTGAGTTTAAGAAAATTCTTACAAAACAATTCTTACATTATTCTTAAGTCAACGACATTCTTACATCTCACAGTTCTTCTCCACTGCCACAATTTTCTTACAATTCAATTCTTTTCGCATGAAAACTTTTCTTCTGGAAAATTTCTATTGTCAGGTGTTTGAAGAAGAAAAATTATCGAAGAAAATTGAATAAAAAATGACATCGATTGAAGAAAGAAGAAACTTTGACGACGAAAATCGATGAAAGATTGTTGAGAGTAGTTGTGAAAATTTTTATGGATAATCTGAAGGTTTAAAGAAGATATGCTGAGATAGAATCAAGAATAAATGTGGCATTGAGGTACGAGTCTAAAGCATCCGATTATAACGGTTAATTTTAGAATGGAAACAATAAAAGTCCCAGAAAACCATTCCCAATTAGCTGAAACACAGCTTGTTTAAGATAAATGCTTCCAATCCAACCTTGACTCCTGCAGAAACACCAATCACAAAACTTTCCATTCCAATTTTCTGCCTTATCAAATTTTCAATTTCGTTGCATATCAAATTCCAATTATCGCCTCAATATCGAATACAAATAAACTTTTTAATCCTCATCAGATGCTGAACAATCCTACACGAGCAAAGAAACTTCACGTTGACAAATAAAAAGATGTCAAAAAAAGAAAAACGTGTGACGACAATTTGTCGCGACCTTTTATGTTGAATCTTCGCGACCTCCTTTTAATGTTGTTTCGATTTGAATCTAAAGTGCAAAAAAATTGACGACTTTTTTTAGTATAAGATTTAATTCGAGGAAAACAAATGAATAAATTGAGATGCTGTGTCTTTAATGGATAGGAACATAAACGTTTTTAAGTAAATTTGGGATTGTTTTGGATATTAAACTGTAGTTTTGGGTTTGGTACTGCATAAATGTGATTTTTTAGCTTGACATTCTTGACTATGATGTCGTTTCAGGAGGAGGACTTAACCAGATAAGTGACAAAATGTTCTGACTTAAGCCTAGAGCATTAGTAAGGTAAGTCTTTACAATAATTATTGAATTTTAATTCAGCCAGAAAATTTGAGCTTTTCAGCTCCAAAACTTAGCCAATTCAAGCTTAGAATCTAAATCGAATTTTAATGCAACCTTTGCAATAATTATTGAATTTTCATTCAGCCAAAAAATTGCTCTCTTAACAAAAATTGCTCACTTAAAGCATCAAAACAACAAGTTGACATTCTGCCCCAAAAATATCCTCCAAAAAGTCACCGAACTTTTTATCTTTTTTAAATTCACATTTTTTTCATCTAAAGTCTTTGCCTAAAAACACACACCAAATCGTCTACTTATTCCAATTTTCGTCACAAATTCATTGAACTGAAGATTTTCACACCAAAAAAGGTACAAAATAAAATTCTTGTTTGCAGACTGATTGCGGATTATTTGATATGATTTTTGATGCTTTTTAAAAGGATTTTTTTGGATCTATTGAATTCTTTTGAAAATATGCTTGGAATGTCATTGGATCTGCTTTAATTTTTCTAAACATATGCAAATTTTGCCCTTGAAATAATTCTAAAATATCTCATAAATCACATAACACAACCTCCATCTTTATCCCTTAAAAAGCACTAAATCCATCTTAAAAATCAGATTTCAATTCCAAACGCACATAAAGGACATAAATTATCCAAAAAAAGGCAGGTCAACACATTTCGGATCATAATTCATCTCACATGTTTTTCTTCTTTCTTTACAGGATGTAGCCTGCAGTCTTTGGATTTCTTTCTCATTTTCTTAACTTTGAGATGATATAAAAAAAATTTAATATCAATTTCATTGCCTTTTATGTAAGGATGTAAACATAATTATAATTTTATTGTCATCGACAAAGAAATTCAAACTTTTTTACGTTGCCATGTGAATCTGAGGAATCAATGTTTGAAAAGCGACTTTAAGGCTTTGTTGCAGCCATAATCAGAGTTTTTATTTTAACTTGATATAAAGAATCTTTCAAGCTAGCTGCATCCAACTAGTAAATGAAGCCATCCAGCTAGACAAACAACTAGAAAAATCAAGATAGCCAGCCATACAGACAGCTAATCAGAGAGCTATTAAAGCAATAAAAGAGAGGATTAGGGGTTTAGTTTTGTAAAGGTTTGATACTACACAAATGGATAACGGCTATCGAAAAATTATATATATGTTATGGAATAATAATCTAAGTGCGGAACATAAACAAACAGAATAATAAATATAGTTTACTAAAGAATAATCGTTGTTTAATTGGACAAAAACTATATAAGTTTGACACATTTTTTGTAAGATTTTTATAAAAAATTATCAGAAATTTTTTGGTTATAATGAAAGGTTTTCTTCAAACTATATGCTCTAAAAAAACTCAAACTTCATCAGTGAACGACCTACGACCTCTAAAAAGAATTTTTTTTTTGTTTGCTTTTCTTTTGAAATTTAAGAACGGTGTTTCAAATGAATTTGTTTGGGAAAAAATTAAAAAAGATCTTTTTTCTTCATTTTTTCACTTGAGAAGTTTTTGGTTAAATTTAAAAATGGCAAATATTTGTTTTTTTTTTGCTAAGGTGAATAAAATAAAATATTTATGAAGAAAAAAAAATTAAACCATATTGACATTTTTACATGAATAATGTTGCGTTTTATCTTAAAAAAAATGAAAATAAAATTAATTAAAATAAAAAAATTGCATAAAATGTTTACAGACAGCTTAAGTCGTTCTCAATAAATTCAACGCTTTTGTCAATTTTGTGTGTGTTCTGTTTATTATTTAGATGTCAATATTTACGCTTTACATTTTTACTTTATTGCTTACTTGATGGATTTATTTTCTATGTTCATTTTAAAGAAGAAAAATTGATGAAAAATGCGAAAAAAAAAAGAATAAAAAAGAAAAATTTTCATTGAGGTGGTTTTGAGTGCTTGCTCGTGTGATTAAGAAAAAAATGATGAATTGCTGTGAGATTTTATTGAGATTTTAATACTGCAGATTTTTATATTTTTTTCAATTTAATTAAAAATTTCAAAGTTTAAAAGTAATTAAATTAAAGTTATAAATTATATAAAAAATGTTTTCTTTCAAAATAATTTAAAAATCTCGTTTTTAAAAAAGTACAATTATTGAAATTTAAATTGCTTTTCTTTAAGAAATTTGCATGCAAATTGATCAATATTAATTCTTTCTGGGTCAGTTTAAGCTTCAGTACTAAAATAATTGGAAATTAATTCAATAAAATAATTAATTTAAATTTATTCAATTTATTTGTAAATGTTTTAAACTTTTTTATAATGAAAATTGTCTTATTTTTTTTGTTGCAATTAAAATAATAAATTTTCAGAAATAATTTAAATTTCAATTCAAAATTTGGGACTAAAGATAAATAGTAAGGTAAAAAAATTAATTCAATTTTGCTGAAATTTAAAAAAATAAATAAAATTGCAGACAGCATTTAAATTTTTGAAAAACCTTAAATTTGAATTTAAAAGCCATAAATTCTAAATGTAATTTTCCACAAACATATGCTCCAGCAAATATGAACCCTAATATTAAGCTAGAACTAGGGTGACCATCTGCGTAGTTTAACAACGGACAGTCCTGTATTTCAAAACCCTGTCCTGTATAAATTTGAAAATTTTGTTCCAGGTCCTGTATTTTTTTCACGAAAATTTCCGTTAATTTTCAAATTTTCCTTTGCGTCCTGTATTTTTTGGGAAACTTATCAAATGTCCTGTATTTTCATAAAAATTAGATGGTCACCCTAGCTAGAACCTCAATAAATGTATATCCATAAGTCCATATTCATTCACCATCATCAACATTATTTACACCAGTCATAACATTTATAAAGAAACCGCAATCATGAGATGAGCATAAAAAAGTATCACAAATAAATGAAAAAATCCCACATATGCGGGAAGGGTTTATTTACCAATTACGTCACAATTTTCAATCTTTTACATTACGGAACTTTTTCATTTTAAAGATCTCAGTTTATAGAACTAGATTTTAAAGGAGCCATCAAGGCAGTTCAACCAGCTCTCACCTCAATCATCTAATCGAACTCTACAAAGAACCTAATTGCCGAATAATCCCCGTATAAAAATTTATTTCATCCAAAATTGTCTGCCCTATCTCAATCAAAATTGAAATTCAGCAAAAATATAATTCTTAGAGCAAAATGTAATTTATTTTATGAATATTGAAATAAGATGAGAGTTTAATGGAAGGATGAGAATGTACTTTATGAATACAGCTGATGTAGTAAGTGCTGAATATTTTCGGAAAAGGACACTTAGCGAAGAATTGAAAAGCTATTGGAAAAGTTAATGTATAGTCAGACAAATCGTTACAAGCTACGTTCTTGACACCTTACAAATATTTTTTTTCTCAAATATCCTTATAACTATCATAATATCCTAATAAATCATAATTCTACGAATTTTATTTGGACCAAAGAGAGAAGGAGACTTTTAAAAGATCAGGAGCAACGAATGAGCAAGAATTAACAGGCTACGTTGGGCTAGACATGTTGTTCAGAGACCTGTTGATGCTCCCATTAATAAAGTCTTTAAGAACGTATTTGTAGATGGCAAAAGATCACGCGGACGTCACAAGATCTCTTGGAAAGAAGCTGTTGACAGAGACAGCATTGTATTTGGTATTTGAAATTGGCAAACGGTAGCCAGCGATAGAGCCAGCTTCAGGCGACATCTAAGAGAGGCCATGGATCACAATTGATCTGTACGGCCAGCGAAGTAAAAAAGGAACTATCATAATGATCTCAATTATGGAACTTTTCATTTCTCTCGCGAACTGCTTTGAAACTTTAAAGTCCCAGATGAGCAATACATAAAGTTTTATGAATGAAAAAATTCCTTAAAGCTGTCAGAAAAAAAAATTTCCTCTCTTTTTTCCAGAAGTAAAATTTACAATTTACATGAGATTTTCTTTTATTTTTACAATTTTCACAAGATTTTCTTTTATTTTTCTTTATAAAAAAATTATTTCCATCTTGAAGGCATTTTCACGTTTAATAAGAAGCGAATTGTTTGAAAAGTAACAATAGCACCGACGTCATCCTGATATGAATTGACGTAATGAGGAAAAAATTGCTTTTTCTTTGAGCTGATTAGTATTAAGTTGTTGAAGGCGCTGTAAGGAGGCTTATGTTGGAATGAATGGTGAAATTATTGATTCTGAGTTTTTTTCATTAAATAATTGTCTTTGGAAGAATTTATTTAAATTTCTTAATTTTGAGGTTTCTGAAAATGAATGTACGGCGGTTATGTTCACCAAACTATCATAGATGTTCTAGTTACGAAGCTCGGTTCGTAAACTGGGTGTAGTTTTGAGGTCTTTGGCACAGAATCTGCCTCCTATGCTAGGTATACAAGGATATACTAGCATCTGGATGACATCCTTACGGCATCTTGCGCACACGAATTGTGACTAGGTACATTGCAGGGTCTTATGACGTACTCGTGTCTTTGCAATGTGCAGAGCTGGCAAGTGGTTCGGATCCCACTGTAAACTGTAGGTCTAAAGGGTGTGGTACAATAGATTCTGTTCTAATTTGAATCGCAGTGCCTCCTGCTGAAAGGCTAGGCCCTTCACACATTATTATTATTATTATTATTATCATAGATGTTGATTTAGTGGTTAATTGCGAAAGCGCTGATAGCTACCAGAAAGATTTTGATTTTGAATCAAAAATCAATGAAATATGGCATGGAGCAGTGATATCGAACCTTTGTGTCGCGGCACACGAGAAAAGCTATTGAAAAAAATCCCACGAATTGAACTTTCCATGCAATTTCAGTCATGGCTTATCATCACAGTGTGCCGTGGCACAATAAAGGTTACACACCACTTATATTGTAGAGATAAAGTTCTCTGGGAAGCTCAGAGGTGCAAAAATGATAAAGGGTTCTTTTTCATTTTTAACCTTTTTATCAACAGCGGAACCTGCTTCTGCAAGACAATTAAAACCAAGTCAGCAATAATCTCAGATTGAGCCTGATTTTTCAGAAAGTAAGCTTTCATTAGTCCCTAGCTGATGTTATCCATCATTGTATCATTCAGACAAACTACCTGATTTTGAAAAGTAAAATATGCTCAAAACTTAAGAAGAGCAGCAACATGCCACCATGTTGTGCGTTCGGCTGTGAAATTATGAATGATTATTTTTTATTATGATTAAAAGTAAGAAGTAAGAAAAATTGTTGAAAACTTCAACATCAAGTTTCTTAACTTACAAAAAACGGAAGAAAATTGTCAGAAATGGAAAAAAAGAATGTCTAAATTAAGGTCGATTCCGTTAAGGATGAGTGATTAAATTATTGAGAAGATTCGTGCATAAAATCAATACCTTGCAAAACTTTACTTCAATAAGCAAAGCATACCAAGTTAATGAAGTAGAAATATTGAATTTTGTGAAGACTTAGCAAGACGCAGACACGTGGAGCAGTCATCAAGATTACACAGCTGAACGTTGAACCCAAATTTTTTCAAGAATTTAATTTCCATTTAAAAATCTTTCAATAAAAATTAAAATGAAGTGAAAAACTTTTTTATTTTTCTGCGAAAAAAATCAAAACAAATGAATTGAATTCAATTTGAATAAAAAGAACAAAATTAGCAAGAAGATTCGAAAATGAATACGCACAGAATAAGAACAAGACAGGAAGCTATTCGGCAATTTGCCTTAAAATTTACATTTTTGAGTAGCTTTTGTTATGCAAAGCTGACATTTTCTTTTCTCAGTTTGAACATTTGTCAGTAAAATAAACAACAACTTAGATTGAAATAGAGTCGATGTTAGAGATGAAGTTGTTTTGAGCGCGGTTTGCCCGCAGAGAAATAAACTTTATTCCAAACCATTTTTTTTACTACTATATTTTTTCTACTATATTGAAATTGTTTTTTAAAAGCAACGAAACTAAACTCGTCCTTCAAGATCAATTTAGCTAATCTCGTCTTTCAAGATCAAATTAAACTGAACTTATTCTTCAAGATCCACTGAACTGAACTTTATTCTTCAAGATTAATTGAGCTAAACTTGTCCTCCAAGTGCAACTTAACTGAACTTGTCTTTCAAGTGCAACTAAGCTGAACTCATCCTTCAAGATCTACTGAACTGAGCTCATCATGAAAGATGATATAAGTTGAACTAGTCCTTCTAGTTCAACTTAACCGAACTCGTCGTTCAATATCAATTGAGCTAAACTCGTCCTTCAATATCAATTGAGTAAACTCGTCCTTCAAGATAAACTAAACTGGACTCGTCTTTCAAGATCAATTGAGCTTATCTCGTCCTTCAATATCAAATTAAACTGAACTCATTCCTCAAGATCCACTGAACTGAACTTTATTCTTCAAGATCAATTGAGCTAAACTCGTCCTCTAAGTGTAACTTAACTGAACTTGTCTTTCAAGTGCAACTAAGCTGAACTCATCCTTCAAGATCTACTGAACTGAGCTCATCATGAAAGATGATATAAGTTGAACTAGTCCTTCTAGTTCAACTAAACCGAACTCGTCGTTCAATTTCAATTGAGCTAAACTCGTCCTTCAATATCAATTGAGTAAACTCGTCCTTCAAGATAAACTAAACTGGACTCGTCTTTCAAGATCAATTGAGCTAATCTTGTCCTTCAATATCAAATTAAACTGAACTCATTCCTCAAGATCCACTGAACTGAACTTTATTCTTCAAGATCAATTGAGCTAAACTCGTCCTCTAAGTGTAACTTAACTGAACTTGTCTTTCAAGTGCAACTAAGCTGAACTCATCCTTCAAGATCTACTGAACTGAGCTCATCATAAAAGATGATATAAGTTGAACTAGTCCTTCTAGTTCAACTAAACCGAACTCGTCGTTCAATTTCAATTGAGCTAAACTCGTCCTTTAATATCAATTGAGTAAACTCGTCCTTCAAGATAAACTAAACTGGACTCGTCTTTCAAGATCAATTGAGCTAATCTTGTCCTTCAATATCAAATTAAACTGAACTCATTCCTCAAGATCCACTGAACTGAACTTTATTCTTCAAGATCAATTGAGCTAAACTCGTCCTCTAAGTGTAACTTAACTGAACTTGTCTTTCAAGTGCAACTAAGCTGAACTCATCCTTCAAGATCTACTGAACTGAGCTCATCATAAAAGATGATATAAGTTGAACTAGTCCTTCTAGTTCAACTTAACCGAACTCGTCGTTCAAGATCAATTGAGCTGAACTTGTCCTTAAATATCAATTGAGTTGAACTTGTCCTTCAAGATCAGTAAAACTGGACTTGTCATTAAAGATCAAACTTACTTTGTTATTTATTAGCAACTGAACTTATCCTTCGTTTTTGACTTGATCATTCAGTGTTCATCTTCACCAAACGAGCTCAAAAACAATTCAATTAACTTTATAAACATTTCTGCAATCCTCAATGCCTCCTAAGAGCATCCCACTCACTTCATCCTACATACCATCCCCCAAAAAAAATCTTTTCCACACTTTTTGCAAGTCCGAAACACAAATACTGTGTCCATTTCCTCGAAAAGACAATAACAAACTTAATTTACATTCATTTGTCACACAAAAAGCAGCTTTTTGTCTTCTGAAGAAAGCTTTGTTGTCGTTCGTGACTGAAATCTGATAAATTGTTAAATTTAATTTACAGAAAATGGGATTTTATGTTTATTTGAAGAAAATGAGATGCTAAGGAGCTGTTTGCTTGTCATGACCAATTTGTTTGCTCCATTTGATGTGATTTTGTTTACTTTTGAGATTTTAGTTGTGTCTGGGTTGGACAGTTCGGCTGTGAATTGAGAAATTTATATATCATTTCAGAAACGTTGAGAATTTCATTAGATTTTTAAAAATGTTAATGATTTTTGACCTTGATTATATTCAAATAAAAAAATCATCACCGTGTGTCATATTTTGGGAAAACAGTAATGTGTCCCCCTGAATATGACCAAAATCAAATCTTTAATTCTAGAACAAATGGTTCAAGTTTAGTAATAAAAGGTTTCACATAAAAATAGAAACAAATCTTCTTAAAATTATGTCAAATTTGCAAGATTGTAGAACAGTTTTACGGCACGTTGCTGTTCAGTCCACAAAACAACCGCAATTTAACAAAGTTTATGAAATATTTTACTTCTCCAAATTGTTCACCCTTTTCATTATTAAAGTATCATTAATTTCACAGCTTTGTTCTGATTTGATCAGGTATGTATCCAGTGAATTCGATGCTAGGGCACATCCAAACTATGTCTTTGACTAGGTTAGGTTGAAAAGATAGGATTTGAAACCAGAGCGTTCATTTGAATCACCAGAATAGCTTCAAACGTTTATGATTCAGCAGACTATTACATCATTCTTGTTCAAGACTACTCCACAAGACTCAATTAACCCAAACTTAAACAATATATTGCCTTCTACATTCCTATTCTCCGAGTTTAAACTTACTAAAGTTATTTTATCAAAAATTCACAAATTAAACCCAACGTGAAACGATTTCCTCACCCAAAACTACCCCAAAGTATTCATCATCCAAGAAAAAGAAGTGTCCATTAAAGTTAATGGATTAAAACAGAGAGAAAGAAAGATGGAAAAAAAACTTAATGAGAATTGTGATGATGAGTTTCATTACTGAAACAATCAAGAAGATCTCTAGCAATTTTCTTAAAATGATACCAGGATAAATTAAAAACATTCTGTCTGATTTAGGTGTTGTCATTATCGGGACATCAGGTGGTAACTTTGTGATAAGTTTTTGTTGAGCATTTAATGAAAAATAAAAATGTTATTTATGAAGATTTTAATGAGCAGTTGTTTATGGAAATGTGATGAAGAAGTTTTAGGATTACTTGAGTGTTTTTTTGTTTGACTTTTAAGAACTGTGAATAAGTGCTCAATTAGATGGGTGCTGGATGGGAGCAATAGTAATTGAAGTTCTAGAATCAGTTCTTTTTTATTTGAGAAAGCTCAATTCGTTCATACAATAAAAAGAAAATTTATTCATGCGTCATATTTTAGAAACCACATTACTGTCTACTCCGAATATTGCGCACGGACTATGTTTTCACTTTTTTGAGCTTATTTTCAACAGTGAAGAATTCAAAGCAATAAAACCAAACATTATCACGTACAAATACATCTTTCAGCAACAATGTCTATCCCCAAATATTCACGAAGCATACAATCTTCATTGAATATGCAACAGCATCAACATCGGCCGTTTATTCTTCATTATCATCATAAATGTCCAATAAAAAGCTGTATTTTGACTCAAAAAGTAAATAAGAACGATAAAAGTTAAGTCCACAAATTGCAAGCACAAATGTTTGTGAATGAAGGAAAAGCTCGCAACATACGAAGCAGAATTGGAGGATTTAGGATGAGGATGAATGGAATAAAATTAAATGGGACGTTTTAATGAAGTACATTAAAGAATATGAAAAATTTAGAGGACGTTGAATAATAATGAGAAAATGTGGATAGAAGGGAGGAACCGGGGATGATGTGGAGCTAGATTAAACTATAAACATCTGCCATAGATGAAGCAAAATGAATCTAATGATACCAGATGGTCTAAAGAAATCTGGATTTTCTATGAGATGTGCCAGAATAAACCTTAAAACTACAATTTCAAAATTGTAAATTCGTGCGTCAAATTTTTGGAAGACAGTAAACTTTTTCCCAAAATATGACGCACAAAAAATTGCTTTCTTCAATAAATTTTAAGAACTTTCAAATTTCAAGGTTACAAAGTAGCAGTCAAAAGCGAAAAGTCAGTGTAGTAGAAAGCGTTGTCGTCAACCAGGGTTGAATCGGAGTCTTGTAATTTTTGATGAATTTTCATGGGTACAGTGACTAAGAACACTGATGCTCCAGAATGATGTGGTGTTCGCGAGTTACAAGGCAGTATTGTGCATGGAGAAATTCAACAAGGTGTTCCCTTCAAGTCGCCACAATGTCAACATAAACTTTTTACCTCTCGGGGGTCTTTTCCTTGCTAGTTTTTGGAGCGGACATCAACTTTTTAAAAGGAGTTCGATACTGTTTAAAAGAACTGAAATTTATCTCAATTTTCATCCTCAAACATGCACAAAAAAAGCTCCTTTCACGGCAAATTGACGGAAATAAGAAACAAATTGAGAGTCATCACAAAAAATTGTTGACTGAATATTTATTCACATGAGTAAAATTGAGTATGAAAACCAGTAAATTTACAAAAATAAGAAAGAAATACTGCAAAATTTTCGGTACATAATCATATACAATGTTGAAATATGGAGAACAAATGAGGCATGGCATACAAAATATGTGATATTAAATGAAATTATCGACATGAGTGGTGTATTTTGGAAGCTTTGTGATGCGCATCACGTTGGCAGAGGCTTTTGGGGTTGAAATGTGATAGTCAGCGTTGGGAAGTAAGGCAATTGTGGGTTTTTTGTGAATGTTATAATGCACAAGGATTGTTCAACAGAACAAGACAATTCCTATTTTCTGTAGATTGTGATATCATATCCATATGAACCCTAGTGAAGGATGTAAAAAGCTGGTGGGTAGTTTATAACCCAGCCAAAATAAAATTAGCGGAAGCTTCATCGAAATTTTTTCAAAATTGCAGATTATTTTTTAATTTCCTGTCTATGATTGAATTTTTATAGCATACGGTGAAAGGATGTCATGCAGTTTGTTGGTAAACTTAGTCAAAAATAGATTTTACGACAGAATAAGCTCATCAGATGATTTTTGTTCTTAAATTAATTGAAAATTCTGCATTCATTTTCATTCAAACTAACCTCAACAATAAAAAGTGCTCGTAAAAAAGATCCTTATTTGCATACGTTCCACAAAACTAAGCAAAACAGTAAAACAGTTTCGATTTTTTTGTATCTTTTTTTTTCATCAACTTGATGCAAGGTTTGTGAATGTGAATTGACAGGAAGTTGAAGAAAAAGTATTTTGTAGTTCTTTGGGTGTTTTTGAATTGCATTTAATGATTGAGTATAGTTGGTGGTAAATTTGGAAACCTTTTCGGCCAGTTTCACTAAAGTGGATTATCCTCGATTTCGGATTATCCACTTAAGTTTTTTGGAAATATCTCCAGACGCTTAAGGTTATTAAGAGATCTAATGTGTGATCTAGTTAGAGTACTTTGCTACTTAAATTAACATTTACTTAGAATTTTTATATCTTCATTAGTTTGAGAATTATAGCAAAAATCGAAGTTAATCTACTAGATTTGGCTAGAATATTGAGCAATTAATACTTCTTAAGGAAAAGCAAAAATTTAAAGTATACAGAAATTTCAGGCATAGTTCACTCTATTATAATCCAAAATTAGAAATACCACACCTCCATAAAGTTTAAGATACTTGCAAAAAACTGAAGTAGATAATCCCAAATCGAGGATAATCCACTTTAGTGAAACTGACCGATTGAGTTTCAATTGTTTAATAAACAAACCCAAAAATTAATAAACTTTAACATATCCACAAAAAAGACAACACTCGAAAAACCTCAAAATAATCGATTGAGTCTCAAAATTCATCTTACAAAGTAAAAAAAAATCCAATTTTCTTTTCTTTTCTTTTTTAAAATATTCAACTGAACCCTTCGGTGTGCAATTTTACTCAATCTACTAACCACTTTTCATTTTTTGCAATGCTTTTTACGAACCAGAAAATTGCTTAAATTTACTCATTGAATTAACTTGAAAAAAATTGTTTTAAAAAAGAAAGGCAAAATAATAAACTTGAGTCAGTGGTGGATAACCTTTTTGTTGTGCCACGGCACATCTTACTAATAAACATTGATCAAATCCTCACACGGTTTTTACTTGAGTGCCGCAGCACAAGGGTTATCCATCACTGCCTAGTGTGATTAAGGAAAATATAAAAAGATTAAAAAAATTAAGAAAGGAAAATTATCATTAAGTAGACGTGATGATTATTAAAGTAACTTCAAGGTCAAGGAATAAAATATCCTTTTTGTTGACATTTTAAGGAACAGATGAAAAAGTCGTTTGGCTATAATTTTGTTACTTTCATTTTAAATATGAGAATTTAAATCTTTAGTACTAAAGTTCTCTTTTCCTTTTGAATTTTCTCTTTTGAAAATTTTTCACAATTTTCAAATTAAAATTGTACTTCAAAAAATGTCAAAAAGCTTTGTTGTTTCTCTTTTTAAGCTGTTTTTGGTGTCTTGACTGAAAAAAGCTCATGAAACATTAAAACATTGACACAATTAAACGATGAACAGTCATTAAAATGAAGACATTCAACATAAAATTATCAGTAGTGCTGAAGGATTTAAGACTGAATTGAGAATGTTTAAATGTTGTTCTATTGAAGACGAGATAGGACCCGATTATATCTCGTTCCTGGCATGGAAAAAGCGTAGCTTTAGCAGTTAAGTGCCTTGCTGGTCGAATAGGTAAAGCGCTTGCCTCAAATTTGGAATAGTAACTCGAAGTTCGTCGGTTCGAATCCAGCCATTTTCAAATTTGTTCTTTTTCGGAAGTTTAGATACTTCGACTGCTTAATTATTATTATTATTATTATTTATTATTATACTTTCTCTTAATGTACAAACTCAAGCCATAATTGGGCATTTGGCCAACGTTGGATTAAGGAACGGGTCAGGAACTTGAAGTTTAGCGGAAGAAATAGGAACGAGAGCTACAAGATTACCCACGAATGGAATATTGTTAGAACGGACCTGAAAAGTATCACGTAACGCCCACAGAAGATCGAAACGAGAGCCTTAGTTTATTTGAAACCTAGATTTGAAGATTAGAAGTTTGATCCTACATAATATTAATTCATATGTATACAAATACAAAAGTGTAAAATGTGAATTATTACCGGGCAGTATGTCGTCAATAAATGCAATAAATGCAATAAGTGGTTTATGAGTTAAGATAGGTAAGACTGGCCCATCTTTTGTATTGACTCTAAGACCAGAGAAGTTTTTTGAGTCGAAACTCTAGTAGCATAGCTAGCTTTCGTACCAAGAACAATAAATTAAGCTAATGAACTCAATTTCAAAGAATTCTCAATGTCGTCATTTTTAAAAACCAGATGATTAAGACTTTTTGATCTAAATTGTTCAACATCACCTCCAATTCATGTCAAATAAGAGAATCTTAAGATTTAGCACAAAAGCTCTCTTTTATGGTGAACTTTCTCACTTTTCAGAATTTTTAAATTAGAAGTTTTTCTCAAAAATATTTTAAAGCTGCGTTGATTCTGAATTTGGTGTCTTGACTAAATTTAACTGTCAAAGCATGAAAACATTGGCGCAATTAAACAACAGACAATCGGAATTCTCTGAATTTTTAAGCTGATGCTGAAGATGTAGCCAAAGAAGAGGGTGGGGGTAGAGGAGGTGATTACTGGAAATCCACTGAAGAATAAATCCAAGTCCTACCATTTATATTCAAGAATTTTTTCCAAATTAAGGGGAGGAGGGTCCAAAAACAGGAACCTGAACTGTTCCAATCAGTTGATTGGATTTCCCTTAAAAAAGAGAATATTCAAGAACGAGCAGCATTAGAGACAAAGCAATAAAATATCAATTTTGCCAACAACTGCAATGAAAATTAAGAACCTTGAGTTATTTCTCTTTTTTTGTCAACAGTCATCCATGACCTCAGACAAGAAGCTATTCCGGTTTTGTAAGATTTATAAGAACAGCAATAAAAAAAACATTAGACTGATGAATCAGTTGTTTTGGAACCTCAGTTAGATTAAGGTGTTAATTTTTACTTCACTGCTGGATAAATCATCAAACATAAATATTTATTTAAATCTTTTCACTATCAATTGTTAAGTTGGAGGTGTTGCGATAAAATAATCTAGTTAAAGTCAATTATTAAGTCACAAACCCACAGTTTAAGTTACAGCAAGTGAATATTTCATTAAAACAGGTTTAACATTGCAGGAAATTCCAATGCAAGTGACATCAAAGATTCTTTACTTTCTGAACTTGATATTAATATTTGCGGTTAATATTCATGCTCAAAAAATTGAATATCTTAAATTTATACCTGAAAATGACGACTGTAAACTCAATCAAGATGTTTATGGCACATGCAAAAAAATTTCAGAGTGCCGAAGTGAATTTGAAAAGTTTCGAAAAAATAAATCCAATTTAATAATTTGCAACTATGGCGATAGTGTGCAGAACAGCATAATTTGCTGTCCAAATGATGTCGAGACATCAAAATTAACGATTAGTGACAAGATTGATGACAAGCCGACTAGAAAAAATATTTTAGACTTCAAAACCTGTCGAAATGAATTTTTAAAGTTCAGGAACTCTTCAATCAATCCAAATCATTTTGCTGAAGAACTTAATGCCAAGAGACTTCCAATAAATAAGGAAAATTGTGATAAATTAGATCAACTTAATAAAATGAGTGAGTATAAATTTGTTTTGTTGTCAACTGGGGTTCTATGGATTTAGTCAAAACTAAGATGATATTCCGAGGCTGGTTTCTAGAACTAACCCAATATGCAATGATGAGATGACCCAGGCTCTTTAATACTTCCAATTAATTAAATTTATCAATTGCTTTTAACAACGGCCAGTCTCAGACTGCTGATTTTAGACATCCTTAAAGGGCCGTTTACTTATGACGTCTATCAAAAAACCTTATTTTTTGACCCCCTGCCTCCCCTGTCACATTATGTCACAGGTTTTTTAAACCCCCCCACCCCCCTCCCCTCTAAATGCTTGACGTCATAACTGCACGACCCTTAAGTGCCTCAACCATAAAACCTTTTTTCAACAGCAAAAAATTTCTGGGACTTGAGGAGCTTCAATTGCGTCAAAGATCCTGATGGAACCTATCGACTTGTTGGTGTAGCTGCATATTTTGCAGAGCTTGTCAAAAGAGGTGATCGTCCGAATATGGCAGCAATTGGATGGACGCAACCAAATAAAAAATATTTTTATGGATGTGGAGGTTCGATAATTACTGAAAAATTCATTGTTACAGCTGCACATTGCAAGTTTCGTGAAAAGTGAGTAAAATTAATTTTTCAAGCATTTAGGGCTTCATGGCTCTTAGTTTTGTGGCACCAAGGATATTAAAAGTATTCAAATCGATCAAATCTCACTTTTTATTGTTCAATCTCCTTCTAATTTCTAGAAAGCAAGCAGACACAGTTCGTCTAGGTGACAGATTCCTTCTAACAAGTGAAGATGATGACACAGCCCAGCAGCTACGCATTCAACATTTCATCTTACATCCACTTTACAAGTCGAACCTTAATTATCATGACATTGCAATGATTAAGACAGTTGAAACAATTTTATTCAATAAATTCGTTGTTCCATCTTGCATTGATGATTTGGGGTCTGATAAAAATGGACTGTTTACTGAATGGACTGTCGCTGGATATGGAGAGGTGAGATTTAGGAAAATTCTAGTTATTTTAAAAGACATCATCCAAGACTATCAAATCAAGTGGCTTTTGACAGATTTTCTTTTTATTTGGGGTCGTTCACCCATTACGTAACAAACAACGACTTTTTAGACTTCTTCTTCCCCAAACACCAGATTTGTCACAAAATCCCCCCCCCCCCACTCCCCTCTCTAAGAGTGTTACGTAATAAGTGAACGGCCCCTTTAAACCTCTTTAAACCACTTCCAGACTGAAGATGGAGTTGCTTCAAACGTTTTACTAGAACTCAAAGTCGATCTGGTTTCTAATGAAGAATGTAACAAGACCTTTGAGGACAACGACAGGCTCCCAAATGGAATACTTGACAGTCAATTTTGTGTCAAAAGTCAAGCATTTGGTGGAAATGTGCCGGATACATGGTAAGTTTTGGTACTTCTAATAGATCTAGTCTAGTGACGGCCAGCCCGTGAGCAATAAAAAATTCGGAAAATTCGTGCAGTTTCGGTCGAAGAGTGCGGAACTGATTAATAAGGTTTTGATCAATTTTGATAATTTTTTGATCTTTTATGATCATTTTGATCAGTTCCGCACCCTTGTTTTGGTCATAGCTTACCATCAAATTGTACAGTGGCACAAAACAGATTGACCACTACTAATCTAATCAATAGAAAAGCTTATCAAGCTTAACATCTGGTTTCTTACCTAAATTATGTCACAGAATAACTTTAATTTCCAGCTTTGGAGATTCCGGAAGTCCACTGCAGTTTAAAACAGCATTTGAAGTATTTCCAAGTAATTTCAACAAAACTTTCATCTCAACGATGTATGAAGTCTCAACTGTCTTAGGAATTGTATCATTTGGTGTCAGTTGTGGACTAGAAGTGCCATCAGTTTATACTAAGCTTGTTTATTATCGCGACTGGATGAGTTCTGTGGTGGATACTTATTAAGAATTTAAGACACTTTTAAGCAATTCTAGTGTGGGAATATTAGGGACGCAGGGGGAAAATAGCTATGCGTTCAATAGTCTAAATAAGGCCCTCAAAAACCTATAAATCATCAACCTTGCTCAAGTAAAGCTTATTAAATAAAACTTAATTAATTGACATTTTATTATTATTTTTATTATCATCCAAAATCATCCAAAAATTAAAATTTCTCAATTTTCCTATCATTTTTCGTCACACATGACTTTGGACTCAACGAGTCACAATCCATTGAATTTATATGCGTCACTTTTTCACCTTCACAATTTTCATTTCCATTTTTTCCGCTGCATTTTGCGTTGACTGAAATTGAGTTGCTGGACGATGAAGATTTAAAGTTTGCATCTGGATCACTTGAGCTGGATGAGAAGCTAGAACTGGATGATGAAGATGATGAGTAACTTGACCCTGAACTTGATGAAAATGAGCTGTGGCTGTGCATTTGTGGAAAGTCTGCATCTAAATTGAATAATTCATCTGAATTGAGGTTGTTGAAGAATTCTGAAGTTGCAAAACTGACAAAAATGCACAAAATTGTGATGAAAATGGACAAATTCATGTCGAACAGGATTTAAAAATTTCACAAAAATTAAATTAAATTTCTCAGATGTTTGTCGTGTTTAGTAAACAATCTCTGTAAAACTACTGACTCAATATAATCTTAAATGTTTAAAACAAAAACAACGAAACATTTGACAACAGCACAACGTGTACTTTTTGCTATTCACAGCTGTAATTCTTTGCATGTGTTGTCAATAAAACATCTTAACCAACATCAACACATGCGAAATGTAAGAGATTATAGAAAACTGCATATGAGGTTGAATTTTATCAAGGTTTGAGAATGTTAACTGCATTTATTGGCATCTACAGCAATTTGTGATGCATGTTTGAATATATTGACACTAAGGTTCATGTATTAAAGGTGTTTAAGGTTTGAAACATCATTACTTATTGTCACATTACTGCTGGATACTATAAGATATCGAATGAGTGTATATACTCAGGCTGTCTATCGGTTTTTGCCGATTTTTGGTCAAAAAGTGGAAGATGACCCAATTTAAGCTCTGACAAAGCTAGACAGACCAAGTTTTCAAGCATTTTTCAAGAAAATTAGGTTCAAAAATGCAGGAAATTAAAAACTTTAGGCCAGACTGTGTTCAAAAATGCGGAATTCTCCCGCTCGCTTAGTCAGCATGCTTAATACAGTTTTGATCAGTGTATGGATCTGCTTCGACATTTCTCTTATTTCTTGGCTCGACACTTTACTTCGCTGGCTGTATAGAGTTACAATAAACTGTTATAACAGTGCACAAACAGCAACAAGGACACATAAAAAGTTCCAGATCTAAGTAGGCTACACTGGAGATACTAGTTTTATCATTCAGAATAAATCAGTGCTTCTGGAATTTTTCAATGGTCTTAACATATTATAAGGAGACCTGTACAAGCTCCATTCAGAATTATCTTCAAATCTGACTTTATAGATGGCAAGAGAGCACGTTAACAACCCAATTACTTATTTAAGGAAACTGTATTGCTTTTGGTAACAAAATAATTCCCATTCAGCTTTTTAAGTCCCACTTTTTAACACATCTTGGATTTCCTCGTCTGAACAGAAATAAACCACTGATTATTATTATCAAGATCAGATTTCCTGGCATAAATAACCTTCGGGATGAAGACTTGTGGTGTAAATAAACTAAAACAACAATTTACCTGCTCCAAATTTAAACATAACCAAAATTGCATTCAAAATACGAAATCAACAATAGTCTATATCAGGGGCGTAGCCAGGGGGGGGGGGGGGGGGCATAGGGCCCGCCCCCCCCCCCCCCTACGAAAATCTGATAATTGTTTTATTAAGTATTTATAGAGAAGAACCAGTTAATGTAGAGGAAGTGATGAAAGAAATGTCAAAATCAGCACGAAAAATTAAATTTAATGTATGAATAATGAATTAAATATTTAAACTTATGAAGAGTGAATATAGATTTAAGGATACAAAATAACGGTTCTTTAATTTTCAAAAATGGGCCCCCCCTTAAAAATTTTCTGGCTACGCCCCTGGTCTATATCTCGTTATCCATTAAACATTCAGGTAAAAAAAAATCTTAAAGTAATTTTAAAAATCCTGAGCATTTCGCTCTATTCAAATCTTTTTCTCGTTAATTTTCAGTTCCTTCAGTAAAGTGAAGTGGTTTTCCCCAACGAGAAAAACATCAGTCGAGTGTCCCATTAGCGCAGTGGATAGCGCGCTGGACTTCTAAAGCATTCAGCTAGAAGAGATCCAGAGGTCCTGGGTTCGATCCCCAGATGGGATGGATGACACGTGGATATTCTTTTTTGATGATTTTTTGACGGTTTAATGAAATTGGTGAGAATTTTCAAATAAAAATTGATTATTAAGGTTTAGAGAAATTAAAAGGTTCTATTGAGCCTTTATGTGAGTAATTGGAAATGACAAAAAAAGTGTTTCAAATTCCAAATGTTCCAGATTTACAAAGTTTTATGTTCCAAAGTATTTAATGAATAGACTTTAAGTTCTAAAAAAGCATGTGGCTATTTTTATTTTGTATCAAAAACTGATCCATACAAAGGAGTTTGGTCTGATTGCCAATGGACATTTTTCATTGGGACTTTTGCCTACTCACACTTTTCCTGAAGAGCTTTGATTGATATAAATGAATCATGTGTGTCTTGACTGATGTCACTGGTGAGGAACACCAGAAAAATGAAACGAAGGAAAATGGAACATTTTCCGTTAATGCAAATGAAATGTTTTAAAGAGCTAGAGTTCCCACGGAGAGATTCTGAGTCATTGGCTCCTTTATTAAAAGAACAGATGTTTTATTATATAACGCATTAAGGATGTAATCACTAAATCTCAATTCAGACTTTTCCCCAACCCACATTCATCCTCTCTTTACAATTTCAATTGTTTAAAATTTTACAGACTCAACAGGTGTCAAAAGTTAAAGGTCTATTGTCACAATTCTATGTAGCTGATGCCATAGAAATTCGCTATTATTTATTTAAAGTAAACAAAAACCATTTTTCTATAAAACCTTAAATTTAAGCAAATTATTGTAAACTTTATTAAATTCTACATAACCTTTAAGTTCCTCAATTTCCTTGAATCTTTTTTTATAATTCTTGAATCTACGATGACAACCCGCTCCGGTCTAGTCGTCAGTCCATGTAAGAAGATACCACGAAGAAAGAGAACAATCGACATCAATTCACTTCTACCGTGTGCCATAACTCGACCAGTTCCATTTTCACTCAAACCGTATGCATCCTTGTACAATCCGTACGCTAAAGGCTGCTCTATACTCTGCAATCATCCTAAAAGAGGAAAAAAATGGGTAAGAATTGCACTAAATAATTCTATGACTTTAAAAGCTATAGTTCCATCTTTACAGACCACAATGTCAGCCAAGACAACTCCAACTTATGTCCAACAGCACGTTATTGACATCCCCGACCACGTTCCTGAAGAATTTTTTCGTCGTTTCACAGACACTGACTCACGTCCATTAACACCAACACCAAGTTGCGCTACAAGTGCTCGAACTCGAGGACATGCCATGGGTGCATCACATCTTGGTGCTCGTCGTTGTGTAACTCCAGAGCCAGTCAGTAATGAGCAAGAACGGAAGCAAATTATTCTGGATTTACGACGAAGTCACTCACAAGAAACTTTATATTGGAATGCATCATCGGAATTTTCACAACCTGGACGACAGGACTCGACATCTTCATCGTGGATGACACATCCAACGATTAAGCATGAAATTGAGATTATTGGGACATCACAGAATCCAGAAATTGATGATATTGCTGAGATGGAGGAAGAGGAAATTGAATATATTTTTCATGACATAATCAACGAAACTGAAGATCTGATTGATGATCCAACAATGTCGTGCATTTATGCCAGAGATGATGAGGATGACGAGGTTGTCCGACGACGAGGAAAGTTACGTCGTAAAAAATCAAAATCGAGCCTGCAAGTCATCACTTTTCAGCCTAGCAATGAGCCAGAGACTCACGTGGCTCAGATTGACGATGGAGATCAAGATTCTCCAAATTTATCGAGTAGACACTCACTTGTTCCAGATAGTGCTGCAACAGCTGCAGCAGCTAAAAGTATAAGAAAAGATGGAAATGAGGATTTGGTACAGAAGAATGTTTTTCATACTGACGACTTGCTGAAGTCACTGAAAATGGGACTGAATGTTGATGTTGTTGAGTGCGTCTTTGATCGGTATGTGAGTATTAACTACTGTTTAAAGATTTGCTGTATATCTGATTGCCAAAAGAGTTTACCGTTCAGTTACTGGTGGTTAGCTGTCTGCCTGTTTAGGTGGCTGACAGTCTGTATGTATTTCTGGCTGTGACATTAAAACTTACAATCTTTCATCCTTCCTTTTCAGCGCCATCGAACCCTTCAAGAAGCATTTCGTTCTATTTCACCTGAACGCCTCGGTATGGACTCTGACGCGGTTCGTGAAATGAAACAATCGCTTAACCTGGAAGAGTACAGCAATGAAAAATGGCAGCACTTACCGAGAAGATTCTCACGCTCATCAGCTCGATTTGAGCTTCCAATTGATATCCGTGAAATGTCAAAATTGAAGCCATTTAATTATCTCAGCAAATATGTCTATGTTGAAAGTGACAAGAAGCAGCTTTACCATCGAGTCTTTGTCAAATATCTGCCAAGAAGTCAAATGAATCGTGAAGAAGCTGAACATGATGATTTGTATGCGAATTTAGAGATGAGAAAAGCTTTTATGGAAAGTCTCTTGGCTGCAAGAGTCATGCCTATTGATAAGCTCAATGAAGCACTTCATGAGGTTCTCGGATTTCATGCAACTGTGGAGAACGTGAAAGAAATTGAAAATTTCCTTGAGCTACATACTTTGGACAATGACACAGCAATAAATTTCCGTACTTTTTGTGGAATCGTAACTTTTGGAGAGCGATTGATTACGAATTTAAGTCAAGAGGATGATCCACGAGATGAGATTGAAATTGCCGACTTTGAAACTATGCTAGCAAGACATTTTGATAAGATTGAGAATCAAATGATGAAGAAAATGTTTGAGGTTATTCAAAAATGAATGGAACTTGCTTAAAGACTTGATTTTGAATTATGGCAGATCTTACTAGAACTTACATAGACAGAAACTAGACCAAACCTATACCTAACCTATACCTAACCTATACCTATCCTATACCTAACCTAAACCTAACCTATATCTAACCTATACCTAACCTGTACCTAACCTATGCCTAACCTATACCTAACCTATACCTTGCCTCATATTCTTCTACTATGCATAATAGACGAGCCAAATGTATTTTGATAATAAAAGTATAAAACCAACACTTGTCTTTAAGCAGCAATACTGTTAATTAAGTTGTTTTTTCAGCTATGAATTTGGAATATATGAAATTTTGGTCGCTACAATTTTTGTTTAAACAGATGTTTAAAGTTTTCTTTCATATTTCCCGTCTGCTTTTATGAAGGTTCTAATGATACAGATTTTTGAGGTTATGTGAAGCTTAGTACAACTTAGGTAATACTAATTCGAAGTTTAATAACTTAAGTTTGTGAGTAACAATACAGGAACAGTCAAATTGAAGTTCAAAGACACATTTTATTGATCTTTGCACAGATGAATTTTTAAAAAATGCTGACGTATTGCATTTGAAATTTATCTAAAACTTGGCATTTAATAAACTATTCTAGAAGATGAAGCTAGTTTTGTTTCTGGCACTGGTTTATATTTGTTACTTATTAGCAATAGGAGTTGATCCTGTTGAGGCCAAGAGAAAGAAATGGTAAATTAAAATATTTAACTAGGTTTTTTTTTTCATTTGAATCTTTAACAGTTATTTTGTAGATAAGGATAATAATAGACTAAGGTTTAGTTCCTAAACAAATTTATGACGCTGAAATAAAAGATGGACCCAAATATAAATACACTGAAGAAGCAGAAGTGGATCAGCAACAAGGAGAAAGCTTTTTTTCACCAATGACCAAGACATGATTGAAATTGTTCTACCGGATCCTCCGTTTTTTTGATAATAATGATTCAGGCGAACATGAAAATCATGAAGTTTTTGCAAAACAACTTTCTTCAACTGATCATGAACTCCCTGATTTAGATCCACTTGAAGAGAGTCATTTTGAAGAGCAACTAGATCTTTCTCGACTGGACTATGATCTATCACCGAAGAGTCTTCAACCAACTCCAACAGTGAATACTGCTCAACAGAACCCCGAACCAGCCAATAAAAATTCACAATCTGTTCCAATTTTCAATCCTGGTCAGCAACTTCCTCAACAAAACCCCGAACCAGCCAACCAAAATCCACAATCTGTTCCAATTTTCAATCCTGGTCAGCAACTTCCTCAACAAAACCCCGAACCAGCCAACCAAAATTCACAATCTGTTCCAATTTTCAACCCTGGTCAGCAACTTCCTCAACAGAACCCCGAACCAGCTAACCAAAATCCACAATCTGTTCCAATTTTCAATCCTGGTCAGCAACTTCCTCAACAAAACCCCGAACCAGCCAACCAAAATTCACAATCTGTTCCAATTTTCAATCCTGGTCAGCAACTTCCTCAACAAAACCTCGAACCAGCCAATCAAAATCCACCAAGATCCAAATCGAGATCAATCATTTGCATATAATCCATGGATAAATGCCTAAGTTAGCATATTGTTCTGATAAGAGAGGTATCCGTAAGCTAATGCCCTACATAAGGTTCCATTTTCCACTTCCAACACATTTTAAGAAACCTAAATAAAGACTTTTGAATAAAAACTGAACATTTTTTCATCAGTTCTTCTCAACACCTGTCAGATGTCCCATTAGCGCAGTGGATAGCGCACTGGACTTCTAATCCAGGGGTCCTGGGTTCGATCCCCAGATGGGATGTGACGAGGTTATTATTTTTTTGCTTGATTTATTTAAGGTTGATGAATCTGGATTGATTTAGAGAAAGTTCAGAGATTTAATGTAGGTTTAAGGGTTTCCGTAGCATGTCTTTAAGGATTTGAGGTTCAATTTATTTCCAGAGAATTCAGTTAACGAGGCAAAATGTGCGTAGACGTGTCATAGTTAAGATAAACATTGAAATAATTTCTATTACGCTCTATTTTCTTTCTGTTGACACAAGTGTCGCTTGACAATATTTTCGAAAACATTCCTTACTTCTTAGTTAAGACAGTTTGGAATTTAAAGTAAAATTCCTTTTAAATTAACCAATTAAAGCTTTAAATCAGGTTTAATTGTTTCTATAATGTAACAATGACTCTGTAAACAATTTACTTTACACAAATATCTATCAATTAAGTACATCAAAGCCATTCGATCTTAGAGCAAATATTGATATTTACTCAGTTGGGATTATTAGCTGCGGTAAATAGAATGACGTGTAATTTTATTTGAGAGGAAAAAGAAAAATTTTCATTCAAGATCGACAGTTTATAAAAAAGTTTTTAAAGATGAGGCTGGTATTGTACCTAGCACTACTGTGCACTTGTTATTTTTTGGCAATAGGAATCAGTCCTGTTGTAGCTAGGAGACAGAAATGGTAAGCTGATGTTAAATTTACTATGATTTTCATGACGATTTATGAATTTTATTTTTCAGTTATTATGTGGATGAGAATAATAATAGATTATGGCTGGTGTCTTATCAGAGAGGAAGTAAGAATCACAAATCTGTTAAAGAACTGGACAACAAGCATCAAAAACATCCAAAATCAGAAGAAAATGTTGATATTTTGAATGCTGAGAATGTTGGAATGTCACAAACTGTTTACGAACCTAAAAATCAAAGTCATCATGATATTTCTAGACCAGAGCATCATAATAGACTTAAAGTGGGTCGATCGAAGGACACACTTGATGGACATACTCCTGAAAATGAGAAAGGAAATGAAATTCATAGTTCTAAGTCTGAACATAAAAATAAAACAGACGTTGATCCTAAAATCGAAATTGTTTTGAAACATGAACCAAAAAGTGACCCTAAAGATGACTTTGAACAAAATAAAAGAGTCAAATCAGAACCGAACTCAACTAAAGATCCAACTATTCTAAAAGATAATTCAACTGAACCTAAAGACAATCAATCTAAAATAAAAGACACCCCAATTCAATCAACAGGCAAACAAACAAACCCAAAAGACAACCAAACCAAGTCAAACGACCATCGAAGTATACCTGCAAGAGTTCATTACCATCCCAAACCATCTGACTCATCACTGAATATTAAGTCAAGTCCAAAGATTCATTCTGAACATCCAGAAGATAAAGCTGATACTCTTAAACATAAGAATGCTCCAAATAAGTCTGTGGACTCGAAAAAGAGTAAAATTGTTGAGAAATCCAAAAAGAGTCACATTTCTGAGCCGGCACAGGCCAATAAAAAATCAAAAAAATCGCTCTCTTTGCAAGTTGATGATTCAAAACATATTAAAGATCAAGTAAAGGACGAAAACTTAGATTCAAAACATAAATCAGACAAGAATAGTGCAAAAAATGTTCCATTAGAAAAAGATGAATTTCCGCAAGAACGATCTAAAAAAGAAGCAAGACCTCATTTAGAACACACAGATTCAAAGGACCAAAATTCAGAAAAATCCAATAAAAAGGATCAAGAATCGAATGGTCCAGATTTAAAAGACAATGTTCCAAGAAACAAAGACTTAATTTCGAATTCAACAGAAGATTCAAACTTGAAATCAACAGATGAGCATCAAAAACCAAAACATGTTCCAAAACCAACAGACGATAAGCAATCTCATTCACATACTAAGTCAAATGACAAAAATCCAACCTTATCAGAATTTACACCAACTTTAAGCAAATTGGAATCTAACAAAATTCATCATGAAGCTTACCAACCAACTTCCGATGACTCAGCAAATACAACATTGGTACACCATTCACTTCCTTTAATAGTCAATACCTCAGAAACAGAAATGAAGGATATTCAAAAGGAAATATCACATGTGATTGCATTTCTACAAAAGTTGGTTACCTATGGACCAATTGTTAATCCTAAAGCTTACACTAAAGCACCTAAGTGCCCTGAGTATTCTGAAAAAAAGAAGAAATGCGATTCGTCGTCTAGAAATGATTTAAAGAATCGAAATAATGATTCGAAACCAAAGAAATTAGAAATTGTTGAGCCTGATTTGGATGTTGGAGCTGTTCAGCCACTTTTAAAACAACATTCAATTGATCCTCATATTGACATTGCTATTGTGAATGTTGAGCAGATACCAGCTAAAGAAACTGTGCATGATCCTCCGCTTGAAGTTCCTGAGTCCTTGTCAAACACAAGTGCAGCTCCAATAGCTTCAAGTCAGCAGACAAATGAGCCAAATATTGAATTGTTAATCAATAGCTCAGAAGAAGTGCATGACCTTGATCAAGCAGGAAATAAAGGCAACAGTGCAATAGCAAGCGACAGTAAGTCACAACCACAAAGAGAAGTTCAAGAAAATAATTCAACTGATGGCAACATTCAGCCAGAAATTAACCAACAGCCAAGACCTAGCAATCAGTCTGAACTTAATAATCAGAGCGTTAATCCAATAATTGATGGCAAGCAGTATGTAAATGCTGTGGGTGAAGGTGTGAATAGCTCGGATCCATTGCACAATCCAAAGTTTGAGACCATCTTAGCTTCCAATTCAGCTCATAATCATACAGAAGGTTCAGAGCCCCAAAATCAATCAGAAATGATTCCAACGGTTGTTCCAAATCAATCAAAAGAGAATCTAAATGACTCTGCAGTACCTGTATCTCAAATTTCAGACTCAGCGACATCAGAAAATTCAGAAGTTGAAACTAAATCCTCAGAACCAGAACCAACGACAGAAGCTGATGAAAATCTTGTTACAATTGATCCCACAGTTCAAGAAGAAGCTGTTGAGTCATCAATTCAAGTGGAACCATCAACTCAAAGTCCAGCACCTGCTACGACACCTGCAAATCCATGGCTTATGCACATTTTTGGTAAATTTTCTCATTTAGTCTACTCGACTTAAAAAGTTAAATAAAATGGAGCTTCCAATGCAGGAATCGCGATTAATTTGATGATCAGTCGATGTGCGATGTAAAATTTTTTTTTGTTTCTTTTGCTTATCATGTCAACTTAATGTCAAATAGTTTGGCTAAGTTTTTTGCTTTGAATTCTTTTTAATTTTTTTAATTACTTCTTAATCCAGGTGGGTTCATTTAGGAATTTAAATTCAAGGTAGAGGTGCTTTAAGGGATCAAACCTCTCTATTTTGCTTAAAACTGTCTTCAACATGCTTTAATTATTATCCTTTGTTCTGTTTCTGACTTCTTGACTTTGAATGTAAATCCTGAAAATATGTAAATGACCTTTTTAATTTTTCTGCATTCCATACTTGCTCAAGGATGCAAATTAATTCAAATTTTTCATTCTGTGCTAAAAGTCTTCATTTTTTTATTTTTATTTTTTTAAGCCACAATATAAATTTTTATTCAATGATTTGAGGTAACAATAAATACAGAATGTAATAACATATGTATTTTTTTTATTTCTAACCCCAATCTCCAGGCGCATAACCTGTGGGGGGGGGGGTGTGATTTGGGGGACAAATTCCCCGACGTTAACAGAAATTTCTTCATTATGCTAGGAGTTTTATGAAAAAATCATAAAAATCCCTACTTTCCTTTTGAATTTTCCATATAAAATTTTTTTTTGCCCCCCCCTCCCTCTTTAAATTTCCTGGCTACGCCCCTGCCAACCTTCAACTCCTGACAAACTCTTTTCATAAAAATTATTATTTTTTTTTTGGTTAAAAAATTATCACACCGAATTTAATTCTCTTTTGTTTCCATAATTTATGAACAATCTCTTATCATGTTCCTATGTTTGTTCAACTGAGGCATTCCAGTTTGTAAATATTTTAAACATCAATGTATTTTATTCAGTTCTTCTCAACACCTGTCAGATGTCCCATTAGCGCAGTGGATAGCGCACTGGACTTCTAATCCAGGGGTCCTGGGTTCGATCCCCAGATGGGATGTGACGAGGTTTTCTTCTTTTTTACTAGTTTGCTTAAATATGAGGAATCTGGAATGATTTTATTAAGGTTTTCTAAAATTTTGAGTGATTTAAAGTAGGTTTGAGGTCTATGGCTCATTTCTTTGAGGATTGAAGGTTAAATTAATTTAATTTCGAAAAAAGTTTTTTTTAAATTGAATCAAAAAGATGATTTTTGATTATTTTGAACCCATACACTAAGTTAACAGTGCCTTACCAATTTAAAACTGCTGGATTTTCCTGCAAACCTACTTCAAATCACTCAACATCCTTTAAATCTCAATAAAAACCAAACCAGACTCAAGAAACTTAACAAAATCTAGCAAAAAGAAGACAACTTCGTCACATCCCATCTGGGGATCGAACCCAGGACCCCTGGATTAGAAGTCCAGTGCGCTATCCACTGCGCTAATGGGACATCTGACAGGTGTTGAGATGTCATGAAGTAAAACTATATTTTTAATTTATTTTGAGCTATTTGATAATTTTTTGATAATTTCAAAAATATACAAAAATTAAAATAATTTTAAACATTCAGAGTAAGGAAGTTGCTTATAAAGATTCGGTTCCTAGAGCTAACTAGGGCACCCTACCCTGGTTTCATATCCAATATTGCAGGGTAAACCTATAAACCGGACCAAGTTCCAATAGCTTGACTTAGATGAAAATATCATCAGAAACTCTTCCAAAGCACATCAAACTAGCTGCAGCTAATCCATTCATGTGCGATGAACAATTTATTCCATCAAAGCTGAAGCACCCGGACTTCATTTGCCACTCTAAAATATCAGATATCCAATTATTGTTTAAAAATTCTCCAAATCCAACAAATGAGCAGAGAAAGACTTGTTCCATGAAGAGATCCTTAGAGCCTGATAAAATGTTGATGACTTTGTGGATGAATTTGGATTCTTGGAGAATTTCAGCACAAATTTGTTGGGAAATTTTAGAAAAGTTTTCATTTTTGCATCGAATGTGGCTTAGAAGGTGGTAAAGCAGTCTGGAATGACAAAGTGAAAAAATTTGTTTGATTTTATGGGTTGATATTTGGAGCTATCCGGCAAAGCTCGAGGTCGATGAAATTTTGTATGGAGCTGAGTCGACTCGGATTCGACTTAGGGAACAAAATCGATGAAAATTTCCAGTCGACTTCGAGCTCTGCTATCCGGGCAAGGGAAGACAACATTACAGGGAAAAAAGCATGATTTAAACGATGGGAAACTTCGAATCGCGATGAGAAATTGTTGGGAAACTCCAATCGTTGTGGAAAATTGATCAGAAATTCCCATCGTGGTTGAAATTTCCCACCAATTTTCCATAATGTTGTCTTCCCCTCATACCTGGGGCACCCTACCTTAGTCAACAAGTTTTATAAAATAGTTCAGATAATCAAATTAATAGCAAATAAGCTGCAAACTTAATAAAATGAACGTGCAATTTCAGCGATGTTTGAAGGATTGATTATGCAATTTTTGAGCCAATTAGTTCCAATTTTGGAATCAAAAAAACTTACCCGAGTATACAAAGAACTAGTTAAAAGCTTGCCATTGACTTGCCTATTCATGGCGAGTATCCATTGACTTGACTTTGCAGCTATTCTTAGGGACGACTAATGACATTTTTTGCGCTTTTCATTTAACTGGACATAGGTATTGCACTTGTCTAGTTAACGTCTAGTTCTGTATGTCTTATAAATTTTGGCAAGTTGAAAGACTGGTAAATAATTGTCCAATAATGGATTTCAACTAGCTGTGTCCACTCGGGTCAATAGATCTCAAATAATTAACTCAAAATTTGATAAAAAAATACCAAAAGCTGAATTATCACAAAAACAATTCATTCATTAAGCTTCAAAACGTTTTTTTGTCATCGCTCCACGCACAATAAAATCTCTCGATAGACTGACTCTTATCTTCACATAACAAGAAGCACTTTACACAACTGTCAACAGAGAATATTCATTACAATCACGTGCGAGTATTTTTGTGTTGATTTTCCTCAAATTTATTTTTTCTCTCATGCCGCAAATATTTTTAGAACCGATTAAAAAAAATTAGTTCAGTGTGAATTCAAAAATGTCACAAATCAGACGACTTTTCTCGTCAGTTGGAAATTTAAAGACTTATCGGACGTTCCGAGCATTGGATCTTGATGGAAAGACGGATGTTGAGTACAGGATTCAAGATTATCCAAAAGACAGAATTGAAGAAGGAATTCAATTTAATACTGGGGCATTTTTGAAGCATGAGCCAATGTCAAGGACACGAAATGTGATTAATAAGCCAGAAGCTGTCGAGGAATTTTTAAATTCGATTCGCAACACAATGCAAAATGGAGTGTCGCTGGCTTGTTTTAAGGAAAATTCTGATGAAATTATATCGACGAATATTTTGGCTGTTAAAGATGAGAAGGAATACATGGCTGATTATGATGTGAGTAGATTTTAATTGGCTTGGGTCTTGAATTACCCGGTTCCTGAATTTTATCTCAACTTCCTACATTCATCAATTCCAGTTCAATAGCACGGACTTCCAAGACATCTTTGGCGTCATGGGCTACGCAAATACACAGTTTAATCCATTCAAGCACTACAACGTTGACAACATCCTTTATGCATTCACGGTTGGTGTTAAGCCAGATTATCGTGGACGTGGAATCGCTAATCATATGTTCCAATGTCGACGACTATTATGTGAGGAACTAGGACTGAAAGTGACAACGACTCATGCAACGGCAAATGGAAGTCAGAAGGCTGCACTTAATGCTGGATTTGAAGAGAATTTTTCTATTAAGTGAGTTTGAAATTTTGAAATTTTAAAAAGTCGTTAAAAATTTAAAGTTTTCCAAAGTCGATAAAAAATTTGAATTTTTAAAAACCCGTAAAAATTTAAATTTTAATAAGTCGTTAAAATTTTAATTTAAAAAAACGTTAAAAATTTGAATTTTAAAGTCTTTGGAAAATTTTAATTTTAAAAAGTCATTAAAAATTTGAATTTTTAAAAGTCGTTAAAAATTTGAATTTTAAAATGTCGTTAAAAATTTGAATTTTAAAAAGTCGTTGAAAAATTTTAATATTAAAAAGTCGTTAAAAATTTAAATTTTAAAAAGTCGGTAAAAAATTTGAATTTTTAAAAGCCATTACAAAATTCGAATTGTTTAAAAAAAAATATTTTTAATTTAAAAATCATTTCTCATTTTAGATACAGCGAGCTTCTCAAGATCAACCCAAATTTCAACTTTCCTAACATTGACACCAAATATTTCAAAATTATGAGTTTGAAAATTTAAGTCAAAGAGTCCAAAATAAGTCAAATGTGTTCAAATTCTAGTTCATATTTATCTCATTTGTGCAAAAATGATTGAAACAAAAATAAAATTAAGGTCTGCCTCACTTAATTACTTATTTTTATTTATACATGTGAGATTTTGATTAAAATAGTTGTTATCAGATAGCAGCAACGATGATTGTACAATTTATGTAGGAAATTATAAAAAAAAATCCACATCAACAATTGTCAACCATGTGAAGCAAAGAAAATGATAAAACTGCAAGGTCAGAATCAACGTCAGTATTTAGGTATTTAAGATGTTGTATCAGTTTCTAGAGATCTTTGGGGTATCTTAGGATACTCAACAACCCTAGCTATGGAAGGTGTTATGCCCTAGGACAGTGTTGCCTAAACTGTGTGTCGCGGCACACTAGTGTGCCGTAAAATTGTTTTGGAAATGACATTAAGGTGCGCCGAGGCTCAAAAAGTTTAAACAACACTGTTTTATAATCAAAAAAGTATCCAATGTCAACCTAATCGATATTTTGCATGAATCAAAGCTACTCAGGGCATGACAGTAAGGACGCTTCAGTCGGAGCCTCTTGAATGATATTTGATGAACGAGTTTATGCAGTGCATATAAAGCTACTCTTTATAAAGATCAATGCATTGTTGGTTCGCTTCTCCTGACTACGCCTCTGATCTGAACAGATGCATAGCCAGGAGGGTCTTGTCCCCCCTTAAACGTTTTGAACCGCATCGAGAGCACGGCCTAAAATGATTAAGAGGGGGACAAGACCCTCCTGGCTACGCGCCTAGCTCTGAAGCGACAACAGACCACAAGTCTTACAAATTTGTCATCAAACAATTCACAGACATCAAAAATTCTCGAAAAATGTAAATTAAAATTGATCGATTCTCCCAAAACCACAACGCTAAACTTAATTGCTTCCATAAATTTGATTGTTCCATATTCCATTAAAGTTTATTACTTGAAATTGATACATTGGAAATTGAACTATTTTATCGATTCAGCTGATAAGATAAAAATTAATGCAGATAATGACATCGACCAGTATGGAATGGATTAATGTGTTTTGCAGTTGGTTTTAGTTGATGATTTTATATAGTCATAAGTTTGGATAATAAACAGAGGTTTTAAAGAAATTCCTAAAATGATTAAATTTGAACGACCAGCAACTCTCGAACATCCGAAAATCCATCACAAATTTAAAGCTTTTGATGCCGACAGTTCAGTTAAAGCAAATTTCATAATTCAAGATCTTCCGACTGAACGTTATGATGATGCGGTGAAGTTTATGTTGGAATATTTTGTAGCTGAGGAGCCGGCATTTAAATCTAGAGACATTAAGCTTGACAAATTAGCAGTCATTGAGATTTCGAGAATTTTCAGGCATAATTTGGCTCAAAATGTATCGATTGTGTGTTTTAAGGAAGGAAATGATGAAATTATAGCTGTGAATGTTTTGGGTGTGAAAGTTAATAACGAAGATGAAGATGAGGGATATGAAGATGAAGATAAGGTGAGAATCAAAGAATTGTATTAAAAATTCAGGAACCTAACCTCAAAATTCAGGAAGCTAACCTCAAAATTCAAGAGCCTAACCTCAAAATTCAAGAACCTAATCTTAAAATTCAGGAAACTAACCTCAAAATTCAAGAACCTAGTCTTAAAATTCATGATCCTAATCTCAGAATTCAGCAACCTTACCTCAGAATTCAGCAACCTAACCTCAAAATTCAAGAACCTAACCTTAAAATTCAGGAACCTAATCTCAGAATTTAGTAATCTTACCTCAAAATTCAGCAAGCTAACCTCAAAATCTTTATTCTTAAAAACGAATTTCTTGCTTTATATTTTTAGAGAATCACATCGAAAGATCTCCAAGACATCATTAGCTTGCATAATCTACTCGAAAAACAGTTCAATGCTTACAAAACATTCGATACTGATTCTTATTTAAGTGACTTTGGCTTAGCCGTTCATCCCGACTATAGACGAAGAAGAATAGGGACGGAAATGTTAAAAACAAGAACAAAATTGCTAAAAGATTTGGAACTTAAAGCTACAATTTCACATTTTATAGGAATTGCATCACAGCATCTTGCAATAAAGGCCAATTATGACGAAAGTTATGAAATGTCGTAAGTAGCAAAATTAAGGTTTTCATTACAATTTGGTTTCTTTCATTTGACATTTTGACTGAATGGCTTCCTTAACAAATGAACTATTCAAAATTTCGTAACATTTAAGCTTGAAGATTGAAAACTATAAAGATTATTAAATTGTTGAAAAAAGCTTTTATGCAAGATCAAGGGGACAACAACAAGATTTTTGTTAATTTTCAACAATTTTTTAATTTCAAAAATGGCGGAAAGTGCCCATCATGTTGTTTTCCCCCTAAAATTTTCGAATAATTTCCAACAGAAGTCTAAATTGTTAAACAATTATTCATTGTAGTCCAAAACAAGTGTCAATTTTGCATCAAAAACAGTTTCCCCATCATGCTGTGTTCCCCCTTGTTATAAATTTAAATTTTTGAAATTTTAATAATTTTTCTTTTCTTTGTTATTTTTTGTAGCTACGACAACCTTTACCGAATAAATACAAACTTCTACTTTTCTGGTGTGGATGGATTAAGTGTTAAAATTATGAGTTTAAATTTGTCGCCATAGAAATCTTTTGTGCATCAAAGTTTTATGAAAAGTCTTTAAAGTGTTAATAAAATGTCTAATCTTTACATAATTAGGAGGGGAGGTCAACTTTATGGTAAATGATTTTTGACTCAAAATTTCTCATCATGTTGTTTTCTCCTCGGATTTTTTTTTTGTTTTTTGATGAGCTGAAGTGGCTCAGTGGCAGAATAGTTTAGTTCTGCTAACCCTAATAATACTGACGCAACGATCACGGGTATTACACTCAGCATGAAAATTTATTTTTCTTATGCTTTTTCGAAACATTTGCACTTGAAATGAAGCACAAAGCCTTTTTTGTTGGCTACAGACTGTAATGTCCTCAAGGAAGTGTTTTGGCTCATATTCTCACTTTAAACTATCATTAACTGCGAAACGCACGTCGCCCTACTTTAGACACCAAATAATCTAATTACTTACTTATGAGTCAGTTGATAGCCGAAAGCTCTTCTTGATGGATTTTCAATTTCCAAACAAAACTTGCTCAATTTGCAGTTATTTTTGTAAATTTCGCTCATACATTTGTCAGAATTCCATCCTTGTGGCTCATTTTCGTCGTCGTTGACCAGGCTTATGTAGTTTTTAATTGATGAGATCTTGACCAACGGACTATTTGGTAGGGAACCGCAAATGATTGGAAAATGTTCTTCAAAAATAGTTGAGTTGAAGAATGGAGCTGGAAGTAGAAAAGAGAAAATTAATTATGGGGATCGTTCACAAATGATGTATGACAAATCTCAGTGAATTCTTAGCTGGTAAGCCATTACTAATTTTAATTTAATAACAATTTCCCAGCAGTTGAAGGAGTGAGGATGTAAAACCTTAAACATTGCCCACCAAAATCTTCCAACCCACCAGAAACATTCTTAAAATTTTTCAAAATGACTTCAATTTTCCTCCCTAAAACCTTAGCTTCATCTTCATCCTTTAAATACTTTGTCTGTCCTTTTGCTATCAAAATTCCCAAAATTGTTCCTTCATCAACTTTATCCGGATTAACGACACAATAGTCCAAAAGTTTATTTAAATTTCTAAAAAATATATTTTCAGATTTTTGAAAACTTATCACATTATTATGATAAAAAAACACAAAAGTTGAAACAATTAAGAACATTTTGACAAAAAACATTTTAATTTTAAGTGTTAACAGTTGAAGCACGAAATGAAAACTGGATGAAAATTCTAAGGTGTTGCGTGAAGAAATAAAATATAAAAAAAAAACAAACGTAATTGAAAGTAATGAGGGCGGATTTAGAGAAACCTTAAGACGATGAATGAGAAATGAAGAGCTTCCGGGTAGAGATTTTAAGTCACAACATGTTCGAGTGCTTCTCATGCTGGAAGATTAATTTGATATGGGAATTGATGCTAGTTGATTGGTTTTTTTGTTCCTATTTCCATTCAACTGTTTTACACTGAAGATGTCTTTAAGGAGTCTTATCTGACAACAATGTCAACAGAACTAGGGTTTTCAATCCCGGGATCCCGGATCCCGGGATCCCGGGATCCCGCGTTTTTTTTGGTCCCGCAATCCCGGGATTGACACCAGCTTCAATCCCGGGATTACGGGATTGAGTTAGTAGTAAAAAAAATTTTTAAAAAATTCTTAAATTTTGTAAAAAAATTCGTTCGCAAGAATACAAATAATTCAAAATCATTGAAATTTTGATTTGTTGCTCTTCAAAACTACAAAACACTAAAAGTGATTCTGAAATTGAAATGTCAGTAGACGGAATGATAAAGATGAATCAGAAAAAACAAGACGAGATTAGAAAAAAAAAAAAAACCTTTACCTATTCAGATCAATAGTGATCCAGAGGTGCGCTAGGGCGTTTCGCAGCTAATGAGAGTTTAACGAGTGAGGATGCGCCGAACCACTGCACTCTAACCTAGACCTACAATTTATAGTGGGATCCGAACCACTCCTTTGCTGACATTTCTGCCTGTAGCCTACACAGGAAGACTGTGAGCCTCATTTCCAGTACATATGATTCGAAAAAGCAAAAGTGAAAAATTTCTCATGCCCAGTCTCGAACCCATGATCACTGTGTCGGTATTGTAATAATTAGGTACCGAAGTACTAAACCATTCCGCCATCGAGCCACTTCAGCTCACGAGATTAGTATGCAGTTAAATAAGAAAAAGTTAGATGTTGCTAGCGTTAACAATTCTAAGAGTAGAAAAAAGGCTCTGAAGAGAGAAATTGTGATGTTTGACGACAGTGGCATCAAAGGGTCATTATTTAACTTGACTTATCTATTAACTGTCAAACCTACAAGTGTGGAATCTGAACGTGCTTTTTCATCAACAACTAATTTTTGCAGTAAACTTCGCACTTGACTACTTGATGATTCTTTGCAATCTACTTGATGATTTCTACTTTCCAAAATGAAAACCTTATTTTAAGATTATTAGTACTTAATTTTTCTTTTTTTGCTTAATCATTAACAATAAACATACATAGAACAAATATAAAATAAGAATTTTTCTCTCAAACGAAGATTTCATGTTTTATTTATTGAAAATTTTAAGGCTTCTTTAATAATCTCTTAATCCCGGGATTCCCCGGGATCCCGGGATCGAGAATTTTCAATCCCGTAATCCCGGGATTGAAAATTTGGACCGGGATTGAAAACCCTAAACAGAACCAACAATTTTAATTTGAACTCAAGTTCAGCATCACAGAATATGCAACAAATTTAAAGACAGAACCAAAAGAAATTGGAAAATCTTTAACAGCAGCTTTGAGATCATTTAGAGGCTAGAGTGACCATCTGCGTAATTTTACAACGGACAGTCCTGTATTTCAAAACCCTGTCCTATATAAATTTGAAGATTTTGTTCCAGGTCCTGTATTTTTTCACGAAAATTCATCAAATGTCCTGTATTTTCTTAAAATTAGATGGTAACTCTAAATTAGAGCTTGAAAAGACAGAAGCAGAACAGCAATCGAATGAACGCGAATGGCACAAGTCGGTTAATCGATCAGAAATCCGGCTAGTGTGAAGCTAGCATAGTGCTGAAATTAAATCGTTGCCAGCACCATGCCAGAGTCATGCAGACTTTGCCCTGGATTTCTATTCGATTAAACAACTTGTGGCATTCGAGGCATTTATAAGTTTAATCAACTAAGATCAGCGAACAGTATTAAGCTATGATTTAATCAGCTCAGTAACAAGCAACAACATTTAATGGCTGTTACTAACAATTGCTTTACTTAAATATGACAACAAACTTCCACGCTTGGTAAGCGATAGATTATAGATTTCACAAACCAAAAAAGTTTTCAAAAACTCACAAAAAAAAAACTGAAAAAGGATCATTTCAGGAACCAATAATTAATAGAAAGACGCACTTATGCATGGAAGTTAATTACATAATTATGCGTAATTCAACCTTAACAACAAAAGACTGTGAGTGGCTTAACAAAGATTTGTGCAACACAATTACCACGAAAAACATTTGAACTTTAATTCGGTCCACGCACTTTACACCCTTTTTATGCCCTTGAACTTAGCTATTCTGTAGTTTAGATGACTTCATGCACACATTTTGATGCATATAACGTGGTTTGGTTTAGTTTGCATAACATGCTCAATCCTCAACTGTCATTTCAATTTCAACTATGTTTAATCTGGTCCAATTTGTTCAAAAACATTTGCAACGTTAAAACTGAAAGATACACAACTAAGACCACGTGGCTAGTGATTTAAAAATATTTTTTAAACTGAAATTTAAATTTATTGTAAAATTTGGAGAATTTATGAGAAATTAAAAAAATGTATTTTAATGTCCTTTATTCCTTAAACATTTATAAATGATTTAATATGTCTCCTCATTTCATATCAATTATTTTTAAATTCACAAATTCCTTTTCTGTTCAAAATTCTCAAAAATTTGCCCCAAAAAATTGAGAATTATGAATTAAAATTATGAAAAAAAAACAGGTGACCAGCATTAATGTTGAAATTTCCCAATAGTTTTACATTAACTTTTGATTACTTTTGGACATAACATCACATAAATTCACATCACAAACATTTAATATTGCTAATATCAATGTTTAATGTTTGAAAGACTAAGTTTATATGACAAATCTTCAAATTGGTTTAAACTAGTTTTTTCACATCAATTTTTTTTTCTACTATTATTTTATAAAAATATTGTAGCACCGAAATTTGAATTATTCAAAGTTTTTATGTTTTTAAAACTATACCGATAGATCAAAGTTATGAAATTTTTTTAATTGTTTTCACATTTTTCAATCTTTTTAAATTTATTCAATATTTTTAAATATTTTTCAATTTTTTCTTTTTTTAACTTTTTTTCAATTTTCTTAATTTTTTCAATTTTTTTTTAAATTTTTAAAAAAAATTTTGTTCGCGAGTAATACTGGCGTCGCTGGAATTGAAGAAACGTAGAAAAAAAATACTCCGAATTCTTTTCAATTCAATGTATTTATTCTATGCCGTTTGGCTAACGTTTTTCACTGATGGTGAATAAAAGAATAGTTAATTAAACTATTAAAAATGTGGAATATAAATCCCTTACAAAATTTGTGACGTCTTCTCGCTTCAGAGGGTATATAAGAAAGAGGGAAGACGAGTGGAAAATCGAGGGGGAAAAAGAAATATTTCTTGGGTCATGAAACTTTTCCCAAATGATAAAATTCAATTTATTATTTCAATATACGTTATTGATTAATCAATAACATCCTCCGGAGAGGGAAACTATTTTGGGCTAGCGTTTAGCCAAAATGTACTCGGTACTGCTAAGATTCCATCTTCGTCGATCTCATAATCATCTCCAATTGATAATGTAGGTGATGCTGGCGGTGTATCACGATGAATTAACTTTGGAGTATCTGTTGGAATACATCGCGGTTTTGGTTGAGGAGGTTGAATAGGAGCAATAGTTGTGAGTGGTGGATTAAATATCTCTCCGACTGCTAATGGTCTCATAGGAATTGATGGATCTGACAAATTCGCGTTTAGCCAATTTGCTGCTCGGATCTCTTCTGAAAATTCACAGCGATTATTAATTACCAATTCCCTACGATCTTCACCAATCAAGAAAGGCATTCCTACTGGTAGTTTAGCTTCTACCAAATCTCCCATAATGTTGAATTTTTTGCCGTAAACTTTAAAGGCGTTTATTCTAGGGTTCGGAAAACCACTAACTGATTATCTACAGTTATCAGCTTTTAGATTATCTACACAAAATCTACAGTTATCTACAGTTAGTAAACTGTAGATAAATTTTTTGAATGAAGAAAATCCGTTAAAAAAATTTGCAAAGTTTTGTAAACAAACAATTTTTGGAGACTTTTTTAATAAATTTATGTATAGAATACACTTATTATACATTAAGAGAGCTCAAATGTCAACATTAGCTATTAAAAATCAACTTTTTGTTTATCGAATATTAATAACGGTTATATGAAATTCAAATATTGTTCACATGTTTGTAAACAAAAAAAATTTGCGAAAATTTCTTAATTTTCAATCAAATCACCACACAAACGCTTTTAAAATACTGAATGAAGCCTAATGTCACTTTATTTGAACTGTTACATGCTGTTGCAGTCCTGATTTGAGCATTTCAACTCTTTTTTCAGTAAATTAATAACGTTTTTTTCCACTTTGAAAAAATTATCTACAGTTACTTATCTACAGTTACAAATTGTAGATAACTGTAGATAAGTGTTACTAACTGTTAATAACTGTAGATTTCCGAACCCTAGTTTATTCTGCTGATAAATGTAGCGAATCCAAAGTTTCTTGTTACCTGTCTTCTTTCGCAAAAGGCTAACTTAAATCCAGTTACAGTTCCTTCTTGTTCAAGTTCTTTGAGCACAGCAATGATGTAAAATGTCGTTGTTGTTGTTAATTGTCTCATTCCAAATAATCCCATTGGATGTGGTGACATTCTCATATCATAACTCGATGCTGCTCCAAAAGGAACTGTATACTCGGCACTTCCATAAACTAACTTTGGATCCGTGATCCCTATTATACAACCTTCCAAAATGATGTAGTCTCGACTTAACAAATCATTGTATTCTTCTTCTTTAGTTAAGTATATAAAAACAATACCATCTAAGATTTGTGCTTCATAGTCAGCAACGCGATGACAGCCGATTATTGAACTAACTTCAACTATGAACTGATGAATAAGATGTGACAGTGGAATAGTATTGCTGACACCTTCTAATTTCAAGACTCTTATGCAGCAATTTCCTCTTGCTGGATTCTTGACACTAATAACCAACTTATTCTTTTTCGTTTTCTTAACGACTCTTGCACTTTGTAAATTGGCAGGCGCTCGAACTGGTGATCGTGCAATATGTGGACGAGTTGGCAATTCAGGGCTTTTTTGTTTATGAATAGGCGATAAATCACGTCTCTTAAGTTGATTTGGTGACTGAGCACGTCCTTGAATTTTAATTGGTGATGGACGATGTTTCGCATAATTTATTGGTGAAGGAGGAGTTCTTTGACGATGGATTTTTGAGGGTGGAAATCGTATTTCTGAACGCACGGTTGGACGAATTGGAGATGTTTGACGACTTGTAACTGTAGCGGATACTCGACTTGAAACTTTAATTGAAGGAGGCGATGGTGTTCTAGAACGTCTGTTCGTTCTATTCTGCCGATATGATGTCCTATCACAAGGACTTTCAGGTCTAACCTTTGAACTACTATGTCGTTTGATCTCTTGTCTCGATGGAGAAACCTTGCGTTTCTTTAGTGGGTATTTCGGTGATAGAGGTGATCTACCTCGCTTGCGTGACTCTTTAGTCATCCTTAAATGTTGAATAAATCTAAAATATAAAGTAGAGTAAGGAAACGAAATCAATAATTCTGTTAGATATAATTCTGAAACAATAAACAAATTCAAGTATTTGGTTATGCACACGACTTCAAATAGTCATATATCTATTACAGAGGATTGTATATTGATTCTTGCTAGTTTCCTGACTGGACGTCTCTTGATTTTTCCATTTGCTTTGATCACGTCAGCAACTCGAGGTGTTCCGTCTTTACCATAAACAAATTTGTAAATCTTTCCTCTAGGCCATTCTTTTCTTGTCATGTTTGGCTCTATCATAAGCACTAGATCATCAATTTGCAATGGTTCCGTTTCTTTAAGCCATTTGACCTTTTTTGTCAAGACTGGTAAATAATAAGCAGTGAACTTCCTCATAAGCTCATCAGCTAGCATTCTTCCTTTGCGATAAATTGATCTATCATCAACTGCCACGAATTTCCCGTTATGCATCCCTGGAAGTAATGGCCATCCTGATCTATGCTTAGCCAGATGATGTGGTGTCAAGACAGGTTCATCCTCAGCTTCAATCGGATTATGAGTTAATGGACGCAGATTCAGTCGATGAGCTGTTTCATTTACAGCTATATTTAATTCTAATTTTGTCAATCTTCTTTTTGACAATGTATCTCCTAACGATCTCTTAATTTCACGGTTGAATCTTTCGTAGAATCCTCCAAACCAAGGTGATCCTGGAGGAATGAAACTCCATTCAACATTGAACTTTTCTGCAAGTTCCTGTCCAAGTACTTCGGGTTGTTGTAAAAGGAATATCATTGAATTTTTGTAATCTTCCTCAATTATTCTTGCTGCACCAACAAAATTGGTGCCATTATCGCTTATAAACTTCCTTACTGGTCCATGAGCTGCATTAAAGATGACAATTGCTTCCAAAACTTTAATTGATTCTAAAGAGTCCACTATGTGTAGATGAACAAATCTCGTAAGCGCGCATGTGAAGATCATAATCCAAACTTTCTTTGCTCTTCCATATTGGATTGTGGATATTGGACCCATTAAATCAACTCCAGTGACCTCAAATGGTTCTAAATCTGGATTGACTCTATATTCAGGCAATGGTCCGATAACTGGATCACATGGTGCTACTGCTCTAAGTATGCATTCATTACAATGAGCTTTGACTGTTCTCAATGCTTGACGTACTTGTGGAATCCAACATCTCGTTCGGATTTCAGCTATTTGTGACTCTGCAGCAATATGATTATACTTTTCATGATAGTACATCAACAATACGCTTACTATAGCGTTTTTCTTCGGAAGGACAGGAACGAACTGTTGTGGATGATTTTTCCTATTTAGATTTGTTCTAGCATTGATTCTCATCATTCCTTGTTGATCCATGAAAACGCTCAATTGCAAGAACTCTTTGTTAGTTATTGGCTTTCCTTTACTTATTTGATCATACTCGACAGCTAATGCTTTTCGTTGTATCTTACGAAATATGAAATGATCTGCTCGCTCTAGGTCTGATGAAGTTAGATAACGAAAGCTCTTGTAAATTTCCTTTATTTCCATTCGTAATTTCTCGTTTATAAATTGTTTATTGATGACAAGTGGAATAAAGACATCCCAAAAAAGTTTGATTCTTCTGGCTACGGCTCTGCGTAGTTTTGTCCATTTTGCTTGAATCGATGGGCTAAATTGCTCGATAAAACTGTCATCGAATATTGGACAATTAACTGGAGGGAGCTTGTGTGTTGAATAATTCAATTTCTCAAGGTAGATGTTACTAGCTAACAAAACTTCATCAACCATCAGTTTTTCAGGCATTTGTGGCCAACTCTCAAATGAGTTTTTTATAAATTCTGGACCAACAAACCATACTGAGGACGAATCTCCGAAATCGAATTTTTTAAATTTCGTGCATAAGTCAGCTGGATTACAAGCTGTTGGCACGTATCTCCATTCACTCCTAAATGACGACACTAATATCTCATCAACAGGTCCTACTGCATACTTTAATAGTCTCGCTTCCGGATTTAATATCCAACGAAGTACTACTTCCGAGTCACTCCAAAAGAATCGCTCAAATTCTAAATCGCGGAAATAATTAGATATTTTATCTCCCAATCTCACAGCTAGAACAGCAGCAAAAAGTTCCAGTCTAGGAATTCCTTTGATCTCGGTCTTTGTTTGAAGCCTCAATGGCGTTACCTTAGCTTTTGCCATTATCATGCTGCTCTCAATTTTTCCATCATGATGAGTCACCCAATATGCAACAGCTCCGAATGCTTCTACTCCAGCATCACAGAAAACATGCAATTGTAGCTTTTCCACTTCTTTTAAGGCACTTAATGCTGTGAACTGACGAGGGATTTTCAACTTTGCAATTTCCTCAATATCTTCTAACCATTTACACCATTCATGCTGTATTTCCTCTGGTATAGGATCATCCCATTTAATTTTTGCCTTCCAGCTACGTTGAAGAAGAATTTTTCCTCTAATCATGAAATGCGCAATGAGTCCCATAGCATCATATACTCTGGCCAGTGTGCTTGATTGATCCCTTTTGGTTGGATGATGTTTGAATTGAGTAACTAATTTTATGAAGATGTTTTTATGTAGTTCAAATACGAAGCAATCCTCAACTGTGTTCCAATGACATCCTAAAACTTTTGTTGTAAAACCTTCAGCTTCGTTTGCAAGTATTTGGAATGATTCCTTTCGCACATTATCACAAGGTAGCTGCTTGAGAAAATCTATCGAATTGCTCTGGAATGAGATTAGGTTCCAGTTGATGTGTTTACAGATTTTTATACAGTCCAAAGCAACTTTAACTGCCTTATCTGTTGATGCTTCTGATGCGATGAGGTCATCCATATACATTAATTCCTTTATAGCTTCAGCAGCTTCAGGATATTTTCCTGACCAATTGTCGGCATTCCAATTTTTCACAAATTGTGATGTAAATGGACTTGATGCTGGTCCAAATGCCATGGAGCTTAAAATTAAAGTTTGCATTGATTGATTACTTGATTCTCGCCACAAAATTCTCTGGCATTGCTGATCCCTTAAACTTATCTTCATTCGATGGAACATATGCTGTACGTCCGCTGTATAAGCTACTTTATTCATGCGCATCCTTAACAGAGGCTTCAATATTCCAATTAATAAGTCAGGTCCTTTGAGAAGCTTATCGTTCAATGAAACTCCTTCGTATCTTGCGCTTGCATCGTACACGTTCCTGTACTTGGCTGGTGTCTTGTTCTCATTTACAACAAGACTCATTGGAAGGTACCATATGTTTGGCCAATTGCCGTGCAGATCCTCTGGTGTTGCATATCTCATGTATTTTAGATCTAATAGTTCCTTGACATTTTTGTTATATTCAGCTTGATGAACAGGATTCTTCTCCAGTTTCTTCTCATGTGCTAGCTGTCTCTTAAATGCTAATGCATAATTATTCGGCAACAATGGAATCTCTTTTTCTTTTCTATTCCATACTAGAGGAACCTCTACTGTCCCATCTGCTAGTATTTTCATCTCTTCTTTCATAATATCAATTGCCTTCTGCTCTGATTCGGGTATACGAGAATCGCATGCTTTAATGCCTAGCGATTCCACTGAATTAAAGTGAACTAGTAAATCTGATAATTCTTCGTTTGATACTCTTTCTGATGTATCAAGTATGCTGTTGTAATTGTTACCGCTGGCTCTTATTGTTATATTCACATTTGGTGGTATTGAATATTCGTTGGAATCTCCTCCATAAACTGTTATTCCTAGTTTAGTTTCCAGGGCAACTGGATTTCCTGGGCCACCTTCTATTAATCCTGTAATACTCTCTATTGCATATGCGTGAGGACTTCCGATCAACATAACTGGTTCCTCATCAAAATAACTGTCAAAGTTAACACCCTTCAAGTAGGGGAACAACTTTTTCATCTTTTCCATGTCCAACGTTCTAGCAGGCAAATGGAATTCATCAATTGCATAACAATCTTTTAATACAATTGGCTCGGAATGTTTTAAAACTCCTTGGAGTTCAATATCGAATTTGATAGCCACGTATTCTCGAATTGTTTTATCGGTCCAGGTTACGCTTAACGTTTCAGGCGTTCCTTCAATACCCAGAGCTAATCTTAGGTCATTTCTTAGTAGTGTTATTTCTGCAGCGGAGTCTCCCACAGAATAAGCAACGACAAATCCTTTAGATCCCATGAACTTGTTTTTGAACATTTTTACTGTTCGCGGTACATCATCTGCCAAGTGATTAATCTGAATTGTATATGTAGCATGAGGATTAATATTATATGGACGAGGCTGATTAGATCCAGATGAATTTGTTCCTATGTTTGCATTCACATTCTGGGCTTGTGCATTAGCCAGTCGAATGGCATTTGCTACTTGTTGCTGTTGTATCGGCGGTATGCCTTGCTGTGGCATATTTCCATTACTCTGTGATCCAGCATTATTCGGTGCTGTTGAATTGTTATTTGGTGCTGTTGGATTATTATTCTGTGATGCATTATTCATTGTTTGCTGCGCATTATTTGTATTTGTACGAGTCTGCGATCGTCGCTTCAAATAGCCTCCAGACCTCGGTTTTTCACACGCAAAATGAATCGAAGCATGATGCTTTTGTGTGCATCTTTCAAATTTCCCTGATTTTAAGCCACAGCTTACTTTTAAATTGCACTCACTAGCTCTATGTCCTGTTGTTACAAGACAATTCCTACAGAGTCTCTTGTCATTCGCTGCTTTCAGTCTTTGTTCTTCTGACATTGCTTGAAACTGGCTACACTGAACAGAATAATGACCTGTACGACTGCAAATTTCACATTTCTTATTAATGGAACTAAGCGATTGCATATCGTACCCCATATAAGGCGCAGTAGAACGGTCTCGAATCTCAAACTTGTAACTAAACTTATCATTACGCGGTCGTGGTGATGTTGTTGTTCTTGACATATTCATTAATTGCAATGTCTTTGTCTTTCTATCATCCTTTCTACCTTTATCTTTGAGACTGTCTGGCTTTTCATCTAAAATCAGCAATCTCTCCCCAAGATAATCATAAATTGTTCCAAGACAAATAACGATTTGTTTCCCTGGATTTTTTCTTACAAACATCTCCTTGCACCTTGCTTTATCTTCATAGCTCAATTGATCATAAATTAACTCTGCCAATTCATTAGAATTCAAGTATCCTGTCTTGGCGTAAGTGCATGCAGCAAAATATCCTTGGAGAACAACTCGAATTTTCACAGCATCCTCTCTATAGATCATTCCAGGTATCTTCAAGGCTTTTACGTCATTTCCTTTATGACGAACCATAGTCATAGGATCACCAAACGATTCTTTTAAAATGTCCATTATTTGCTTAAGTGTAAATATATCAAAGACATCCTTGACGGCTTCAAAAGCATCTCCCTTCAAAGCTCCTCTGACATGTAATTTAATCGTTGGATCATCATACTTGCAGACTGCACGATAACGATTGACATCCTGCTCAAACTCTAACCATTTCATTGTATCTCCACTAAAATCTGTTATTTTTGGCATTGCACGACGTACTGTTGCTAACTCCTTTTCCTGCTGAATTCTTTCTTGACATTCAGTGAACCTAGATAAAACTTCTAGAGTGCTTGTGTCACCTTGCGAATTATTAACTGATATTTGTGGCACTTCAATCAGGTTAGCATTATCCAAATTACATCTCCAGCGTGTTGATTCACTATCAGGTGAGTTAACGTTTCCAGCATAAAATGTACTCATAGAGAGTGTCTCGTTTGTATTCACTGTATCTCCCTGATGTTGAGTTGACTTTCCAGCTTTATTCGCATTTACTTCTAAACGCATATTTTGTATTTCTTGCAGCATTGAGTCAAGTCTCAATTTGGATTCATTCTTTTCCTGCTGCAGGAACGTCTTAAGTTGACCAATTTCACTTCTGGCTTCAGTCAATTCTCTTCTCAATTTCTCATTCTCGTTACTGGATGTTGAAGCAATTTTTGTTGTTTTATTTGTTCTGAATCTCTCAAATGAGTCCAGATCACACGAATCGAATTCTCCATCCGTATCAAATTCACTCTCAGGTCCTTCAATCGTCGAATCTCGTAAGAACTTCTTTCTTCTCGCTTTGATTTCGACTTTGTATCCTGATGTTTTGTAATAAGCACATGCCTGTGGATTCAAGACATTTTCTCGACAAGCTAAACATAGCCATGGAACTGCTTCTTCTGCGATTCCTTCTCGACACAAACCAACACACTGAACGTGATATACCTGGTTGCAAGTAAAGCAGAATAGCATTGGATTGAACTCATAATTTGCAGTCTTTGGTTGCAAATATTCAGCACTTCTCACGGGTAATTTACATGTCTCTGCGCTGCATTTAAACTCGGGTTTGATTTTAGTCCCTGGAAGATAATATCCTCTAATTCTCGACATTAAATTGTCTTTTTTATCAAATTCCTTAATCCATTCTGGATTTAACTTTCCATCTTTTACAACTTCCATCTTGTTGTATGGTTCTTTGAAATCCTTACTTCAAAATTTGCTCTAATATTCCTTTGTCAAAATATTAGATTGCTTTAAATTGTCCTTTCCTTCAACAATCCTCCTCAATAACCTACACGCTCAACTTATAATGTATGGCTCAAATACCACAGTAAACTATCCGCTCAAATACGAAATAGTTTACGAATGTTTGACTTGATCTCAAATAATCGGAGGTCAATCACACCATTGAAGTCGCGTGCTATAACCTCTCAAATAAAAGTAGAAAATTAGTCTAAACTAATTTCTTACCAGAACACTGAGCTGCTTAAATATACTATTGCCTGCAAGTCACTCCTCAAAGCACTTCTAACTGCAATAACTCGATCTCTCAGCTTCCAGATAAATTTTTGAAAAAAAATGTTCGCGAGTAATACTGGCGTCGCTGGAATTGAAGAAACGTAGAAAAAAAATACTCCGAATTCTTTTCAATTCAATGTATTTATTCTATGCCGTTTGGCTAACGTTTTTCACTGATGGTGAATAAAAGAATAGTTAATTAAACTATTAAAAATGTGGAATATAAATCCCTTACAAAATTTGTGACGTCTTCTCGCTTCAGAGGGTATATAAGAAAGAGGGAAGACGAGTGGAAAATCGAGGGGGAAAAAGAAATATTTCTTGGGTCATGAAACTTTTCCCAAATGATAAAATTCAATTTATTATTTCAATATACGTTATTGATTAATCAATAACAAATTTCAATTTTTTTTCAACTTTTTAAAATTTTTTAAGATTTTTTCAATTTTTTTAATTTTTTTTCAAATTTCTTCAATTTTTTTTAAAAGTTTAGTTGAACAATCAATTAATGGCTGACTTATGACGCCAGAGAAGGGGAAGGGGGAAGGGGGAGGTCTGCAAGAAAAGAACAATAGAAATTCCTGGAAATCCATTGAAAAATGACCCTGAAATTCGGACGTCATAAGTGAACGACCCCTAATTAGTTATCGTGAGCAGCACACCAAAATGGCAAAAGGTTTCAAGTTGACGAAAAAGAGTCGCCCAACGTCGACGGTTCGTTACCATGACAGCCACACATACATAAGGAGATGTGGAGGTCAAAGAGTTACATCACGTCGTCACAGCGTCAAGTTAAACCTTTTTTTGCCATTTGGTTCTAAGAAATGTTCATTTATGTAACCTAATTGTTTTTTTAAAGATTTTCTTTTTTTCATTTTTTGACCCTAGTTAATCCCAAAAAGTCATTAATAAATGACTTAGCTGAACATCCAGTTTTACTCAAGTTTTTTTTTTTTCGTTTGGTTTCACATATAGCTAAGGGCTCAAGCCTTCATATCTTCTTTAAGGGATCTTGTCCAAAAATTGAAAGTTGATGAAAAAATATTTGATTCACTTTTTAAAATCGTCCACAATCAGCTACGTTCCTGGATAGGCTTCAATAACCCCAATAATCTGTTTATAAAATTACAGCACCATAGATTTGAACATCGAATTGTATTTGAACATCAATTTAGCAACAATCTTTCATGTTCATTGCTAATGTTAATAAGCTCGATTGATTCCATTTTCCAATATTTTCCTTAAGTGCATAAAGTTATCAACTTTTCACCATTTGCCTTCCTCAAATTGGAACATTGTGATCCGTTTATTGTATTTAATGGAATTGAATTTGATGGATGACGATAGACATGCTTGTATCGATTTGCGTAATTCTTGAAAATTCCAAGTTTTGAAACAAGCATAATTGCATCGCGTCGATACTGTGACGTAAGGATGGCATAAAGGTATGGGTTGGCGCAGGAATTGAGGGGATAAAAGAAAACAATGATGAATTTTGACTGTGTGACTGTTATTAAGCTGTGACCAGCTAGTGCAAAAATTGTAAAAAATATTATTGGAGCAAGACATGCAAAGTTTGTGAAGACCTGGAATGAGATTAAAGTTGAAATGAGTTTAAAGTTTTTTTTTAATTTGATCTTTACTAGGTTAGGAACAATTTTACAGTTAAACTCACCAATAAAGCCATCTTCTTTGCCACAACCATGTCTCGATTTGATGCATGTGGCTTGGTAAAGTCTTGATTTCCCAGATTCAGATAAATTTGAATGTAACAAACCACAACGATAATGAATCCCAATGAATTGAGTACTACTGCTGTTATTAAGTAAAATTTGTCCGGTAAGTCATTCAATTCCATAGGGATGCAAATGCTGTGAATGAAAATTTAAATCAATTGTTAAAAATGATCCTTGTTTGATATAAATGAGTAACTTTGTTATAGCCTGACTAGCTACACCCCTGACCAGCTACACTCTTGAACAGCTCTATCCGTGACTAGCTACTCCCTTAACCAGCAACTACCTTAACTAGCTTCATCTCTGACTAGCTTCACTCCTGACTAGCTACTACCCCAACCCACTAAATCCCTTGACTAGCTACACCTCTTACCAGCTACACCCCTGACTTCCACCTAATACACATAAAATATCAAAAACATCAAGCTCACCTAGTCGATGAATAATTACTTATTCCAAACAAAGGCAGCATTGCCATAATTATCGAGTATATCCATCCACAAATCATAATATAAATTGCTGTTCGTTTTTTTAACCGGCGATTAATGAAAACTGCTTTTGTTATTGCAAACCAACGTTCTATTGTGATGATTGTAAGAGTAAATATTGACAGATGTGCTGCGAAAACATTTAGGAAGCCTGCTGACTTGCAGCCTATACCTAAAGAAAATCTTTATTTAAGAAAATTGTGATGTTTTAGATTGCTACTTACCATACTGCCAGTCAAATGCATAATTAAAGTATTCATTTGTGGAATATAAATCAATCAGTGCAATGAGAAACAGATAAACTCCAATGCACAAGTCTGCAAATGCCAAATTACAAACAAGTAATTTGGGAACAGTTATTTCGCTTTGGTTTGAAAGCAAAACAATCAATACAGCTACATTCCCAACCACAGACAATGATATTACTGGAAATATATAAAATATTATTAGAGCTTCATTAAAAGTATTCAATTAAGCTTCTTACCTATCCAAACAGACACTCTGAGCCATATTAATTCAAAGACATCTTCACAAGGATTCAATGCATCTGGTTTTGGAAAGCATGCGACAACCTTTTTTGTACTGTAAAGTATAAATTCAGAAGTTTCAATTTTAGATAATTTGTTGGACTGACAGCCAGACAAACAAACAGTCTGTGAGCTATTAACAGCTATTTACAGTTATTAACAGCTGTTCAGAGCTCTTGGCCACTATAAACAGCTCGTGACAGCTACCAACGGCTATAAATAGCTTCTAATGGCTACTGACAGCTAATGACGGCTATTAAAAGCTATTAACAGCTATTCAACTGACATTCAATAAGCATACCAAGCAGCCAGTCAACCAGCTTAAAAATCCAATAAAAAAAAACTTACGCAAAATTAAACTTTCCACACATTGCCTCAAAATTCTCATGCGGATCAACAGGACCGTTCATAAATGTTCCCATTCTATCAATATCATTATCAGTGCCAGTTTCCGTTGTGTCATATAAATCCATCAATCCCATTGCCTCCGTCATTTTGTCGCTCTCGTTAAATTTTATCGCTCTGACATCCCTAATCGAATAATTCAACACACTCGAACTCTCATTCATCTTCAGTTTTGATTCACAGTCGTGCTTTGAAAGCTTTATCAACTGCAAATGTTCGTTATAACGTCGCGGGTCGTGACGTGATGGAAACTTGAATGCACAGCAATGAAATGGGTGCGTTAAGTAAGCTTTTTCTAAATTCTGGATGTGGAGAAGACAAATGTAGGATATTTAAAGTGATTTATTGCCATTTATTAAGGATGATTAGGTTTTAATGCAGTGCTTCTCAAACTGTATGTTGCGGTACCATTATCATGGCTTAGTTAAGATTGTAAAAACCATTTCGTGTGATGCAAAAATTTATTTTTATAAAAAATGTGCCGTTGATCAAAAATGTTTGAGAAACACTGGCTAAATCGCACTGATGTGAGCTCAAACAAACCTTAAAGTTGTAAACTGATGGAATTTCCTTTAATGACGGAGTGTTTTGTATGCGAAGAATTTCAAGCTTTTCAAGACCTTTCGTTGACAGAGACTCAATTGATGAGCTTGACAAGTCCCTAAAGATGACACAAAATTAATAAAATTAAATTGTAGTTATGGGAGACATAAGAGGATTCAGTGCTCTGTAAACTGATTTTATAATTTTTTGTCAGTTCTTTTCAAGTGTTTTTAATGCTCTTTGAGCAACAAGGGAGTAAATTAAATTGAAAATGATATTAAATATGAGTAAGTTCTTCTCGTGCCAAAGAATTTGTAACTGGAGAAAAGGTTATAAGGAGGATGAGATGCACACTCCAGCGACTAATTCTTTTGACGAAAATATGCTCCATTAATTTTATATAAAATAATAACAAACAAATTACAGCTCTCGAATTGTCATGATTCCATCGAATGCCAGCTCATGTAGTGTGCATAAATTCTTGTTTCCTTTTAAGCTCCTGAAATATATCATAAAAGAATTAAAGACTTGAAAAAAGGTAACATACATCTTATTTTTAACCAGCTGAAACTAGGGGTTCAGAACTAAGGTTACGAGACATTTGAAAAACGATAAAAAGAATAGAAAAGGGCAGAGATCGAAGCCGATTTTTTCGGCATAACTCAATTTTTGATTATTTTGATAGAAAAAAGCCATTTAACACCCATTTTAAGTATTTAAATTGAACTTTACATGCTTTACTATGATTCTGTGAAATATTTTTTCAGCATGTTGCTATAGTAAGCTCTGAATTTCAATTTAGCCGATTTTAAGCCGATCGGCTTAAATTTCGGCTTAACATTCTTTAACTTGAAATTCTGAGCTCACTATAGCTACATGCTGACAAAATATTACACAGAATCATAGTAAAGCATGTAAAGTTCAATTTAAATACTTGAAATGGGTGTTAAATGTCTTTTTTCTATCAAAAAAATCAAAAATTGAGTTAAGCCGAAAAAATCGGCTTCGATCTCTGGAAAAGGGTCCTTCAAAAATCTAAGCAGATGACCAGTCTATCCGTGTTGATACAAAATTGCCGTTGCCTAGATTTTGCCTTTGATTAAGTAAGGCTCAAAAAAGGCAAAGGCAACAAAATTGTCTTTGTCAAAGGCAAAGGCTTGTGCCTTTGATTTCAAATTTCCTACTCTTAGATCCTTTTTTAATGTCAAGTGCTAGGATCCAACACTACTAATAATAGCCTTGTAATTAGTTCAATAACTATAGCAAAATACAACAAAAACAATTAATGTTTAACATCCTTACAATTTTCCAATTTCTGAACCACTAAAAGCTCGCCGATAAATTGTTGAAATCACATTGTTGTCTAGAATTCTAGAAAAAAAAAACATAGAACTTAATTGAGTTATAAAAAGGTAACTAAGCCTGAATAGCACAGCTGGTTAATCGAGTAGAAATCTAGCGCCATGACTGCATGACTCTAGCGTGGAGGTGGCTTAGATTTTAGTCCAGCATCATGCTAAAGTCACATCAGCTTTGTGCTGGATTTCTGATCGATTTGCTGACTTATGCCGTTCGGGGAGATTAAATAATTTAAAAGTCATCACAAAAAACACTTACAACTGCTCCGTTTTGATTTGAAAAGAATTTTCAGGAATTTCCGTGATTAAGTTTCCCTCAAAATCTCTGAAAACAACAAAGCATTCTGTCAATTGCGTCTGTACAATTGTTTTTAATAAGAACTTCGATTCAGTCTCAAGTGAATTGATTTAAAAACAAAAAGTTTAAAAAAAAAAACAATTAAACGAAAAGTTTAAAATTAAGAAAAATTTAATTAAAATTGTTTAGAAATTTTTTGCCTCAAAATGTTTTCTGAGTTTCCTTGTCCAAATCAAGTGCTACATCCGAAAATATTCTTGGTTTCTTTTCTCATATAAATAATAAATTATTGATGAATCTTGAATAATTCTCACAAATTGGAAGAATATTTTTATTTTGAATTATATCAACATATTTATAGTGACATAACTTAATATTAAAGATATCCAAAAAACAAGTAATTCGAAGAAATTCATCAATATAAAAAAATCAGGAAAAAAGCATGAATTCAGATTTTTCGCATGAATAAATAAACAAAAAACCAAAATACAATCGCCATTCAATCAACATTCACAATAATATATTATCAATATTTGACTTACAATTGAAGCAAAATGTCAGTCTTTGACAAAAATTTCAGATCAGGAATTTCTATTAAACCGGAATGAATGATTCGTCTGAAACGGAAGCCAATGTGGTGATTAATTTGAAGAAATCTAAACATTTTTATATGATTGATGAACCTACAGTGTCTTAAAGCTCTTTGATGTGTGATAAAAGACTTCAGCTGGAAGATATTGAAGCTTTGGTGAATGTGAAATGTAACTGGAATTGAGAAATGAACAGAAAAGTTTAAACAAAAAATTTATAATTTATGAGTTTTGTGCTGTGCAAATACTCACATTGTTCTCAAATGTATAAACTCTCTGAAAACGTACGGTTCAACGTAGCAAAATTCTTTTAGATTTATTAAAAATCTATGAAAATAAATGAAAAATTGGAGAGAAAAAAATTATTTTGTGTCAAAATTATTAAACTGAAGGCTCAAAAATTTATAATTTAAAATATTTGAAAGAATTTATAAAAAGAGTTTGAAAGTTTAAAAACAAAATTTAAAAATTTATAAACAAAATTTAAGAATTGATAAAAATAATTTAAAAATTTATTAAAATAATTTTAGAATTCATAAAAAAATTCAAAAATTTATAAAAATATTTTAATAACAATTTAAAAATTTATAAAAATAATTCAAAAATTATAACAATTTTAAATAGAGAAAATTTAAATTTTTATAGAATTTCAACTCTAAATTGAATTTTCAATTTGAATTCCAAATTATTTGAAAAAAAAAGAAAATTAACGCTACAATTGAGAATAAAAAAAACCTTTTACAAAAATTAGAATTTGTAAAAAAAACTGAAAAATCATAAAAAATATCAAAAAGTTGAAAATTCTAAGAAAAATTAAAATATTGAAAAATCCAATTTTTTTAAAAATATTAAAAAACTGAAAAATCCAAAATTAATAAAATATATTACAAATTGATAAATTGATATTGAAAAAAAACAAAACAACTTAAGTTGCAAAAAATAGCCAATTCTTTAATTTTTAAACAAAAAACTTATTATTCAAATTTAATTCAAAAAAACACTTAAAAGTCTCTTTAAAGCCAACCAATCAAAAAACAAATTAAAACTTTATAAACTCACAGATCCTTTAAATTCTTAGAATATCGCCCCACACCATACTCCCTTAAAGCTTTAATTCTCGCATTTGCTATCGACAATAGTGTTACGTTGTCTAAGTATTGTGGAATTTCTGTTAAATTTCTACCTTCACAGTGGCAGTCAGTCTCATTCTATAAAGTGAAACAGGAGGAAAAACAATTCTTTAATGTTAAACATAATAAATGCAGAAATTTATATGAAAAAGAACTTTGGTGCTTAAACGATAATCTTCTCATTAGTCTTGATGCTAATTAAGTCGATTTCAGCATTTGCCTCGCAATTAAGCGCAGGTGTCTCATCCTCGAGGGGAGCATTTTTTTTTACAACCAAACGCGGATCTTTTTTTCATTTTTTTCACAAAAAATTCACTTCTGGTTTATGCTGTTCATTATCTCTATAGCAACATATATTAAGCTATTGATTTCAGATGTAAGATTGTTCATTTTTCCTGTCTCATGCTTTTCAATTAATCTCATCCACATAACATGAAGGCTTTTATCCGATAGATAGATAGATGATAATGTCAACAACATAAAGCAGTGGTTTTTAATCTTTTTTGTACCACGGCACATCTTTTTGATAAGGCATGACTGAAATCGAACACAGCATTCGTTTTAATTTTTATCGCGGCACAAAGGTTGGCCATCACTGATATAAAACATTAAAAAGACAGATTGTATAAGAAAGAACAGGAAATGTGCTTGATATTGAGTATGTTGAGTGTTATTTTAGATAGTAAACCTCTTATCAACCTGCAGATGCATAACAGCTTGTCTGTACATGCAAACAAGTGCTTGCGAATGAAATAAACATTTTAAGTAGCTTTATTTCTTTTTATTTATTTCAATGCATCAATTCATTGCTTATTTTTGTGAAAATAATTGATCCTTGACATTTTCCAAGCCTTTTTAATCTTCTTATTAACTTGTTGAATGCTCATCGAGATACCATGATGTAGACAGTGATGTGGATAATTTAATTTGTATCCAGCAATGCAAAATTCATATGTATCAAGCTGTTCATTGATTGTTAATGTACTTTTGTGATAAAAAAGGTATGAAAATAAAAGAGCGAAAATTTGCTGTGGCGATGAAATGGAATTTAACACGTGTCTATTTTTAAAAAGGTTTCGAGTCACGAAGAGAAGCATTTAGATGCTCGATTGAAAAATAATTTGAGGTTTTTCTTGAACTTTTTTTTAACATTTAACAGGAATTATTATTTTGAGTTTAAACCTAATCTGATTAATTTTAGAAAAAAAATCATTTTATAAAGGGGCTGTTCACTTATTACGTAACGCGAAAAAATGACTTCTTAGACCCCCCCCCCCCCCCCCTCGTAACAAAATTTGTATGAAAAAAAAATTTCCTTGTTTGAACCGTAACAAAATCTTAGACCCCCCCCCCCTAAAAGCGTTACGTAATAAGTGAATGGCCCCAAAGAAAAATAATTTTATTATTAAAATTATTCAAATTTTTAAAGTTTTTTCCAAAATTATTTTTTTCAAAACCCCTCTTCTGTTTCCATTTTGTGGGAAGTTAATTAAGTAGCTAATTTGGAGATATTTTTCATACTTTAAATTGAAGTTTAAGTTTCTAAAATGCTATTGTCACCGGAAAGATAAGTGAATGCAAAATTTTAGCTCGATTGGAGCAATAGAAATGGTCGAAAAATTGATCGCAAGATTTGACCTCGACAAACAGACAAACAGATAAGAAAGCAAGTTAAGAAAAACGTGGTAAAAATTAATACTGTCAAATTTTCTGTCCCTTTCTCGTTCGATCAGCGAAGGTGTGGAACTGATAAATTGCATTTTGTTCATTTTTAATCATTTTTGATAAGTATGTCAATTTTCCACTCTTAACGATCAGCGAGTTTTGAATCGTAGTTAAGAAGAGAACCGCGAAGGTCTACAAAAGCAATCCCAAGCGACAAAAAGTTTATATTGACATGGTGGCGAACTAAAGGAGACACCTTAAGGCTGGTTTTTGACACTTTACGACGTGACATTGCGTTGAGTTGTCACAAGTCAAAAGGCATCTTGCAGACGGATAAATTCAACAAGGTTTCTCCTTCAAGTCAACACCATATCGCTCGGGAGTCTCCAATCTTTCAAATTTAAATCTATGGAGATTGCTCCATCTTAGTTGTGCTTCTGGAATTGGTTTCTCATAGATTCAGAATTTTCGAGAACGAGACCGAGACTGAAATATTGGTTTCTACAGCTAACCATCGCACCTTCTTCAAGTTACAATCAATTGTTTTTAAAATCCACAGATTTTTCTTCAATAATTTTCAATTCTAAGAAAGGAAACCATAAAGTGCCCTAAAATTCAACCTCTTGCTGATCACGATGTCGATTTAATGTCGATCATACCTTCAACTTAAGTAGTTTATTATTCTTTTGGAACAACAACATGTTTTCTCATCCAAACTCATCAAAAAAAGTTGTTTACATTTTATGTATCATATGATCCCGAGCGGCACACAAGCGTCATATGACGGTCATATGATTGTCATATGACAGCCGTCATCGTCATAAAGACGTCATGAATGACGATCATATGATCGTCATATGATGATAAGACGTCATCACGACATCGTCTCGATTCGATTTATGACCTCATGTGATGGTCATTTGACGAAAAATTCGTCACTTGACGATCAAATGAAAACGTCAATTGATGGTCATATGATGATCAAATGACAAAATTGCTATGGCGAGACGACGAGCATAAACTGTGATATATATATACTGAATATCGGTATATATGCTGAATTTTGACTGAAATAATTTTTTTAAAATTTATCGAAAAACTTGTTAATTTGTGTACAATATTTATATTTATTTTAAATTATAAACATAAGCCATAAGATTTAACATACAACATAAATTAGGGTGACTATCTGCGTAGTTTTACAACGGACAGTCCTGTATTTCAAAACCCTGTCCTGTATAAATTTTTAAATTTTGTTCTTGGTCCTGTATTTTTTTCATGAAAATTTCCGTTAATTTTCGAATTTTACTCTATGTCCTGTTTTTTTCGAAAAAATTTACCAAATGTCCTGTATTTTCATGAAAACTAGATGGTAACCCTACACATAATGAAAATTCTTGATGAACAGGTTTCTTTCAGAATTTTGGATTTTTTATTGCCTTTTTCGCTTTTTGCGTCGAATAATGAATTTAAATCGTCCTCACTTACCTTTTTTACTCCTTTTTTAGAATTCTTTTTTCTTTCATTTTTTGACTTCTGATGATATGTCATTACGATACAGACGAGTTTTCATTGACGCAACAGCTAGTGGAAAATTTGCTGAAAATAAATTGTACCATACATTAAAAATAAAAATTTATCATTAGATATTTTTAATTTTCTTACGTACTTCTGTCTTTAACACCACGATTTCTAATACATCCCAGGTTGATGACGGTTCACTTTTATAACGGATTGAAAATAATTTTCCTTCCTTCACTTCAACTTCTCGAACACAAATGAATAAAACAAAATTTTCACCCAAACTAGTGTATCGGGTAGTTACCCAATGCGGATTATATTCACACCGTACTATCAAAGTCTTATGGATAGACCAAGATTTGCCCATCATAAGTATGAATGTATGAAGCTTGATAAGTCAACTTCGCTCAGCATAAGTTTGAAGTTATAAAGCTATCGAGTCAGCTGAGCTTCGCTTAGTATAAGTTTGGAGGTATAAAGCTTGATGAATATCCCAAACATTCGTATACTATATATATTATAAAAATCACAGTGAACTTTTGTTTAGAAAAATTCATAAGAAAGGAAAGTTTTTTGCTTTTTCTGAAGCAACGACTGTTCCTACCTTGCCTAAAAACAATACAGCTCTTCTATAGAGCAGCACGGATCAAATGTAAAAAGCTAGAAGTCTTTACGATGTCTCGTTATTGAGATTTCTTGCTTGTTTGCTTGTTTGCTTGTTTGCTTGCTTACAGAAAGCCTATTTTGCGATTTTCTCAGCAATACCACAACCAATTTGAAATCTGTTTTTTGAAAGTGATGTGAAATTCCAGGCACAAACTGTTCATCTCTGAACATTTTAAGCTATCTTGCTCCATATCCTCACAAAATTCTAAAAACTTATTTTTCAATCTGAACAAAACCAATAAATTCACACGTGAAAACGGTGTGAATATAAAAAAATGGTAACTTTGATTACCATTGATAATTTTATGTCAAATTTTGCAATCATTTTGAAGATCATTTTGATGATAAGCATATCTATTTTTACATTCAAAATTCGTTAGTAATCTGTGAGCATACATTGAATGAAAGCTCATTTCCAAAATCTCGAAAAAATAATTCAACAAAAAATTTTGTTCAATCTTCGAATACCATTCAGAAAATAATTATCAGTTTATACAGTGCAAAAACAGTTCAAAGAAAAAAGTTTAAGCAAAACATACAATCGAAATTTGTTGAAAATTGGCTGAAAATCAAAAATTATCGTCATTCATGACTTTCATTTGATCGTCATATGATCGTCATAATATTTTAGAAAAAAAAAATCGTCGTACAATCATCATCGTCATGACGAAGATGCTCATATGACGATCATTTGATCATCATCGTCAAATTGTGCCGCTCGGGGATACAGACATAAAATATTGTATCTAAGCACCTATAAACATCATTATTGTATTATTAAGTACAAAAGAGCTATAAAAAGTCATTCATAAAGTTTTTTACGTATAATCTTAATCAAAAAAAAAGTTGCTTACCTCAACGTCAATAAGTTCACTTGAACATGTGCACCACGATGATAAATTTCTTATATTTGAAACTTGAACAGTTTGCGAACTTCTTAACCGACTCCAACTGCGGACATTATTGGGCTGTAAATCTGGGCAGGCGACGATGAGGGTAAAAGTTATTGCGGAAAATGTCAAAATTATTTTATTATAAATAATCATTGATGTTTTTGTCATTTATCACTTAATTTATGTTTACACAAGTTAAAAGGTTCATTTTCATTAACATTATTTTTATTTTTCGTGTGCTGCAACTTCCGTGGATTTTTTTTATTATTATTTTTGTTTATTTTTCGCTTGGATAAATTTTAATGACTCGCGTTGAATTTAATGGGTGATTTGCGAATTGTAAGTTCATTTTGACTAGTTTGTAAGTTTGTAAGTTCATTTTGACTAGTTTTAATAATAAAAAAAATAAAAAAATATATGAAATGTGAGAAATCTTATTTAATGATTTTTGCACGGCGTGGAAACTTAAGATTAATCCTGAAAAATCCCAAAAATCTTAAAAAAATCCCTGAGCCAATAAACATGGAAATGTGAAATCCCTTTTAAATCCCGAAGTTATTCATCAAATGCATCAGGGATTTAAAAGGGATTTCACATTTCCATGATAATTGGCTCAGGGATTTTGTTTTGGATTTTTGGGATTTTTCAGGATTAATCCTGAGTTTCCACGCTTTGGATTTTTGCTAACAACTTTAACATAAGCATTCCAGTGTTTCTCAAATTTTTTTTATTAACGAAACACTTTTGTACTTAAAAATTTTCGCAGCACAATTAAAATTCTTTCACTGCACACTAATGTTCCGTGGCACTTAGTTTAAGAACCGCTTAAAATATTATATATTTTTTTTTTCAAATTGAACAAAATTTCTCGTTTGTTTTTACATTCTCAGATTCATATGGTTATTATCAGAGGTCGAAGCCGACATGAGTTCGCTCCGGTTCGCAAAAAAACCGATTCAAATTTGAATAGATTTTTTTCTGCTGCCACTTGTGAAGTACAACATTTTATACAAATTTACCGGTTATCGAATCGGTTTTTTAGCGAACCCGAGCGAACTCATGTCGGCTTCGACCTCTGGTTATTATTAATGAATAATTTTTAAATTTTGGTCATTTTCGATGCTGAGATCGGCTCATGTCAAGTTATTTGATCAAAAACCTTTGACAACCTATTTAGATTATGCAAATTTAATGTATTCAGATATGTAGCCAGGATTTTTCATCTGGGGTGACTTAAAAATTGTTTTGTCAAAAATCAATAAAACCTTCTCTATTCGATCATTAAAAGCTAATTTTATTGTTTTTGCTTTTGTTAATTAACCACGAAAAAATTTTTTTAAAAAAAATTTAACAAAGATTCGTTTGAAATTTCAATATCAAGGAAGGGGGTGGGCATGCCTGGGCACCTAAGGACCCCCCGGTTACGCTTCTGAATGTATTCATCCTAAAAACTAATTTTAAAATATTTCAAATTTCAGAAAGAAGTGATCAAAAATTTGTAAAATATTCCAACTTTTTAATCCCTAAAGTTATGTTCTCAAAAGAATAATTATTTCTAAAACTCAAATTTTTTGTGATATTAAAAATTAATTTTCCTACAATTCAATCTACTATATGAAAATAGATTTTCTAGATTTTGTACTTATTTCTACACATCTGGTCGCCAACAGCGCATATTTTCATATGAATCATTTTAAATCGCCGCTCAATCTCCCCAAAAGGCAAACATTCAACGGAAAAAACTTTTTCAACTCATGCAATTTAATAACACAAGACCATCATTTAATTAAGTCAGTTAGAAAATGAACATTTTTATGAGTTATGGTAGGTCATGTGGTAAGCAAATATTTAATGACGGCTTTTATGGACGCAGTCATTAGTGGGAGCGACGATACAAACTGCTAGTTTATTTATTTAAAGGAAATGAAAAAGTCAAATGTGGATTTTTTTTCTTCTGATATAAATAGGCGGGAAAATGTTTACATTTTGTGATTTTTTTAAAGAAAATATTTTTTTTCGCCCGCAGCTATGGAAAAGTTCAATATTATTTGATGAGTTTCGCGGTAACATTAACATGTGTGTGATTATCTTCAACCCGAAAATAATGGAAAGGAAATAATTACTGTGTGAGAATCCAAATGTCAGATAAGCTATCATCGCTGTTATAATTAAAAACAATTAAGAGTATTTAATGCGATGATAATTACTAGTTATTGGTTTCAGTTGTTGGAAATTTTTGAGGATGTCTTTTAAATATTTTTGATGACCATTTCGTAACTTATGAGCAATTAATGGCGACTTAATAAGCACTTTATTGGAAAGGACTACGAAAGGTCACTAGCACAAGCTCACTAGGATATATCACTAGGATAGGTTACTAGGATAAGTCACTAAGATAAGTCACTAGGATAGGTCACTAGGATAAAATCACTAGGATAAGTCACTAGGATAGGTCACTAGGATAAGTCACTAGGATAGGTCACTAGGATAAGTCACTAGGATAAGTCACTAGGATAAGTCACTAAGATAGGTCACTAGAATAGATCACCAGGATAAGTCACTAGGATATGTCACAAGGATAAGTCACTAGGTTAGGTCACTAGAATAAGTCACTAGGATTAGTCACTAGGATAAGTCACTAGGATAAATCACTAGGATAAGTCACTAGGATAAGTCACTAAGATAGGTCACTAGAATAGCAATAGATTTATTTTTCATAAAACAATAAGCAAAGACAACAATTCTATGAAAAGCGTAAAATTTTCCGTAAAAAGCCTAAATATAGCTTCCTAAAAAGTATAAGAAGACAAAGTAATAAAAATAATCAGAGTAGAAATGAACGTTGAATTATTTACATTTCCATGTCGAGCACAAACTTTTCAAGATGAAAAATCACGAAGAAAAATGCTAAAGTGTCCTTGACTGAGAAAGAAAAGAGAAGAAACATTTCTCACGCATTATCTGAGTTTTCTTCTTGTATGTGAATCAACTTTTAAAGTCGAAGTCATTTTTTCAATCAGGAACGATTTGACAACAACAACAGCAATATTTTGAGGATTATTAAATGAAATATGTTGAAAGTTGTAGAAATTAGAAGTTAATTTGGAGAGGACAAGGTATTTCAGCGTTGCCTGCTTAATGATGAAAGAATTAAACTTTCTTGCTAAATATTGATTTTAATAACCGAAATTATATTAATTATATTATCAACTTAATATACACAAGAAGATGAATTGCCGCAAAAATTCTACAAAAATAGCCGTCAAATGTCAATTTAATTGGTGTTGACATTTTTATCATTTCCATGGAACTGTCTGAGCCTGTCTGAGCAAGAAAGTTAATTATAATCAATTAAATGTGACGAGTTTAAAGAAATTAAATTTAATTGACAGAAAAGAAAACGAAAAAGTTTGCAAGGACAACAAATTAAATATATTTTTTTTTTGGATTATTTGGTTGAGCAGGTATGACTAGTTGGTCAGTTGATACACCTTCCCCTTCTCAAGGGTGTGACTGAAGTCAGCCGGCGACCAAATGATTTGAAACTTTTACCATAATTTTATAATAATATTGTCAAATTTCGTCAAGCAAACCCCGAATTTTGTCATGCCTTCCTTGACAAACTACAACAGCTTCAATTTTTGGGGATATTTCAGTCTCAAGGGTTCTCAAGGCTATACCTCGGTTTATATTTTCATTTAAGAATTGGGTCAAGGAGTGAGTTTACTTTGAGAAAGTTGAGCTATATTATTTAGGTTGTCCATCGGTTTCTGTCGATTTTTGGTCAAAAAATTAGACGTGTCCTGATTTCAGCTCTGAAAAGGCGGGTCAGAGGCAGGACTGTGTCCCAGAAAATTGGACTGTCCCGCTCAAAAGTGCGCAGTTAGACAGTCTAGAAATATAAGCTGTTGTGGAACGTTTGACTTATTTCTGAGCAGCTAATTTACTGTCAAGATCTACACTAGACTAGAATATAAGTTTCTACACTCTTTATTTAATCTTTAAGTAAAGAAACCGAGAAAATCCATTTTTCAAATAAAAACACAAAAGCAAAACTAATCAAATTTAATATTTTTGACACAACAGAGCATTTAGCTAATAAAAATGTGCTTAATAAGAAGCAATGCGAGTGTCAATTTATGCGAAAAAGATAATATGAATAAAATTACATAACCTAATCCCTCCAGAGACTCACAAGCATATGTTCAAATTTATTTATTGCTTTCAATAAAAATGAAAATTAATGGAACAAAAACACAAAAAAGTCCTATGGGATAACAATGAATAATTGTAAGTTAAAGAATACATTTAAGGATTTAGAGAAAATTAGCTTTTATGTAAGCTGCTGATTAAGAAAACAATATTTGAGATTGTAAGGCAGTAAAAATCAAACAAAGCTAATTTTTTGTAAAGTTTAATATAAAAGTTTCAAGGCTTATTTCTCAGTATGGAGTTCATTTGCTTGACATGTAAATTAGGATTTGAGTCTCGAGTTGTGTGGCAATCCATGCATTACATTGCGTATTAAGAATAAGGGTGAATTTGCCGCTCAGCCCAGACAAAGAAGCTTTTTTGGAACTGTTACTGGAGCTAATTTTGAAGCAGCTTACTTTAGACTCAATCAAAATATATAAAAATCTTAAAGCTAAGAATATTTTCTAGTTCATTGTGCCAAGTTTAGTCAAAGACATCGATTGCTGCTTTAAAGCTGCATTTTAAACAATAATAATTCCTTTAAAAACACTCAACATGCCACAATATATTAGGCAGACATGTGCTGTACATAATAAGTAGGAAGAAGACAACAATAAATTGTAGATTCTTGAAGAACACATCATTTATAAACGACTCATCAGTAGGGTGACTAGAACGGGACAAAAGATTCTATCATCGATCAGGATCGCAGTGCCTTCAGCTCGTCGCAACGTGTAGTAACACAACGCCTGGCTGGAACCCTTTCACATTATTATTATTGTTATTATTATTTGGGTGACCAGAAGCTTTTTTTTTGAAAAGGGGGCCTGAAAGTAAATTAAAGGACATTCCACGTTTTTACCAATTTCTGGACGAATTAGAAAAAAATCAAATTTTTTTTTGAAAAATGAAAAAAAATTGAAGATTGTCCTCTAAAAAATTAAGAGGATGTTCAGCTTATCCATCAGTGCAAACAAAATATTAAACAAGATTTTCGACAGCGTAGCATTAGATAAAATGTTCATTTTATTTGCATCCTTTTCAGCCTGAGTTATTTTATCTTGAAAACTTTAAAAGCATATGAACCTTTTTGTATGAACTTATTGTAGCATTTATTGCTTAAATTCGTGTTTCTAAAGATTTTACGAGTTGGGTTTAAGTCAAGAGATAAGCAGCATGAATGGAAAATTGGTAGAGTTGCAGGGGTGCATCCAAGAGGGTGTTTGATAGTCAGAAACTCGTCGACAGTTAAAAAGTTCTTTAATCTTTTTATAAATTGTTATCTCTCACGGACCTACCCCCCCCCCCCCCCCCCCCTTTTCAAAAAACTCTAAAATTCTGGCTTCAACACTGATAAGATTTCAACATTTCGACTCCAAAATCCTTAACTTTAAACCTCAATTTAATTCACAAATGCCTCTGACACCCACGAAAAAAAATTTAATCTCAATAATTCGATCCGACTTCAATGGCTTTTCATTTTGTGGGTTCGATTTTGTTTAGATTAAAATACATATTTGTGAAATCTTCTTAGAAACTCAATTGTTGAGTCCAAAGTGTGCGATATCTCTTTTTCAGTTTAAATAAGATTATTTTGTCTTAGGAAAAAACAAGATTCGCAAAAGGAGTTGTTCATAAATGACGTATGCTTAAAATTTGATTTTTACAAAATTGAAGCATTTAATTAAGGCTTTGAAGAAGTCGTATCTATTTAAGTTCGATAATTCGAAACTTCTTACTGCAAATGACTCAATTTTTCCCTCACAAGAAAGTTGAACATTATTTAAAAACGACCCTAAAGAGATTTGTTTACTTTTGGTATCTTTCTCGACTGATTTGAGGAACCTTTTGTATTTTTGATGGATCCTTAAATAATAAGGCGAAAATGAAGATTCATAAATGCCAAAAATCTCGCTCAAATATTTGCTTTTTGTGTCCACAACAACTTGGAGATAAAACATGATATTTTATTGCTGACCAGAAATCAAATTTTAAGCAGAAAATTTTGAACAAAAAAATATATTTATTCTTAAATGTTTTGCTAGACTCAATTTTTTGTGGCAATCACACAAAATATATCTCGAAAAAAAGATTGTGTTTGACTTTTGTGATTTATGGAGAATTTTTGTTATTTACTAAGACATAAGATTTAAGAAAAAGTAGTTTTCATGTCTCTAAGGCAGTTGTTCTTAAACTGTGCCATACAAATGTGCAGCAAAAATGTCAAAACTTAAAAAAAAAATTTTTGAACAATTTTTAATAATTGCAACAATCAAAAACCTTGTAGAACTTTAAAGTTCTTTCATTTGGGAGCTTTGTCTGTCTTTAAGTTGACTCAAACGTTGGCCTAATGATAACTGTTTCATCTAAATATATGCTTTGCTTATTAAGTTTCATTTGGCTTCTAGTGGCCTTGCCAAAGTAGTGAAGACACTAAAAGTTGAAAACTCTAGAACAGAAAAGTTCAAAAAGCGTAGTTCATATATATTGGCATTCTGCCAGTTCCAATGGGAAAGCCCAATAGCTTAGTGGTCTGAGCACTTGACCAGCAATCGAGAGGTGCGAGGTTCGATTCTCACTCGGGACAAACCATTCGGTGAATTTCTTTATTTCAACAATTTTTGAGAGACTTGAAACACAACATCAAGATGTGCTGAAGTTTATGACAAAAAACGACATAATTTGAATAAAATTAGCTATGCTTGCTCAGCAAACCAAATCAGATTCCGAACAATTTTGTGTGCAAAACATTCCATCATCAGAAACAAAAAGCAAAAAATACCTCAAATAATACACAAACCAAGTATTTCACAGAGGATATGAAGATGCAGAAAACGAAGATTTGTGAGATTCCAAACACACTTCATTTATATTGACTTCAAGGTTGAAAAACTTTTTCTTAAATAAAACGAAATTTACTACATTTTTTTCTAGTCTAAGAAAATGTCATCGAGTCGGGGTTGTTTAATTTTACACGCAACAATTTATCATTTTTGATCAAACGTCTTGTTGAATAGATTATCGGGCGTCGTTTTAGGATATATTTTAGGCAGATGCTCAAGGGACGACGACAAGCACGTTTTTAAATATATTGATGAAGTGTCCTTGTTGACATTCTTGTGCTGCAATTTTTTAAAATTTAAACTTTAGCTGATGGCGATGAAACATTTTAACAACATCGCTCAACATACCAATTAGTATTAATTCCATTTATTTGATAATAAAGTTCATTAACATTTGGATTTCTTCATAGTTTGAAGTTTAAACATATCCAATTCTTGATTCTTAAAGTTAATTTTTCAAGATTTTGTTAGACTGCTCAGCTCACGCACCCCCCCCCCCCCCCACCCCTCCCCACCTCATTCCCTCTTGTCTATATTTTTTCACATTTATTCATTCATCTAGCTAACAAGCCACACGGTCAAGCAGCCAGCCAGCCACACAGCCAACCAGCTAACCAGGAAAAGAGAACTATCACATTGATCTTCATGAAAATGTCAAAAAATAAATCTAGACGGCGGAGACTTAAAGTCAAACAATGTCAAGGTAAAGCGCTTTCTAAGGACACATCTATCAACAAAACTGTTTCTCTCATTCACACAGCATCACTAGGATACAATTACATAGCTGCTGATCTGTTTCATAAGCACATTGACGCAATGAAACCATTATGACTACCTTTTGTCTGTTGTTAAAATTTAACCTTTTTTAAAAACAAAAGTTTAAATTTTATTCTTATAAAATCATAAGTTTTCTGTTAACATTTCTTAAGTCTTTTTTCGTAAGCTTTCAAGCTGCCGGAAAATTACAAATTATGAAGTAAAACAATACTTTTAAAGCTTCCTTCTTACTTAATTACAATGAGTGTGACAAAAAAAATTCTTACAAATGTCACGATTCTGCTCCCGACTCAGCACTTCCAAAAATTCACAATAATGAAATTTTCTCTTTCTTATAAATGGAAATAGAAATTGATTGTGTCGACAAATAAATGGAGGATAATTGAGGAAATGGTGAGCATTCATTCATTAAATTCAATTAATCGACATCCTTTTTCTTCTGACGTTAGTAAACTTATTTCTATAGTAAAATTAGAAGATACTCTTAATTAAGTATTTACATGATGATGAGATAAATAGCACAAGTTTTGAAGGTTTTACCGTAAATGAGAATCGGGTTTAAGGAAAAGTGTAGTTTTGGTAATATTCAGGGAGAGACTTTACTGTTTTCTTGAAATATGGTGCACAAATAACGTTTTGGGAATAATTTTGAAGAGACTTTAATGTTTTCCCGAAATATGGCTCACAAGTAACGTTTTTGGTAATGATTAGGGAGAGACTTTACTGTTTCGCCAAAATATGGCGCACGTTTTCATTTTTCTAACCCTCCTCAATCAATGATTCTATAAATATCCCTTAAAAATTCCATATTATCAATTCCATCAGATAAAAATGATTTCAACCTCATTACGGTCAATCGAAAAATTCAATTTACATTCCATTATGTCGTATCCATAGACAATGAAGTAGCTCAGCAATAATTTCATGGTGAGAATACAGCATGCAAGGAAATAAGCATCTACTGATCTATTTAAGTGTATTCGAAACAACAAGAATTGTCTGAGGTCATGGTTGAGTGATATTGACATAGATAGAATTATTGGATTTTCGTTTTCCGGGAGAAAAAATTCTTTAAGCTTTACGGATGACATGATTTAATGGGAATTGTTGTGGAATATTATGTCTGCTTATTATCATATTGATAGGATTTTTAAGGGTGGAGGTGGTTGATAGCTTTGACACTTCACTCCTCACCAGCCATCAAAGATAAGATCCAAAACTTAATGTAGCTAAGAATCTAATGGTTTATCTTGTTTTAAAACTTTGCACCAAAAGTTACCATTAAAAATCTTTCACTTTAAAAGCTCACGTGCTTGAAACTTCACCACAATGCCAAAAACTTAACAAAATGAGCCAATTAATCTCACGAATTTTTTCTAATGTAATCTTCTTGATTAATGTCTGCAGTATTGAACTAGCTTGTTTATCAGACAATGGATCAAGTTGTTTATTTCTTTATACATGCTTATCGACTTCAGTAGTTTGTCATCGCATCAATCAAGATGAGTTTACTCAACTCGTGAGTCTTGAAATTATTATTTTAAAATGTGTATATTCAGGGAGAGACTTTGCAGTTAACCCAGAATACGGCAAATAGGTTGAAATTGTGATAAGATTCAAGGGAATACTAAATTGTTTACACTTAATATGTCGCAAGGGTTGAAATGTTGATAAGTTTCGTGAGAAGACTTGACAGTTTACACAAAATGTGGCGCACAAAAAAAAATATCTTTACTTTAGTAATCCTTTTTAAAATTTAATATCAGAAATTTTACTTATATACTATTTATACTTATATTGTAAGATAATCCTCAGAAAACTCATTTATTACTTCTATTCAAAGGAAAATCGGAAAACTCTCCTAAATCATCAACCTCAGGACCAAATAACATTGGAATCTACTTTGAAAGCTCTCAAATCTTCATAGTAAAACAAATTCGAAATTTCCTAATAAATTTGCTGTAAGGTTATTAAAATCCTGAAATAATAAAAATTCAGGTAGTAAAATAAAATTAGATTGAAAAGCATCAACCCACTCTGAATGAAATTCTTAGTAATTAATTTAAATTGAAGTGTTTATCAACTCAGAAAATTTTAATCTTTTCATTGTGATTCAACATTTTTTATTCATGAGTAAGTTTTAATTAGATTTGAAGTGTCTCCTTATTTTTCAATTTGTCAAATGAAAAGGACGACATTATTTTTTAAGCAAAAGAAAACTTAAGATTAATGATGAACTTTGGGGTTAATTCACTTTTTGATGGAAATTTTTCGTCACATAATTTTTCTTTTTTTTTAACATTGACTTTTTATTCACTACTTCAATGATTCAAAATTTTCGAAAAAACCAGAGGATACACAAGAGCATAAAGGACAGTGTTTAGAAGAAGCTTAGAGCAAGAATTTAAGAAAAAAACATATCGACTAGTTTTATCGGTTTTTAAGAGTTAAAAAATATTTTGTATTTTTTTTTTCAAAACATAATAAAATAACAACCAATCTTTAATCGCATGCTCAACAGGTGAATTTGATGACTTTTTCACCTTTTCTATTTTTTGTTTCGATATCTTCGCTTTTCTCGCATTTGTTTCAGAACTGATTTACACATTCTTTAGCTATTTTTGACCTAAAGTCGATTGACACTTTACTTATTGTTATAGTAAAGAATTTCAGAGTGACATAATTTATATTTGAATTTTTTTTTACAATAAATCAGCAAAAACTTTTAAAATAATTAATTTTAAACCGTAAATTTTTGGATGTTTTTAATTAAAAAAATTATCCAGTAAAACTTAATACTTTTGACATTTTTGTGGTATGTAGATTAATAGTTATTTTTGTCACATTTTTTTTCAATATAAAATTTTTTTTTCACAATTTATATTTCTTCAAAAAAAGCACAATTCATTGTATTTTATTGAAAAGGGTTTTTTTTAATTTTTTATCATTTTTTTTTATTTTTTCAAAAAAATTCCACATAAATTGATTTGATTTTTTTTTCGCAAAGAAAATAAAATTGTCAAAAATAAATGAACATAAAACTTTAATTTAAAAAAAATCTCGAATAACTTTTAAAGAAGATTGAGAAAAAAAATATTTTCCGAAAATATTTTTGGAAATGTTTTTTTTTTCACTTTTATTAAAATTTGTTTCAATTTAATAAATTTAAGCTTTTATTTTTTACTCCATCATTATGTTTCTATCTTTCAAAAAAAAATTTTTTATTTTGTATTTTTTTAAGTTTTATGACATTTCTGGTAATAATAATTTATTTTGATCTTTTTTAAAGTTTTATAAGAATTTTTTTAACTACATTTTTTGTACTTCTACTTTGATCATCGTAACATTTTTACAATTCGAGCTTGTTTTCATTAAAATTTTAAATTTTATTAAATTTTTTGTTATCTTTTTAAATTTTTCTTATTTTTTTAAATGTTTCAACTTTTTTATTTTTTTTTTAAACTTTACACGTTTTGTTTAAATTTTGTTTAAATTTCACTTTAATCTTCTTGGGATTTTTTGTCCTTGTTTTTTTTATAAATCCGTCAATTGTTTTTGAATCCTAAGTTTTAAAACTCAATAATTTTTTTTATTCGTTATTTTAAATTTTAGTTGAAAAAATTTTCAAAGTATTTTCAATCTAAAATTTTCTATCTTTTTTATATTCACACCATGTACAAGCTATGATTTTCCTGTATTTCAAACTGTTTGCACATTTCAGATTTTTCCGTCCGACAAGTTGAGAATCCCACGATGAACTGAATATTTACTGAGTTCCAAATAATGTTGGAGAAAATTTTTCACATTTGATGGAAAATTCTGAGAGGAAAATGTTTTCTCTTTCAATTTTCTCAGTTGACTTTTCCTCTCATCTGATACATCAGATCTAAAGACGTGGTGTCTTTAAAATGTGCAAAGCTTGCAAGTGGCTCCGATTCCACTATAAACTTTAGGTTCAAAGTGTGTGCCACAATAGATTCGGCTATAATTTAAATCGCAGTGCGTCAACTCAATAAGCTGGGCCCTCTCCATGCTTTACCTTTCCTCTCGTCCATGTTTCATGATGATTGTCTTACACTACTTGGTCTTTAGAATGACTTACGACTTGTGATAAGTCTAGCATGAAAGTTGTTTTGCATGGCATATGGAATGACAATTAATCAAAATTGTTGCATGCATATAATCTGATTGTGTGGAACTGAACAGCACATACATGATATTAACCATTGAATTCCATCCAATTTATTTTATGACTAGTTTGATTTGTTCTCAATACTTGACAATTTGTAGAGAAATCAGTTCCTTCTTTTTTTTTTAAGAAGCTCAAAGCAGCAGTTCTTTCGACTACAATTCTACCATTTCATGATGTTGTCATGGTGTCATTGCTGTAAAGAGGGATTCAAGTGAGGATGGATGGATGAATGAAAAAATGTGTTGGCCAATAAATGTATCAATGACAATGTCTGTCTTTGTTCATTTCAAAACAAAACACAGATTTGCATTATTAATTATAGATAAACCTGTTGCAGTTCCTCAAAATAATTTAATCCTATTGTTTTGTTATCAAATGTGGTTTCTAACAGATGCTAGATGCTGAATAATATAAAAATTAACAGAGGGAAATTCACTTGGTGAAGATACATTTAAGAAGAATGTTATTTTTTCATGAACTTTAGATTTGTATCTTATTAGAAGTAATCATTCGCTTGTGTTCTGGATGATGCATAGGAAAGAAGGATATATGTGAGCAGCTTAAGGATCGTTCACTTATGACGTCCGAAAAAACCTGTCATGATTTAATGAATTTCCAGGAATTTCGATTATTCTTTTTTGCTGACCCTCGCCCCTCTCAGGACGTCGTAAGTGAACAGTCCTTTATGTATATTGAAAAAAAAACTTCTGGCTACGCTTCTGATCTCGTCAAGTATGTAGGAATTATTACAAAAAACTGCACAATTATGGATAGACTGCAATATTATAGTTATTGATTAACAATTAAGTCAATTGAATAAAGTAAAGTTAGCAGCAAAGTCATAAATGCACTTTTATCGTCTGCATTATAGGCTAACATTGGAGGAAGAATTAAAAATAAGCAACTAGCCAGCCTCACATGGCTGCTGTAAATGACTTAAAATGTTAACTTTTCTCTGCTTGCTTTATGCTGCTTTTAACTATTTCAGAATTCCTGAAATAAATAGCATTTTGCGCCTAAATCATTAAATACATTTAAATAGAGTGAAGTACACTACACGATTATTAATTTATTTATTAAATCTTCACTCTTCTAACACAATTAAAAAATGACAAAGACATTGATTATAACATTGAATTGATCTTATTCCTTATTTACTTCCAAATACAATAAATAGTTTGATATTAGTCATTACATTTATATACGAGCATGTACCGAACATCTTCTCAACAATTAATATATTTTGTATTATGAAAAATTTCATTTACATTTAATAATGTCTACTTAGGGGCGTAGCTAGGAATTTGAAAAAGGGGGGAGCGCAAACAATAGGATTTTTTCATAAAATCCCTAGCAAATTGAAGGATTTTTTTTAAAATAATATTTCACCAATACTTAAGGTTATCATCTGACAGTCACCGAAAGTTTAAATTTTGATGTTAAACACAACAACGTACATAGAAGAATTACGCAAAAAACAACAAATGTTGCACAAATTCTTTAATTTGACCCATAACGTTAGAAATCTCTACTTTGACTTTTTTGAAGGATACAGAACGAGAAAAAACCGTTGATAAATTTAGTGCTTTAAAAGAAGAAAAAAAAATCTTAAGTGGACAAAGACACACAAGTTTTGCTGCACTGCTTTAATGTTTCAAAATTTCTTTTTGGAACTCAAACTTGAGCTGACAATGACTGTTCTTGCTGTTAATCTTTACTTTTTAAATGACTTTGCATGTGTTTCACTAGTTTAACATTTTGGTAAAAGCCACAAACAAAAATCTTACATTTATATGTTGCCTCTTTAATATGCATCACTTTATGCATGACTAATGATTGCATTTGTCGAAATTCTTTGCCACAAAATATACATGTGAAGTATTGTTTAATCCAATGAACATATCTGTGAAGTCAAATGATAGATGGAATTTAAAAAAAAATATCATTAGAACTCAAATTCACTTACTTTAAATGATCAGCACGCATGAAACTTGTATTGTGGACATTGCAGACAAACGGACGCTCATTGATGTGAATTCGCTCAAATATCTTTAAATTATGTTCTGTAGTAAATGCTTGATTGCAGTGTTTGCAAATTTTTGAGCTAGTTCTTGTCATCTCAGTCATATTTGATTGAACAACTGTATTTTGTTCCATTAATGCACGATGCTTATATTCAGAAAAGCCACAATTGAGAAACTGTTGATAATTAGTTGAAAAATTTGATGACATTTGAATCATTGAAGTCGCATGATTTTGAGCATTTGCATATGCAGGACTTGTCGATGAAGGTTGATAATATTGATTCAAATGATAAAATGAAGCTATGGCATAATATGGATGAAAAGCATGTAGCAAGATTGTTGTATTTTGAAGCTATTTGTCATGTGGTGTAGATGATTGATATTCAGCAGCAGCAGCAGCAGTATCATGATTAGGATTACAACCATAGCTAATTAGTTTTTTTGACTCACTATTCCAGGATTCCATTGGAATTTTGTCGTATGATTTTCTCACAGTTTTAAAAAGTAAGTTCAATAAAATTTTATTTGAAAAAATATAGCGACGACTAACTTCACAAAAGTTCCTGCACCTTTTCTAAGCTTTTTCAAAAATGAACATCTCCGATTGAAATGAAAAAAATTATTTGATAGGAAACTAGAACTTATTTATATAGAAGGAAATTTAGCATATGCGCATATGAAAAATTGCAAATAGCACATGATCTTGTTAGTAATTTGCTTAGAGATGTCGATTTACATTAGAGATGTCAATTATTGTTAATTTTGTGTGATAAGGTGGCTAGCTGACGGAATGATTTAATGGGTTCAAAACTCGGATTTTCTTTTTCGAGGAATATGGTCCGGAAATGTGGCACACAGTCTTTTTTTTAAGGCAACATTCGTTAATGTCATCTAAGTCTGGCGAAGCTCCGAACAAACATCAAATGCACACAAGCACTCTTATTTCAGCTTAAGTAATTTATTTTCCAAGTCGTAATTCTCAGTTCAAACTCGTTCCTCTTTCCAGCATAATTCTTAAGATCTGTGTTGCGATATCAAAATGTAATTTTTATTTGTGGCTTAAACTCTTTGTGAATTTGTACTTATAGAACAATACAATGCATTTGGACAATAAATGAATGTTCATGCAATGCATTTAATAATGTTGATAACAAAACAATAGGATTAAATTATTTTGAGGAACTGCAACAGGTTTATCTTTAATTAATAATACAAATCTGTGTTTTGTTTTGAAATGAACAAAGACAGACATTGTCATCGATACATTTATTGACCACCACATTTTTTCATCCATCCATCCATCCTCACTTGAATCCCTCTTTACAGCAATGACACCATGATAACATCATGAAATGGTAGGATTGTTGTGGAAAGAGCTGCTGATTTGAGCTTCTTAAAAAAAGAAGGAACTGATTTCTCTATAAACTTTTTATTTGAAGGCAAAATTGAGTTGTTTTTTTTACGTCCATCTGATATCAATTAGCAACATGACACAGCATATGAAAAAAAAATATGGAAATTCCATAATGGAATTTGATGCTATGGATAAACTTTACTATGGGTGAATAGTCGCAGTCAGTACTAATTGCTGTTCCCAACCCCACCCCACGTTGTTATATTGCACTAATAGATTATGGATATAGATGCCTTTGATGATGGATGAAAGGGAATCAGCTTCTTAAAATGTGTATATGCACAGCAATAAAGTCAATGATAGTTCTTTGATCAAATGACACTTGAAATCAATTTGTTGCACATTTTTTAACAATAGAGAAAAAGCTACAATGTTGGAAGTTAAAATGATAAAAGGGGAATCATTTTGATGGAGGTTGCAAAAATAATTTTTTTATCTTTTGAACTATGCAGCAACATCAAGCATATTGATAGAACATTTAGCCTGTCAGAATTTAATATTATGCTGAAAAATGGAAAATAAAAAACAAAATTTTTTTTTCACATTTTATTCATCAACATCGATACATCAAGATTGTTTACAGCAAGAATAATAAAAAATGGCAGAAAAAAGTAATCCTAACTCTACTATTTTTATGATTAAGTTGTTTGTGTCGTCAAGATGATTAATATCAAAAAAAATTGACGAGTTATCAAATTTAAAATCGGTTAGGTCCAAAGTAAACAGCATATGTAACTTTTAAAGACAACAGCAATGCCAAAGTTCCAAAAGTTATAGAAATGATTGAAAGTTTTGAAATCTTTTCGCATGTTACACGAACATATATGTTTGGGAAAATGTTATAATAAACTCCATTTTCACTCATTTCACGTGGCTTTAAATCATCTACAGTAGATGTAGCTTTCGGAGCAAGTGATTCGTCTTCAGTTTCCCAAAAGTTTTTGTCATCATTGATGGAAGCTGTTGCAGCTAAAATTGCAGCAATAAAGAATATTGTAAGTTGGAATCTAAATAGAATAATTGAAAGAAATTGATGAATGCACAATATCAATAAGGACGGTTGTGATCTGATGTAAGAGGTATATTTTCTTGCTATCGGGATGTTTCGATAAATCCCGGGATCCCAAAATTTTTCTCAGTTGGGATTAATTGTAAATTTTTAAAATAATTAGGGGTCGTTCACTTATGACGTCCGAATTTAATGATCATTTTTTCAAAAAAAAAGAACAATGATTTCACAGGAAATTCTATTCCCTCCCCCCCCTAGACGTCATAATTGAACGGCCCTTTATTAGCATGATTAAATTTTTTTTATGACATCTAAACGGAGCTTAACATCTTAAATTGAATTTATTTCCGGGGATATCGAGAAAGCATAGCCAGAAATTTATCGAAAAATAATTTAAAAGTTTTTTGTTTGAGAAAAAAAAAATAAATTCAAATAAATTTTGCACTTTATTGTTCACATCTTATTTGAGCTTATACAAACCTCGCCATTTTTTTTATATTTATTACAATTTGTTTAAAATGCAACCGTTTATTTCAAGTCAACAACACAAAATGCAGTAAAAACCGCATAAGATCTTAGTTTACCATAAGATAAAATAATAGACAAATTGACCACAAAACCTCCTTGCAAAGCAATCGCAAAATGCGCAAAAAAAAGGTGTCCATCAAGTAGATTGGTGATCTAACGAGTTGAGTGATGTACTATATATGGGTTTTTTGTGCTATTTTGTGAAAGCAGAAAAACAACCTCTTTGAATTTTGTGAAGATTCCAGGTCCGAGATATGAGCATTTGAAAACGGAACTAGGTCCGATTTTTTACATTCTTACTTTTTCAACTTTATCTCAAGCAAGACTAAACGAAAATTGTTGAAACTTTGCCTGTTTTATGTTCAATTGACCCTTAATCAAATAAACTTAACAAAAATATTTTAGGTTCCAAAGTTGTAAAGATATGGCGATTCTAAAATGCAACCTAGTGCTAAATTAGCTATTTTTTTATATTTTTTACTGTAAATCTGGTAAATCTTGATAAAGAGTGATCAAACTTGGCCAATAATTTGTGCAAGTGTTCCTCAATCAAATAAATTTAACAAAAAAAATTTATGTCATATAGTTGTAAAGATATAGCCATTTTTCGTTCCAGCCTAGTGCAAAACTAGCTTTTCGTTCTTACATTTTCAACTGTAAATCCGGTAAATTTTGATAAAGAGTGTTTAAACTTGGCCAGTAATTTGTGCAATTGACCCTTAATCAAATAAACTTCACAAAAATATTTTAGGTTCCATAGCTGTAAAGATATGGCAATTGTACGATTCAACCTACTACAAAATTAGCTAATACAAGCATAGTAGAATCGCCATATCTTTACAACTATAGAACCTAAAATATTTTTGTTAAGTTTATTTGATTAAGGGTCAATTGCACATAAAACAGGCAAAGTTTCAACAATTTTCGTTTAGTCTTGCTTGAGATAAAGTTGAAAAAGTAAGAATGTGAAAAATCGGACCTAGTTCCGTTTTCAAATGCTCATATCTCGGACCTGGAATCTTCACAAAATTCAAAGAGGTTGTTTTTCTGCTTTCACAAAATACCACAAAAAACCCATATATAGTACATCACTCAACTCGTTAGGTCACCAATCTACTTGATGGACACAAAAAAAGGCGGGACGATACAATTACATTGACAGTAAATTAAGGATTAAAAAGTTTACAGTTTCTTTTATCACAGTGCATGTGTTCTCTTGATGCAGGATCGTAATTAGAAGTTTTTTTTCAATGATCAACAATCCTGAAAAATTGAACAGTTTTATCTATTTAAGGTGTTAAAGATAATATAACAGGCGCTTAGCTAGGAGTATCTTTCCACCCCCCACCCCCTTAAAAAAATTAAAAAAAAAGAAAAACGTAATATTCTCTTTGTCCAAGTATGGACCTGTTATCATTCAATTATCATTCAATTAAAGAATGATTGTTGTTGTCTTAGCATTTGCGGTTGAGCAGAAAACTTTTCCATCAATCACGCAGCCTTCCTTAATAGCGCACTTTTGAAACTGGTTTCGAAAAGGTAGCTTAATATCTCACTTTGTTCGTTCGTTTGGACGGAGAAAAACTTTTTAACTAGACATCGGAGAGAGTTCTAGTTTGTTTTATTAGCTCAGGTCCATTGTTTTAATTTCGGGAAACGCATTTAAAAGTCTTGAAACAGTGTTTTTGTACTATAATTAATGATTTTTATATTTCATATGAAAAAACACGTGATCAGAGCGTTTAGAAATTCGAATTTATTTCTACCGTTGAAAAATTTTGAATCTCAAAAAACCGTTAAATTACCAAGCCTTTTTATATGAAATTTTTGCAACAGACTGTAATTTATACTATAATTAATGATTTTACTGTAACTTTTTGCAAGATATTTTCAAGAGCATACGACCGTTCCGAAATTTGAACTTCAGAAAACCGTTAAATGATAATTATATGATAATTGAGTATGTATTTTACTACTGAATCCATGTTAATAAGCCAATAAAATACTGATCGCTGCGTCAAAAATGCGCTTAAGTCCCTCGATCAATAACACGAGGACTTCTTCAATTTTTTCTCAAACTTTTAACTCTTTCCATTACATTTCTCCCTATGAATTTCAAAAAAACATGGCATCAATTCTTTATTCTCGAGATCTATACACTACAGAAGTTACAATCATTTTAGTTATGATTATTGAAATGTTTTAGAAGTTTTTAATAAGTACAAGACAATGTTTGTCTAAATATGATTAATTATTGATAAACTTGTTTCAATTCCACAAATCAATTTAATTCTATTGTTTTCTTATCAATACTTTTGACTGTAATTGCATGCGAATGCATAGTTTGGTTTTATTATTTATAGTTTTGAGTGCATCATTTATGATTGATATGTATGCAGACGGAAAAGCCATTGAAAACATTCAATATTTTTTCAATATTATTTCAAGACAAGATTAATTTAGATTTTATTTTTTCATCTAATATCAATTAGCGACATGGCACAGCATACAGTTTTCATATCAGCATAGGAAATAGAGAGAAATTAAATTAAATTCCAAGAGTTGATTTTATTTTCTGTTGGATGTTCTGTAACAATCAGAACTCAAAAAGTCGTCTAATTTGTTTATTGCACAGCAGCGATCTTTGGTTTGCGTTCCAATTAATTATATAAAAAATTTTATTAAAAAAAGCAACAAGTTGATTCATGGACATTTGTCAACATATACGATGGAAAATAAATTGATAAAAAGGAATTTAATTTGATACAGTTTGTGGAATTTAATATTTTTTTTTACCTTTTGGGTCGTGCTACATTTCATGTATGAAGCATTAATACCATCAACTTTATCCACAAATCAAAATGGATGTATACATTTATCCACCAGTGCAGCAAGCAAAAAGTTTGAGTGAGTCTAAAATTCAAGTGAAATGAGAACAAAGGATGGTAAAAAATGTCCTGAGCCAGATCTTGAAGTTGACTCGAAATCATGTAGACGCCCAACAAATATATTGGAAACTAAAAAGAACGAACTAGTAATATTTAAAAATGAATATGCTTCAGATCGTACGAAAGCCTTCAACTGTGATATTTCAGTCCTGGATATCAAATCAGGTTGGAAAATTCTGAATGAAAATACTGGGCATGACCAAACTGGAAACAAAATAGTTCTTGAAACCACAAATAAGCGAATTACAAATGACGAAGCAATAGCAAATGAATTTCAAGAATATTTCTTATCAGTTGTGAATACAAATGCTACAAATGTCCAACCCTGCTATCCTTAATCAGAGGTATCAACTGTATTTCGGTTTAATAGTGCCAGCATACTCACATTTCAAAATTGGCTCAAACAACTTAACATTGGTAAGGCATCAGGACTTGACAACATATCACCTTTCATCTGGAACAATTTGAACGAACCAATGGCTGCATTAGTCTATGAAATATTCGCCGATATGGTTAAGGAATCGGTTTATCCAAAATTGCTTAAAAGGTCACTCGTTCATCCTATACATAAAAGTGGATCGACTATGAATGTTGAAAATTATCGACCTATATCTATACCGATTTCTCTCAGCAAGATCTTTGAATCTGAAATGACTGAACAAATTGATTATTATATGACAACTAATCAACATTGGGATCCTCATCAGTATGGGTTTAAAAAGAAGAAAGGATGTCAAGAAGTAATTGCTAAAGTAATCCACGAAACTTCCAAATTGCTTGACCGTAAATCGAATGTATTGCTGCTATCACTAGACTTATCAAAAGCTTTTGACTCGGTTGATCATCAGATACTTCTCCAAAAATTAGCTAAACTAGGTTTTGCGTTGGAATCGCTTGAATTAATAAGAAGTTTTCTCTCAGACCGTATCCAAGTCGTTCAGATTAATAATTCTTATAGCAAGGAAGGAAAAGTATCTGGAGGAATTGCCCAAGGATCATGCAAAGGACCAACGCTATTTAATCTTTATTTAAATGATATGAAGGACCTCAAACTGTCATGCTTAAACTATCGATTTGCGGATGATTCAATATTAATTTGGGACATCGGAAGCGACATCAATCAGACTATTAATAACATAAATTCTGATTTAAATCATATCGGGAACTACTATCAAGCAAACAAACTTAAATTAAATTTATCGAAAATGAAATATTTAATTTTAGGCACCAATGAAACTCATCAAAACATCTTAGACCTACTTAAATCTAAAAATATGATATGTGTTGATAATTTAACTTACCTTGGAGTCCCAATAGATTCGCTCCTAAACTTTGGGGATTATAGTGAGCACATAAGAAAAAAGTTGTCACAAACAATCCCGAACATACAAAGAGCATGCTCAGAAAAGTGAGCATATAAGTGAGTCTACTCAAAAATTATACTCATGCAAGCTCATTCAACTGAGCATGCTCAGGAGTTCATTACGAATGTACTCACTTTATTTTTTTGCAAAAAATTTATAAGCTCACGTGAGTCCATTCAACGAGTGTATTCATGAGAATATTAAGATCATACTTATGTGAATACACTCGTATGAGTGCACTTACTGAACATTCTCATGAGAATATTAAGAACATACTCACTTCTGTGTGACATAATTTTTTTACGTTCTCATATGAGTGCACTTACTGAACATACTCATGAAAATATTAAGAACATACTTATGTGAATACACTCGTATGAGTGCACTTACTGAACATTCTCATGAGAATATTAAGAACATACTCACTTCTGTGTGACATAATTTTTTTACGTTCTCACATGAGTGCACTTACTGAACATACTCATGAAAATATTAAGAACATACTTATGTGAATACACTCGTATGAGTGCACTTACTGAACATTCTCATGAGAATATTAAGAACATACTCACTTCTGTGTGACATAATTTTTTTACGTTCTCATATGAGTGCACTTACTGAACATACTCATGAGAATATTAAGAACATACTTATGTGAATACACTCGTATGAGTGCACTTACTGAACATTCTCATGAGAATATTAAGAACATACTCACTTCTGTGTGACATAATTTTTTTACGTTCTCATATGAGTGCACTTACTGAACATACTCATGAGAATATTAATAACATACTTATGTGAATATACTCGTATGAGTGCACTTACTGAACATTCTCATGAGAATATTAAGAACATACTCACTTCTGTGTGACATAATTTTTTTACGTTCTCATATGAGTGCACTTACTGAACATACTCATGAGAATATTAATAACATACTTATGTGAATTTTAAAAATGTCGACCAACTTAAAATCGAACTTAGAATACATTTTTATATTAGTCGACATTTTAAAAAAATGTCAACCAACATAAAATCAAACTTAGAATACATTTTTATGTAAGTCGACATTTTCAAAAACGTCGACCAACTTAAAATCGAACAAAGAATACATTTTTATGCAAGTCGACATTTTCAAAAATGTCGACCAGCTTAAAATCGAACTTAGAATACACTTTTATGTAAGTCGACGTTTTTTGAAAAATGTCGACCAACTTAAAATTAAACTTAGAATACATTTTTATGCAAGTCGACATTTTTAAAAAATGTCAACAAACTTAAAATCAAACTTAGAATACATTTTTTATGTAAGTCGACATTTTTAAAAAATGTCAACAAACTTAAAATCAAACTTAGAATATATTTTTATGTAAGTCGACATTTTTAAAAAATGACCAACTTAAAATCAAACTTAGAATACATTTTTATATTAGTCGACATTTTAAAAAATGTCAACCAACTTAAAATCTAACTTAGAATATATTTTAATGATAGTTGACATTTTTTAAAATGTTATTTTTAAAAAATTGTCAACCAACTTAAAAGCAAATGTTGAATATTTTAGATATGTAATACAAAAATGTACGAAACTTTTTACAATTTTAAGTTTTCTGAAATAAATGTCAAGAGTTTCTCAAGGAATTAAATTAAAAATTACTTCGCTTTTAAAAAACTATAAGAATTAAGCACGATCAAAATCTTTTGGCTTTCATGGAACGAATATTTAAATTCATAAAATATTTTCAAAAAATGTCGACCTGCATAAAAACGTATTCTAAGTTTAATTTTAAGTTGGTCATTTTTTGAAAAATGTCGACTTGCATAAAAATGTATTCTTTGTTCGATTTTAAGTTGGTCGACGTTTTTGAAAATGTCGACTTACATAAAAATGTATTCTAAGTTTGATTTTAAGTTTGTTGACATTTTTTAGAAATGTCGACTAATATAAAAATGTATTCGATGTTCGGTTTTAAGCTGGTCGACATTTTTGAAAATGTCGACTATCATAAAAACGTATTCTAAGTTTAATTTTAAGTTGATCGATTTTTAAAGAATGTCGACTAATATAAAAATGTATTTGATGTTCGATTTTAAGCTGGTCGACATTTTTGAAAATGTCGACTTACTTAAAAATGTATTCTAAGTTTAATTTTAAGTTGGTCGACATTTTTCATAATATGTTCTCACGATCGTGCTCTGATCAACTCAAATATTTCATAAAAGAATAGTTCAATTAAGCAGCGTATCAAACTTCAAAGAACTTAGTTTGCCTGTAATAATATAATAATTTAAGTATGTGTTTTGCCATATAAAAATTATTATATATTTACAGAAAATTGCTCCAAGGAAAAGTGTGAGGTGACAGAAGTTAAGCAACGCAATAGGTTTTTCAACAAGGATGGGTGACCGGTTTTTAAAACTTCCTTCTTAAGTATTTGAGATAAAATGTTAATAATAATTTCTAACTCTTCCAAAATTATTCACAGAATTATCCTTATAAAACTCAAATTTAACTTAATTAATTTTTTTGAATTTTGCGACTTTAACTGATTGCACTCATGAATGTGCTCAGATGAGCATATACTCATAAATAAACTCACTGAGCATATATCTTTTGAGTATCTTCATGAGTATAAGCTCTTTGAGTATGTTTATGAGTATATGCTCTTTGAGAATGTTCATAAGTATATTCAATAAAAAATGTTGCATTAAAAAAATGTTGCGTGTGGCATGTTGCCTTCTCATTTGAGTATGCTCATGAGTTTACTCATTGAGCTTAATGCATGTCACAAAGGAATGTGCTCACTGAGCATACTCAAAAAGGTACCGTGATCGCATCACTTTAATGTATGAAATGAGCACATTCTCACAAAAGTTTGCAAGCTCACAAATAATGTGCTCTGAGTATACTCATTGTATGTTCGGGAATTGGAGCAATATCGATCCTGCGAAATAGACTCACAAAAGACTTGTTGATTAACTTCTTTCATGCGCATTTCCAGTCTCATTTGTCATATTGTGCGTTTCTACTATTGAGATCATCAGCACAAACAATAAAAAGCATTCAAGTGCTTCAGAATCGTAGCTTAAAGTTGATCTTTGGATTGCCATGGGATTTTTCAACGGCTGCGCTCTATAATCAAGTTGCAATTAATGTTCTGCCTGTTATGGGTCTTCTGTTCTACTCTTGCCTGACTGCTATTAAAAAATCATTACTGGCAAACGATGACACATTAGTGAGATTTGAAACATTGAAGTCTGATCGCCTAAAAAATTTAAAAATTCAACATTACTCAACAAAATTCATGAGAAATGACCTAACAACAATGGGATCCACAATCTACAATAGCTTACCAATAAATTTAAAGGCCATCAACAACATTGACACCTTTAAGATCGAAGCTAAGCAGTTCCTATTGACAAAAACCGTTACTCTAATTTCTCCACGACAGATGGCAGTTAGAAACAAAATTTTGTGATGTCAATAAAAAGTTAAATGTCCATTAGTTGCTGGATTCCTGGATGAGCTGACCATTGTAGTTCTAAATCGATCAAATCCCTAAAAAGCAAATAAATGTTACTGAAAGGAAATTGGTTCAAAGAAAATAAATTTCTTATATTCTAATCAGAAATTAATACTCATCTAAACTTTACTCGCATATGTGGAGTGTTGAATCGTCATCAGATATCCTCTAGTCGATCGATTTGTCCTCTTTAATGGCCCGTTAATAATTTAATTACCCTGTTTTTTCGTTATAAGCTACTACTCGTTACTAAGCTACTAGCTTAGTAAAGTTTTTTTGAATTTGAAAATTTTTTGTAATCTCTACTAAGCTACACCCAAAAATAAAGTTTAATTAATCTTTTTCAACTTTCTAAGTATCAGTTTCAATGCCTTATGACATTGTCAATGAAATAAAATCGAGAAGATAGCAACATTTCTTTGATTAAGTTAAAAAATTCAAAATTTTCATTAAAGTTCAATTTCTTTACTAAGCTACTACTCGTTACTAAAAAAAACAGGGTAAGCAGTTTTAATATTTAATTTCACTTATTTTACCACTTTGCAATATTTACATTTCTTTTTAGCACATTTTAGAACTTAACGTTTTCAAATATTTTTCAACCGTTACAAAAGCTCAAAACCTCAAATATTTTTTGTAATCACTTATCAAAATGTTTATATTGTTAATTATGTTCAACCAGAATGGTTAATAAACATATATACAACTAGCTAGTCTATGAATACGTCTCTAGACTAGCTAGATTGGTATGTTTATTATTTACAAATGAAAAAAAAAAACCAACCTCCTGCTTCCTCTATAAAAAGCGAACATAACTAGTGATGAAATCCTACGTAAAAATGATTCTTACGTGATGAAATTTTACGTAATAATTTACGTAAATGAAAAAAAATCATAATTTTTTTCATCATCAAAAATAATGATGTTTTTCATCGCAGATTTTTTCATTCATTTTTATCCCTGGTTAATAATGCAACAAAGAGTTATTAAGATTATTCTATTGGATATTATAAATATTCTCATTGAGCGTAATTGGCTTCATTACTAGTCTTGACTATTTAAATTCAATTTAAAATTAGTAGTGCATAATATGTAGGGTGACCATCTGCGTAGTTTTACAACGGACAGTCCTGTATTTCAAAACCCTGTCCTGCATAAATTTTTAAATTTTGTTCCTGGTCCTGTATTTTTTTCATGAAAATTTCTGTTAATTTTCGAATTTTACTCTATGTCCTGTTTTTTTCGAAAAAATTTACCAAATGTCCTGTATTTTCATGAAAACTAGATGGTAACCCTAATAATATGTGTGTTTTGGCACACGAATGTTATGTTTTACATACTCTTATAATGTGATTCGTGTAGATGTGAATAGAGATGACACTGTTTGTTGTTAAACTTATTTTAGAAATCAAAATAAAAACAATAATTTTGTCTTGTACAATAAGACACAGAAAATGGCTGTAACAAATAACTGTCACAAAGGAGGGGGGCCTTGTGACATCGAAACACAAACAAAAAAAAATAATTTTCTCATTAAAAAATTGGATGTCACAAATCCACTGACCTCTATTGATGCTATTGTCTATCATCAAAAGATGAATTTATAAATAAAATTTTTTTTTTAAAAACGAAAAATTACATTTTTGAGCTACAAATCCAAATTACCAAAGATCTTAAATTAAAAATTGTTTTATCACCATGAGTTGTAGAAATCTGCGACACATTTTAGTTCTGTAATTAGAAAGCTCATGAGATGAGTTGGATGAAATGATTTATAACCATAAAAGCAAAACTTTTCAATTTCATATGCATGCTTGATATGCATGCATAAGGAAAAATCTAATATCAATTAAAGACATACCATAGCATATAGGTTTGTAGCCAGGATTTTTCAATAACGGAAGATTTAAGTGGCACAATAATTTTTTTCCCATTTTAAACTTTTACAATCTTTAATGATTTTTTTTTTCTTGTAAATAAGGACTCCTCTTCCATCTATTAGATGTTGTAGAGAGAGTAGCGAAGCTTTGAAAGTGAAGCGGAGCTTGAAGGGGGTCTGATATCAAGTCAATAAACACACAACACATATATTTTGAATAAATTAAATAAATTAATAAGTTTTCGATAGTATTAAGAAATAAATTGTGTTTAAATATATTGTTTAAGTGTGCTACAATAAGCGTTAGTTAAATTAAGCCATAAAAACCGCAAGTTAAACTATAAATAGTGACTTTTCCAAAAATTGTGTCAGTAACCTAAATTGTGACTTTATATTTTCGACTTTGTCTATCGATTGTGACATTATTTACCGATTTTGACTCTCGATTGTGACTTAACTTGCGTCACAGATCTACTATCCTCGATTAAAGAGGGAAATCTGTGCTATTTACTGATAAATATCTGATTATTCGGATATTTTCATTATCTTTGGGATCCAGACGAGATCCCAAATATTTATCATTTTTGTCCGCTAAAATGTATTGCCAGTGGCAGAACTGGGCAAGATCAGAAAAAAAGGGAAAAAATCTTCAAATGCTGATTTCTCTGCTTCCGAGCATCCAATTCGTATGATTTTTTCACAGGTCGATAACAAATTTCAGAAAGTTTAACTTTTAATTCCATTTTTTAAAATAGCGGTTTAATAAGTTAGCTTAATTAACAAATTCACATTTGAAATTGATTTTTCTTCAAGAAAAAAGCAAGCTAAATGTTCAAGTCCTTGACAAAAGTTGCAGATTATGATATTTTCTATCATAACATCAGACTAAAGCTTAATAAAAATCAATAGATTTAGTTATTTTAACAAAAAATCAACTTGTTGAAAAAATTCCTTTTTCAGCAAAAATACCAACTCTAGTTGACCGAAAACAATTTTTAAATAATTAAAAAGTCATTGTGTATTGTAATTGTATGTTGAAAATGCTTAAAATCGAGTTAAATTAACTTAAAAACATTGTAATTTCAATTGAGCAACATGTTTTGCTCTGTGTTGCTCATGATTTCACACAAAATTTGAATTTTTCAAAGCCGTTACAAATATTTTGGTTTAATTATTTAAACTTTTATGATTTTCTTGACTTTCCATAAAGATTTTTAAGTTTTTCTTTTGCAAAAATATGCATCTAATGTATTGTTATAGTTTCAAATTGAGAGATCATTAAAATAATAAAACAATAATGGTTTAATAGAAGTTTTCTTAAATTCACTGTAACTTTGTTAATTAAAGTAGAACTTAAAATTTTCTTTTATAAACTTAAAGACAGTCATATTTGCTAGCTTTTTTGTATTAAAAGCTTGTTATTAAGATGTTTCTTTCATATAGAAATTTCAACAAAAACATTTAAAACATTAATTAAGCTAACTTAGAATACCACCATATTAATAATTTTATGCAAGTAATTCACTATTCTGATCATTTAATTACTCAGTGAAAGAATTTTTAAGATTGGTGAATCAGTTGCAGAGATATTGCATTAGCAACATGGTGTAAAATCGAATTTCTCCAAAATTGTTCGTGACGCTTAGCACTTTAAATTAATTTTTAATTATAATACAATGTCTAAGAGATACTTGTTATACACCAAAATATAGGTCTTGGCAAGGACTTTAAGAAAAACACAAGTCTTAAATACATATTTCGCATTATTGATTCAAAAATTGTAAATTATTTATCAATTTATTCAATTTAAATTGTGCAGCAGTGTCACTAAAACCTTTAAGCGCTCCTATTTTCTTCTTAAATCAATATTATGTTCACTAGCTTTGTGTTTAGCACATAATCTTTACTAAACAGTTGTTTGTCCAGCAGCCAATTATAAACTGTTTTTAGATCGTGAAACAAGTGTTCATGTTGGCTTTTGTCTCCAGGTTTGTTCCAGTAAAAGCCCTTGATGGTGAATTTTACGGCTTTCGTATCTTTCTCATTCTGTCTTCATAATTCTTGACCCGTTTGTACATCTTACGTAACCTAATTATTAGTTTTAAGTGTTAAACTGCTGCGCCCAAGAAGCTGAATCATCTTAACTTCTATATCTATATTGGATATACTTCATTTCATTAGTGCGATAGTTTTGTGTTTGATAAGCTGTTTCACTGTTTTATGAATAGTAATCTAAAGGTACGAATAATATAGATATAAATATCGTTGCCAGATTTTTTCGTGATTTTCTGCTAACATAAAATAAAGAACAAAGCCATAAAAGTTGATTTTTTTACCTTTTTAGCTACAAATGCTCGAGCTTGTAACTTTATGCTCAAATTTAAACATATAGAGTTCAGTAATTCAGCCTGAAAGAACGACTTAATATCTTCCAAATGATGTAAATAAGAAAAAAAAGAAAGAGAATTTTATTTTTCACACATTTTACTCTCGTTAATTCAACTCAGCATCGATTTATTGAGATTGTTTTCAGCAAGCATCTAGTCTGAGATAATGACAGTGACGGTAAGCGTCTTTTGGTTCACTTCTCAGTAATTCTAAATTGACATTATTTTAATTGGTCTTAAAAAGCCATTTAAAATTGGTTTGGTCTTACGTTAATATCATATGTAACTTTTAAAGACAATAGCAATACCAAAGTTCCAAAAGTTATAGAAATGATTGAAAGTTTTGAAATCTTTTCGCATGTTACACGAACATATATGTTTGGAAAAATGTTATAATAAACTACATTTTTACTCATTTTACATGACTTTGAATCATCTGCACTAGACGACGCTGTTGAAGCAACCGATTCGTCTTCAGTTTCCCAATAGTTTTTGTAATCATTGATGTAAGCTGTTGCAGCAAAAACAATTATGAACAATATTGTAAGTTGGAATCTAAATGAAATAAATAAATTCGAATTAAAAAGTGATAAATTTTATTATCCTTCCGATTTTGTTAAAATGACATAATTTACAATATTAAGCCACTACTGTCTAAATCTTTACATACCTAATATTTTTTTTTTAAAATTCTTCACTGATTTTCAAAACAACCGTTTATTTTAAGTCAACAGTAATAAATGAACTATAGCTGAATATGCTTTTTTATGGTTTTTTACATGTAAACCAGTAACATGTAAAAAAGTCGGAAAATGCAATTAAAAAAGGCGGGACGACCATGCATAAAAAAAATATTTTAAAAAGCATATTCATTTTTGTGTCACGGTGTACATTATATAGTGATCAAAGAGTTCAGGAGGATAGTCAGAAGTTATTAACAGGATCAATGATTAGCGGTCATTTAATTATGACTTGCGCTAAAAAATATGATTTTAGAACATCCCCTCCCTCCCCCCTCCTCTTCTGGCACAAAATTTAAATGAAAGAAAAGTTTTTTTGTTTTAGTTCTCATAAAGTTCTAGAACTCATTCTGCCCTCCTGAATTTTGGTCGTCATAAGTGAACGACGATCAGTAGCCTAAGTGCGAGAGCGTTGACTTTATATGCCAAAGGCTATGGCTTCAATCCAAAGCCAAGTCAAGTTTTGTATATACTTTTAAGGTCTTGGTCACATAACGCGTCTCCTTTGCTAGAAATACTAGGAATTCCTAGCATCTGGATGATTTAATTATGGCATTTGCGAGCTATTTCGATTCCACTATCAACTGAAGGACTTAAGGATGCGGTACAATAGATTAACAATCTCAGTGCCATTGGCTCAAAAGGCTGAGTCTTTCTAAAATCATATAAGGTTGTGTTGGAGCCGGACCTGCTCACATGTTGCGTTTGAGCAAAAATATCAATTTACTAGGTTGCCATATTTTTTTTCTCTATTGGTGCATAATTGTACTCGATTAGTGAAATTTGTTATAAAAAAATATTTGTTCAAACAATTGCTTTTATCAAAAGTGCAAAAAAAAAATTTTTTTTTCTGTCAGATGCCCGTCCTTACATTTTTTTTTTGAGGTAAAGCTTTTTTTTTTAAAGTCCTTATACTTTATTGAGTGACTTCAGCGCATTTTTGTCGCAGCTATCACTATTTGATAAGCAATAAATTAAGCGTAAATCAAGTTGTAAAACATAGCATTATCATAGGTTGAAATTTTACATCTTTTGCAAAAAACCGAAATTTCAATTGATTTCTGTAAGCAAACAAGCAAGCAAGTTAATCAAGACTTTTGATTGTAAGGTATGAGTAGATCAGCATTGGGTTTTGTCCCAGTTGCACAGTGGAAAAAGCTAGTTAAAGTAGGTGGGGCAATTATTAATTCGATTATAGTCAGTATCGGGAGTTCTTGATTTAAAAATTTGTGTATGAATAAATTCTGTTAGAAAAAAGGTAAATTTTTTAACTCTCTAGTTTTGACTATTCAAATTGAAGATTCTTAGTATTATGATATGCCACATTTTATACGGTCCATGCGCATATGATGCATCGAAATAATTCATTTATATACAATTATTATTTTTTTATCAGCAATACTATCAGTAGTGCAAATTAGTGGAAAAGAAATTGTTGTGAATTTAAATCAGTGCTTGACATTGTGTTGAATAAAAATATATTGAAAATTTAAATTGAGAGAATTTTATAAAAAAAATTAACGTAAATTTAAAAATTGCAAATATTTTATGTGTCAATGGAATCGAGAATAAGTGAATCTAATGAGCTACTTAATGATGATAGTGAAAATATTCATGAGGCTGTTGCTACTGCTTCTTCTGAACATCAACCACTTGCAGCACAAAATACTACAAACTTGTTGCATGCTTTTCATCTATTTGATGCATTAACTTCATATTCACAATTGCATCAATATTATTATCGTCCATATTCATTTTTAATTCCACCAACAAGTCCTACTTGGTCACCAAATGCTTCAATTTATCATCAACAAATGTACAATTTTGGTTATCCTTATTATCAGCATGGATCAAGATTAGACCAAAATACATTGAATTCATCGAATATAACTGAAATGACTGAAGCATCTCAACAAAAGGAAATTATTTGTAAATATTGTAATCGAGTATTTACCACGGCATATAATTTAAAGGTCCATAAGAGAATACACACAAATGAGCGTCCTTTTGTTTGCATTATTTGCGATAAAAGTTTCAGTCGGTCTGATCATTTAAAGTAAGTAAATTTAAAACTTAAATATGCATAAAATTAACGATTTTTTCATTAGACATCACAAATGTATTGATAACGATTTAAAAACCTTCAAATGCTCATATTGTGATAGAGAATTTAGTCATCAGCGATCATTGGCCATACACAAAGTGATACATTTTAAACAGGCACCATATAAATGTTCCATTTGTGATTCTACCTTCCCACAACGATTACATTTGAAGAAACACATGCGAATTCACAAAATAAGTAAAAATAAACAGCGAGAACAGTCATCCGATGTTCAAATTTTGAATTCATCCTCGTCAGACGAATGTGGTCCAAAACAATCTGATAATAAAATGAATAAAAAGTCATGTGGATTTACAATTGATGAAATTATGAAACATTAAAGCAGTAGTGCATAATATTTGTGTCTTGGCACCAATTTACAAAACATAAAAAAAATTTATTAAACAATTGTGAAATGAAATGTCATTTTTAACCGCAAAAAATTGGAAATTTGCAGTATTTCTTACGGTTCTGTATGTTAAGTGGTTATCGGAAAACTTGCTTAAGAGTATTGGTGCTTGTTTTGTATAGAAATTTTTACTGGCCCTGCTTAGCTTTAGAAAAATGGAAATTTCCAGTGATTAGAAAATTGGATTAATTCTCAAATGATCACCTTAATTATAAGTTAAATATTTTTAATTTAATAATTTCTTGTCAATTGACATTCCAAGGTGCTACGCTTGCTTAGAGAACCTGTAATTTATCTTATAGGACATTACAATTGTGTCAAAATTTCCATTGAATTTTTTTAAAAAATAATATATTAATGTTACGCTATGCAAAGTCTTATAACGTCGTTAGTTTAAATGTTTATTCTTCATACTGAAAAATTATATTTAAATAAAAAAAAAACTTATTTTCTAAAAGTTCTATAAGAATTGAAAGCAAATAGAGCTGTTTTCACTTAAAAAGATCGGATTAGGATCGAATAAATTGATGAAATATAGATTATAAAATATGATAAGGCTTTATAAGGTTAAGAAGCTGATTGTTAAATGTTCTTTAAATGAAAATTATAATGAGAATTATTAAATTTTGAATGTTGAAATAATAATATTGTATTTGGTAATAAAATCAATTCGATGTCACTTAAATTGAATTAGATCAATTCCTTTGTCAATTTCTGTCGTGTTAGAAGAGTGAAGGTTAAATAAATAAATAAATAATCGTTTAGTGTTCTTCACTCTGTAAAAATAGTTTTAATTATTTATGTGAAAAAATTACATATTTCCTTTGGAAACAATGCGCTTATAGGTCCACTTTGTCTGGCTGGTTGCCCGTTTTTTTCGATTATTTAATTTAATTAATTTATTAATCTCTTTTGCATTGCTTCTAAGGAAAAAGCCTTCTGAATCAGTACTTAAACTGATTAAAAAGGCATAAAAAACCTTAGGATCCTTTAACATATACAAAATGGTGGTGTTTAGAAGAGTTTCAGTGTATAAATACCTTAAAGAAATCTCTTCTTAGTTAAATTATGTTAAAATTACTACAAACATTATAACGGCTCTCATGAATTTAAATTTAAACAGTAAAAATAAGTCTACAAAAATAACGGCAAAAAAAACTTTTCAAACATAAATTGTGTCATCTCAGTATGATTACAAATATTTACTTTAAAAGTGAGTGAATTAAATTAGATCAAATTCAATAAAAATAAAAATGAGTGAAATAAAAAGACTAAGCGAATCATTGAGCTTCCTTCTACTGTTACTATTCATCTCCTTGACTGTCATTTCTGCTGCCATCAGATAAGTATCCTTATTAATTGTAGTTCCATATCTTTTGCATATTAAGTCTCATTAGATAATTTTTTTATCTCTTTTTAGGTATATTTAGCAAGGAAACTACCACTGAAACATGTCTCAATTATGCTCTTTTGCTGACAATGTGTTTTTACTGCACGCATGAACTCATAGATGTGCTTACTTTTCTGGATTTCTTGAGGAAGGTCATTAAAGATCCTAGGACTAATTGCTGTTATTCTTTTTTTTCCATATGACGTTCTGGATGTTGTTGGCTTGAAGTATTCTTTTGTCCTGCCTGTTCTGGATCTCACTCTGTCAAGTTGTATGTTTGTGAAGATTAGTCTCTTTTTTGTTTTATATACAAAACTAGCAGCTGCCTTAAAGAACAACGCGCGTATTGGTAAGTTTCCTTCAACTAATTCCGAATACATTTCTACCCTATTTGTCAACCGATCTAGGTCATATACGTTTCTCAATGCTCTATTTTGAAGTACTTGCAGAGGCATTATTATATTGAAGTTTGCACTTCCCCAGACAAGAATCATGTAATTTAAGTGTGTCTCAAACAACGATTTATATATTTTCTTTTTAATGTCACGTGGAAGTGTCTTTCTAAGCTTCCATATGATTCCTGCAGCATTAGACAGTTTTGTTTCAACATTCTTGATATGTTCATCCCATTTCAAACATTCATCAATTATCAATCCTAAGTATTTTGCGTTCTCAACTCTTTCTATTGTGTAATCTCTGTCAATTTTCACTTCCTCTCCATCTATTGCTCTTATTGGGATTTTCTTTATATTTTCTACTTTCGTTGCTGCTGAATGAATAATCATGAAGCTTGTCTTCTTCTCATTCAGTATCAATTTCTTTGCATTTAAGAAGTTAATAATTATTCTCATATCTTTGCAGATTTTAATATCAACATTCTCATTCGGTTTATGGACATTCATCAGTACACAGTCGTCAGCATATAGAAATATTTTACCTTCAAGTGTGAGCTCTGATATAGAGTTGAAAAATAATATGAAAAGCCAGCTGCCTAGAACTGAACCTTGCACTACTCCATGTGAAAAAACTGCTTCAGAGCTTAGAACTCCATTTACTCGTACGACCTGCTTTCTGTTTGAGAGATAACTTTTGAAGAGTTCCAATGCTTTTCCTCTGATTCCAAAGTTATTCAGGGTAAGCAACAATTCATTTATATCCACTATATCAAATGCTTTTTGCAAGTCCATGAACACAAGCGATACTTTTGATTTATTATCTATTTCCTTCTGGATTTCGTTAATCATCTCAATTGCTGCTGTTTCTGTACTTGATTTTTTTCTATAACCAAATTGCCATTTGTAAATTTTCTTCAGGTATCCGTCCGTAAAGTCCACTAATCTTTTGTGCAGAATCTTCTCGACAATTTTGTTGAATGTTGTTAGAATTGAAACAGGTCTATAATCCTCTACATTAGTTTTTTTGCCGGTTTTATTGATGGGAGTTACTATGGCTATTTTAAAAATTTCTGGATACTCTGCTGTCTCTATTATTTTATTTGTAAGGTGCATCAAAAGACTTGCTAATTCGTTACTAATTATTTTTACATGTTCTGTTCGTATACCATCTACACCAGGAGAAGTTTTTGAGAGTGATGCTATTATTTCTTTTACTTCAGTCTCTGATGTTTCTTCTAGGAATATCGAATTGGCTTCAGATTTTTCGGCAGCTGAATGAACATTCTTGTTTAGTTTACTTCTTGCTTCTGTTACAGAATCGATAAAATACCTATTGAACATCTCTGACATTTGTGCGGAATCAAAAATTAATTCTTCTCCTTTTCCTTTAAGAGCCACTATCTCATTACTTGACTTTCTTCTCCCAAGAAGCTCATTTAAGTTTCTCCATACTTTCTTATGGTCGTTTCCTTCTAATGACCTTTCAATAAATTTTGCTTTTTCACTCTTGATAATTTTCTTCATTTCTAGTGTTGCTTGTCGTAGTTTTTCTTTGTATGTGATATTGCCAGGTCTCTTACGGCACATTTTCGATAGGTGATCCTTATGCTTAATGGCATTAATTATTTTTACATTGTACCATTTGCAAATTTGAATGTCTTTGTTACATCTTAATCGAATTTTTTTAGTTGCTGATTTCATAGCTTCCTGCGTGATTCTAGTAAGTTCCTGTGCGATTTCGTTTGGATCATTAATTGTAAAAATTTTTGAGTAAAAACTAAGTGTCTCAAAATTCTCTTTAAATTTTGTCCAATTTGTCTGTTCTTTTACAACTACTTTTGGTGCCTTAACCTTTTGGATGTTAGAAAGCTCTGTTATAACTGCATTATGGTCGCTAATTCTATTATGAATCGTGAAATTTTTTACATTTGTTTTATTCTCAAAGTTCATACACAGATGGTCTATTATTCTATTGCTCTCATTCCTTGTCTTGATGCAATTTGTAATGTTGAAGTCATAGCTTTTCAAAAGGTTAACATAATCTCTGGATTCTTTATTGTCAGCATTCGCATCCAAATTTACATCTCCGATTATCAATGTTCTTATCTGTTCATTGAGCTCTATCTCCACATCATTCATGAAGGGGTTAAACGATTGTTGGATGGGATTTCTATAGTAGCACAAAAGTTTATAGTCAGCATCATTGACGTTAACTATTAGTTTAATTTTTTCAAAGTTTGATGAAGATTTGGTGAACGTTTTTACAAAAATTCCTTTCTTTACGAAGACCAGCAGACCTCCTCCACTGTTTTTTGCATCTCTGCAACAGCTGTACTTTTCATATCCATTCAAGTGATAAATATTTGATGGAAATTTTGGCTTTAGTTTTGTTTCGCCCAGCACTATCACATCACATTTAAAATTGAGTTGTGACAGAAATATCTTAATTCGGTCATATTTTTTTTCATTATTTATACCTCTTGCATTCATTTGAAGGATTGTGAAATTTTTACATTCGATTCTACTACTATTAAATGACGAAACAGACTCAAAATAACGATTGTAAGCTTTATTATTGCATAAAAATTCCTTATTTACTATTCCGAATGTTGCTAATTGCTGCTGGGTTGTCTTTAATTGCTATGCTTTGCTATGATTGTCTTGAGAACTTGATGAAGAACCTTGTAATTGTTGATTTTTGCTGATTTTTGAATGCTTTTCGTTTGGTAATCATTCTTCAATCTCTTTCAAATCAGATTCATCTTCAATCCATTTAATTCTTTCATCAGACTTTTTAACATTTATTCTGAAATTGCTCAAGTACATCATAAAATTCTTCTCCTTAGCTATCTTCTTTGCCTTTCCTATTAAAAATTTGTTCATTGGTGTCAGAGCATCATCAAAGTATATTTCGTTTTTAATTCCTGATTTCCTTTTTTCTTTCATGACTTTCAGTTTTGTGTCAAAGTCGTTAAATTCTACGGTTATTATTTGTTTTTTTGGCGACTCATTCTCTTCTAATTTCTTGACATTCCTTACGTAAACTGACTTTATGCTGTCTTGTTCAATATTAATATTAAATTTTCCAATAACTTTGATCACTTCCTCTTTGACTTTATTTCTGTCAATTTGATGAGGCATGCTTACTCCGCTTATTTCCATTTTATTCTTAAGCTTTTCTTGCAACATTCTATTAACAATTTTACTTTGCTGGTCTACTTTCTTCTCATTTCTCATTACAGAACTCTCCAATTTACTTATTTTTTCATTCATTTCAACCATATCCTTGTTCAAGATGTCAAATTTCTCATCAATCTTTGCTGTTACTTCTTCTTTTACTGCCAAACATTCATTTTTAATATCATTTGATATGCGACTTCCCAACTTAACAATGATATTATATAGATCCTCATTTGATCTCTCAACTTTCTTTGCTTCTACATTTCTTTTCAGATTTCTTCTTGGCGTCTTTAACTCATCCTGGAAATCACTACCTGGAGTTTGTTTGTCTTGACTAGTTGTTGGTGATCTAATCACACTCATGACTTCTCAGCATCCAAAATTGACAAAATTGAGATTTTAGTAGACTCCCACTATTATAGCTGTAAAAGAAGAAAAACAAAAACGATTAAGGCAGCAACAAATGACCTCTTCAGCTTTTTTCGTCAACGTACCGTGTCAAAAAAAAGACTGTTAGTGATCAAAGTCTCCTAACAGTCTATAAAAAGTGCCTCGTGGGAGTCTAATTGTTCTATTTTAGTAAAACTGCTAGTTCAGCCGATTTGACACAGATTCCGTTAAATCACAATTTGAAATTTTGAGATCACGTGCTGATGAAGACAAATTCACCACTTGGTCGATTTTCACCACTTTTTTCTGGCGCGCGTTGCTTTAGTGTTAGTTCCTTATCCTCGACTTTATTTATTATTTTACTTAATTAATTTATTATTTTCTGCCTTTTTTATTGACTCTATGCACAGATTTGACAATAATATAGATTCGGTTTCACTTTTTACTCTTGACAGGCTTTAATTATCTTACAAAATTCCGTATTTGTTTCTTCTTTTGTTCCGTTCTTTTGTCTTTTAGATTTTAACTTTTAATTAACTTATTATGCCTGATTTATGCTGAACTCGATATTTTCCTGTTAACACTTATCGTAACAAATGACGGAGTTTTCTTTCAGTGTGATTTTTTTCACTCTTAGTATTTTTAATTAACAATTTTTCTCAACGATACAAATTCAATCAAACACTTCACAGCCTATCAGAACTGGAAGCACTTAGAGACTTCTAGTTTTTTGCATTCGATAGCTGCTTTATGATATTGCGGACGATCGCATATTTATTTTTCTTAATTCATCTTAGTTTCTTAATTAAATTAACTTTTCTGTTTTTTGTGGTTCACATAATTGATATTGGATTAGCCAATGAACTCAAATTTCAAAATACCGTTAATTTTTGAATCTCAAAAAATCGTTACATGAAAATTTTTATTTATGAATCCGGTTATCTGTTTTGTAACTTGTATTTGATTTAAATCCAACAAGATCCTGGTTTTTAGTTCCCGACTTCCTACACATTAAGATAAGTAACTTTAGAGTATTGTGGCGCAAAACCAATTAACATTTTTACCGATCTATGCGAGGAAAATGCGCTTAGTTCGTCCGTTCACATCTGTAACGGCGACTTCTATACTAGTTTTCTTAATTGTGACTGTTTTATTGGCCAGGCGATGATTTTGTTAACAAAACTTTTTTTTCATTTTGCTAAAGTTTTTATGAAAAAATTCTAAATGTCACAGACAATGACTGTTTTACAGCAATTTGATCGTTTTGAAGATTTTCAACCAATTGCAATCCAAGTAACTCAAATAATAAATGTTTTCGGGGAAGTTAGTTTCATTCAGTGAGCTTAAGTTAGGGTGACCATCTGCGTAGTTTTACAACGGACAGTCCTGTATTTCAAAACCCTGTCCTGTATAAATTTGAAAACTTTGTTCCAGGTCCTGTATTTTTTTCACAAAAATTTCCGTTAATTTTCGAATTTTACTCTATGTCCTGTATTTTTCGAAAAAATTTACCAAAAGTCCTGTATTTTCATGAAAATTTGATGGTAACCCTAGCTTAAGTGGCTCGGTGGCGGAATGGTTTAGTACTCCGGTACCTAATTATTGCAATACCGACACAGCGATCATGGGTTCGAGACTGGGTATGAGAAATTTTTTACTTGTTCTTTTTCGAATCATATGTACTGGAAATGAGGCTCACAGCCTTCCTTTGTAGCCTACAGGCAGTAATGTCATCTAAGGAGTGGTTCGGATCCCACTATACATTGTAGGTCTAGGTTTGAGTGCAGTGGCTTTGCATATCTTCACTCATTAAACTCTCATTAGGTGCGAAACGCCCTAGCGCACCTCTGCATCACTATTGATCTGAATAGGTAAAGATTTTTTTTTTTTTAGTTTCATTCAGCTTCAAATAGCTCGGAGTTAATTTCTTCTTTTCTTTTCTTTGTATCAGCAACAACACAAATGCAAATCTTCTTAAATTATTTTTATTTGTATTGTTCTAGTGATGTGGAAAATATGATAAACAAATTGAATTGTTACTTAATCCTTAATAACTTTTTGAATGACAAATGTCAATTTTAGAACAACCACATATAAACAATACAGTAATGTGCATGCTGATTGATAACAAAACAATAGAATTCAAATTATTTTTGGAAATGCAACAAGTTTATCAATAATTAATCATACAAATCTGCATGCAGTTCTAAAATATAAAGTAATACAGAAAATATTCGTCAATTTATCTCTTTTCCATTGTAAAATGTTTGTGAATTCCACACAATTTCTTTTAAATTTTAAAGCTCAAAATTCTACTCGTTCAATGGAAAATATAAAGAACCAAGCCATATACAGCATTGTAAAGTATTGACAACAAATCCAATAAAAAGGTTTTTTCACATCCAGTCTTTGATGATTATTTAAACATAATTTGATTATTTTCAACTTCATATCCATCACATAAATGCAGCACATATGAAAAAGTCAGTGAAAATATTTTGTAATTTTTTTTTATATCAATTAGCCAACATGGCACAGGCTCCATAGCTTGAAGTTGATGAAATTTTTATATGAAATCGAGTCGACTCTGCCATACAAAATGGATAAAAAATCTTGAGTCAACTTCAAGATCTGGCTCAGGACATTTTTTACCATCCTTTGTTCTCATTTCACTTGAGTTTTAGATTCACTCAAACTTTTTGCTAAATGTATATATGCACGATAATTTGTGGGTATAGCTGGATGGTGTTTAATACATCATACACGAAAATTGATGCTTTGTTGTTTATTTGATATTCTTGTAAAAATATCGATTTTTAGCGCATTTTTGAAATTTGTTTCTGAAAGATGGCTTAATGATCCACTTTGTATGGCTCAAAGTTTCTCGATCAATAACACGAGGAATTTTCTTGAAAAAAATATATAAATGTTAAGATAAAATGAATTTTAAGATATGTTGAGTAACAATTTTATTCCTTTATATTTGTCAAAAAAGCCTGAAAAATCGAAAATTAAATTGATGAATTTTTGATTTGTTGCAAGCTTCAAATAGCAAGCTTTAAAAAATTTAAATCATTTTAAAAAAATTTTTTATTTTCTGTTCTTCAGTTTACATTTCTTAAATGATATCGAGATATCGAGAATGGCTTAAAAACTTAATGAAAGAAGTCGACATAAATAGTTGACAATGCCAAAAGTAATGCTAAAGCTTTAAAAACAAGATTTGTGATGGACAGGAATGAAATTCCAGCGCATATTTCAAAAATGTTATTAAAATATCCTTTTGTGTTTGATTCACATGCCTTAAAGTCATCTGCATTAGCATTCGTTGAAGTCGAAACAGGCTCATCCTCAATATCACTTCTTGTTAGGTCATCGTCGTAAGCTGTTGTAGCGAAAATGGCAGCAATAAAGAAGACTGTAAATTTTAATCTGAAAAATAAATTTAAAATCATTTGTTATCAAAGTCATTTGGCTCGACGTTCATGGGAGTGGGGAACGGTCCCTCATTTTAACATAGAACAATATGGAGATATCCTATGGAGAGCTCAAAGTCGAGGCGAACACTGGTTTTCTCGAGTCAACTTCTTTTTTACAAGTCCTATCGTTCACCTATCGACTTCGACCTCTGCTCTTATGACATAGCAGCAGATAAAAAGCTTAATCTGCAGCCACTGCATTCTGCACTCCAAATATTTTATAACTCACCTCGTCATTATCTTAGATTCAAATCAAAACTGATGTTTAATTGCAAACACAACCGTTTATTTCACGTCTCATATCTTAAATGACAAGACTGTAGGAAAACAAGGAAATTCATAATGCAATCGTAAAACGATGTATGCTGACATGCGGGTTAAATCTGGATGAGTGTCATTGATGTTGGAATCGATATGAGTCGTGATATTCTTCTCAGAAAAGGCTGTCCATCGACTGTTGACTCATAAGCGGGACAGTTTTTCAAAAATGTCGGTGCACAGTTTTCTAAAATCGACTTTACAAAATTTGATAAACCTACTTGATAATTTTTATTTTTGGTCGATTTTGACGGCAAAGGCATCGGAACATTGAACGAAAAACCGGTACTATTTGTCCTTAAAATCCTGAACTGGCATATGGTTTTGAAGAATAGAACTAGGATTGTAGCCAGGTTTGAGGGGATTTTGGGGACATACATATCTCTACGTCAACGAAAATTTATTCATCTTGGCAGGATTTTTATAAAAAAAAAATTTAAACAGAAATGAATTCCCCCTCCCCCTCCCCCCTTTCTCTTCGCTCCCCTCCACCATTGCTCCCCGCCCCCTTCAAGGAATTAAGTATATATAAGTAAGTATGTCATATAAAAAAAAAAAACTTAGATGGACAGACTATGATAGAACAAAAAATATGTGAGCAAATTGAGCTGGATGAGTTGACTATAAATAGCTTTACCATAGATATTGAGTGTACTCAATCAGGAATCAACTTGTTGCTCTACTGTTGTTTTTATTGCATTTTCTGTTGAGCTTATAAAAAAAATCTGTAAATTTCCCAGTAATCGGATTATTATTGAAGGTATACAACCATAGAGTAATCAATTGATTTTCAAATTTAATGTTAAGTTTAAAATTGTGAAATAGATTTTTTTAAAATTAGAGATGCTTTTTATTTCCAAAATATCAATCTTCTATCCTCAATTTTTTTCATTAGTTGAACCAACTAAAATTGGTGCATAAAATAGAGAAACATAGCACAGTGAGGATTAAAAATAATACAGACGAGGTCGAGACTTCTTTTATATTTTTCACGTTAACGTTTGAATCTTCTTGTTGTTGATTATTGAGCTTTTCAGTCACAAAGTCCTTCAACTCATCATTCTTTGTTTCTGGGAGCTAAAAATATTGATTGGATTAGCTTTATAGATAAATCGATTGATTTAATGACTTACCAAGTATATTAGAATGCTGGCTAAGATGCTGACAAGTCCAAGCATCGTTGTGAATTGAGGAAGGCTATAAGCATCTGCTGATGCGTGATAGTAATCAACTGAAATCATAAAATGGAATTGTTGAAACTCAAACAACTTCTTCAGCTGCTGTTTTGAATCCAAAATTGAACTGCAATCACCATTTTGAATCTAAAATTGATCTACAGCCGACATTTTGAATTTAAAATTGAACTGCAGTCACCGTTTTGAATCCAAAATTGAACTGCAGTCACCATTTTGAATCCAAAACTGATCTACAGCCGACATTTTGAATCCAAAATTGAACTTGAGCCACCATTTTGAATCCAAAATTGAACTACAGCCACCATTTTGAATCCAAAATTGAACTGCAGTCACCATTTTGAATCCAAAATTGATCTACAGCCGACATTTTGAATCCAAAATTGAACTGCAGTCACCATTTTGAATCCAAAATTGAACTACAGCCACCATTTTGAATCCAAAATTGAACTGCAGTCACCATTTTGAATCCAAAATTGATCTACAGCCGACATTTTGAATCCAAAATTGAACTGCAGTCACCATTTTGAATCCAAAATTGATCTACAGCCGACATTTTGAATCCAAAATTGAACTACAGCCACCATTTTGAATCCAAAATTGATCTACAGCCGATATTTTGAATCCAAAATTGAACTAGAGCCACCATTTTGAATCCAAAATTGAACTACAGCCACCATTTTGAATCCAAAATTGAACTGCAGTCACCATTTTGAATCCAAAATTGATCTACAGCCGACATTTTGAATCCAAAATTGAACTTGAGCCACCATTTTGAATCCAAAATTGAACTCCAGCCACCATTTTGAATCCAAAATTGAACTGCAATCACCATTTTGAATCTAAAATTGATCTACAGCCGACATTTTGAATTTAAAATTGAACTGCAGTCACCGTTTTGAATCCAAAATTGAACTGTAGTCACCATTTTGAATCCAAAATTGATCTACAGCCGACATTTTGAATCCAAAATTGATCTACAGCCACCATTCTGAATCCAAAATTGAACTTCAAACCCTTCAATGCACAAAATTAAGCCTTAGGAAATAAAAACTTACCAATACTTGAAGCATAATATCCAGTAAGATATCCAGCAGATCCAATTACACCAACAGCAGTGCTTCTAATTTCTGTTGGGAACATTTCAGCTATATGAAGACAAAATAATGCTATTGCTGGATTCCCAAAGCATCGGCACATTGTAAGTAAATATTGATAGAATGGAAGTTCCTCTGATGGAAGTGCAGCACCGAGAATCAAACATGATCCCAAAAGGACGACTAACGAGATGTGTAGGAACTTTCTAGGTAGCCAATAGACGAGGAAGGCTGTGGCAATATATCCGAATGTATCATAGACTGTGGACATTTTGATGTGACTGTCGAAATCTTGATACACAACTTTCATGTCACAGAAGTTGAAGGCGAAGAACCAGAAACAGAAAATTGTCATTGAAAGCCATGACAAGTGCCAGTAGTTTGTTGAGCAGAAGAATTGAACGAGTTTGAGGCTTTTGACAGATTTGGTCAATGAAAATTCATCATCTGAGCTTGTCCTTGGCTCATCTTCTGGTGCAAAATCAGATGCAACTGGTTTTTCTCCATTCAACTCACTGAAAGCTTCTTCGTACTGTTTCTTACATATTAAATGTTTTGGTGAGTCAACGAGATACCTGCAGAGAAAATGAGAAAATTAATACCCCAAAATAGGCAAAAAAAAATGATCACGTGTCAACTTACTTAATAAAAATCACCAAAACTGCTGTGCTGATGGCCAATAAAATTTGATTAACTTTAATATTCTCATCTGCTACCGACGATGCTGTGTATTGCCACATCATACCAAAGACGACTGACAAATTGATCATAATTGCAAAAATTTCACGGAATTTTCTTTGAGAATTTTCTATCAGAATTACAAATAACAAGTTAATGATGCCATATCCACATAATCCAACGGTAAACCTTGACCACATGTAAACTGTTTCTGTTTGGAAGTAAGTGGGTACGAATGATGCAATTATGTATGGAAATAATGCGGTGTTGAATGATAGTTTGCGGCCGAATCTAGAATTGTAAAAATGGATTTAATTTTTTTTTAGATATTAAAAACCTAACGTCAAAGCTTTTTTGGAACATAAGCTCAAAAAATTTATTTAAACGAAATTTTAATGTTCTTTGTTAAAAATACCTCAAAGTCAAATTCAAACTTAACCCAAATATCCAATTAAAATCTAACCTCAAAAGTCTGATTCAAACCTTACCTCAAAGGCCAATTCAAACCTTACCTCAAAGTCCAATTCACCCCTTACCTCAAAGTCCAATTCAAACCTTACCTCAAAGTCTGATTTAAACCTAACCTCAAAGTCTGATTCAAACCTTACCTCAAAGTCGAATTCAAACCTTACCTCAAAGTCCAATTCAAACCTAACCTCAAAGTCTGATTCAAACCTTACCTCAAAGGCCAATTCAAACCTTACCTCAAAGTCTGATTCAAACCTAACCTCAAAGTCTGATTCAAACCTTACCTCAAAGGCCAATTCAAACCTTACCTCAAAGTCCAATTCAAACCTTACCTCAAAGTCTGATTCAAACCTTACCTCAAAGTCGAATTTAAACCTTACCTCAAAGTCTGATTCAAACCTAACCTCAAAGTCTGATTCAAACCTTACCCCAAAGTCCAATTCACCCCTTACCTCAAAGTCTGATTCAAAACCTAACCACAAAGTCCAACTTAAATCTAACCTCAAAGTCCAACTTTAACCTAACCTCAAAGATGTTTCAAAAACCTAACCTCAAAGCTTATGTAAATCCTATCAAATGACTCACCTGTCACCAAGTACACCAAAAATAACGCCACCTAAAATGCACCCTCTATAAAATGCAGTATAAATGCTCGACACATCATCACGACACAGTAAGCTCATATCATCAGCATAGCTCTGTTCAGCACCTTTTACAACATAAATGACACCACCGATTTCTGAGCACATTCCACCGTCTAATTCATCCAAATTATTTACAAGGTCCAATGCTTCTCCAAATGACAATTTAGAAATAAATTTGTAATCCAATTTTAAAGCCATGCAGCTTTGTGTAGAGTTGCTATATTTTGACACTTCACGAATCTCATCGATTGTCCAGTTTGTGTTTTTGAGTTCTTTTGGGAGGCAGAAGTAGTCGGCTGGTTCCTCAAGTGCTGACAAGTCAAAGAATAATTGGGAGTAGAATGATGACGTGCCGATGAAGCAAAAGGCGAATAGAAGCCTAAAAATGAGAAGATAATAAATTAGAAATGTTTGTGCAACAGTTGTGTAGCTACGGGAGGGTTTGGGTAGGAAATTACTTTTTTCCTCAAAAATGATTTTAAATTGCCGAGATTCTGAGCTGGTTTTCAGAACAACTACTGGAATTGAAAGACTGCTTGTTGGAATGTTAAAAAGCGCATAGCCAGAATGGTCTTGTACCCCTTCCATGCTCTCACTTTGGTTAAAAACGCTTAAGGGGCACAAGACCTTTTAGGCTATGCGCCAGTGTTTAAACAAAATTAAATTGAAACAAGGGGGCGCCTAAGATAGCTCAAGTTCTGGCTACAGCACTGATAAACAATCAATCCAACCCTATTGCCTTTAACTCTCCACGGTACTTTAAGTTCGTGCCTTGTAATAATCAAAGTGGCAATTAGCAACAAGAAAAAAACTCAATTGAATTGACGCTGAGTGTGGAAACTCAATCAACAGCAATAAACGATAAATGGAATAATGTGACAACTACGTCAGAAACAACACAATCTTCATTTAATGCTGAAGTAATTAAAATTTTATTTTTTTTTAAGAAAAAATAGTTATTGTTGTTTTTGGGGAAGTGCTGTTTAGCATAGTGCTAATTTGATTTCAAAATTCGGGCTAATTTTGGGTAAAAATGAATTATTTGTGGATCTTGCTAATTGAGATGTTTTGGCATCATTTCATAAATAAACAACTCTAAGCTTTGAAAATATTTTTTAAAATGGGGTTTTTCATAAATGACGTCAGTTCAATGAATAAGATTCTAGCTTAAAAGGCTGTTTTTTTGGTATTTACACCAAAACTTAAAGCAACACTGACTGCTGGTGTATAGTTTAGAGTAAAGTTAATGTTTGTGTAGGGGTAGATGCTGTAGCTTGTAAGGTTCAAGGTGTCGAAAATTTTACTTCTAGTGCTTACTCATAAGGTTTTTAAGGGAAAAGAGCGAATTCTGTATTTTTTCCTCAATATTGGAATCTTTAAAATTGACTCGTCGTGTCCAACGACGATCAGGGGTCCTACAACGATCCCATTAAGCTACTAAATCGTTATTACATTTAAGACAAGTTTAGATCAGTAGTTTAGCTAAAAGGCTGTCTATAGAGTCCCTCAATGCCGAAAATATCTTTAATTTGCTTGATTAAAGTACGTCATTGAAGATTAAACCATAATTTATCAATGGAAAATTTGAGACATCAATGAATAGACACTGCCACTTGTTAAGGTTAATGACTGAATAATTTTTCCATCACATCAGCTCAATTTTAAAGTTAATTGTTATATCACCGACTTTTATTGAAATTTGAACCTTTTTCGTGCTGTTTTTAGACACTAAAGTATATTTTGCATAATATTTTTTCACAATCAAATTTTTCACTCACCACAACCAAGCATGACCGCTTCCTTTTCTTTTTAAATCATCACAAACAACTTCTTTTAATGTTTTTCTTTCTTCATAGGAACTGTTCACTGTTCCTTTAACAGCTATCACGTAAGCTAAAGTGTTTCCTGTCATTTTTTGTACACCTTTTTTTTTGATCTCTAATTTAAAATATTCTTAAGAAAGTTTTAATAAACTTCTTGATGGACTCTTTTGTTGAGCAAAGATTGAAATCTCACTGAAGATTTCTGGCCAAATATGCAGCATTTTATAGAGAGATGTTACAGACAACAAGTGACGTGAGGTGATAATTTCTTGACAAAATACTGAGGTAAAGTGATGCTAGGGTTGGGTTTGGTGTTTTTGAATGATTTGTTTGAAAGAATATTTTTTAAACTGAACGTTTTCGAAAAATACATATTGTTTGTGAAAAACTGAACTTATCTTAAGATGATTTAACATTCCAGAACTGAACATATTCTAAGATAATTTAACATTCCAAAACTGAACATATCCCAAGTTAATTAAACATTCCAGAACTGCAAACATCCTAAGTTAATTCAAAATTTTAAAACCAAATATATCACAAAAAAATTAACATTCCAGAACTAAACTCATCCCAAAGTAGTTTAATAGTTCAAAACTGGCCGTTTCCAATAAATCCAAAAAATAAATTTTAACCAAAAATCTCAACCTAAAAACCAACCCTAAATGTTCACCACCAAACAAAATAAAAAAATTTCCTGATCATATGGCACTGATTTCGGAAAGCAGCAACAACATCTGTGGCGTCACTATGCGAGGGGTGCTAATTGATACTAAGAATAAGTGGATAAAAAGTGGATTTGCTTTTGATGTGCGAAAAAATAAATTAAAATGTGGAGAAATTGATGACGACTGGCTTTATTTACGTTTTCTTCAGATCTTTGATGCTTTGTTTTGACTGCGTGACTTTTTTTTCAGATGAAGAGAAAAATGACGAATTTATCGAAAAATAATTAGTTTTGCTGGATTTTTTGGTATCATTTTTGGATTTATTTTGAGAATTTTCTATGATTTTATTGAAGTATTTGTCATGTTGATGACGATAGGCACTACTTAATTAGTTCACATTAATTGGTGACAACTTGAAAAAAAAATAAAATAAAATTTACGTAATTGCAATTTTGTTATGAACAATAAATTAATAGCTTAAAGACTTTGAAATGTTGACAATTTCTGCCAATTCTTCAAAATTCTGTTATTGCAATTTTTTAATTATGCACAAAAATTTATGCTGACTAGCAAACTCAATTAAGCAGTTCATTAATTTAATTTGGAAAATTATTTTCAGTCGAATTTAAGCCGTCGATTAGTTCACTTTAAAGGAAAAAAAAAACTTTTGAAAAAATGAAAAACTTTAAAATTTTGTGTTTAATTTTTCCTTTAATAATTTTTCAAGTTTCACAATCTGCGTCTATAAAAGTTGATACTGAAGACACTGAGCTCGTTCCAGATGTGACCAGCACTTTAATTAACGAAGATTCAACGACAGAAATTGAAAGAACCAAAAAGGAAGCAAATTGTTTTGAGACTAAAGTTAATGGACAGTCAGTTTTGCAATGTGCTGATTCGGAAGCATCGCCAACGCTCAATACTCCTGCATTTGCTCCACTACCTGGATTAGCAAGGCAAGGATTTCCTGGATTCGAGCATCAACAGCCATTGAATTTTCCAACTTTTAATAGCATCTTTCCAACTTATAAGGTGAGTTGACATTTAAATTTGAAAACAAAATTCAAATAAATTATTTTGCAATAAATTCAAACAAAATTTTTAAATTAATTCACTTTTATTTTAATTAATTCAATTTAATTTTTTGAAAAATTTTTTTATTTTTAAAAACTTAAAACAAAATAAAATAATTTTAATTTTTTTTATTTTAATTTAAATCAATTTTTAAAAACATTTTTTGAAATCTTTGACAATATTTTTGAAAAAACTTAAAAAGTAATAATTTTATAAAAAATTTAAAAATTTTGATTTTATTTTATTCTTAAATTTTAAAAAAATGGATTTATTCAAATAATTTAATTTAAACTCTTTTTTTTCATTTTTAATTTATTTGTATTTTAAAATTTTTTAAATTACATTTTTAATTATTTCATTAAAACTCTTTTTTCAATTTAGCCAGCAACTCAAGCAGCAACAACTACAACTCCTGCCTATCCTCAACATTATGCATCTCCAACCAATAAAGTATGTTTTTTTAACTTTTAAAATCAAAGATAAAATTTTAAAAAAGTTTATTTTCTCTTCAATTTTTCTCAGCCATCAAACACATACTCAAGCAATCATTTAGCAACAACGACAGCACCAAGTTACTCCATAACAACACCATCTCAAGCATATTCAGTTCCATCTCATTCATACTCAAACAATGTTCGTCCGACATACCCAAAACCATCGTCTCAACAATATTCTGAATATTCACAACCTGGTGCCTCATCTCAATCTCCATCTGGATCAACAGCTTACTCACAAAACCAACATCAATCATCTTATGGATCTGAGTCTAAACCATCATCCTATGGTTCAGACTCAAAGCCTACATCCTACAGTTCAGGCTCTAATTCATATTATCAACCTGCACCACAGCAAAATTCATATTCACATCCACAATCTCAACCGACGCAAAAGCCTGCTTACCAAAAACCATCATCAACATACCCAGCAACCCCGTCGTCATATTCACAGCAATATCAGCCATCATCATACTCATCTGCTCAGCCACAAGTTCCAAATGCTTACTCATCAGCTTTGTATTCTTATACGCAACCAGCCTACCAGGTGAGTCATAGAAATTTTATTAATAAAGTTAGGTGCTAATTTGAGGAGATTAAAGCTATATTAGCAAACATCTTCTGCTGCATATTGATTACATTCTGATCTCTTTTTTTAAGCCTTATCAAACTTACGAAGGCTACCGTGCATGGCCCGCAGCTCCATCTCAAGTAGACTACAGCAGTTCACAAAGAAGCTCAAGCTCATCGTACACGACTGATGCCAGTAAGGTTCAAGATGCACGTCATAAATACGAAAGTGCACTTACTGAATATGAAGCAGCACGTGCAGCTGAGAGTGTAAAGGCTAATGCAGAATACCAACAAGCTCGTGCCAGAGCTGAATTTGAAAGGATGAAGGCTGAATTTGAAAAATCTAGAGCTGATGATAGTGCAAGAGCAGCACAAAATGCTAGAATTGAATTCCAAAATGCTAAAGCTGCTGAGATGACTCAAGCTGAGCAGGAGAAAATGCGTGTTGATTATGAAAGATCGAGAGCTGACTACGAGAAGGCACAGATTGAGTATCAAAGATTACAGGCTGAAGAAGCAGCAAGAGCACAAGGAGACTACCAGCAAAGATATGCTGCATATCAAATTGCATTAGCTGAATATGAGAGAGCACAAGCTGGTTACCAAAACTCTCAAGCTGAGGAAGCTAGTTGGAACCAAATCAACTATCAACAGGCACTAGAAGATTCTCAGGCTCGAGCAAGAGCTAATTATGAAAAATATCATGTAGACCAAGCTGCTAGAGCTCAAGCTCAATACTCAAGTGCTCAAGCCGAACAATCAGCACGTGCTATGGCTGAATACCAAGCAGAACAATCCGCAAGAGCCATGGCTTCATATCAGGAAGCTCAAATAGATGCTCAAGCCGAACATGCTGCACAAATCGAATATCAAAGAGCACAGGCTGAACAGTCAGCAAGAGCAATGGCTGAATATCAGGGTGCTCAAGCTGATCAAGCAGCAAGAGCTCAAGCTGAATATTCACAGGCTGCTGAAATCGCAAGAATGCAGTACGAAAACTCAATGGCTATAGAAAAAGCACGAGCTATGGAAAGTTCACAAATGGAAATTGAAAATGCTAGAGCTGTAGCACCTATGAAGCATATCCCACAACCTGTCTATGCTGCGCCATCAGTACCTTACACCTATCAGAGCCCTGGACCATCTGGTAAGGTTTTTGTAATTTTTTAATAGCTTTTTTGTAACATTTTGACTTCTTTTTTAGTTCCATGTCCAACAAATCTTCTCTTCAGCTGTAATCCAAGTGTTGCACCAGTTCCATGTCAAAGTGTGACTTATGAAAAACCAGTTCCTCCTGCACCAGCACCCCTACCTTCACCACCACCAAAATACACCAAACCAGCACCTATGCCAATGTATTACGAACCTCAATATAATTCCGATTTATCGTCAAAGCAGACCAAACGAGAGAATGAAGTTGTCAATACATCAATTGATTCACTTGGACAGGTTGTTGGACAGCCAATTACACCATTGGAACCAAAAACTGCTGCGTCTGATGACAGTTTAATTATTGCCGGACAAGATTGGTCTTGAATGTGACTTTAAATTTGTGGTGAATTTGAAAATCAGATTGAATAAAATTTTAAATTATTGAAAAAGTTGAAATTTTAAAAAATTAAATTTATTTCCTTTTTATTCATGTCATTTTAACAATCTTAAGGCTTGAAGTTAATCTTCTTCTTTGTGACAACATAAGCCAAATTATGATAATCAACTCCATTTTCTCTAAGTGTGTCTCCACTAGCAAGCATCATGTAGTAAGGCTTCTTAGTCAAATCGAATGTTGTCTTCTTAATCTTGACGGTGTCGACGCGCTCAACTTGACAGTAAATACGTCCATCAATAATCTTCGAGTCAACGAGTGTAATGATATCTTGTGGCTAGGTTGGCAATTAAAATATTAATAAGAAAAATAAATTTTTATATTAATGTCATAACTTACAATTCCTTCGCGTACAGAAGCATAATTAGCACCAACAACAGTCCATGATGAATAAGCTTTAATTTCATCACCTTCTTTAACACATTCCATAACCGAGTCATCTCCCATCTCTTTGTCAGTTGACAGACCCATTGCAATATATTTTGCACTTTTCCATGATCTCATTTCAAAAATTACTTTTCCATCTATAAGTCAGGAAGATTAGCATTAATTATGAGTTATAAGTGCATTTAGTAGGGATTTTCAGATTAAGTTTATAATGTAGTTTGTTTTGATGTGCTTGGGATTAGATCAACCACTTTTTCTTTTGTATCATCTGTCTCCCTTGGTTTAACACAATCCTTCCCCGTTGAAGTTAATAATATGTATAAAACTCATTGCTACCTCTTGAAGCAAATCCTATTCCTTAAAGTTCATGCTTACCCTTGCAGTCAATACTACCCCTTGAAGTCAATCCTAATCCTTGAAGTCAATCCTACCCCTTGAAGTAAATCTTATCTTATGAAGTCCATCCAACCCCCTTGAATTCAATTCCTAATCATTGAAATAAATCCTACCCCTTAAAGTTCATCCTACCCCCTGAAGTCAATTTTACTTCTTAAAATCAGTACTACTCTTTGAAGTTAACCTATTCTCATGAAGTCCATCCTATCCCTTGAATTGAATTCCTACCCCTTGAAATCTATTCCTACTCCTTGAAATAAATCCAACGTCTTGAAATTAGTCTTAGCTCTTGAAGGCAATTCTACCACTTGGAGTTAATTCTTACCCTTGAAGAGAATACTAAACCTTAAAGTCAATCATCATATAAATGGTCAAGTCAATAAACCCCTCTCAACTTATTATCCACAAACTTCAGTTTAATCAGAGGGAGCCTTTCCTTATTTTACAATCCATATTATAAAATGTTAATAATATAGTCACTAACCTTTCACATAAGTTGAGCTCATTGTAACACAATCTTTATCAGGAACGCAATCGCCAGGGTTTCCTAAACATTGCTTTGTTGTGCCACATCCTTCATAAATATCATATTCACCGTGTGCACACGCGACTACGAGAAGCACAGCTAAGATGATTTTTTGGGCCATTTTTCTGAGAATTAAATTACAAAAAATATGTTACTAATTTTAGGTGTTATGGTTGTGATGATCCTTAGTAACTTGATAGAATGATAAACATTTTCTGAAATTAGATGCTGCAGCACGCGACATCAGAATTTACATTGCGTCATTTGCTACGTGATTCTTGGATCCTTTGTCATCTTATCAATGTAATATTATATCTTTGTGTTTTGAATAATATTTTTAAAACATTATTTAAGGAACAAGAGGCTATATGGAAGCATTAGATAAATGATCCTTGACTTGACGCAAATGTGATAATGAAAATTTTGGATATTTGATGAGTTTTGAGTGTGCATGGGTGGGTTTATTGATGTAATTGCCCACACCTGCGTCTAATATTAGGTATTAAAGTAGTAGATATATAATAATTATATAAGGATGTAGTTATTGGTTTGTCCAAAGGTTTTTATTGCCTAGACTGTAGATAATGTCTGTTTAGCAATAGAAATTGGCTCTTGAGAGGGTCAAACCTCATTAAGAATATGATTGAACCCTAAAACATTTTTCCATCTATTAAACAACAACTAGTGGGAGAGATTGGAGTATGAGTCGACACAAAACCTTCCAAACAGCTCACACAAGACAACATAACCTTGATGAGGACTTTAACATTTAATACATGCTTATCATACCCCAACATCTGATATATGATTTCTAATTACGTCGTAGAAGAAATAATAACAACATTATCCCCATTTAACCTGTTCATTGGCATAGAATCCTTCATCTCCACAACAAACATTACATATTCCATAAATAAAGTCATCACGTAAAGTCATTAGAGCGGAAACTGAGAAGAAAATTGCAAACTCATAACAAGAAGCCAATAGAAATTACTTTTTTTTTGTATTAAATTTCTATTTAATAGACGTCACAAGCATAAGATGAGACAATAGTTTCAATAGAATTGTCAACGACATAGGTCATTGATTCGTGAGGAAAACAATAGCAATTGATATTGAAGAGGATATGCTGATGATATTTGAGATGATTTGGCAGTAGGGCTTTCAATCCCGGGTTTGAAATGTATGTAATCACGGGATCAAACCCGGGATTCAGTACATTTTAATCCCGGGATTGAAAACCCTAATTAGCAGAAATAAGAAGCTATTTGAGATTATTTGGATATTTTAGAACCGATCTCTTTTTCGCGTAACAGTCCCACATTTTAGTCCGAAATCCAGCGTCCCTCTTTCCAGTCAAAATTCAATGAACTAAAGAGCTTCTGATTGTTAAACTATGGACCTTTCCTATTGCCTATCAATAAAATTTCAACATTCATCATTGGTGAACAAAGTCAAGAAATTATAAATTCATTTGAGATTTTCCAGCTCATTTACTACTGTTTACTTATGAAATCACTAAGCATCAATAATTAAAAACAATTTATTTTGTAAACAATCAGAATAATAAGCACATGCTTCTATTTTTGACATGTTTGTAAGTTTTTTTTTGCTCAAATTTCTCACGTACGCATCTTTTTGATTTCTTGATAACGATTCTGACTTGAGATTTATTTAAATTATCATTAAAAATTTAATTATTTCTTTCTAGAATGTATTGGATGTCTTAACAATCAAAGACAGTGTTGTTCAGACTTTGTAACGCGGCACACTGGTGTTTCGTTGAAATTTTTTTTTAAATAACGCAAGCCGCAAGCTGTGTGCGACTTTGGCAATGGTGTGCCGTGGCTTAAAACAGTTTGGCCAGCACTGATCAAAGAGATTGGTCGACGGCATTAAAATGGACTCAAGAAGTACGATTGAAGCATTACTGAGTTAACGCTTTGATTGTTACGAATTTAAAGCTGTTTTAATTATTTTTTTGAAAATTAATGACATAAAAGTTAATGTGTAGGATCATTCAAAAGCTAGTTTCTCGATTAAACCCTCCTGAAAAGCACACATGGAATAATTGTTTAGAAATCCGATGCCAAGCTGACTCTGGAGTGAAGCCGAATTTAAATCGTATCCAGCTGCATGTCAGAACCATTTGAGTTGAATTTCTGATCGAGTAATTGTTTTGAGCTTTCCGGGCCTACGTTTAACTATATTTAGTCCAAAAAGTAGACCAAAAATCATTATCTGGAGCAGTGACTGCCAACCTTTTTTTTGCCACAGCACACATTGATGGTCAATCATAACAAAAACCATGGCAAACGGCTCGTGGGATTTATCGAAATTTTAATGACGACACACTAGTGTACCGCGGTCCCTGATTTGGCCATCACTGATCTAGAGCAATTTTGAGCAACTTCTCTTGTCGCCATCAAATTTTGTTTAAAAGCCTAATTTTCATTTCATAGTTTTTTTTTTAAATCTAGAGCAAGCTGCCTCTAATAGTTTCAAAAATGGACCCCAAAGTCAGATAATTCTACTCTTAAATCTAATTTTGTGACACTTAATGCCAACAATAAGCTAAATTCAACCCCAACATACCTCATTTTATCAACCAAAATTCACACACAAATTCTAAATTCAGGTCACAAAAAGCACTGACGTAAATTCCAACAATTTTTGATAACGACACTACATTAAAGCCTTAGAAACTCTTACCTTATTTCAATTTATATTCAATATTCAGTCTCAATGTCAATGCCAATATACTCGACTCAAGAGTAAGAACACGACTGAGTTTAAAATGCTTTAAAGTAAGAATTTTGTGATTTGAGATAATCTGACTAAATGTAGAAAAAATTTCTCTCGCATCTCAGAACTGGTTCTCTGTTGTCAGGGATTATTGAGAATTTTAAAGAAATTCCTAATGAGAATAATGGAAGAGATTCTTTGAGGTTTTAAATACCTGACTTGTTGTTGTTGTTGATGATGCAGTCATTGACTTCTTTAAATGGTTATTTCTTTTATGATTTGTTATCTTATAAGTTGTTTTGCTTGTGTTTAATGCGAATGCGAAAGAATACTATTCTATTGGGGATTGTTCATAAATGATGCACCTTTCCAAGTTGAAGAAGGGAGTGGACAGGTTTTTTATGTGTGAACTGACGATTTTAAAGAGTTCTTGGCTTCATTGTCGCTAGCATGACGAGCAATTCTCATCAAGGGGTTTATATTCTAAAATCCAGTTTCTCAGCTCTGTCTAATGGTCATTTTCTTTGAGCTCATGAAAATTATGTTAATAATGTCTTGTAATCCAGCTTTTTATCTGACATAAAATGCAAATTATTCCTTATTGGATATTGAACTTATCAAGGTTAACATAATATAGGAAAGGAACTCCTACGAGCATTTTTTATAATAAATAATCAGATCAGGATAAATTCTCCAACATAAATGGCAATGAACCGTCTTAAAGTTCTTAGCTATTGAAGGTCTTTAAACAAATTGATTCTTAATTATTTTTTATGTCTCCCAGCTTGGGTGCTTCAAAACTTTTTAATATATTTTAAATGTTTTTTTTTTGCATAAATTTTTTTTTCAAGGTCAAAGAACATTTATGTAAAAAGGAACCACAAAATACTCATTAATTTTGAATTCTTTGAATTATTACAAAGAATGACGTCTAAGAAGAACAAAATTAAAAATTCTTTTAAAAGAATATTTGCATAAATTATTTATATTTATATTAATTATTTTTTTGAGTCTAGAGTTTGTTGTCAGTTCTTTCATGAGGGGTCATTTATTTCAAATGACAAAATATATAATAAGACTACATATTAGGTTAGGTACCCGGAGAATCAATAAAATTTAAAATCAATAGTGTAGCCCAATTAGAATTGCAAAACAGGTCGAGGGACAGGTGACAGATCGCAACTCTGAGCCGAATTATAGACAAGCTCTTTTGAACCATAGGACACTTTTGTGTTAAGCTATGAGCAAGACCGCACACACCATACGATTCCTGAGATTTTCAAATTTTATTCGCGGTACTCCGGTTGAACATCACTGGTGTAGCCTTAAATACTGTGTTAATAAATGTACCGAGGGAGTTAAATTTCTCAATAAGGGTCAATTATTTATTTTCGCATACATATTTCAGTCTCAAATGACTCCTATAGACTATTAAATCCCATTAATCCTTCTGACTATGTTTATAGTCTCCAGGAAGTTGGTTTAAAACTGAAATCCAAGTTTAAATCATAATAAGGCACGATTATGAATGTGATTTTGTAGCACACATTGGCCTTAAACTTCGATTATTTTAAAAATCGTCAAAAACTACAGTTCATTGTTTGAAAATTTAGCAGAGCTCGAAGTCGATAGGGTTCGAGTCAACTCCAGTTGACTAGACTCGACTCAAAACTTGAACCTCAAGTCGAGTCGACTCGAATTGACTCGGAGTAAATGAAGTCGACTTGAGAAAAGTTGAGTCAACTCGAGTCGACTTCGAGCTTTGAAATTAAGAATAAATATATTAAAGAATATAACCCGAACAGCACAAGTCGGGTAATCGATCAAATATCAAAACCATCTCCATGTCAGGGTCACGCAAGCTTAGAATCTGATTTTTTAACATTTTACCGACTTGTGCTATCCGGATAAACTTGTTGCCATAACCAACCCATCGTTTACTCACATAGTTCTAGCTACGCTTCTTAATATGAGTCATTATTAGCATATACACTCTATAGTAGTAACAATAATAATATTTTACTAAGGACAGCTGAGGTATTAAAATGTTGTGACGTGAAAAATAAATTTAATTAATTTTGTGGAATAATTTTTATTGAAAAAGATATCAAAAAATTCTACACTTTTCTTCTCTTTTGATAATTTCTACAGCTTTTCATACTTAACAATGTCTTAAGATGGCTTATGGCCCTGACAATTTGATAATTCACAGAATTATTAAATAAAATTTCATAAATCACATCAAAATTTTAATTTTAAAGCAAAAATTGAGCATAATTTAGAGACTAAGGTGACATTTGGTTCAAATTTAATATCTAATATCCTAGACATGGGGTGCATTTAGAAATGTAACAGACTATTAAGTCGAACCTCCCCTAATATTACACCCCAGCATTGCTCATACTATATCCCCTACTTCCATCCCTAAACATAAGCATTTAATGTCTTCTGCGATATCGCATGTCCCAAGTTATGAATCTGAACTCTATCCGTCTTAACTTTACTTCCTGTTGCCATCAATAAATAAAACCTTCCACTTTTTAAATCAAATGTTTTGCCATCAACCACAGACGACTCATCACGTTCAATCACACATGAAATTCCATTTTCATCACTTTTGCCTGATTGTAGTCTGATAATGTCCTGTGGGATTCCATAACGAATTGCATCATATGTGCCACTCTGGCGAATTGTGTATGATGAGTAAACTTTTACATCACTTCCTTCTTTGACACATTCCATTGCTGAATCGTCGCCCATTTTACGATCAAATGAGAGGGCTGTTGCGATGTATGCTGCATTTGGTGCTGAGTGCATTTCGAAGAGATATTTTCCGTCTAAAAATAGAATTAAATTAGATTTTTTGTAATTTTGCATGATAAAGGCTATTTTGAAGATATATGTCGGCACTAAGGATGAGCTGAGAATATTTTGGCCTTACAAACTTGACCCGTCTAGCCCTCAAAATGGCCTCCACAATACTAAATACCAACCCTTCTGATACGAAGCAGCAAATGACTTGCATGAATTCTTCTTCACACATCCAGATGGATATCCAATACATATTTTAGTGTCACCACAGCCTTGATACATTGGACTTGCTTCAACTTCATTTGGTTTTGATATTCTGAGTCCAACACTGTAACTCATGTCGCGAAACATTGTTGTGTTAAAGATTGCGAGCATCCAGTATGGCAGCAACATGATTGTGGGATAAAAGGTTCTTTGGTTTGTTGGTCTAAAATTGAAAATGTAAAATAATTGGGTGTTAAGTTGGTTTTGTAAAGAGAATGGATGTTCTGTCAGTTGTGGACGAGGACTTTGTTCTTGCAGTTTACTGACTAATCTACAAGTCGTAGAGTGAGATTTGATCATTATAAGCTTAAATAGACCTACTAAATGCGCAAGGTTTAGAGGAAGAGCAAACAAGTACCATTCAATCAGTTACAGACATTCTTAAAAGACTAAAAGGACAGACAATCTCTAAGATGTCTTAAATGGTCAACCAACCCTTAGCTGCACTCCAAGTCAGACTAGATTAATCTCATCTAAACAAACAAACTTAATTCTGTCATAAATCCCACGAGATTAAACCTTTAAATTGATAAACCATCCCCTCGAGTCATACAATTAACCCAAAGATTAAACAGTCTCTGCAGATAATCAAACGTGACTGATTCAGCACAATATTGATAACTTGATCATTAAAAAAGTGACTCATTTGCTATGGCCGTTAACTCATAATATGGTGGTCGTATTAAAAAATATTATCAATAAATCCACAAGAGATCACTGAAAAGTTCACGTAATTACTTTTCAGAACAAATCGTGTCGACAAGCGATAAAAAATGAAGAATAAACTTTTTTTAATGATTAATTTAAATTGAGACACAGATGTTTATTGTAAAGTGCAGCAAGCTTGATAAATGGGAGCATTAATTTATTATGATTTATTAGGGTTGAATGGAATTTAATTATATTGGTCACTGATATTGGATTGAGATGAAATTGGATGATGTGATGATGAGTTTAGTCGATGGTATGAGTCATAATTGGATGTAGAGGAGGAAGGAGGGAGGTTCAGTGCTGTGTTTAGCTTAAAGATTGCGGTTTTTGACACGATGTACCCCAATTTTTGTAAAGTCTTATCAAAACTGCTCAAAACTAGCGTATGCCATGATGAGCTAATGCACACGCACACTACTGTTGCTTTTGTAGTCTCCGGACAGCAGTGTACTTTTTAAATGCCAAAAAAAAACTGCTTTAATCAAAAATTAGAAGATAATAAAATGATTTTAGACAAGTTTTGATCATTTTATATCATTTTCTATCACTATGTCTGTTCCACATCCTTAACCCTAGTCCACAATACAGAAGCGTAGCCAGAAATTTGAAGAGGGGGGACAATTTTTTTTATATGGAAAAATTTAAGGAGAGGGGGGGGGGGTTGTGAATTTTTCATTAAAACCCTAGCAAAATAAAGAAATTTCTTTTTTTTGGGGGAAATTTGTGTCCCAAATCCCCCCCCCCCTTCTGGCTACGCGCCTGCCACAATAGCTCAATAAGAATTCTCAAAATTAAATAACTCATGATGCATCAAAAAACAGTCTCAAAATATCATAAAAACCGCAATAAAAACAACTTTTTTTATCACTCAAATGGCAAACATTCAAAAAATTTTAATGTATTGACATTACATAAATATCCACAATACATAGAACACTATTAGTATTTCACATAAAAGCTAATTCATATGTATTAAACACCACTTTACAGATCACCATGAACACGTGCGTACAACACAAACAAAGAATCCGGCAAAAATACTTTTAAATACACAATTTAGTGTGTCTTGGTCTTCATTTATTTCTTTTTCTCGTGTTCTTATGTCACTATTATGTGTGCTGAGATAATTTGACTCATGTGAGACAATTGCCGAAAATATTTTGATTAAACTCAAGTGAATTGCTGTGATTTCTTCTTATTTATGCTGATTGTTCGACTAGTTTATGTGATAATTGATAGGTTTGGTCTGGCGATGATTGGTTTGAGATCAAGTTGGTCTAGCAATGGCTGATTCGAAATCAAGTTGTGAATAGATTCAAAAACAAATCCGGTAGGTAAATCAATGTTTAACCAATCAGTCCTTTAGGATTAAGCTGTTCGTACCTTAGATCTCAGAATAGAAGACATCTTTGTAATGCCACTGAAATCAGTTCTTGATGGATATGAACTTCAGATTCACATACAAGACAGATATTTCATGAAAAATTGATAGAATTACATCACAAATTTAGAACAGAATTTTGAACAATTAAAATGCTGATTATGATGAAACTGCATCGAAATATTGATGATCAAGATGCTGATAACAGGATATCAGCCAGAGGCTGGTGCCTTGCAATGACTTGTTGTATATTTTAAGATAATCAGCTCAGAAGAGTGGTCTAAAAGGGATCGATTTGCTTTAGGATAAACAAAGCTAGTATATCAGAACTAAAGCAATCTTTAGCCCAACTCTCCATGTCTTACATGACTCACTTATTTTATTTAACATTGTACATCCCAAAAAGGTATGGCGAGCATAGGAATACCTCTGACAAAGAAAAGTGGTATACTTAGTATTAAACAATTGAATCGCAGTGCCTTCAGCTGAAAGGCTGGGCCCTTCACACATTTTATCATAGTATTGCACATATTTTACCAAACTAGGTATATCCTTTTTCAAATTTACGTATACTGAACTATCAGATATTATTTAAGAATTCGGTCATAAATACGACAGTGTCATGCAACATCAGAGTCACTCCTGACCACCACTGTACCGATACGCTTATTATTAACTCTAAACACCAGCTACAATGCCTTCAAAAAAGTCTAATACATCCAATTACTCAGATAAATTCACTCTTTTCATTCATCATTTTACGCATTTTTCGACTTCTTCTTCATCATTCATGCCTTACTTACCACTCAAAAAAAGTCCGTGTTTACCGGTCGGAAGACAAATCGAGACTGAGAGTTGAATAAATATCAGAGAATTTATTTGAATAATTTTCTGTCTGCTCTCCGCACTTTCATTTTCCTTAATGTATTTTGTTGTTGCACGTCTCGTGTCTGGCTCTCATGTCTGCGGAGAACTTGAGAGAATTTGAGCATACTGAGCGTAAATTTTCAAGAAATTCTCCCAATTTTCCGTCCGACTCTCACAAATTCCTGTCCAATTCTCTCAGAGAAAATTGTCTCGGGACACGAAATGAAATTGAAAGTGGATTTTTACAAAAGAAATGGCACTTTCACTGTCTGCTGTCTGCGATTATTTGCACTTTCAATTTCTGCTCGTGCATATCCTGTCGGGTCTCTCAATTTTTGCAGTGCACTTTTTTGTCTCGTGTATTTTCTCTTGAACTTGAGAATTTTTATTCAATTCTCATTTCTGTTTATTTCTATTAAGGACTGCTTTAAAGTGAATTTTATGCTAAAGCAGTTTCGAGTGAGATTTGGTGAATGGAAAACTTTTTTTGAAATTAGTACGAACCCTATGCCGTGAGCGGTCATGATCGTGGTTTTATTAAGATGAGGACATCCTCAATCAATACTAAAGACGGAGATTATCAGGGAGAAAATCACTCTTGTGGACCAGTTTTATTTGAATTTAAAAAAAAAATCAAAATTATCTCATTTTTGATAAGAAAAAAAATTCTCAGTCCTCTGAAAACCAAAGCAGATAGTCAGCCTAATCTATGCCTCATCTTATTATGACTGCGGAAATTTCTTTAGCCATCAAATCTAATCAGACTCTTTGTTATTTGCTCTGATTTCTATTTCACAATAAAATATTTTAATGACCTTATTAACTTTAGTCTTTACTCATTTAAAGCTTTATAGTTTGTTCATTTTTTTGGATTCTCTTTAAAATTGTTTATTTTTATAATCAATTGAGAGTATTTTTTTCGTGGCCTGAATGTTGTCATGTAAATGGTTGATTTGGAAATAGAAAGTTTTTGTTTGGGGCTGTTCACTAATGACGTTTATCAAAAAGGTAATTTTTAAAAAAACCCTTCACCCCCTCTGTCACAAAACTGTCAAAGATGTTAATACTCCCCCCCCCCCCATATGACGTCCAATCAAAGACAAAAAAAAATCACGATTTCCTGATTTAAAAATAGGATGCCACAAATTTCTTGACCCTCTTTTCTCCCCTGTCACAGTGTGTCATACGTTTTTTGACCTCCCCCCCCCCCCCCCCCCCCCCTCCCCCTCCAAATTTTGGACATCATAAGTGAATGACCCATTTGATGATTTTGTTTTTAATTTGTAAAAATGATTGTGTGTTGAACTTTGTCAATTAATTGAGACTTAGTTTGCCTTTATGGCACAATTGGACATTTTATTGCAACTTTTCTACATTAAGTGCCATTCAAAAAATAATTAAATTTTTATCAAGGCGTGGAAACTTAGGATTAATCCTGAAAAAATCCCAAAAATCTTAAAAAATCTCTGAGTCAATAAACATGAAAACCTGAAATCCCTCTTAAATCCCGAAATTATTAATCAGATGTAGGGTTTTCAAACCCGGGATTTAAAACCCTAATCAGACGAATCAGGGACTGAAAAGGGATTTCACATTTCCATGTTTATTGGCTCAGGGATTTTTGGGATTTTTCAGGATCAATCCTGAGTTTCCACGCCTTGATTTTTCTCAACCAAAATTAATTCAGAGGCCTATTTCCAGAGCTACCCGAAGCAATAAATCATCGTTCCCTAATACCTGAAGCTCAATACTCTAAATTCATAGGTTTAGCCAAGAGAGCTTTGTGTGGGAACAGGGAGTCCATTGATATATTTTTTTTAAAAAAAGCCACACTTTGAGTTTTGACGCAATAACCCCAGAGCTTTAAAGTAACTAATGGTGTAAAAAAAGACTACAAATTATAGCCCAAAAAATTTGTCAGAGTTCAATCCAGGAGGAAAAATGTAGATTAATAGCCAAATAAAATTAACCCATCCAATAGTCATGTCTACATATCACCCACGCAAAAAACCATCCCATAAAAGCAGCACTCTATCATTTAAATAACATAAATCAAACCTCACTCCAAACACTTCTCAAAATTCACACCACAAAAATCCCATTGACATCATGTACGACACGTTCATATGGAAGCATAAAGCACAAAGGATACACAAACACTCAATTAAGCAATTAAACTGATACAGCTTACAGGCATTGAATAATTGAATGAACGAAGTACTCAGAACAATTAAATTAATTTACCGTATGCTGTATTATGACACATCCGTACATGAAAATGTCACCAAACAATAATCCGATGAAAAAGCTACCAAAAGGAATTCATGTTAAAATTCCACAATGTATTTACATGTAAAGCATAAAAGCCATAAGCTGATGAAAATGCAATGATAAAGTTTGGTTGCAGTTTTGTGTTCAGCAATTAATTGAAGAGGATTAAATGGGAAAATTCCTTTTGTGTGGTGCATGAATGGTGATGTGAATGGATGGAAATCGATAGCAATTACAGTTGTGGATGCTTGAATGGTTGGATAAAGCTGCATAAAGGTAATTAAATTTTTTCTGTGAATCTGTTATGAAAATGTGAATGGAATTTTGTGGGGATTTAAATTGTGGTTGGTATTTAATGAGTTGTGATGGCTTTGTGGATGTTTTTGAAGTTTTGAGGTGCACTTTTGGAATATTCAAGATGCTGCTTTAGAATTATCGATGAGGGTCATTTGTGGGTGCGGTTTTAGATAATTAATGAGACAAAACCACTTAATTTGATGATTTTTGAAGAACAAAAAGAACAGAATAGCTTACAACTGATACTAAGCTTGCATCGGGCCAGCATAAAGCTTTAAGTCGGCCTGCTGACATAGGTTTTGGTTTTGAAACTCTTGAAACTGAAATTTTTGAAGTCTTTCTAAATCCAGCGTTGTGAAACAATCTGACAAGAGCCACCCTGAGCTGAAGAGTTATAATAGCAAGAGCAACAGCAATACCGAGCTATTATAACATTTGTGCTGAAGGTTTACTAATTTTTCGCTATACAAATTATAGTTTCTAGTGTTGCGGTCCCAGTTTGCTATTATTTGCCTAGTCAGTGGACTACTAAGTGCCCCTGAAGGTTGGCTGTCACTCTGCTTGAGATTTTAGAAAATGTCCTCTCCATCGTCAACTTTTTGAGTGCTTTTGACATTTCTTTTGCCCAAAAGTATGCTGTCTATAGACTTATGAATGATTTCAGCTTTAAAGATGCGGAACTGTCTGAATAAAAAGAGCTGACTATTCTCACCAAATTCAATAAAATTCCTTAATAAATCCAAAAAGACATGTTCATCCAACCAAAAGGTGTAAGTAGTCGCTTAATAATTTCTCAAAAAATTAATCTCAAAATTAATTCTACAAATCTACAACAAAACTGTCGCAAAATATGCAAAATTCACGATAAATCTCGTGACATGCTGCAATAATTCAACAAACTCGTGTCATTTTAATCGTCAAAAATTCATCAAATTACAAATCACGATGAAAGTTTCAAATATAAAAGCTCAATTAATTTAAATAATTTTCTACATAAACGGTGAGAATACAGCCGAGTTATTATCATCAATCCGCATGTTTTTTGTGTTTTTTTTTTTCTTTTTTTTTCTATAACTCAATTTAATCGCATCTCAGAGTCTCAATTGATCGGCAAACTTAGTCGCATGAGGACGTCGATCGCGGAGATTTTTCTTTAATAGAACAAATTAAAATAAAAAAAAATAACTCAAACTCTTTTTTTTCATGTGTGTAAATTGATAAAGAATTGCTTGAATGAGAGAAATATTCAGTGTGGCTCAGCGTTTTATAAGTCTGGTTATAAAGACATTATTGTGAATATTGCAGTTAAATTTGATTGGGTTTGAATCGTTTGTCACATGGAAAGCTGATGCTTGGTGTTACTAAGTGAGAAAAGTTTTTAAAAAATAAAATTTGGAGTTCAAAAAATCTAGAATTTAAAAAGAAAAAACTTAAAAAATAAAAAAATAAAAACAAAAGAAATTTTAAAAGGTTTTACAATATTTAAGATCCAGACAAAGTTTTTAAAAAATTGAAACAAAACCAAAAAAAAAATAAATTAAATACTGGTTTTAAAAAAATTTAGATTTTTATTTTAAAATATAACTTTGAAAAATTAAAAAATCAAAGACATTTGTCAAAAAGTATTTTATTAAAAAAATTCAAATTTTTTTATATTTTTAAAAAATTTATTATTATCTTTTTTATTCATTTAAACATTTTTTTTTTTATTTTTTAAAAAAAAAATTTGGAATTTATTTCAAAATTTTTGAAGTATTTTAAAAAAATTTCAAAAGTATTTTAAAAATATTTTAAAGTTTTTTTTTTCTAATTTAAAAACATAAAAAAAAATTAAAACTGCCAAAAAGTTGAAATTCATTAAATTATTAAAATTATTGTTTTTAAAAAACTAAAGAATGTGTTTAAGCAGCACAATTAAAATAAAACTTATTAACCAACAAAGCGGAAAAAATAAAAAGATTCAAAGAATCGTGGCACAAAAAAAGAATTGAGTGAGGTTAGTGAGACAAAATCAGCTGGCAACAGAAAGTGAAGAATAAAGAGAGAATTGAGACTTGATTAAATATTGAGAATTTATGCTCAAAAAGACTGTTTAAACTAACATGTACAGTTTGACGTAAAAAAAGGTATTCGAATGTGTAAAGATAGCAAAAAAAAATAAAGTAAAGAAACAACAACAGAACTGCCAATTGAGAGCAAAAAAAGTGAAAGAGAGGATTTAAATTTATTTAATTAATTGTTTTTAGCGATTTAGTGACAGGAAATAACAAGTTTAAAAAGTTTCTCAATGTTTAATTAAATTAATAAATTGAAATTTCTCAAAAATCAAGTCAATTACTTTGAAAAACAGACGATTTTGAGTGAAAATAATTTTTAAAATTTAAAATAAAAATTTAGTGATAATAAAATTAAAATTAAACAATAAAGTCATTAGTGTTGCTATTTAAGGTTGTAAACTAGTTTGTGGACTTCAGAACAACGCTTGATAAGCTTCAGTAGCTTCGGATGAACAATTTTACTAGTTTAAAACCTTTAGAATATCAAAATATGCTCAAAATTGACTGAAATATTCATCATAATAAAGCAAAAATAATTTTTAAAATTAAAATCATCTCAACATTCAACAAACCATCACCAAACCCATTAATCCTCACCAAATTTACTCCACAATCATGTATCCAAGTTCCTACAGCTTATCCACTAAACCTCCACCACCGAAATATTCCGATTTCACCGGCTACGGATGGATCATCGTCACATGCAGCTTCATTCTCTACCTCATCGTGGATGGTATCGCATACAATCTCGGTCTCATCAACAGCGCATGGCTAGCCGAATTTAAACAAAGCGAAACTGCAACATCCTGGATTGGTTCAATTTTCTACTCCGTTCCACTTCTTTCCGCACCAATAACTGCACAACTCGTCGAAAAATTTGGTTGTAAAACGATAACGATTATTTGTAGCATTATCAGCACATTTGGATTTGTGATGTCGTCATTTTGCGGGTCAATAGAGCAATTATACTTGACGGTTGGTTTGATAGCTGGATTTGGTGCTAGTGCTGCATATGTTGTTGGAATTTTGAGTGCTGAGCGATGGTTTGAGAAGAACAGGACCCTTGCAATTGGAATTGTGTCATCTGGAACAGGTTTTGGGACTTTTTTGATAGCCCCAATCACTCAGAGGCTACTGGATGCCTACGGATGGAGAAATGTCATGTATTTTTTGGCGAGCTTGAATGTCTTGATGGGATTTGTTGGATGTTTCATTCGAGAACCGCTGTGGGTTATAGAAGAGATGGAAAAGAAGGGCATTAGAGAGCCCAAAAAGAGTGAAAGTCATGGAATATTTGAGGAACATGAGACTAGCTTTGGAACTTTTAGGAGATTGTCTATTGAAGCTATTGATGATATCAAGGATGTTGTTCGAGGTCATTTCAGTGAGCATTACAGTCATTTGGAGGAAGTTGTAGAGGAAAAGGGAGTGAATTTCGATAACTTTGAGGAAATCGTAAGAGAGTCTGAGGATGTTAGTAACATTGATGCTGTAGCTACCTCAAAAAGTGAGGTTAGGTTAATCACTGGCCCAGAAAGTGAGATTATGTCTTTAAATCTTCTACAGAATGAGGTTGAACCATCAAAATCACAATACAATCAGGTCACAACAACAAACACAACATCAGAGATCCCAAAAATTCAGCAAAGTGAGGTTATGTTACAGCACACAACAACAGTTCTTCAATCAAACATCACAAACTTACAACACACTCCGTTTAGACATAACATTGAACAGCAAATAATCGTGCATGATTCTCAAGAACACAGTAATCTTGAAAATAGTATAAACATTATGAAAACTGAGACAAATACATCATCTAGTGCTAATGTCGATTCTCATACGTCACACCAAGAAATTGAGAATGAGAGAATGACAGTGCAATTACCTCAAACAGAAGACGAAGATTATCAGGAAGAGAATTCGGGGTTAAATGGAGATTATGAGGCATTGACACCGATTATAGCTGTTAAAAATATTAGAGAACATTGTGATGACTGCCATTGTATGAGTAAAAATGATTTGAGGTCAAAGTTTGGTTCAGGAGGGCTTCAAAGTGTGTCAAAAGTTGATCAAGTCTTTACTATAAGTGGTCAAGATTTAAAGAATAATCCTGAGAATCTTAAAATTTGTCAGCATAATGGAAATAACCTCAAAAATAGACACAGCACAATAGAAATCAACAACAACTTCCAGAATCATAGTTTTGAGGATAAGTTCAGTAAGAGTGACCCAAACCTTGGTGTTGGCATCAAAGTAGCCAAAGCATATCATTTCTCCAACTCTAACAACCACCAGCTTCCTTCATACACCCAAGTCTGCTACAACTTCCAAAACCATGACACAAATAATCTTCAACCATCCCCACAACCACCAAAGAAGCCTCAAATTTCAACAACAATCCTCGAATTTATTAAAAATAAATTCAAAGTCGTCAAAAAATTATTTTCACATTTTTCGAACCGTGACTTTACACTCCTGGCTATCTCGACATTTGCAATCTATTCTCTCTACAATATCCCAATTTATTTCATAATTGAGTTGCTAAAAAATTACGGCTACACAGAGCCTCAATGCGCAAACTACATATCCTTAATAGGCATCTCAATTCTTATTGGAATGATCACACTTGGATACATTGGCGATGTCAGCGGTAACCACGTGAAGAATGTCAACGCCTTATGTGTTTTAGTTTGCGGCATTTCCGAAATTTTACTTCCGAGTTGTGCTGACAATTCAATCACATTCGGCATTTGTTGTTTCTTTTTTGGATTCACATTTGCATCGGCGTATGTATTGATTCCGAAAATAGCCGAGATGATTGTTGGCGTTGAGGCATTTGCATCGGCAATTGGATTAAACTTTTTTGTGCAAGGATTGGCTCTGCTGGTCGGCATTCCGTTTGCATCGACAATTTACGAAGCGATAGGAAGGTGAGTGATTGATAATTCGGGAAAATGACAATTGATGGTCATTGGATGGATGATTTTGAATTGAGGTTTTAAGGGGTTATCAAAGAAATGTTCATTTGGTTGCTGTTTGTCTGTCTGGGTGTTTTATTGACATCCATTCTAGACACACCTCATTTTACTTGACACAGCATTCATCATCATAGTTAAGGCTTAATGATGTCTAAATGGCTAAGGTAAGACGGTGTGGCTCAGTAAAGCAATGTTGTCTAAACTGTGTGCCGCGGCACACCAGTGTGTCATAGAATTATTTTCAAAATGATACGAGCCACATGCTGTATACGATTTCGATCATGGATTACTCCTAAATTGTGTGCCGTGGCGCAAAAAGTTTGGACAACACTGGTATACAGGAATGATGATTAAATGCGCCTTTGACAGTTGACTTTTATACTTGCATATCGATGAAGCTTGTGCAAGCTTGCATTAATGCGCATATGTGTGATTCAGTTGTCCTTTATAAACATAAATTTGTTGGCATAGCTCTTTGCATCCAGGGTTATGATTTTATTGAGTCAAGCTATTATGTGAAAATAAATTTGAATTTTATTTCATTTGTTTTTTATTTTTCTTTATTTTTTTTTTAATTTTTATTTATTTTATTCAGTTGGAAAATTGCATTCGAAATTTGTGGAACCATCATTTCATTTGGGAGCATATTTGCATATTTAGTGAAAGTAGATAGACAATAAGCTAAGAAGCCTAAAGGAACAATGAACAAGCTTTAATATTAAGTAGCCGAATCTTCCTAGAAACAAAAGAAAATGTGAAATAAATTTAAAAAATTAAGAACAAATAAAATAAAATAAAACAAAATTTTTTTATATATTTAAAAAAATGATATTTAAAATATTCTAATTTTCAGGAATTTTACAAAAAATAATACAAATGACTTTGTTCTTAATACCAAATTCTCGTGCATTCATAAAAAATTATAAACAAATTCAAAATTTATTAAATTTCTTCCCAAAAAAGTTCTTAATTCAGAACAAAAAAAATTTTAATCCACTTCGATCTTGGCAGGACTCGAACCTGCAATCTTCTGATCCGTAGTCAGACGCGTTATCCAATTGCGCCACAAGACCATGCTATTTGTGTATTTCGCATTTGACTTCATCCCTATTTCAGCACGTGATGAAAATTGATGAGAACATTTTGGGAAAAGATCAAAAATTGGATTTGGCGGGAAAATGAATTCTGTTTCAGATTCAAGAATGTTCTGAGTGGGATGGAGTGGAATGTGGGGTGAGATTAGGTTTGGAATGGATGGGAATGTGAAATGGAATTTTTAAAAATTGAGGAAAAAAATTAAAAATTGAAATAAAAATTTTTAAAAATTTTAAAGAATTTTTGAATTTTTTTCAAAATTGTTTTAATTTTTTTTGATTTTCAAAAAAAAATAAGTTAATTATTTTCAAATGTTTCATTAAATAAAAAAATTATTTGAATAATTAAAATAATTTTTTTAAATTCCACCTTTTTCTACTTTACATCAAAAAGTTAAAAAATTATTTCAAAAATATTAAAAAAAAGTCAAAAAAGTAAATCACAACGATCTTGGCAGGACTCGAACCTGCAATCTTCTGATCCGTAGTCAGACGCGTTATCCAATTGCGCCACAAGACCATGCTGTTTCCAACTTCACAGTTGGGTTCGTTCTTGCAAAATGACGTATTTGAAGTTCGTAAGAATCGAAAAAGATCGAATTGACGAAAAAGAATGGCGGGATGATCGGACTTTGCTCGGGTTTTTATTGAATTTTCAAATTTATGAGAATTTTTTATTTGATAAAGTTTCAAAAATATTTTTTTTTTATTTTTTTAAAGTTTTTCAAATTTTATTAAGTTTAAATAAATTGAAAGAATATAAAAATTGGTTTTTTAAATTTAAAAACTAGATGAAAATTAAAATTAGAATTAGAAAAATTTATAATTTTGAAAAAAAAATTATTTTATATTATTCAAGATTTTTAAAAGAATTAAAATATTATTTTCCAAAAAAATGTGTGAATTTGAAAAAAAAATGTTAAAAGTGAAAGTTTTAAATTTAAATGTTAAAATTAAGCTTATTTACACAAACAGCAACGGCAAATGCACACAAAAAGAGCAATCACGATAAAAGCAACACAAACAATTCCAATCGGTGACACAAAAAAGTCTTCAATTCGACAAAAAACTTCGGCAACTTGAATATGATTTTCAACGTCTTCGCTAGCTTCTTGTGGATTTGTTAATGATTTCCAGCTCACAAATTTCTTTTCCAGCTCTTTATCTTCGAACTTTTTAATGATACAGCTGGCAATCTTTGGTTCTTCAGAATATCTTGACTGCAAATGTTCAGCCAGTCCAATGTAAAACCCAGCATTTAATGTGTCGCGTATTATGTCACAGTAAGCAAAAGTTAAACATGAAGTTGCGAGAAATGCAAACAGAATCAACTTACTAGAATAAAAGAAATGTTTATTTTAAGGGTTTAGAGTTACAGATTTTACGAAGAGTCAGCATACTTCATGATTATTTAGGTTTGTTGATGCTTGGTTGATACTTTGTAGATGCTTGTATGAAGCGTTAGGAATGTTGAATATTGCCGGAACTTAAATTATGAAATAAAATTTTGTAAACAGTTTTATTTAAATAGTGAAAAATTGAGTCTTGTTTATAAAAATTTAAAATTTTCAGTAATTTTTTTTAAATAAAATTTAAAAAAAAATTGAATAAATTTAAAAAAATAAAACAAGTTTTAAAACTTTATTCAAAAAACTGTGGTTTAAAAATTTCTTAAAATTTCACAATAAAATTCGCAATAACTTTTGAAACCATTTTGAATTTTTTTTAAACAAAAAAAAATAATGTTAAATTTTCTCACTTCAAACTCTTCAGCGTGGCTTTCAATCTAAGACTAAGACAGCTTATTAAAAAATGTGACGAAGTGGACTGATTTTAATTTGTAAATAATTTGTCAGCAACATTGCTATGTAGATATGCTGAATGCAATTTGATTTGCTGCACACAGTTGAATAAGCACTGCTCTATAGCATGCTTTGGCAGTGGTGGACAACCTTTTTTGTGCTTCGGCACACATTGGTGGTAAGCCGTGACTAAAATTGCACCAGCGTTGATACAAAGTTGCCTTTGCCAAGATTTTGCTTTTGATTTAGCAAAGTCATGCCTTTGCAAAGGCACAAAAAAAGCAAAGACCAAAAAATTGCATTTGACAAAGGCAAAGGCTCGTGACTTTGACTTCAAATTAGCTACGCTTAAGTCCACCTTTTTAAAGTCAAGTGCCAGGTATTAACACTGAATTGCACAAGACATTCAGTTTGTAAACTCGTTTAACTCAAATGTGCCGTAGCACACGGGTTGCAGATCACTGCTCTATAGTATTTGAATAGCTAAAGTAGGAACTAAGGGAAATTAATGTACATTCCTAATGAAAACTCTTTTTTCCGGTTCCTTTTCTACTTTTGATTCGCCTAAATCTTTAGGGGACTGAAAAAGCCGTTCGCTGTGTAGAATAAATCTTATGGCGACTCACAGATATTATCTACAGCTCAGCCATAAAAGTAGAAGGCAATTTTTCAATTTAAAATTGATTTGATTTTCTTACTCAGTAAGTATTGTGAGTTTGTGTCTTATAAGACGTTAAAAAATTGTTTTTCTCGAAAATTCCCGAAAATTTTAACTTTAATTTTCATAAAAATGAATTTCAAGAAGATTTTACTATTTTTAACATTATTGACAGTTGCAAAATGTGAAAATCTTTGTGATTGTGGAAAATTTATAGAAATAAGAGTTACACAAAATGATAATAAACATCAAATTGACTTCAAGTCATTAGAAGAATTTCTCAAAAATCCGCTAATTGAAGGTCGGAGGCTTTATGTCGTTGGAAATTATGGAGAAACTGACGTCCTTAGTGGTGTCATATTAAATGAATTGTATGAAAATGTAAGTTTGAAGTTCAGGGTTAAATACTTCAGTGGCTAGTTTTTAAAGCTGTTTGGAGCATCAGGTACAATCCACTGACTGTACACCCATCTCAAGAATATGTCTTGGTAGCGTAGAGTAGATAATCCTAGGTAAATACCACGTTCATCCATAAATATCGGCGTAGTGGCTTCGATTAAGCTCAAAGTGTATTAAAATCCTAACTTTGTGAGCACTTCCGGGAGATAGCTGTCTTAATACCTTAAATAGAACAACACTGGTTCTTCACTGATGAACAATTCCCTTAAAAATACTCAATTAAAACCATATTAATTACAATTTACATAAATTCCATTCCAGTACAAACCAATCAACTCTCCCGACTGTCTCGTCCACAAATCAAAATTCACATCTCTCATTGACTCCAAATGCTCATCAATGTCAAACAACACAGCATCAATTCAATTATGGAATGATATTTTCCTCTATGAATCTCAAAGTAATCATAAAGTTGCTATAATTTTTGTAAATGTAAAGGCTCAACCTGATCAGTCGCAATATGAAAGTAGAATTTTTTCAGCGCTTTCTGGATTGATGTCGACGATTTATTTTGTGCTGGGTGAAGAGAGCTTTTATAATGAATATTATGGGAAGGAGGTAAGTTGGGGCTGGGTTTGATGATACTTTTAAGAATGCTGGTGACTCATTTGAGTCCTTTTTGTGACTGCTAATCCTAATCTGTACAACATAGCTTCTTTACTTAAAAGAATTAGAGACTTTTGACAATGACTTGACTTTTATTGACTGTAAATAGCATTGATGGCGGTTGTACAGTCAAGACATCTTCTTCAGATTGAAACAATAGCAAGACAGAGTCTTAATAACTACAAAAGGAGGTCAGAACTTGTTTCTATTGCTTCATAAGGCACCGTAACTTAAAAACAATGATATTTAATTTTGATTCCAGTTTAGGGCTTCAAGTAGCCCTAAAAGTCAGCTCATACCTATATGAATGTCGATTGACATTATATTTGCATAAAACTCAATTCAATCTAATAATCCTAATTTTATTGTAGGCACAAGAGTGCGACTTTTACTTCCATATCAACGAACTTGATCAAAGGAATGAAATTGACGAGTCAATCCTTGAAATTCACAGCATTTTGTCACATCAGAACATTGAAATGCACGAGGACTTGCATTTTGCTAAGGAAAATCTGAAAATTTCAAACTTTCTTGACATTCTTAAATTCGGTGCTGATAAAATCGCTGAAATTGAAGCTGAAAAAGTTAGAAAATTGAAAGAATTTGTAAACAATTTGAAGAATTTTGTTGAAGATTCCAACATTTTTGAAGAGATTTTGAGAATTTTTGATGAAATTTTGACAAAAAATGACAGCGAAAAGAAACAAAAAGTTCAACAATTTACAAGAGGTTTCAAGGAACAAGCAGTTGCTATCTACATGAATCTTACAAGCCCACAACTCTCAACTTCAGACATAACAACTCCAAAACTTCAAAGAAAATTTAGAATTTTCAACAAAAAACTTCGTCAAATTGAAAGAATTGTGACTGCAAAAATTCAAATTTTCATAACTGAAGTTGCTGAGGAATTTAAAGATATTCTTGATAAAAAGTTGAAAAACGCACATGACAAGACAATTTTAAGCACCAAGGACACTCAGATCTTAACATTTGGGAATGTAAAATTCGGTGAAGATGTTGAAAAGTTCGAAGCTCCAAAAATAACTCCAATTGAAAGCCAAGAACGAGTATCTTTAAAGAATTTAATCAAATTAGAAGCTACAAGTTTAATTAATAAAAATCAAGAAGATAATACAGCCTCAATTGCAATAAAACTGCAGGAAAAATTCATAAAAATCATCGATACTAAAGCTGTAAAGCTGTTCAATAGCTCAGAATTAATTGAAGAAAAAATCAGAACAAAATCTACAAGAAATTACATTAAAACACTCCAAAAGCTTTTTGAGACTTCAAACATTGAAATTCGGAAGAGCAACGCATTCAAGAAGTTGATGAAGCAACGAAAGATATCGATTCCACTTCCATGCGACATTAAGTGCTGAAATATTAGAACTAATGATGCAACACACTTTTACTTTGTATCATTTATTCTCAAAATGTATAAATAAAATTAATCTGAGGCTAGTGTGCCTCAATTAGTTCTAGAAGAATAGAGATGTCAATTATTTGGGTTTTTAGTATTTGTAAAAATAAACATGAATATATAAATATAGAATAAACCCAATGGTTCATCCCGAGCGGGAATCGAACCTCGCACCTCTCGATTTCCGGTCAAGTGGTCAGACCACTAAGCTATCGGGCTTTGCCATTGCAACTGGAAGAATGCCAATATATGTGAACCACGCTTTTTGAACTTTTCTGTTCTAGAGTTTTCAGCCTTTAGTGTTTTCACTAATTTGGCAAGGCCACTAGAAACCAAATGAAACTAAAATATATAAAAAAAAAAACAGCTATCTCTAGGCTTAAGTTTGAGTCAACTTAAAGACAGACAAAGCAACTTAATGAAAGAAATGTTTAAAGTTCATCAAGATTTTTGCTACTTAGTGGACTGAGAACTTGACCAACAATTGAGTGGTGCGAGGTTCGATTCCCGCTTAAGACAAACCATTGAGTGATTTTCTTTTTTTTCAATATCTCTTAATGGAATAAACATTTAACATCTTAAAACTATAATAATATTAAAAAGGAAAAGTTTGATCTAATAAAATATCATTTCATACCAGGAGCGTAGCCAGGAATTTGAAGAGGGGCAAAAAAGGAATTTATAGAATTTTTTTAAAAAGATCTTAGCAAAATTGTCATCAACCCACCCCACTGGCTACGCGCCTGTTACATACAGAATACTGGCTGACGACCCAAGTGTTTTTATACACAGCTTAGATTTTTTGAATATTTTACAGTGCAATATTGATCATTGAGTATTTAGTACTTTAGATCTGATCAATGTGAATGTCGATTATTCAGCAAAAAAAAATATCTGAAGTAGGGGAAAGGCTCCCCTCGGCTCTTGTCTATGCCACTGATTCGATTTTAATTCCATGAATATTCATAGGTTCATCCCAGTAGTAAACTTAAAGGATCCATCAAAAAAAAACAATTTTAAGATCCAGGAAGATAAAATAAGATCTGGTTTTATATCCACAAGCCTCTTCTGCTAGCTCTAAAATCATAAAACTTAATCCATAATGTGGAAGTGCTGATAATTCTTTATAATACAAAATACAGTAAATTAATCATATTCACAATTTATCCACCAACTTCAACCTTTGCCGACCCTCATCCAATTCTTGATTTCCTTAATGCAGCCAGCACCATAGCTTTGTCATTCTCAATTGCTGTACATTTCTCATTATCCAGAATTATTTCATTGCGACGATCACCGAATCTTGCCATTACCCTCGGTCTGTAGTCAACCTCAATTGCTAATGGATTTCCGTTCAATCCTAAAACTTCAAGAATCGGAAGAGCTGCAATTTCATCAATTTCATCGATATCTTTTATTATATTGCAGGATAAGTCGAGAGATTTAATAGATCTGAGTTTGCTAAGGCCTTTAAGTGACGATATGTTATTGCCGACTAGATTTAAAGTCTGAATGTTCCCAAGTTCCATGCACCAATTGCTAAGATCTTCAATTAAATTATTATTCAGACTTAAAAAGCTCAATTTTGGCAAATGACGAAGGTTTGAAATTCCACGAATTCTATTTCCATCCAGCATCAATGTTTCAACATTTGGAATCAACTTTAAGGCAGGATCAAGCTGCCAAATGTCATTGTAACAGAAATTTACAATCTTTATTGACTTCCACTGCTCATCTGTTACGGAATTGTTATGAATCGACTCTGGATTTAAAATATTTTGGATGTTCTGCGCTCGAGTAAAAGTGACAGTAAAATTTTCACAATTCTCACGAATCCTGGCATTGGAATCAACATTCATTGGCACAATTCCATAAAATTCTAAAGTTTTAACATTTGTAAATGGAGAAAGCTCAAAATTTAAGGTTGATGCGAGGATATTGGAAGTTCCAATGGGGTTAACGAGTTCCTGAAGAACATCCTCTTTTGTATCACATTTGGTTCTGGTCGGTGTCACTTTTAATGATCGAAGGTTTGAGCAAAAGTCAAGGATGTGTGAGAAGTCGAATTTGCTGCTTTGAAGCTCTTGTTGTGGACATGGAAGTCTAAGGCGGGTGGTGATCGAGTGGAGCTTAAAAGAATAAAAAAAGGATTTTGAATTTTTAAAAACCGTTAAATTTTAAATTTTTAAAAAACGTTAAACTTCTTAAAAATTCATTTTCCATAGCTTCTGCATCTAAGGTTCAGTAGACATCCCTATCCTCATATTTATATTAAGAATTGAATAACTAAAGTCACAATAATGTCAACGCGACAATAACAACTCATTATTCAATTCCATCTCATTCATCATCCTTGAATTTAATGATTCAAATCTTATTTACTACATCTACAGCCTCTCATCCATCTAATTCCCTACAAAATCATGATTAATGCTCACCTCAAGTATCGTGAACGTCCACATCCCCTCATTCTCCAGCAAATACTTTTCACCATTCTTAAAAATATCCAGCGCCAAATTGTGCAGCACAAAGATCACATCATACTTATGAAAATCCAAAAATTCAACAAATTCAACTGGCATATGCTTCTGCATGATGTGTGCAATGGTCTGCAAATATTTCTGAAGATCCTCACGTCGTTGCTCAATAAACTTACTATTCATATTCCCAAGAACCTTCTTTTTTGGCAGCAAATCCCGTCCAATTGAATAATTGACAAGTTTCTCATGAAGATCATGAAAATCTCGATATCGTCGCAATACTGTCCATTCTATGTTATGAAAGCACGTGACTCGGATGTTGTAGAATGTAATTCCATCGATAATATCAACATTTGGTATCGTTATTGTCGTTTCTAGTGGATTTCTATAATAATTTGACATAATAAGTCGCGATTATTGGAATAATATTTATCAAGTGATAGTTTTGTGGCTGTATGTGTTGGAATTTTCTGTTTTTCGGAATCAGCTGTGTTAATTCGAGGATTTCTGTTTTTGAATAAATTGTTGCAGTTACTTTGATTTGGCTCCTTTATGTTTCTTTGGGCAGTTTGAGGTCTGAATTTTGGGTTTTGAATGAAAGGATGTGCTTCGGCTCTTTAAGAGCTTGGAAATAGCTTCAATGGCAACATCCTTGGCTCACATGATCATTAAATACTGTGCTTATAGAGCCTTATTGTACATTCTATTCTTAACATTGCAAATTGAGTCACTGAACAGCGAACTATTTTTTTGTAACCGTCGAAAAAATTTCAAAAAATTTAAGAATCTCAAATAAAAATTTATAAAATCAAACAATTCAAGAAATTTAGGTATTATTGAATAAAAAGTACATCCTTATAACATAAAATGTCTTGCAATTATGCAGATAACCTGTCGCCATACGATGATAAAGGAGTTCTAGGAACACCAGAGGTAAAAATCTTATTATTTTAATTATAATGATCAAATTTGAACCAAAATCTGACCTGAATCCACTCCTTCCAGATTTTCGACTCACCATCCGAAATCACCACAAAAGTAGAACAACTAGTCGACCTGATTCTCAAGTCAAAACACATTGTAGTCCACACGGGAGCTGGAATCTCAACAGCATGCGGAATTCCAGATTTTCGAGGACCCAATGGTGTCTGGACACTTGAAAAGAAAGGAATTAAACCGAAAATTGACATCAGTTTTAAAGATGCAGTTCCTTCAAAGACACACAGAGCATTAAAGCACTTAATCGATAAAGGATATGTCAAGTTTGTAGTCAGTCAGAACATTGATGGACTTCACATGAGATGTGGAACACCACGAAAGAATCTAGCAGAGCTTCATGGCAACATGTTCACAGCAGAATGTCCAAAATGTAAGAAACAATTTGTTCGAACATCGGCAGCACCAACAGTTGGGAGAAAGACAGTCGGTGACACATGCAGGAATGAATCCCGGCCATGTCGTGGACAGTTGATAGACACAATATTGGATTGGGAGGATGACTTACCTGATGATGACTTAGATATGGCAATGATGCACTCAACAATCGCAGATCTCAATATTGGACTTGGATCAAGCTTTCAGATCATGCCGTGTGCTAAGTTCCCAATGAGGAGTCAAAAATTTGGCGGGAAATTTGTATTAATTAATTTACAGGCAACGAAAATTGAGAAGAAGGCTGATTTATCGATACATGCTTATGTGGATGAAGTCATGGAAATGGTGATGAAAAGATTGGGAATTGAAGATATTCCAGAGTACAATGAAGCTGAAGATCCAACGAGGAAGGCTGACTTTAGTGTAAATTGGAACATTCCAAAGAAGGAACTTAACAGTATTGAGAAGCTTTATAAGGAGAGAAATGAGAAGAATAAGAAGAGGAAAGGAGATGAGGCTGCGGTTAAGAAGAAGTATAAAAAGACTAAGGCTGAAGATGGGGAATAGGGTAAGGAGGGGTTCAAGGAACAGATCAGATCTTTTTTGACAAATTTTATTTTTTGACTAGAGTAAAAAATTGAATTTCATATCTTATAGCCTGCCAACTACTGCTCCATTTTAACATCACAATCCTTCAAAGCAGCCTTCAGTTCCGCCTTAATTCCTTCAAAATCCTTCACATATGGAACATTTGTAATCACTAATGTCTTCAAATTCAGATCCTTCAAGCACCTCAAACCCGAATCAGTTAAATTCTTACAATCGATCAGTTCCAAGTGCTTTAATGAATCTTTTCTGTATTTTAAATATTCCAAGGCTTCATCCTCAATGTAGCCACAATTTTTGAGGACAATTTTCTCTAATTTTGTGCAGCCTTTGATGTGTGAGAATCCAATGTGACTGATGCCGGCATCTTCAGCTATAATTTCTTGGACAAAGAATTTTGAGTTTTCTGGCGGGAGGAGGTTGTAGTCACAGAGAGGATTGGGTGCACTGGTGAATTTTACACATGATCCGTTACGGAGGAGCCTAAAAATTGTGAACATTTTAATTGAAATGTTCTAGACCATTCTTAAGATTATGCGTAGTAAGTTTCTGGTCCAAAATCTTAATGGCATTAACTTTGATGCTTAAAACCAACAATCAGCCAGTTTCATCACTCCCTGACAACTTGCTCCCGCGAACTTCACAGACACCAGCCTCAAAACTACCAAATTTCAAAGACTTACCATTCAGCTGTGCACCTATCATGTCCAAGAGCCTTAATTCTCTCACCATCGACTCGATTGAACATCATGTTAACCCACCAGAAGAACTGTCGTCCTGAATGCACTGGCTTGAACAAGGATGATGAAATTTTCAATTGACTGAACATCTTTGAATGTGAAAAATTGCTTGAAAGTTGCGAAATTTATACGAAAAAAAAATTCACAGAACTATTTTTTGGTGCCGGAGATAAACAAAAACAAAACCAAAATTGTCTTTTATTAATCAAGAATTTTCGAAACTTTTTTGAATATTTTTTGGCGGTTGCTGTTGTGATTGAAATTTTATTGCAAATTAAAATTGATGAATTTTTAAGTTTTGAGGTTTTTGAAGTCCAATTAATTGCATCAAAGGTGCTGTAGCTACTAAAATATCAGCTGAGATATGAACAAGAACTCAAAACCCTGCAAGGGATCCAAAAACCCTGCAAAGCCCCCAAAAATTTGCAAAGCAAACCCTATAAAAAATTATATTCATTAAATTACATGCTAAAGCTTAACAAGCACTGATCTGACACAATAAAAATCATCACATGTGATTAAAACAAACTACATTAATTTGGATTTTTTTTCTGTGTACACACAATCTGGTGATTTAGATTATTTTTTTTTCAGACAATAATTAAGTGGGTATGAAAAAATAAAATCACAAAATTTATGAGAAAATCGCAAGTTGAGTTAATCTTGTGGAAATTTTTCGCGTGTTCAATTTTATTTGAGTATTTTGAGTGGTCAGGGTTGGTGGACGATAGAATTATGGATTAAGGCTCCTTCAGTTAAACGTTTTAGTCAAGAATCTAAGCCGACTTAATATTCTATCCGCATCTTAGTCTAACCCAAAGAGGTCGTTCACTTATGACGTCCAAATTTAACGTTCATTAAAAAAGAACAATGGAATTCTAAAAATTTTCTTGCTGACTCCCCCCCCCCCCCCCCTCAACCCCCCCCCCCCCCCCCCCTCCCCCCTCCCACTTAGACGTCATAATTAGGGTGACCATCTGCGTAGTTTTACAACGGACAGTCCTGTATTTCAAAACCCTGTCCTGTATAAATTTGAAAACTTTGTTCCAGGTCCTGTATTTTTTTCACGAAAATTTCCGTTAATTTTCGAATTTTACTCTGTGTCCTGTATTTTTCGAAAAAATTTACCAAAAGTCCTGTATTTTCATGAAAATTAGATGGTTACCCTAGTCATAATGAAACAGGCCCAAAAGTGCGGAACTGATCAAATTATCAAAAGTGATCAAAAAATTATCAAAAACTAATCAAATACTTCCGCACCTTAAGACTAAGCCACTCCCGTTCTCCAGTGACTCATCCCCAACATTTTCAATTCAAATCAACCCTTTATTCCAACCCTGATGTTCCCACTCATCTACAAACATGGTCAATGTCAATTCATCAGCTCATTAAGCTGTGATTTAATCATTCAAAGATAAAACTTGTTCACAAGGCATGAAATTATGATGACAACTGTTTTAATTTTCGGGTATAAAATAATCAAGAAAATATTCAGAATTTATCAGTAACTCACCTGATTTATCTGAATAAACAGCAGCTGAAAATGAAGTTTTTATTGTCAATTCTGATTGTTGCTGCAGTGACTTTGTACAGCCAAGCTAAAACTCGTGAAGAAATGAAAGCAAAATGGCAAACATTAGCAGCTGAAAGCAGAATGTCAAAAGTCATCAGGAGCTTCAGACGATGATTTGGAAAAAATCATAACGCACGTGAAGCCGGAAACGCATGAAGGAAAATGCATGATTGCTTGTATCTTTGAAACTATGGGAGTTGTAAGTAGTTTAGGACTTATAGGAACTATAAAGTTTAGTGCACAGTCAGCCATTACAGGACTAGCACTTCCTTCCCCCTTTTATTCCCAAAAAAACCTTCGATTTTCATCTCATTTAATACTTTACACAACTACACAAACAGGTCAAAGACGGTAAGATCTGCAAAGAAGGCTTAGAAGCTTGGCAAAAAGAGTCACCAATACCAGCTGAAGTCATTCAGACTGCAATCACTGAATGTGAAGAAATAACTGACGCTGATCATTGTGAAGCAGCAACAGAAATTGGTCATTGCTTTAAGGAGACATTAAAGAAGGCTGGATTATTTCCTGAGGATTAAGTGAATTGGTAATGGCTGTTATAAGCGTAGGTCATCGAGGGAGCCTTGGAAACAGCACAAAATATTTTTTTCGACTGTTAAAGTTTTTCAAAATTCAAATAAAAAAATTTCTTTATTTCACAAGTTTAACCATTTTAAGAATCAATTTTTCATAAACTTTTGATAAATCATATTTGCCATGACTCCATCTTCTATGGCATTTCCCATCGATTGAAAGACTGTGACATTTTTGCTATTTTCTATTTTGTGAAGAAACTTTTTTCCAGCAACAATTTCACCAACTTCTCCATTTACATATTCCTTAATTCCTTTCAATTCAGTTTCTAGTCCAATATAGCTTTCAATGTAGACACTCGATGACTGATAAATATCCATGGCTAGCTCAGAATGATGGTTTGTTCCAGCTCCAATTGCTAAATTACAAATAAAATGAAATAAATATTTTTAATATTTTTCCATTGGATTTTTTTGGAAGTTAAGCAAGATATCAGGATTATACGAAAGATAGTGATTATGGACATAGCCTGGCCTTTAATGGCAAACCCTTCTAAAAAATTTCAAAAAACACCTGCTTCAAAAAAAAATTCTGACTCCAACCCTGTCAGTGACCATGAAATTCCAAAAACATTTGATGGTTCACTTCCAACGCCACTTCCTTAACCTGGCTATAGCTTCTCATAACATCAAACCAGAGTTGCGACTACAGGTACCTGTCATAGGCACAGGTGACAGGTCCTGTCAAAAGATAGCCTTTCACAGGCTGCCACTTGTTTCACAGGTCACAAGATTTGCAAATCTGTGACAAATCTGTCAACATGTAGCCTGTTAACAGCTGATCTGTCAAACAAGTGGTGACCTGTGACAGGTGGGCTGTTTTCGTTGCGACAGATTGCAACTCTAAATCAAACTCACCATTAATATGAACATTTTCCTTCAAATCTTTAAGCTCAAATAACGGTTGACTGGAATTTGTTGCCGTAACAACACAATCAGCACCTGCGACACACAAAATTGACGAATCTGCAATCACAATGATAATCTCTGGAAACAACGCGTTTAATTCTTTCTTTAACTTCTCAGCTCGATTTAAACTTCTGTTCCATAATTTCACTTTTATGAAGACATTTGGGAAGTAATTAAGCATTGCTAGAGCATGGATTCTACCCTGTGGAATTAGAAATTAGATAACATGGCATCATGAATCGCATGCAGGATACCTGAGTTCCACATCCAACAATTGCCAGTTCCTTTCCCACAATATTCCCATCCAAGTTCTTTAAATTCATGTCACAATACAAATATTTCGTAGCAACAACACTAACAGCTGCTGTACGCCACGCTGTAATTTCAGTTCCATCCACAATAGCTTTCAGCTTTCCAGTGTCAGAATTAAATAACAAAATAGTTCCAAGAATTCCAGGAATTGCTGGATTTAATTGAGAATTTCCACTGAAAGATGTGACAAGCTTGCATGACAATGTTGAATGCTTTTTATCACTTCCAGTGACTGAATTTAAAGTATAATTTGATGCATATCCAGGCATTGTCAGCAAAACTCCTTTATTGCCAGCAAATGTAAAGGTTCGAGGTGTTTGGGATGAAAAAGGTTCAGAGTCTGATTTTTGTGATGTGTTTGAAATTGCAACTAGTGCTGATTCCATTGCATCTACACAGTCTGTCCAATTTAATAAGTTTTTGACAGAAGACTCTTTGATGAAAGTGACGTCATCATCTTGATTGGATAGACTGCCCGTGCTTTTATCTGATTGGAGGTTTAGATGCTTTTGATCTTGGATGTTCATGTTGAATTTTTGGGGCGATTGTGATTGTGTGGATGTTGTTGAATTACTTATTTGTGGACTGTATTGTAGGATGATGAGTTGCTAGGTGTGTGAATGCTGAATGGGATGCAAAAACAAAACAAAAAGTTGATTTTTGAATTATTTTTAATATTTTTAAATTTAGTAAAGATTTTAAATGAATTTTAACATTTAATTTGAATTTATAAATATTTATTCATTTAAAAACTGAAAAAATTGATTTAAAAAAATTACCGCAGCTTCAGATTTGGTCTCTAGAACTAATTAAAGCACTTGTTGCTACAACGACAAATTACAGAATAATAAAAACAATTTAAAAATGCTTTAATGTTTTATTTACTTTTTTTTGTTATCTACATTGTGTACAGCTGTTGCATAGTCATGTGAATTGACAAGAACTAGAAGCATATTGACCTGATAAGATATGAATATTGATTTGAAACCACATTGTGGTTACTTCATGCAGGGGTGCAGCCAGGGATTCTAAAACAATTACTTTAGAACATTAGTAATTCATTTAGTATTGGATATTGGCACACAGTAGCCAGCAAGAGTGTCAGTTTTTGAAATCATCTGATGGAGACAATAGATTACAATTGATCTGTACGGTCGCCGAAGTAAGTAACATAATAAATCAGAGCAATTCTGATTCCAGAGGTGCGCTAGGACAATTCGCAGTTAATGAGAGTTTAACGAGTGAGGATGCGCAAAACCACTGCACTCAAACTTAGACCTACAATTTATAGTGGGATCCGAACCACTCCTTTGCTGACATTTCTGCTTGTAGCCTCCAAAGAAAGGCTGTGAGCCTCATTTCCAGTACATATGATTCGAAAAAGAAGAAGTTTAAACTTTCCCATTCCCAGTCTCGAACCTATGATCGCTGTGTAGGTATTGCAATAATTAGCTACCGAAGTACTAAATCATTCCGCCACGGAGCCACTTCAGCTCCAATGAAGCTTAGTTAAAAATAGGCTATAGTCATAATGTGTTGTAGCTCATAAAAAGCAGACAATTGTCCCGAATTTATCTCAAAAATAAGGATATGCAGAGTTGTCGGTTACGAGTCTTTGAGAAAATGCTTAACCTAAGCAAAGAATTTTTTTGGAGCTGTCCAAAAATCATCAAGCCAAATTTATGTGCTTACATTGAGTTTTCTTGAAGAATTTTGGTTGCAACAAGCTTGGAACTCTAGTTTTATATGTTTTAAGCTACAATTAAGCCAGGAATATGAAGAGGGGGGGGGGGGGAAATTTCAGAGGGAAAGGGAGGATTTTTATGATTTTTTCGTAACAAAAGCAAAATGAAGAAATTTCTGTTAACGTCGGGGAATTTGTCCCCAACCCCCCCTCCCTGGTTACGCGCCTGGTTTAGACTTCAAACTGACCAGCTCAACATTTATTTTAAAAAAAAAATAATTCAAACTTGCACATCCTTTGCATTCAGTCAGAGATAAGAGAATAAGTTAGGGGTCGTTCACTTATGACGTTTATCAAAAAACCTGATTTTTAGACCCTTCCCCACCTTCTGTCACAAAAATTCTATAGAAAAAAGTTTCCATTGTTTGAATTGTCATAAAATCCTAGAACCCCCTCCCCCCTAAATGTCGGACGTCATAAGTGAACGGCCCCTTAAGGTTAATCTACTTTTAATGAATTCAGTGTTTTTTTAAAATCGAAACATTGAACAAGAAAAACATCCAGATCATCTCACTTTTTAATAATCATTTGCTAGTTTAGCATCAATAAGCAAACAAGTTTAAATTCGTGAATACTTAAAATGTACAATAAATACTCAAATTGTCCTGATTAAAGGTTTAAAATGGATACGGATAGTAAAGATAAAATTAAGAAACAGAAAAAATCACAAATTTCAAGAAAACCAGGCAAGACTCGAACGATAATTGAAAATATCAAGCAAGAAAGAAATGAAAAGAATACAGAAGAATTTGAATGTTTAAATGCTGTGCTTAATGTGATCGAAACGCTCAAAAAGTCATACAATTTGGAAACTAAAGTTGGACAAAATCTGGGAAAAAATTAAACCAAAGATGCTAATTTGCCGAAAATTCGTGACTGTCAAGTATTATTGAAGGATATAAAGAATCAAGCTAATACTTTTAATCGTGAGTTGATGGATATATCTTCTATCAAAACTGAGCTTGGAGAAGATTTTAAAATAAATTTAAGCTCAGAAGCCTTAAAAAGTTCCAAAATCTCATCAGATCCTGACATAAAGCGACTTAATCGTAGATTCAATTGCAGTTTTTGTCACAAAAGCTTCACATCTCGATGTTACTTGTCCATTCATACGAAATCACACCATAAAAGACCTAGAAAATTATCTTATAGCTGCAACATTTGTAATTTAAAGTTTACAACAAAATCTATTCATAAATCACATGCCAAACGTAAGCATTCCAATGTAAATCGTCAAATGAGGCTAGCAATATGATTCAATGTTAATCGACAAAATGCAGAGCAGAGTTCCTTCCAATGTAAAACTTGTCTAAAATTTTACAAATCTGCTGCTTCCTTAAAAACTCATCAAAATATTCACGACAAAAAATTTAATTGTAAAATTTGCAATAAAAAGTTTTCATTCCAAATAAGCAGGCTTTACAGTCTCATAGACGCAATGTTCATCGAAATATCAAATTTCAATGTGATTTTTGTGGAAATTTTTTAAAAACTAAGCGAGCAATAAAACTTCATTTGTTATAGACTGTGCCCATCGTTCATTTCGTATTCCAAAAGAATCGAAAAGTCAAGAGCCAAACCACAACTCAAAATGCTGCCACAGATATCAAGTCTTTTGGACAGTAACAATTTTCCATCGTTAAGCAAACGACATCAAGTTTCTGCTCATTCACATCCAGTGAATGCTGCAAGTAACTCATCAGCATCATTTAAAGAAGAGATTAATCAGCAACAACTGATCAATAATATCAGTTATGCAGAGAAACTCAACGAAGCAGTAAAGAATGAAAGCCTTTTCAAGAAATTCACAGAAGCTCAAGAACGTCTAAAGAGAATCCCCAACATTGAAGAAGCAATAAATCAGTTCTGCAGTTTCGTAGACGAAGTCGGAAAGATCCCAAAGGATGCACCTCAAGGAACTGCATTTAAACTCATAGTGAAGTGTGGCTTCATGAGCTGCTCACCAGCACCGACAAGCCAGTTCAAAAATAATTTATTAACGTAGTTCATAAGCTTAAAAAAAGCTTTTTTTTTTCTCGCTCGGCAACTTTTTTTAAACTTTTTATGCCACATTTTCATGATATATGCAAATCTCATTCATCAAAATTAATAATTAATCAAGATATAGTTGAATTAAAGCCGTATTCAGGCTGGTGTCAAAATAAGACTCAAAGAAATGTAACTTAAACTACAATAATTCCAAATTTGAAATAAAGAAAGATTTGTTTAAAACTTCATTTGCTGATGCATTTAAGGATTTAAATTTGTTGTTGTTGTAAATTTTTATTTATTTTAATAAAGTTTAACATAAAAAAAATTAACTTTTTAAAATTTAAAGGAGTTGTTTGATTTTTAGTGTTGACTAAGCATAAGGCAGTGTTAAAGGCTTTTTGACGACGATTTTTTCTTTGTCTCATTCGAGTTTGATTCGAGCTAGATTATTTAATTAACCATTGTCTCTTATAAACGTATTAAATGCTGTTCTGAAGCATGTCTACACAAAAACTTAAATCCTTGTCACTTTAAACTTCTTTGGTGTCATTTCTTAATGAATTTTCTTCAGGAATTTCGCTCAAGTCCTTTTGTTCTTCTCTTTTTGGCTCAGCCCATGATTGTAACTGTCCGGATGACAATATTACATACAAAACAGCTCCTGCTATAAGTAAACCTCCAGCAGATGAAAACACTGTGCTCCAGACACCTTTGTCAGTCTAAGGAATAGAATTTTTAAATAAATTATAGCTTTTTTGGTCATCAAGGGTCCACAAATGGATCAAAATGGTAAATAAAGTTTAACTCTATTGATATATTTTAATAATTGAAGCTACACCTATTCTTAAGTCAAATATTAAACTCAACTCACTTGGTCAAATCTCATCAAGTCTGTAAGAATTGGACAAGCTATTCCAGCTACGAATCCAACAGTGTTTGATATTCCAATAATTATGCTCGCGTATCTCGGTGCTATATCCAAATGATTAACAATGAAACCTGACACAGCAAATCCGCTCATTGCCTTGCAGCCCAAAATCAATAGCAAAGCTCTTGGCTGTAATTATTATGATTATTAAAAGTCAAGGAAAGTCTTAACTGTTGTGCAAGGAATCATTCGAGGAGTAAAGAACTTATTGCTACTCGAAGTCCCTTGCACAGATGACTAGAAAGCAAATAAATAGAAAAAAACCTTACCGCAGTGTGAACATTTGGTAAATACAGCAAGCACACTCCTTGGACTATAAAGCTGACACAGAGGAAAATTTTTCGTACATTTGTTGTAGACAGGATGCGTTTTTGACGTAAAAAGTCTGATAAAAATCCACCGAGCGGTAAAATTATGAGCATAATAATGTAAGGCAATATAGCGATTAATCCGTCCTGTAATTAGATGGAGAATTGGTAGCTTTTCACTTTTGGTAGATCCTTAAAGCTCATTTTTAAGTGTGCACTATCAGTATATCCAAGTAAAGCTTAAGAACCGTACCATGAGCAGTTTAAAGCGTCCTTTAAGTTACCTCATTAATCTTAAACGAAAATGTGTGCCTAAAAAATCTACTTTGATAGTATCCAAGGGTGTAGTAACTCCATTTTTGACAAAATGTAGCAATAACAATTGCAAACACAGGTAATGATGTCAAAATTTTGATCCACGGTATGCATGGCACCTGATGCTTTGCTGATTCTCCCAGTGACTTCTCAATGTACATCAACTCCTGTTCTGTTATTGTTGGGTGATTTCGAGGCTTTTCGAGTACAAGCCAATACCAGAATCCAAACCAAACAATACCGAGAAGTCCAAAGAAAATGAACATTATTGTCGGATGAATCGAGGTTGATAGATGCTCACATATGATGGTGCCTGTGGGTTGAATTGACAAATTAGTAAAGTTTACGATCCGAACAAGACAAAAGTGCGAGAATTGAGGGATTGGAAAAGCCCAAGTCTGATTCCGAAGCTGACCAAATGTCAACTGCAAACCCTCTCTTGACACCGCTAAATGCACCGCTGGTGACCGAGCCATGTTGAGGGTGGTAGCCCTACATTCAGGCTTGGGATGGTGAGGTTTACAACCAACCATTCCCGAAATCAACATGAACAAAGAAGGCAATAAAATGTAAATAGGACTGGATTGCAAAAGTGCAATCTTTAAGATCTGTGGCTTAGAAATGAGAAAGAGTGAGCTTTGATCCCTTCTTATGAGGTGCGTAGTTAGGGGGGGAGTATGAGCCCAATAGAAAGCTCTAGAAACCAACTAATGCGATCAAACTCCTTTGAGACACAGATTTCAAAGTTCTCAAAATTACTGAGTTTACATACCTAACATCATTCCAGCATACATTCCACTCAATGCTATTGTTGTCAATTTACTTCTATCAAAAGTAGGCGACCAAAATCTCCAAATTCCCTATTGACAAAAAATAAAAGAATTTCTTATGATCACTGCTAAGCTTCTCTTCTAGCTGTATGTCACATCCGTCCTTCACTTTACTACAATGTTAACTTTTAATCGTCAAATATCTGTCAAGACACACCTGTGCCTCACTATGAAGTCAACTATATTCCATGTCCGTGCCTTAGTAACTGACACTTACTTCCAGACATGAAGAACTTACTTACAAACAAAGCTGGAATGGTGAGACCTTGAGCGAATCCTTGCAAAAAGTAAAACGTAACCAAAATTTTCTGATGTTCAGTGACCAACGGTATGAGAATATTCAGCACTGCTGAGCAGACAACTCCTAATCCAAAAACCTTATTCGATGGAAATTTATAAGCCAGCAATCCACCAGGAAGTTGTGCGACAAGATTACTTAAAAGTGAAAAGGAATCAAGGTTGTTTGCTGTGCTCCAGTGAAGTCTTGTTTCGTTTTCAGGTTTCTGAATTTAATAAAAAAATATTAAGATTAATTTTTAACAAATTTTAAATTAAAGTTTTTAAGGCACTGACAATATTATCGAAATACATTCTTGCCATCATCAAATTAAATCGAGTTCCATAAATGACAGCAAATCCTAGAAATGCCATAACAGCAACTGTGTATCGATGTGAAAGCCATGAAATCTTTGGTTCTGCATATTTGTCAATTGCTCTCAATGGCGGTCGAATGAATGCTTCAAAAGGCACTTGAGATTCTGGTTCTGGGCTGTTGTCTTCATTTTTTCGTTTGTATTTTCCAGAGTTTGGCATGCTGTGGCAGTTTATGGAACTTGAAAAATCTAATGAAAAAATTAAAATAAATTGAGTATTTTTTTGAATAAGTCAAGCCATCAAGCTAACGTAACTCTGGCATGATTCTAGACTTAATTCGAATCTAGCACCATGCCATAGTTACACTAGCTTGATGCCGGTTTTTTTTTTCGATTAACAGACTTGTGCTATTCAGGTATGATCAAAAATCTGTGTTTTAATCCTTGACACTGAATTCCAAAGCAGTTATTCGTTCTAGACCAGTGGTTTTCTTACTGTTTGCCACGGCACATTAGAAACAGTTCTAGGTGAAAAAATATTGTAACCTAAAATCATGCTCATGTAGATCACTTGTGCAGCATATCAAAAAAGTTTGTAAACCACTGGACTAGACATTTAAAAACCCTGCTTTGATAAGCCTACATTAAAAGTATTGCTTGGTAAAAGGTAAAGCAGGAGAAGGGCTCACTCTTTTTAAGCTGAAAGCACTGCTATTCAAGACCTGATGATTTAAAGACCTGATATACCCTGCAATGTATCTAGTCACAATTCGTGTACGCAAGATTTTGTAAAATCATCTAGACGCTTGCACATCCTAGTATACCTAGTTTTGTGCCGAAGACCTCAAAACTACATTCAACACAAGAACCGAGCTTCGTAACTGGAACGGAGAAATGGAAAAAGAGCTTCTATTTTTGTCCTGGCATTGAATCCCGAACCTTTGGAACTTAAGGCCAATGCTCATTTATGACACTAATGCCATTTCATTGGTAGCGCAGCCCAGTGGTTGCCAATCTTTTTTGTGATACGGCACACATTGATGGAAATTCATGACTGAAACCGTACACGGTTCGTGAGATTTCCCGAATTTTTTCTCGATTGACCTTGAACATTGTGCCACGGCATATCAGTTGAACATCACTGCACTATATCAACTACATTTAACATACTGGTTCAATATTTCAGGAGATTCAAATGATTTGAAAGAAATTAAAATTTGTGTGAATACGAAAAAATTAAGTCATAAATTGCTGATAAAAATTAACCTTGAAGCTTCTAAAGAATTTCATTTTTTTACATAATCATTCACAATTGAGTCATTTTATGTTGTCAAAATGAGTTCAATTTGAAGTTTTTTTTTCTATTTATAGATTTTTTAAGCATTTGCGCAAAAATGAAACAAAACTGTGTTTATAGACGCACATTAATGAGTGCTGTTTGAAAGATTTAATTAATATGTGAATGTTTTGCTCATTAAAATAGACAATAAAAATAAAAAAAGTCTGAATTTATGTCAGTTTTAAGATGCTTTAAATGTCAACAGATGTTTTTTTTATTAATTATTTGTCACAAAGTTAAAAAATGTATTTTTAGTCATGTCAAAATTAAATTTAACTTTTTTCAATCCTTTATCATTTTCTACAATTCAAAACACAATTTAATCCAAAATTAAATTTAAAACAAGCTTTAATTATTATAAATAAACCTAAATTTACCGAATTATCCAAAAAGATTCTCAATTCAATTACAAAATCGAACCACACTTGACAAAGTTTAACAACAAAATGAAACTAAAAACAGAGAATTTTCGCAGAATAATTTTGAAAATCTTCTCAGAGAAAGAAAAATAAAGAAAAAGAGAGAAAAGAGCAGGCTTAACATGTGTTCAACATTAGACAAAAAGTCATGTTGAAAATGTTCTGGATTTTAATATTTATTGACTATTATGAGACGTCTTTGACAGGACGTCGAATTTTCAAAATTTTAATTGTCAATTCTGCAAACCAAAAATGAGACATTTAAGGATTTTTTAGAGCATTTTTGAAACTTGTTTCGAAAAGGTAGCTTAATAAGACGATTTGTTCGTTTCGGCTGCTTACAAAAACTTTTGATCTAGACTTCGTAGAGAGTTCTAGTTTTTTGCATTAGCTGTGTTCAATCGTTTTATTCCGGCGACGAATAGTTAAATATCTCAAAATCATCGGGAAATACTATATTTAATGATTTTTTTGATTTCAAAATAATGTAAACAATGGAGCCAACTTCAAGTGGGATAATTTCAAATGTATTTTGAACATTAGAAAGTTTGAATTTTAAAAAACAAATGACAAATCTTTTCTGTATGGAAATTCATTGCAACAAATTATTAATTATACTACAATTAATGTTTTTGTAGTGCAACTTTTAGCGGGAAAATTTCAAATTATTTATTGATCGTTAGAAAATTTGAATTCCAAAAGATCGTTAAATAATAAAGCTTTTCTATATAAGCATTCATTGTAATTATTTATTAATTACACTTAAATTGATGATCTTCTGATCTTTTAATGATCTGTAAATGAACGCAAAATAATTATATAATCAAATGCTGATCGCTAACACAAAAATGCGCTGAAGTCCCTCGATATATAGCACGAGGACTTTCGCCAATTTTTTTATTTAAATTCGTCATCGATATTTAATTTGGAACATCCGTTAAATGTCTCTGGGCATCATTCCGCATGTGAATCTTCATGTGTTTAGTAAAGTTTGACTTAAACTTCATAAATCGTGCACACAAATCACATTGAAATAAATCTTTGGTGTGGACAGCTTTCATGTGAGCTTGATGACTGCACTTGTCTCTGAACAATTTCAAACACTTTGTACATTTTATTGGATTTTTCATTGCTGCAAACTTCTCATCTTGACGTTCATGGACTTTTTGATGATTCCTAAAATTTTGAGTCATATCCGTTGCATAATCACATCGATGACATTTAAATGGTTTTGGACGATTTTTATCATGAATTTTTTTATGGGATTTTAAGTTATATTTGAGATTACATTTTTTACCACAAATCTCACATTTGTAAAATTTTTTATTATCATGATAAAATTTGATATGAAAGTTTAGTCGGAATTCGCTTTGAAACATTTTCTTGCAAGTGTTACATTGAAATTGTTTGTTGTGAATTTTTTGATGTTCTTTTAAATTTCTAGCTCTGTTGAACATTTTTGAGCACACTTTACACTCAAATTTGACATTAATTGTATGAAAAGTCTTCACGTGTACATATAAGGATGTAACTTTTAAAAATTTACCACAAATTTTACATTCAACGGATGAAGAGTGTTTTTTCATGTGAAAATAAATTCTAAGTCTATTTTTGAAGATTTTTCCATCGAAATCGCATTCAAAATACTTCATTTGTCCATTCGGATGCTTTTCTGTCATATGAATGTCCAAATTTTTCTGTTTGAAGAACTTTAGATTGAACAAAAGACATTCAAACTTTTCAGATCTGTCCGAATGATAAGTTTTCGTGTGGCTCCTTAAATCTGATCCAAATGCAAATTTCTTCTTATTTTCAATTTCGTTTAATGAAATTTCATTAAAAAGTGTCAAAATTTTCACAAAATTGATCTTTAATGTCCTTGATAATCACACGACAAACTTGAAATTTTGATAAATTTTCATCACATTTTGTTGATTTTGGAATCAATTTAAAATATTCTGAAATTTTTCTTGACATTTTTCGATTAATTTGTAATCCTCAACGACTAATTGTTATGAACTGACGGATTTGGGATTAATACTCAAAAATTTTATAAATGGCTTCACAAAACTTAACATGGCTTCGCAAAATTTTATATGGCTTCACAAAATATTCCTGACACCAAACTTTTCCCACAAACCCCATCAAATTCGGACCCCCCCCCCCCCCCAACTGACACCCACCTTGTCAGCACTCCTCAAATCATTGGCTTCACAAAATATACCTGACACCCCCTTGCCCCCAATCCCCACCTGACACCCACATATTTTGTAGCATCAAGCTTCCAATCTTCAAATCTAGGTTTCGATTAAATTAAGGCTAACACTTCAATCTTCTTTGGTCGTGACTTGATACATTTCAGGTCCGTTCTGACAATATTCCATCAAAAGGTGCTCTCGTTCCTTTTTTTCCCACTACACTGTAAGTTCCTGACCCGTTCCTTCCGATCCAACGTTGCACACATGCCCAATTATGGCTTGATCTCATACATTAAGCTGTCGAAGTATCTAAACTTCTGAAAAAGAACCAAATTTGAAAATGGCTGGATTCGAACCGACGACCTTAGAATTACTTACTTACTTCGATGACCTTACAGATCAATTATGATCCATCGCCTCCTTCAGGTGCCGGCTAAAACTGGCTCTATCGCTTGCCAATTTCCTATACCAAATGCAATATTGTCTCTATCAACAGCCTCTTTTCATGAGTTCTTTGGCCTTCCACGTGCTCTTTTTCCATCGGAGCCTGTTTACTTCAATACGTTTGATCATATCAGCTCAAAACCTTAAACCTTAGAATAACCATCCCAAGTTTGAGCCAAACGCCTTCCCTATTCGACTAGCAAGGCACTTCACAGTTTTATTTATTTCTTCAAGGCATTTAACTGCTTGCGATCTATTTTAAGTTAATCCAGTGAACTGAAAAATGAAATATTCGAAAAGACGGTTGTTTGTTATTTTTCATGTATTTAAATGTATTTGAATTTATTTTTAAGTCAATTGTTAAAAGCTTTAAATTCAAAAACTTTTTTCTCTTCCTTAACTTCAACTTTAAACTTCTTTTTGGCCTTTAGGTGGTTCTGGATATTCATCTCTGATTTTGGTTTCTTCTCAGCCTTAATCTTCTTCACAGCCTTAATCTCCATCTCAGTCCTAATCTCCTTTTCAATCTTAACCTTCACATCCTCGTCCATGTGAGTTTTTATGTGCTTCTTAAACCTCTTTGAGCTGTCACATTCAAATCCACAAATTTGACATTTGTTAGTCTTTGGCCTATTTGGTTCATGGATGTTCCTCATATGAGTATCAAGGCAGAACTGTCTGATAAACTTTTTGAAGCAAATATTACATTGGAATATTTTAGCCGTTTGGTGGAAGTTACGGACATGCTTTATCATTTGGCGCTCCAATCTAAACGTCTTCCTGCATTGTTGACAATTAAATTTATGAATTACTTTGTGATTCTTTAAATCGATTGCTGATTTAAATAATTTTGGACACAAATCACATTTTAATGTCTTTAAGCTTTTTAATGTCTTAATGCCGTTCTTGTTGTCCTTAATCTTCATTTTTGTTGGTTTTAGTATGTTTAATTTTGAATCATTAATTGACGTGACTTTAAGCTTAATTTTTTTACATTTCAATAGCTTAATGCAATCCTTATCGTCACTAACTTCATCATCAATGACAATTATTTGTTGATTGTCTAGTTCCTCATTTAATTGATTGAATAGTGAACCTGGAAGATCAATGAAGAGCTCATCAATGTCTCTAATTGGAAGCATTCCAAATGGACTGTCTGGATCTTCTTTTTTTGTTGGTTTAAGTTCAATTATCTCGCAGGATGTGTCGAAGGTTTCGTCAGTTAAAAGTTCCTCTGTTTTGATTGCTTCGGATGAAATGCTAATGATTTCAACATTTCGGGGTTCATCTTTGACTCGGATGGTTGCTTGGTCTTTTTGTGGTGTGTTTGGCTTGATGTCAATGATTTCTGTTGTTCTAAGTGAATGATTTTGAAGCTGATTGTTGCTGATGCTTTCCTGATTGATTTGAGTACATTCTTGAATTACATTATAAGTTTTTGGTTCAATTTTGATGAGTTCTGGCTTCAACTGGTCACTGTCTTGTCTAGCATTGTCGACTTCTTGAGATATTGTTGGTTTATCTGTCGGTTTGCTGATTTTATTGGAATTTGAAGCATTTTTAGCTTTGGTTGTGGCGGATTTTTGACTGAATTCAATAATTCTTCCTGATCTTAACCTTCTTGGTTCTGATATGTTGATCTTTAATTCATCGTTCACTAGTTGTGGTGTATTTTGTTCCTTAATCTTCAAAATTGCTTCAATTTCTATTTTTGCTCGTTTAGCGTCTGGTTGCATCTCAAAATCGTCCTCGTTCAACTCAATCCTCATTTTTGTTGGTTTTAATTTTAAATCTTTTGATGACATGACTTCAGGATTTAATTACGAATGTTTGTTAAATGTTCTAGCTTATGTCGTTGACTGTGGATTGGATGTCTTATTTGAGAATATTAATAGCTAAAGTATACACAATATCAGTACCTAAATTCTTATTTGAGATTATAAAGCCTTAAGAATAAACAAAGATTTGATGAATTTTGCATTCTTGGCAAATGATGATTGACCGATCTTGATTTTTAATTTTTTGCAAAATTATTTGTTTTGTGTTGATTTCTTGTAGGGTTGCCTGATTGTTAACACTAGCGCCATCTATTGATAGGCTGTCAAACTGCGTACTTTTGAGCGGGACAGAAACACATTTTTTAAACTTATTTTCCCTGGAAAATGCTTCAAAATTTGGTCTGTGAAGCTTTCTTACAGTTGAAATCGGGACATAATCCAGAAACTGATTGACATGAATGTTAACGCGTGCGTCAAATCAGTGCTTCTATATGGCTGTGAAACATGTTACCAACGAAGTCAAACGTAAGTTCCGCACTCTTGGCTGTGACAGTAACACAAGTTTGGTACAATGCCCTTGATTGGAATCCGCAAGGAAAAAGACGCCTTGGAGCTCCAAAAGCTACTTGGCACAGAACAGTAATAAAAAAATGTCAGCTTAATGTGCGGACAGAGAAGTTGTACAAACTAGGTGACAGAACCAGCAACATAGTCAGATGGAAAACCTTTTGTTGTAACCTAAGCTCCACATATGAACAGATATGAACATGGTTACAGAAAGTAAGTAAAGACAAATTAGAGTCATTATCCAACAAATATCATACTTTTATTATCCAAAAGGTTCTTAACAAAATTAAAATTGTTTCATTGATTTTTTTAACCACGCATTTTCTTGATTGCTTTAATTCTGAATATTATGTTCACATCAATCTATAAAGCTCAGATTGTTAAATGTGGAAAGTTTATAAAATAAATGAAAATTACAAAACTTTTGATTTTTATATCCATGATTTCCATTTTAAACTTAGCAATCAGCACCAAATCTATAAACAGTGATCAACATTTGGCTGAAAACATCTGCAGAATCACAAATGACATTATAAAATCAACAAATGACACTCAAGACATTCTTATTGGGAACTTAGGAGGCATCATTTGGTCATCTGCAGTTAACGAGATAATCAAATGCATTGCTGATGAAACAGCTGTTGTATTCACTAATTTGAGGATTAAAATGATTAATTCAAATCTGAGAAAGGCAGCAGTTATAATCATGGCTTTCGATAAAGTTGATGGGGCAAGTATAAATGAGGTTTCTTCAAATGGTTTATTAGTATTCAGAATTCCTGAGTCTATCAGCCATTTTCCTTGATAACTTATCTTTCTACTCGTCCTCTTCAATAGGAAATCGTGTCAAAACTCATCAATCACCACCATGGCTCATCAATCTATCATCACATGGCTAAAATAATCTGCATTATATTCAGCACATCAACACAAAGTCAAAGAATGCAAGCATTAAAATATTTCATTGGATTTGGTCACTTAAACTTTGCATTAGCATACAAGTCTTCGTCTGGAGACGTAATTTATGAAATTGTCAAGTCGCTCCCAAATCGAGGATGGCTGTTTAACAGTCCACAAAATTTCTTACTTATTTTTCCTGACAAATTGAAGAACTTGAACAAATTTAAGTACAAAGTTCCGATTTTTTATCAACCGCCGGTTATTGAATTCACAAAAAATCCAATTTTCACTCCAATGTTGTTTTTCTTAAGTGCTGTTGGTGCTGCACAGAATGCTGAATTTGATTTGATATTTTTGCAGAATTCGTCTGATTTTGTCACTTATTGGCATAATCGTCAGATGCACTTGTCCTTAAATACTGCCAGAGTATTGCAATATCCTGACCCAAAAGTTCAAACTTATGACAAAAAGAGCTATTGTGCCTTGATTCCATTTCCTCAAACAGCTTCATACTTCAGTGTCATTATTGTCAAGCCATTCGATGTTCTCATTTGGGTCTTCTTTGTTCTCTCGATTGTCAGTTCTGTTGCTGTCTGGCGGATGTATCAAGATTGTGGTGCTGTTGATTCCCATTGGCAGCTTGCTGTTGGTGTTTTCACAATGTTCATCGGTCAAGGTGCTGAATTCTCACGTCATAATCGTTTTGTGTTTGCTATGTTACTCAATATCATAAGTTTATCAGTGTTCCTGCTTAGCAACTTGTATGAGGGTGCCATTACATCCTTCATGATTGAACCAGCTCGTGACAACCGATTGAAGACTGTTGATGACTTGTTGAATTCGGACTATCAGTTTCAAGCTAGTCAGTTATTTGAATACACATTGAAGAACTCGAGTTTGGTTCAAAGAATGTCATCGAGACTAAACTCATCAGGTCTCCAAATGGGAACTAAAGGTACAAAGCATGTCTTTGGGCAATATTATGTCTTCATAAGAACATGTGATGAGGCTAGAATCACTTTAAATCACAAGCTTTTAAATGGTCAACTTGTCTCTGATTATTATTATCTGTTACCAGAAGAGCTCTCATGGCAGTATGTGCAGCTAGAAGCAAGCTACTTAAATCCATTTGTAGAGAGGATCCAGTACTACATGGATTTGTGTTTTCAAGCAGGTTTGCCACATATGTGGCGGGTTATGTCATCTCAAGATTACTCAGAGATTATCTGTCCACAAAGTAGAGATGAGAGAAATACTTGGAACTGCAGGATCTTAGATCAGTCTTTGGAGTTCTGTTGATTGGGCTTGGACTGTCAGGGGTTGTATTGCTGTTTAAGGTATTTTATCATGACTGCATCACAAATGTCAATCTTCGTGGCTGTTTATTGAGCTACTTTACGAATTTATTTCGAAAAGCTCAAAGAATAAATAAATTAAGAGTTCGAAAGATTAATGTTCGTCCAGTTCATGTGGATTTAGATTAGATATTTCATTCTATAATATTTTACACACGTTAGATGATCCAGAAACTGTTAGAATTCTTTCTACATCAACAAAAAGACACACATTATTAAAATCAATAAACTTTAAATTAGCTCATGCCAGATAGGACATAAAGATATTAAAGTAATACCCTAATTGCGATATAAAATCGTTTTAATGGCTTTGCGTTAGAAAATTGTGACTGCTGATTCAGCATTGAGTGTTGAGTTTGTGTTTTAAATAATTTTTTGATTTGATTCTTGTTAAAGTTGGTTGAATTTACAAGCTAAATAATAAAAGTAATCATTATCAATGAGATTTACAAAACTTTTCATAATTGCATCCGCAATTTACATCCTTGATGCATCGTTAAGCACCAAATTCGCACTTAAATTTCAAACTGTTGATCTTAACTTAGCAAAAAGCATTTGTAAAATCACAAATGATGTCATAAGTAAATCAACAGACACTCAAGACATCCTCATTTTAAATTCAAGAGCAATAAAAGAGTCAACGACAGTCAATAAGGTTTTGACATGCATTTATGATGAAACGGCCGTTGTAGTTACGGAATTCAGGAAGAAAACTTTAATAAAAGGTTTGAGGAAAGCAGCAGTCATAATTATGGCTTTTGATAGCATAGATGGGGTTAGTCTAAGTTTTGAGTTTAAAATAGAAAACTGTGGCTCGTTTCTGGCGCTATCTGAGGCATTTAAACTTAATCCAAGCTGAAAATAGCACTAGAAACCTGCCTTTAATCAACAAGTTTATTAAAAAGTTTATTTTTACAGATCTCAATTGCAAAATTCATCGTTGAACAACGAAACTCGACAGTTTTTCATCACATGGCCAAAGTCATCTTCATTGCACCTAATTCATCGACTCAAATCCAAAGACTACAAGCTCTTGAATACTTTTTAGGACTTGGATTTTTAAATGTTGCAATTGCACACGAAGCTTCATCCGTTGATGTTTATTATGAAATTGTACAATCTCTTTCTAGGCACGTTAGAACGCTGGTTAACCCATTAGCTGTTTTTCCAGACAAACTTAGAAATGCGGAAGGTTTTCGTTACAAGTTACCAATCTATTATCAACCAGGAGTTTTGACTATTAATAAAAACAACAAAATTTCATCTCCGATGCTTTATTTCTTGCAAGCTATTAAAGATGTACAAAATGCTGAATTTGACATTACATTTCTTCTTAATGTGTCTCATTTTGACAAATTTTGGAAAAACTGACAAATGCATCTGACGATTAATACTGGAAAACTTATGCCGTATACTGATCCAAAGGTTCTAACTTATGACAAGAAAAGCTACTGTGCCTTGATTCCTATTCCTCAAAATGCATTATACTTCAGTGTTATTTTTTTCAAGCCATTCGATGCTCTCATTTGGATGTTCTTTGGAGTGTCAATTGTTAGTTCCGTTGCTGTTTGGAGATTGTATCAAGGTCATGGTGCTGTTGATTCCCACTGGCACTTTACTGCTGGCATTTTCATGATGTTTATCGGACAAAATGCTAATTTTTCGCGTAAAAATCGATTTGTACTTGCTGTTTTGCTCAACGTCATCTGCATATCTTTTTTCGTGCTCAGTAATCTATACGAAGGTGCGATTACGTCCTTTGTAATTGAACCAGCTCTTGACAAACGGTTGAAGACTGCTGATGACTTACTAAGATCAGAATATGAATTTATTTCGAATACACTTTTCGAGTACGCATTCAGGAATTCAAGTTTAGTCCAAAAATTGTCATCGAGACTAAATTCATCAGAATTTTTGATGGGAGCTGATGATGGCTATATTGTTAAACAAAGTTATGTAGTCATAGGAACATGCGATGAGACTAGGATTATCTTAAGTCACAAGCTAGCAAATGATCGACATGTCTCTGATTATTATTATCTTTTACCAGATGAGCTATCATGGCAGTATATCCAGTTGGAAGCAAGCTACTTGAATCCATTTGTGGAGAGGTTCCAATATTTTATGGATTTGTGTTTTCAAGCAGGATTGCCACAAATGTGGAAAGTAATGGCTTTTCAAGATTCAAAGTTCGTTATTACACAGCGTGGGGTTAATAGGAACTACTTAGAACTGCAGGATATCAGCACAGTTCTTAGGATTTTGGTCGTTGGTTTAGGACTGTCAGTGATTTCACTGCTGATTGAAATTTTTTATCATGATTGTTTAGGGAAATTAAGTTTAAGTGGGATTGTAACCCTAGCAGAAATTTACTAGTAATTTCCTAGTAATTCACTAGATAACTTTCCATTTGCTACTTGCTATTTACTAGTCAAAATCCAAGTTCAAATCATCGCCAAAGACCCGCATTTTCACTTGCTATTTGACTAGTCAATTCGCTTGCAATTTAACTAGTAATTTACTAGCAAATTTGGAAAAAAATTAAATGAATATAACCGTTGATTTCCACGTGTTCTTTTGATTTTTTATATTTGTGTAAATTATTGTAAAAGTATTAGTGTGTACTTAGTTGAAGTTAATTAAAGTACACTAACACTATGATAAAAAGCAAAAGACTTAATTTAATTAAGTCGAACACTGATGAACGCCCATGACTCGCACGCAAACCTGAGGAAGATAAATAATTAATTGAATGTCACATACAACTTTGGATCGACCTTATAAAGGTAATTTCTGCGCGCTCTTGTGAAGTATATGGCAAATGCCAAATTTAGAACAAAATTCTTTATGACGCAAAAAATTCTTTTTTTGATGATTTTTCGTAGGATTCGAACTTAAGAAGATTTAATCAAACATTTTACATGGTAATTTGCTAGTAATTTGCTATTAATTTGCTATTAAATATGAAGTGTAATTTACTAACAGTAAGTTGTTTTAATAATTACTAGTAAATTGCAAGTAGTAAAATAGAAAGACTAGCAATTTGCTAGTTAGTCTCGCTAGGGTAAGATTCTTGAGGAATGGCGTTAGAAAAATGTTTCAAATAAGGAAGAAACTAAAAGTTCGAAGAATTTATGTTCGTCCGTCAGAATCTACATAAAATATTAAGCTCATCAGGGGCGTAGCCAGGTTTGGGGGGGGGGGGGGGGTGGAAAAAATTTATATGTAAAATTCAGAGGGTAGTGGGGGATTTTTATAATTTTTTCAAAAAACTCCTAGCAAAATGAAGAAATTTCTATTAACGTCATGGGATTTGCCCCCCAAATCCCCTCCTGGTTACGCGCCTGAAGCTTATTTGAGGTTTCATAATCGTTACAGCTTCAATGTGATTTATTTTAATTCAAAAAAAAAATCAAAAAAACCTTTTTATTTTTTTTTTCTCACTTTTTTTTAAAAAAATCATCCAACAAACTTAACAGAATGCTCGTCAGTCTGTCTCTTTCCGCCAACAGTCAAACTTTTCTCAGTCATCTTAAACACTTCCACATCATCCTCCAACTGATTATGATCAAATTTAGAATTTTCATCATTTTTCATCCCTTGATTCTGTTTCTGCGCTTCTCGTGGGATTGCAAATCTTATTCTTTGCTCCGTTGTTGCCTCTGCTGCATTATGGACATGATTGATGGATTCTTGTGTTGAGGCTGTTGTTAAATGATGAGTCCTAATGTCCCCTGCATCATGTTGTGTTGTTGACTTTTTGAGGTTATGTTTTGATCCCAGTTTATTATCTTCTTGAGACTCAACTTTGTCTCTTTTGTCAGCAATTGTCCATTCATCTTTAGTTGTTGTGCTTTGGCTGTGGACTATTTTGTGATTTATTTTGTTTGTGGTGTTTTTTGGGTGGTAGCTTGTGGTGCTGTTATGATTGTAAATAAGGTTAGGAGTTGATTTATTTTTGTAGCTTGCTGTTTGGTTTTGATTGTGATTTGAAACATGTTTAGGATTACTTTGGTGAGTTGTAAGGTTTTGGTTATTGCTGTGATTTGTTGTATTTTTAGAAGAGTGGCTTGGATCATGTTCTGAGTTGATAGTATGGTTTCTACTGGATTTTACCCTCTGAGTGGTTCTTAAGCTTGTCGCATGATTGATTGAATTTGATTCTTTATTGATCCTGTTATTAAAAGTTGAATTTTTAAGCTTGATTGTTGAATTATGAACAATTTGGGTTGTTTTTAGATTATTGGTTAACTTATTGGTGTGATTGACATAATGTCGCGTACTATTAATTAAATAAGAACCAGTTGTTCCCAAATGATTTGTTGACTGATGTAAAACTGGATCAATGGATGGCTTAGTAGAACTTTTATTATTTGTAGACTTCAGACTGCTTTTTGTTGATGCTTTTAATAGTTTTGTTGAATTTGTAATTTTATCATTAACTGTGGACGAGCTATTGCCATATTTTCCTGGATTATGAAGGATTTTATTAATTTTATCAATCTTTGTTGTCGTCATATTGTGATCCATTGATCGTGTAGTCCTTTGATGAGTTCCATCAGATGTATTCATCTTTTTTGTAGAATTGTTCAAATTATCTTGAATATTTTCATCTGAATCCTCACAATCATGATTTGGTTCCTCTGAATTTTGATCAATTTTCGAAGTCGATTTATAAGGTTGTGTCGAATAATCATGTTTATCATCATTAATTCTCGCAGATGTGCTATGATAGATTGTTGAATCTGTGTCCAATGCAGTCTTACTTAGCTCATTTGAATGATAATCTTGTTCAGTGATGTGTTCTTCAGTTTGGTGATTGTTAGTCTCTTGGTCCTCTGAATGATCAACTTCTAAAGTAGAATTTTCATTTTGACTGCTGTCAGTTGTCTGAAGGATTGTATGAGCTAAGTTTTCATCAGAATCTCCATTTGTTGTTTTCTTGATATCAATTTTATTGCCATGATGACTTTCAAAGCTGTCTTTAGGCACATTTGATGGCCGTTGATAGCTAAATCCATGTTGATTATGACTTTGATTGTCTTTGTGATTAATGTGATTTTCTGCAGAGTTGTCTTGATCAGTTGCATCTCGTTCTAAAGCACGTATATTATTATTATTAATGAGTAAGTAGCTCGAGTAGTTTCACACTTACTTTTGATAATTTTTGAATTTTCATCATTGTCGTGAATCAATTCAAAATTAACATCAGTTTGGTTACTATTAGTGCCATTACTCAGCATTAATTCATCAGATTCAGTCTTATTACTGCCAATTGAGAAGTTCTCGATCGAAAAATTAGCTACATAATTTAAACGACCAATAAAAATTACAATAAAAATTTTCACAATCATTTCTGGCCACTTCTGATACAACTTTTTCATTGTTTAAATTTATTAAAATTATTAAAAAGCTAAAACATTTTTTACAATTTCCTGAAACAAGCTTGACAATAAAAATTTAACGCTACTCAAATATTTGGTACTTTTTTGTGTAAAACAACATTTTGAAATAATTTAAAAAATTTAATATTTTTATTAAAAATTTCAAAAACAACCTACAGCACCCGTAACATCCAAAGACTTGAGTATTACAAAAATTATTACCAAAAACCTATAAAAAAATCCTTATTCTAATCATCCTTCCTCAGCTTCTTACTGGCAACTTCAAGAGCCTCAAGCCACATTCTCAGTTCTTCTGGCTGTTCTGGTCGCTTCTGTCCACCCTCAAATTTCTTCATCAAATCCATAACATTAACTTTTGTGATATTTTGCTTTGACATTGCTATTGCTCTAACAAAGCCATCAAATGTGATGAACTTCTGCTGTAAGTAAATTGCCTTCTCGTCCCACCAGATGAGCTCAGTTGTGATTTTATAGAAGTTAAAGATTGGAATTGTACGACGATAACGAACGGAACTGGCTCCTTGAACAGCTCCACCACCCATGCTTTTAATTTCTGAATAGATTCCAGTTAGACCATAGTAGTGGAATCGTGCAAAATCAAGTTCTCGGACATAGCGGGCGTTGTTCATGTGACGGATGAAGATGTCGACGTCTTGGGTTGTGCAGAGACCTGGAAAATTTGGAAGGAAATTGATGAGTGTTTGTTGTATGTGCCGTCAACTGTCTCAGACCCGATCAGGGGTGTAAAACTGATTAAAATTGTCAATTTGTGATTTATTGGTTCCACATCTTTACAGTTCAACTCTAAAACTCACCATAAATCGATGTCATTTCACTGATTTTTCGTTTTCGCTGGAAGAATTGTGCAAAACCGAGTGTAAAGACGCATCTGATAAAGTAGTTGACATCCCAGATGATGTAGATGAACAAGGCAATTACGATTGTTGTGAAACCCATGTTTGGTGATGATCTGTGAAATGCCAATGAGTGCGAACAAAGAAAATGTCAGTTAATTTTGGTTAATTTCGAAAAGTTCAAAAAAAATTCGAAAATATGAAATTTTGAAAAATAAAAATACGTTAGCGACTTAATTAAGATACAAATTTATTTCAATTGTTTTTTGATGCAAAATTATTTCTTTTATGTATTAATCAACACGAATACTGAAATTTTGCTCTAAATTTAACAAAAGCTTTTAATAGTTTATCAATCGTTTCTTCACAATGTTCAAAAACTACTTCAACTTGGGCAATTACTGTATCAATAAATTGTTGTTTAAATGAAGGATCAGAATATTAAATAAGACAATTTAATAGCCTATAAATGAATTCTAGATACATTACAAAACATTGAACTTCTACTGAAAGTTCCCATGAAGATTCTTTTTTCAAGAAGTAATTTAAATGCAAAATGTAAACAAATAATTGTAACGGAAATTTCCAATTCAATTTTTTTCCCGCGCTCGAAAATTAGATCCTTCGAAATCGAAAATTAGTTCTCATCCGCACTCATTGGGTGAAATGTTTAATTTGATTAAAGCAAATATTGAAGTTAAATAATTAAAAGCATTAAACTAGTGATGGGTAACGTGTGTCAGGGGCGTAGCAAGGAATTTGAAGAGGGTGGGGGGTGGGGGGTTACAAAAAAAATGTTATATGGAAAATTCAGAGGGAAGGTGAGGATTTTTATGATTTTTTTTATAAAACTCTTAGCAAACTGAAGAAATTTCTGTTAACGTGAGGGGAATTGCCCCCCAAATCCCATCCCCCCCTGGTTACGAACCTGGTCCACCTTTATATGTCAGAAAGGTTTTTAGATATGCAACATATTTTTTTGACACATCTGAGACCTTTTATACCAAACCTGAATTTTATCTAGTACAATTTTAAGTCATTTAGTAGGACAGTAACTCAAAAACGGTTGACCACCCATGGATTAATCACAAAATTAAAAACTTATTCAAAAACCACCTTTAACTACTAAATAAACTGAACTTTTTCATCAATAAGCTACGTTCAACATCAAAAATCGAAGAAATAATCAAAAAAAAATATTTACAAGAACCAATTTTCTTTTCTTTTTGGACTTGTATGTAAAAACTGTTTCACAATTCTTCTTCATGCATGCGGCGATAGCCAAAGGTGAGCCACACATAGAAATTGAATATTGAATAAATTACTCTATCAACACTAACACTTGTGAACATTTTATACGGTAAATAATTTGTTTTATTAAAATTTTACTTATTTTGTAGCTTTTGAGGATTTAAGTGCAATTAAATCTGACTGCAATTGATGACAAATTCAATTCAATTAAGTCAGAAGCTTCTAAAATTCTTTTAATACAAAACTTACCGAAAATCTAAAAGAAAAACCACTTGTTGGCAACCAAAAGCTAAGACGACGAATTTCCGACTGTAAATGTTTTCATTACTTAACTTGATTCTCTCAAGATTTTTTGTGACTCTCTCAATTTTCTCTCACAAAACAACTCAATTTTTTTTAAAATTTCAGTCTTTCAGGTTGCAGACTTTTTAGGGATTCAAAAAAATTTAAAAAAAACTTTATTTTTTATTCTTTCAAAAATTTGAACTTTTTTTTACATTTTTTACAACACTTTATGATCTTGTCGTTTGTTGAATCCATGGAAGGTAATTTGCAACATTCACATATACACCTGGTACATTAGACGTTCCACAGCCAATCCCCCAAGCCACCAATCTGTTAAAAAACAATTTCAAGTTTATGAATTTGATTTAAAAACTAGATTCAAAAAATGTTGAAAAAATTATTCTTAAAGGTATCAATCAGATCGTTGTAAGTTCCTGGATGTTAATTTTTGTTACTTACCCAACCACATACCACTGATTCACTATTTGACATACAAGTGGTGCACCTCCATCACCAGTACAGGCATCTAAAATGAGAATTGATGTGTGGTGTTTGAGTAAAGTGGAATCTGGGGTATGGAGCCATATAACGGCTAATCTACCAGGGGTGCAGATCATCTGACAGAAACCATGTAAATCCATGAAAATCCATGTAATTTAAAGGTTTTCTATGATCTTAGGATCGTTTGTCAAAGTCCATGGAATCCCATGGAATATCATGGTTTCTGCCAGATGATCCGGGCTCATCTACCAGTGCAAGAATTATGCAATGGACTGGATATCAGTAACTCTCTTTTGTGAGGACGTGGGTTCGATTTCCATCTGAGACCTGCCTCTAAATCATTATATAGAGTAGATTTGTCAATAATTCTTACAATACTCAAGGCAATACAGTTAGGGAAGCAGACGAGAAGACAAAAACCTAGTCTGACAATAGGCTAAGACATTAATCTCAAGACAAAATAAGGGGTGATTCACATGTGACGTCCAACATTTGGGGGGGGGTGTCAAACAATTTGTGACACATTGTGACAGAGGATGAAAAGAGGAGGGGGGGGTCAGGAAATTTGTTTCATCAATTATTTAATCAGGAAATTATAATTATTTGGTGTCTTGGATTCGATGTCACAGTTGGGAGGGGGTAGGGGGGTATTGACATCTGTGACAGACAGAGGAAAATGGGGGGTGCTTTAAAAATTAGTTTTTTTGATAGACTTTATAAGCCCCATATCTTGCTTCCAAAAGCTAACCTCCAATTTTACTCACCTTTTCCATTTTCCCCGCCAGCACAAATGAAAGCTGTGTTGTCCAATATAAAAGTTTGTCCAAGTCGAGTTGATCTCAGCAAGTTCTGACAAGTAAGTTGATCAACAAGTGGAACATCTACTTCCTAGAAGTCAAGAAAATTAATTCATTTTTCTCACACATTTTCAAAGCTATTTGTCTTACTGTCTGTTTACTTTGGTAGAATCCATTCATATTGTTGTAGCCCCAACCTGCAAAAACATTTTAAAACATTTAGTAAAATTTACAGATTACTGCAGCCAAAGTCAAATCAAAGTTACGGAACCGATCGATCACATTCTCATAATTTTTGTTTAATTTTAAAACCAACCAGCAATCCAGCACCTAATAGCAGATGTAATTGGATTCGATGGCAAGCAAACATTCGTTATAGTCGGCGTTTCCCCCAAAGTCACAAACGAAACTCTCAAAATTGCAATGTCATTCTTCAAATTTCCATAATTTGCAAGTGGATGAATAAAAATTCGAGTTACTGGAAGCTGTCGACTTGGAATTCTTTCATTGTCAGCTGCTGCATCCCATTCACCAAGTCGAACAAAGAGTTGTGTTGAACTAGAATTAAATGAGATGTGAAAATATGGGGATTTGTGGGTTTAAGCTTATTTAGAGTTCCGTACAACGATCCATTAAGCTTATGTGCTGTCGTCAAGACATGCTGATGATCAATCAATACTCCTGTTCCTAAATGAATAATTTTCAAGTTTAATGTGGCTTGATAAATAATAAATCTTTTTAGATTTACCAACAAATGTTTGATTACCGAGAACAATCGCTGCAATCCAGGGATATGCTCCATATTGCTTTCAAAATTAATAAATAAATCATTTGAATCTAAATTAAATTTGTTCTAATCTTACGGATTGCCCAGATCCAATCGATGGACGATCAGCACCAGCAATGGGTGGATATCGCATGCCACATTGAAAGCCTTGATAACCTTAAAAATATTTTTTTTAATAAGTCTCAAAAATGAAGGTACTAAGGCTACGGAAAGACAACATCTGCAAACTCTTTCAATGGTTCTATAAAAATATGACTGATTATGAAAACTTCTTCAGTCTTATTCATCAAATTGTGCATATACAAAATTATTTTATACCTGCTGATAAGCAGCACCTGTCAAGTCCAGCATAGGAGCATGAAAATTGATTGTTCACAACTATAATTAAAAAAAATTCAACTTTTAAATGTTAATCTGAATTATTAAAAACGACAATAATAAGAAATTAATCATTTTTGATTCTTTGCAAACAAGCAGGGTCGTAGCCGGGAATTTAAATGAGAATTTGTTCATATAAAGCTTAGCAAAATGACCGTACTGAGATTTGTCACAGAAAACCCACTCGTCCGTGGCTACACGCTTGCATACAATTGAACTAAGTCAGGTAGTTTATATATGGGAGATTGAGAAAGTCGAAGTCTGACTCCGAAGCTGCCCAAATGTCAAGTGTATACATTCTTGTGGTATCCCTTAATACCGCTGGCGATCGATCCCTGTTCCGAAATAAGTACTTTAAAGGATAGATTAAAAGCCTTTCCAAGCAAGTTCGCCTGTAGGGTGGCACCCAAAATTCAGACTAGGGACAGTGAGGTTGAAAACCAATTATTCCCGGAATCAACATGTACAAAGAAAGAAACATAAGGTAACCAGGACTGGATTAATAACGACGACCGAACGCAAACAACAATGGAAGAAAGTTTACCAAGATTGATTCCAGTTGATGCTGGTGTTGTAATTGCGATTGATGTACCTGTTGCTCCTGGAGGTGGAGATCCATTCTAAAAGTGTCAAAATTAATTTTAAATTAGTGTTTTAAAATATTGAAGTGAAGAGCTTTTGTCTCTTTTTTTTGAAGCATATAACAAATAATTCATGCATTAATGAAAAATCAAAAAATCCGTCTTAGACCCTTTTACACTTTACTAACCGTTTGTACTCGAATGTCAATTGCAGCTCCTAGAAAAAAATATAAAATAATTAAACTATCTCAAAATTTCAATATTAAAGCTAACCTGATCCATCTAAATTCCCACTAGAGCCTGACGTTGAATTACAGAATCCGGATGGAACACAGAAGCAGACGCCAGGAACACTTTGGGAATTTATTTGATTTATTAAAAATAATATTGATATTAAATCTTTAAAGATGTTTAAAAAATTCCCCATTTTAGTTCAAAAACTGTGAATTTTCTGCTTGTAGATTTCAAATTAAACTAAATGAAAACTTTATTATTCTATAAAAAAAATTGTAGGATTACAAAAGCATGTAAAGTTTTTTTATGTCAACCATGTTTTGAACAATTTTTTGTTTAGTAAATTCAGGGGAAGTTTATAAGGCTAAATAGTTTTTTAATAATTTGGCTATTTTTTCTAACGGATGTGACTCATGGCTTGTTGAGTACTGTCTACAGTAGAGGATTGGTTAGCATCTCATTTAGAACAGCCACTAATTAGTGCCTTTTCAAGCTGATTAAAAGATGCAACTTATTTTGAAAATTTCTGTCGTCGCTTCTTATCTGTGCTAAAGTTCTCATGTCTTTTAAGGGCTTACAACAACAAAGTTGTCGATTCTAATGTGTCATTGATGTACTAAATTAGGACAATTTTACATTCTGTTGTAAAGTCGATGTTAATTTTTTTTATATTTAAATAAATTTTCATTCATATTTTGATTTTACATTTTCAATTTCCATTCATAATGAAATATTGTTCTGATCAAGCTAGACACACATAATTTAATATTGAGAATCTATTGAATTTATGAAGCTGAAGTGAAATTAAATATTACGAGCAATATCCTTATTAAAACTTAAAAATGAGAGTACCGAGTTACTTCATAAACTTTATAGCTCTACTAAATTTGGTTAATTCACAAAGTGCTCCAAATGTTTGTTTTTGTGCCACGTCTGGAAGTTGCAATGGAATTGGTGGAGGTGGGAATGGTGGTGGAACTGGAACAGGTACAGATGGAACAGGTTTGTATTATAGTTCATTCAAATTGATTTATGTTTTTCTAAGAAATACTTCACACTAATGTCTAGTAATTAAGTCTAGATCTAGTAAATAACCCGAAAAGCGGCAAGTAGCTTAATCAAATAAAAATCCGGCGCCAAGCTGGTGTGACTCTGGTATGATACTGGATTAAATTAGAGTCCAGCACGATACCAGAGTCACACCGGCTTGGTACCGGTTTTGTATTCGACTAAACGATTTGTGCTGTTCGGGTAAGTCTATATCTAGTGAATAAGCCTAGATCTAGTAATTACTAGACACTAGTGTCAAGAGTACACTTGGGGAAGTTTGATGGTTTTTATTACAAAAAAAGAACAACAATCTAGGGTGAAATCTAGCATGTGCCTTTAGAAAGGTGAAACTAGCCTAGGCAATTTGACACTAAATTCACATGTCTCTGCCTTAATCAAAGGCAATATTATTCTGCTTCTGCCTTTGTCGTGCCTTTGCAAAGGAAAGACTTGGATAGATCAAAGGCTATATTTCATCAAAGGCAATCAACACTGCAACACTCCTCATTTCGACCTCAAAATCATGTTTTACTTAACCTCTAATCTAATGTTGTCCAAACTGTGTGCTGTAGCACACTGGTGTAATGATGATTTTAAGAGAAAAGTTTATAAGTGTACCATTAAAAAAATATCTTAAATTAAAGTGTGCCGTGGCTGAAAGAGTTTTGACTACACTGCTCTAATCAGACCTATCTAACCTCTCTTACTTACTTACTTCGCTGGTCGTACAGACCAATAGTGACCCATGACCTCCCTTAGCCGTCCCCTAAAACTAGCTCTATCTCTGGCTACCGTCTGCCAATTGCCGATTCCAAATGCAACAATGTCTCTATCAACATCCTCTTTCCATGAGTTCTTTGGTCATCTAACCTCTCATCTCTCATAAATCTACCATAATTAAATGATTCAGTTGACTAAAACTAATGAGATTGACATTATTTATTATTAAAACAGGAAACATAGACATAAGGATTCAAACAGTAAGCAAAACAAGCACAACAAAGTCAAATTTAAAATCAAAATTGAATAAATTTCAGAACGGTCAGGCTACATCAGGATCTGGAACATCAGTTCAATTGACATCGCCAGCGTCATCTGGGATTAATTATGGTGAATCAATTATTTTGTCACATTCAATTCGTTCATTAATAAGTTGTCCAACTGCGCACTTTTGAGCGGGACAGTCCCGCTTTTTTGAACCCAATTTTGTTGGAAAATGCTTGAAAACTTGGTCTGTCTCGTTTTTTTCAGAGCTGAATTTAAGGCATGTTCCCCTTTTTGACAAAAAAACAATCGGCAAAAACCAATGGACAGCCTGATGATAAATGATTTATTATTTTGTAACTTATATTGTGACATCTCTAAAACCAATAAATTTTACAGTCGTCAACTCTCAAGTATTTTGCCAGTCTGGATTGGAACGGTGCTGTCCCTCGACTGGATATCAATGTGGAAGGAGATATCCTCCAGTAGCTGGTGCTAGACAACCAATACCAGGATCTGGACAAGCTGTAAGTATTGAAAATTTTGAAATTTTATCAGAGCTTTATTAAAGATTGGTTTGAGAACGATGTTGGTAGCAAAGAGTCAGCAACGTTGAGTGGAACTCTGGAATGCTACTAGCCAGACCTAGTTTTTAGAATCAGTCTGTAAAGGTTCGTAGTGAGGTAGGGATTTGGGTAAGAATCCCCCTTCCCAAAAATTTCCACTAGTTGCCTCCCCTTTTCAAATTTCTAGCTACGCTCCTGACCCTGTATTTTACAAATAATATTTGGTTGTGTTTAGGTTAGACTATCCTATGTTATCCCAGAAATAAGCCCTGCTTCTTAGTTTCATTAATTTTTACCACGTTTTTTTGTTTTCAGAATTATGGAGCATATCCTTGGCTTGCAGGTACGTTAGCACAAAATCTAAACATTATTCTTGACAAATTTAAACTTTTTAATTTCTTCAGTAATTATGGGTCAGACAGACTTAAGTTTTCAAGGAACTGGTGCTCTTATCGATCACATGCATGTTTTAAGTAAGTATTTTAATATTTACCGATCTATAAAACCTTAAATTTATCAATATCTTTTAAAGCTGTTGCCCACAAACTCAACCAATCACTGTAAGTATCAAAACCCCAAATACATCAACATCCAAATTTTCATTTTAAAATTAATACTTAAGTATTGATATCAGGGCCAGTGGACAGCCATTCATTGTTCAACTTGGCAGATGGGATGGCTTATCTGAGGTCATTCCATACCAAACGTTCACTGTGATGCGAATCTTTTCACATCCGTCATTTAATCCATCCAACTTACAAAATGATGTCGCAATTTTGAGGTTATCGCAGTCTGTTAATTTAGGAGCAACACCTACCGTTGGGGTGAGTTTTTTGGGATTTTTTTTTTGAGGTTATGTAAGTTTGTAAATTTCAAATTTCTAGACTGCGTGCTTACCGACGAACATGATCAGTGGAGTAAGGTAAGTTCTGATAAAAATGAATTTAGAGATATTTTGAAGTTTAAGAACTTAATTTTGACAGATGCATGGTTGCTGGTTACGGAAGTGCAAACTTTGGAGGACAGATAACCTCCAATTTATTGAAAGTAATTATTTTATATCTTTTTGACACAACTTCGAAGAGTATGATCAATATTTTGGCACAGACACTCATCAAATAATTGTCAAAATGCAACTTTTTATCCAAGTGTCTGAGTTAAGCTAAGTTGAGCAGCTAGATGCAATTTTTGACTCTATATCTCTATTAAGTCACCTGTTACATGTTCTAAAGAATTTTATTTATTTTAGGAAGTTGACTTACCACTTGTGGATCAATTTACATGTCAAAACTTACTAAGATCGACTAGGTTGGGACAAAACTTTATATTAGATCAAAGCAGCTTTTTGTGTGCTGGTGGTGAGCTTGGGAAAGGTAAGTTTTAAGTCTTTAAAAAAGTAAAAATTGTCAATATTCTAGCATAAAGTCATTGTGCTGTTCTCTCTCTCGAATGTCACAAGATGTTTAATCGATCAAATATCCGGCTTCAAGCTGGTGTGACTTTTGCATGGTGCTGGGTTTAAATTGATGCCAGAATCATGCCTGCTTGGTGATGGATTTTTATTCGATTAAACGAGTTGTCTTATTCAAGTCTGTAACCAAATTTCACCAAAAATCCAGCTGATTGACAACAAAGTGTCAAATCCTTCACTTTTGTTCCATTTAACCCTGCAACTTCTAAAACTTTAATCATTTCTTCATTTGAATTCGATCAATTAATTACAGACGCATGCACTGGCGATGGTGGAGCTCCCCTTGTTTGCCAGGTAGCCAATCAATGGTTTGTCTTTGGGTAAGCATGGATATGAATTGATTGTAAAATTTTACAAATAAATCTTTGACATAATTTATAGATTGGTTGCATGGGGCATCGGATGTGGATCCTCAAACGTTCCTGGTGTCTATGTGAATGTTGTTAATTACATGAGTTGGATACAACAGACAACAAACTCACCTTAAATGTCAGTGACAAATAAGTGAATTTAATTTTTTTAGCTGCACAGAAAATATTAGTAAAATTCTTGAAACTTAAAATGTTAAAATAAAAATAATAAAATTAAAAAATATTATTAATTGAATCTCGTGACCTTAAGCATCATACAAATGAATTATTATCATCTATTGTACACCCAAAAATTGAGAAAATAATGAGCAAAGTCTACCTTATGATGCGGCATTGTTATTTTCTCTCTTTTTATTTTAGTCTCGTTTGTTTCTCCAATCGAGTAGGTTTAACAACAAAAAAACACAGAGAGAATAATTTACAGAAAAACCGGTACGAAGAAGCAATAAATTGAGAAATCACAGCTGATTTGTGACTCATTTCACAAAATTTTTAACCTTTTGAATGTTATTTTGTGAAAATTGTGAAATTAAAGCTGACAACATAGCTAAAGTCTATTAAATAATAAAATTAAAGTAGTTTTTGGAGACAAGTTATGTGATTTTCCTAAATTTTCTTTTTCAAACGTAAAATTCAGAGAACCAAGTCATGAGTAATCTACCAGAGGATATACTATTGATTATCTTTGATCATTTGGATGATGAGTCAATGTGGAATGCGCTTCAGGCTTCAAAGTTGTAAGTTTCGATGGTTTTTAAATTAATTTGACTAATTTTGTTGATGCAATGGCAGGTTTTATGTTACCAAGGCAACCTTTTAAGCTTCTAAGTTCACCTTAGAGTTTGAACTTTGGATTTAAATCTTGATTTCATTTAATAAAAATGTTTTAGTTCTTCTGCATCTAAAAATGCTTGGAGAATCAAATAATTTCAAAATGTAAACACAAATGACCTTGAAAATTGTACAGGCACTAAAAAATCATACTTGTTCAGAATTTTTGGGTTTTCTATTTAAAAAATATGCATTTGCTGCCAACATTTTTTCAGAGGGCCTTAGGGGGATTGGGTGCCGTACAATAGATTCTGTTCTAATTTGAATCGTAGTGCCGGGGGAGCATTTTTTGTTGGAAAAAAAATTTGTTGAAACGGAATTATTTGGAACTGATTTTTTTGGAAAACAATTATTTGGAAAATTATTCTTTTCCAAAAAAATCCGTTCCAAAAAAATTTTCTCTCAACAAAAAATGGTCCGCCGCAGTGCCTCCAGCTGGGGCCTTCTCACATTATTATTAGGGGGAGTCTGCATGTTTAGCAAACGAATTGGGTGACCAGGAAGAAAGATGATGGATTGGTTGTTAAGAAAAGGTGTAAAAATACTTGAAAAATACTAAGCATGGGACCTAGGTGGGAGGCAAGTCAAGTAGAAATGAAGAAAAAGAAATAAAATGTAAGTCATGGGAAGGGTCCAGCCTTTGAGCTTTAGGCCCTCATGATGATGATGATGACTCCATTGTGCGTTTACGAAACTTTTAAATTTAAAGTGATTTCTAGCAAATGCCGCAAGCTCATTGAGTTGAGAGCTCTGTTGAGCCGCTTCTTTACGAATAGGCTCTAGTAACTGCGATTCAAAATAAATAGAAAAGGTAGTAAGGTGAAAAAAATCAAGAGCTCAGTTCGAGTACCTCGAGAAAAAACCAAAAATATGCTTTGGAGCCGGTCACTTACGACGTACAGGGCGAGGGAGAGGTCAGCAAGAAAAAAACAATAGAAATTTCTGGAAATCCATTGTTCTTTTTTATAAACGAACTTTGTTGACAACCAAACAATCTATAACTTCTAGATTCTGCTTTTGGAAAGTCATTTAAAGCCAGATGAAAACGTTTAAAAGATTCAAAGCAGTTCCATAGCTATTCTATCATCCCAGAACCCGAATAATACAACAAAATCTTAATAATAATCCAAAACTTTAATTCCAGTTGGGCCAGAATATTCTCAAACTCATCAAAGCACTTCTCAAAGTTCACCTTGCATTTAAACTCAGAAAAAGTTGACAGATTATCAAACATCAAGAACCTCCCAGATGTCCCAATTATTAAAATATCAATCGATGATTCTCAAGACATGAAGGTCCAATTTAGGTCCGAGGATATAAATAAAATGTCAAAAATCATCGATTTTTACAAAGAATCAATTAAGATTGTTGAGCTGAAGAACTTTGAATTAAGTTCGACTGATTATTTGTTGAAAATTATTAAAAATTTGAAGCGTCTTGAGTCAATTTCGTTCCAGAATTGCAAAATGAATGATGTCAAGAAGCAGCTGCCTAAGTTCATGCATCTTAAGTCAATTTACTTTCATGAATCCGACGACGAACTTTTTAAAATTTTCCACGCGCAGAAAAACGTCGAAAATATCTCAATTGTTCGCATGGAATGGGGCAATGACTTCTCGTGGGCTGACTTTGATGAAATGGCAAAAAATTACTTAAACTTAAATAAATTGGTCATGAGAGGACACGGAACTGCAAATTATTTTGAACATGGTGGATTTCCGTTCAAAATTCGCAAACTTGATGTGTTTTTGATGACATTTGACTGGACGAATCACTTACCGAGAACTCGTTTTCTTGAGTCACAGAAGGGAAGCTTGAAGGAACTGATACTTGAAAAGCTGCCATATGACTATGATGGTGGTGCTGTACTTAAATATATCATTGAGGAGATGAAGCTTGACACATTTTATTATGGAAAAATTCCATTAATTCTTGGTGGAAGGAAGCAGGAAGTTATGGAATTTAGGGTTCAAGAAGTTCAGATTCAGGCTGCATTTGAGATGTTTAGGCAGTTCCCAAGTGAGTTTGAATAGATTTTTCGAAATCGTTAAAAACTTGAATGTCAAAAAAATCGTTAAAAATTCGAAATATCAAAAATAGTTCAAATTTTAATTTTTTAAAAAATTGTCAACGTTTTGATTTTTTAAAAAACAAATTGTCAAAATGTGAATGTCAAAAAAATTGAAAATCTTAAATTTTTTAAAAACCTTAAAAAATTTGAAATATAAAAAGCTTAAAAATTTATTTTAAAAAACTTAAAAATTTAAAATTTTATAAGTTTAAAAATTATTTTAAAAAACCTTTAGAAATTTGAATTTTCAAAGTTCGTTAAAAATTGAATTTTAAAAATATAAATTATGAACTTTAATGTAAATCAATTTTTTTAACTTATCCCAAAACTTTTTCACAGCAATCACAAAATTCAGCCTGTTTCTGACCCAAACTGGACTAGATGCAGATGCAATTGGAGAAATCATCAATCAAGGCACTATGTTATTCACATGCTGCAAAGAACTTGAGATCGAGGACCGCAGCAACTACGAAACGCTCTTAGTAATGTTCACTGGACTCTACAAGAATTTTAGAAATATTCGAAAATTGACAATCATTTCTCCAGATTTGGAGATCAATTCAGTACTCGAGGAGTGTTTGCCTGAATTTACGCATTTAAATGAAATTTGTTTAAAATGTGACGTTCCTAATTCTATGCAGAGACTTCAACTTATCAGAGTTTTTGCACCAAATATCAAGAAATTAAGCATTAATGAAGAATTTGTGAATGATGCGAGGGAGTTTTTTGGAAATGATGTTGAAGTTGTTGAAATATAAAGCAAGCTGCTGCTTATAAAATGTATTAATTATTGTACTTAATAAAGTTAAACTTAATAAAATTATTAACATGCGATTGAGCATTGCATGGCATGAATCTACTTTTAGAATCTTAAATTACAGGATTTGAACTTACTTTTGACTTTAAATCAAGGAGCATTTCCAAAAGTTAAGGAAAGACCATGCAGACATCGCTAGGCAAGCGATCTTCTGAAATGTCCAAGGAAATAGGACTTGGGACCGACAGAGAATTACTTGGCGTACAACTGTTGAACGGGAGGTGGAACAACAGAACAAGAAGCTGCAGGAAATAGCAGCTTTGGCCCAGAATCGAGTGCGATTCAAATGCTTTACGGACGCCCTACGCTTCATAGTGGAGCAATAGGAACCCAATAGGAACCTTTAATTTATTTCATAAACTGATAATTTAAGTTCGCTTACGAAAATGGGTTAGTTCCCAAAATACCAACCAGGCCGTTCACTTATGACGTCCAAGGAGGGGAAGTCAAGAAGAAAAGAAAAACAGGCATTCCTGGAAATCCATTGTTCTTTTTGAAAATATTCCGGCCGTCATATGTGAACGATCCCAACTGGTTTTACAGGCTTCAATTCCAGCTTAAATGATTTTTTGTTCTCCAAACTGGATCCTTTCTTATTATTAAAATTCACATCCTGAAACAAAAGAACTAGCAAGCAATCAAGATCACTCCTTAATGTTACAGGACAGTCACTTAAAAATTTATTTAAATAATACAGAGCAGTCACAAAATAGTCATTTAATTCTCTTCCATTTTCGTTTTTTGCTTCGACAGTTGAGCTATTAAGTATGAGATGGGATCAGCTGGACGTTCTTTGGCTAATGCTTTTAGTGCCGGTAGTAAGATTGGATTAATAGTTTGGTCTAAATATTGACGTGTAGGCAAGCTATTTAAATCAGCTCTCTTCTTCTGCTGTTCCATTTCCTGATCTTTCTACTGGATGTTTTCTACTGCAAAATTATGGCTATTATTAGATTTTTTTGGGCATTTGTGAATTACAGTTGATTTTACCTTGTAAATTTCCACTAAATCCAACGACTTTTTCTCGTTAATTAAGCTATGCTTGACACAAATCTAATTTTTAAAATTCACAAAATAAGTTTGTTTACAAGGGGATTAACAACTTAAGGTGAAAGTTTACAAATTTTTTCCCCTTGAATTTTAAATTCTTTTAATTCGTTATTCTTCAAATTTATGATAGCGAAATAAAAAAAATGATTTATAAATTTAATTAAAATTGAATTAATGACGATTTAATTTTCTATTGGTTTGTGGATATTGGATGCTAAAATCTTATCACATCTCTAATATCCCGTACTAGATACCAAATATGTATACAAGGATAAGTTCTATTTTGGGAGATTCCGTTGATCTTGAATGGAGCTAAGCAAGGTGTCAAGGAATTCATAGCTTGGGACGTGAATTTTAGCTTCGCATTAGAAATGTTTTGAAAACTTTCTGGTGGGTATTTTCAAACCATCTCCACCGCCCCCTCTTCTGACCATATCCTCAAAAGCCGTTTGACCTCATCTTCATTAAATTGACACTGCATCACTTTTTATTTTTTTTTCAGATATTCAATCAGTCTCATTGTTTTTAACTCATACAGGTATTGACAGACATGCTATCAGTCAAATCATTGATCCTCCTGCAGATATTTTTAAATATCTCAATAAACTATATGTTTTAGAACCTAGTGGATCAAAGAAGTTGTTCTCAGTGTTTATAAAAAAATTAAATTAAATTTAAATTAAAACAAACTTTATTAAAATTACAGGAACATCACTCGACTCTCGAAAGAGAGGAGGACGAACGATAAAACATCAATTCTGTCTTACGTGACTGCCTGACAAGCATGACAAATTTAAATGAAATTTATCTTAGGGGCTGTTCACTTATTACGTAACGCGAAAAAATGACTTCTTAGACCCCCCCCCCCCCCCCTCGTAACAAAATTTGTATGAAAAAAAAATTTCCTTGTTTGAACCGTAACAAAATCTTAGACCCCCCCCCTCCCCCTAAAAGCGTTACGTAATAAGTGAATGGCCCCTTAGTTCAACTGCTGTAAGTTCAATGAAAAAGCTGCTCAAATCATCAAAAATCAAGGACTAAATGTTGGAAAGTTGATCGCTGCTGTGCAGTTCTTAAGGTGAAGGAAAAGATTTTTTTGGAAATGAATTGGAAAATTCAGAGGTTGGGGAAAAAAATTGGGTTTCTCTCACAACAAATTTCATTGTTGACATTGCCTTTGACAGAAGGCTGACATCTTTCAATTCGTGTTACCAAAAAGTCGCACAAAAAATGGCAAAAGTTGCAATATTGGCCACTAAAAATGTCAGACCAACTTTAAACATCTTCAATTTTAAAAAAATGCACACATAAACAATGCAACAGCTGTTCACGATCCTAAACATAACTATTTAAACTTATTTTAATACAACTATACTCAGTTGATGAGCAAGATTGTCAGTTGTGTGAGTGAGTCGAAGTTTGTTTAATCTTCAAAATCTCAAATTTTATTATTTTGCAAAATTTGTTGTTCATTTTTTGGAATTGTTGAAAGTTTGACGAACTTCATTAAAATAGTAAAAACTTTAAGATTTATTTGAATGTCAGTGTTAGTCGATATTTTAACGTGTTAAAGCAATTTCTTAAAATCTCAAGCTCAAAATGAAATAAAAATATTGTGAAATAATTCTTATGGGAATGAGAATTTCTCTCTTTCCTCACTCTCAGCTGTTAATTTTCTCTCTTTTTTTAAAAAAAAGTTTCTAATGCTCAATTCTTATTCTCACTGATTTCTCAGCTAAATTGAAACTTATCATAAGTTAGTTTAAAATGGATCAACTGCCTGAAGACATCCTTATTGAAATCTTTTTACATTTGGACAACGAATCGATGCTCAATGTTATGAAAACATGTTCTTTGTAAGTATTTAATGGACTATCCCGAATAGCGGCTAATCGAATCCAGCACCATGCCAGAGTTATGCCAGTTTGGTGCTGGTTTTCTATTTGATTAACCGACTTGTGCTATTCGAATGTGTCTGTGGCTACACAAGGCATCCTAACCTTGAAATGAATTTTAATCAACTACAAAATTTTGTTTGAATAAAATTTATTTTGATATAGCAAAGCTAGCATCAAGAAGCCCTACACTTTCCCTACACACCGACCCTAGAATATTAATAAATTTATTCAATTATTTTTTGCAGATTTTGTAACGTTTTCTCGACTTCATCAAAGCTTTTATTAAAATTCAACCTCAAAGTTAATCCAAAAAATGTAAATCACTTATCAGCACTTCTTGATGTGCCGTTTAAAAACATCACAATATCAGACATCAACACAGACGATGACTTGGCTCAAATTCATAACTTTGTGAAGAAATTTGGAAATTTTGTTGAAATTATGAATTTTAAAAATATTTACATTCACAAAATTGAGCTATTTTTGAAGGTTTTTGGTAATTTTTCGAACCTTAAAGAATTGATAGTTGAGGAAGGCACAGTTGCAGCTTCAGAGACTGGATCAATACCTTTGCTTCCATCACTGAGATCCCTAACATTTAAGGAATGTTGCCAAAATATTTTCATACTTTTCGTCCAACAGAGCGCAGTGAAAAAAGTCAAATTCTACAGAAATAAAATTTCCAACACAAGATACTTATTTGACAACTTCCTGCTAATGACTGCAGCTATGCCAAATCTTAATCATGCTATAATTAATGGATTTGCAGCTTCTTTATTCTTCAATTCGGAAAATTTTACATTTAAAGTTCAAAAATTTGAAGCAACTTTGCTGACTGGCTGGTGGTCTGTGACTGAACCGAGGTTGAATTTTCTAAAGTCACAGCAAGGAGTATTGAAGGAACTAACAATTCACAGACTGCCATACGATGATGATGGACATGACGTCTTAAAATTCATAATTGAGGAAATGAAGCTTGACAAATTTTACTTGAGAAAAATTCCTTTAATTTTGGATGGAAAGAAGCAAGAAGTCAAGAAATTAACTGTCAGTGAGTATGAAATATGCAGCATGTTCGAAATGGTCAGGCAGTATCCAATCCAATACTTGAGATTGATGTTAACACATACTCACATTGATGAGCCTGCTGTCTGTCAAGTTATTAATCCAGAGACGGATTTATTCGAGGATTTACAAAGTTTGGAAGTTGTGGACGGAAGCATGCAGCTGTACAATTTTCCGAGGTTCCTTGGACTCTATAAGAACTGCAGGAATATCAAAAAGTTGTCAATCAGCACAAATGACGACAACATCAACTTTGTTCTACGACAGTGCCTGCCAGAAATGACTCAACTAATTGAAGTTAACCTTAATGTGGATGTTAAAAAGGATTTAGTCATGGACATGTTGGAAGTAGTTAGAAAATATGTTAGAAATATTGAAAAATTTGGGATTATTGGAATATTTGCAGACGATGCACGAAAAGTTTTTAAAGAAAATGTTCAAATTATTGCAATTTAACTGAATAAATAAAAATTTGAGGTTGTTTCTAGCTTTATGCTTGCTTATTTATTTTGCTGGGAAAAAAGATCAATTGTGATTCATGGTTTACTTTTATAGCTGTATGCTGGAATTGAAATAGATTGTTTACCTGCCTTGTTTTGGATTTGGTTTAGTGGTTATTAAGAATTGGATTTCAAACCTTATTCTGAATAAATAATTGTGATCGGTTTCAGTAGGGTAAAGTCAGGGGTGTAGTCCTTCTTTCTTATTAAGATGCTCATTAAAGCCATAAAGTCGATATCATTAGAAGTAACCCTAATCTATAATATAAATACTCTATTCCCTCGCTGACTATAGAACGGAAGCCGTGTGAAGCCATTTGTGAAGTCGTGTGAAATTGGGAAGTGTTGACAAGGTGGACGTCAGGTGTGGGGTGAGTGTCAGGTGGGGGGTGAATGTCAGGTGGAGGGCAAGGGGGGGTGTCAGGTATATTTTGTGAAGCCAATGATTTAAGGAGTGCTGACAAGGTGGGTGTCAGTTGGGGGGGGGGGGGGGTCCGAATTTGAGGGGGTTTGTGGGAAAAGTTTGGTGTCAGGAATATTTTGTGAAGCCATATAAAATTTTGTGAAGCCATGTGAAGTTTTGTGAAGCCATGCGAAGCTTTGTGAAAAGATGTGGTGGGTTTCGGGGGAATTAAAGTTTTTGAATCCGAGTTTGAGGGGGTTGTGAGGCCATGTGAAGTTTTGTGGTAGGGTTGACCTTATAAACATTATGATTATTTGCGTCTTACAGTTATTTACATAATAGTAATCAAATTTTAACCCTGATAAGAGGTGCCACGGGCGCCTCCGGATAGCCTAGTTTTTATATAAACCCTGATAGCGGGTACCACTGGCACCCCCGAATAGCCTAGTGCAATAATAATACATAAGAAGGTTCACATTCTTTGGATCTTAAAATATTTAAGTTTGTAAATTTAAACAAAAATAACTCAAAATTCAGAAACTTTACAAAATAATCTCAAATGAAGTTGTCAGAACTGGCAATAAAAGAATCGTGCATTCATGCTTAATTTACCAGTTGATGATTAAAATTCAAGAAAGATTGTGAAAGAAAATGTCAAAAAAAATTTCAGACTTTTTTAAAGTTGAACCAAAATCATCAGAAACTAAAATTAACAATCAAATGACAGCCAAAACCGAGAATTCTTTAAATCTTCGTGAATGTCGAGTAAAATTAGATGACATAAGAAATGATCAAAAAATCAGCAAAATAAAGCTATTTGATGAAATTCTGACAAAAAATAAGAGCAGCACCAAGTTTAAGGATTATAAGTGTAATATCTGTGGCAAGAAACTATCAACAAATCAGAATTTGAAAAGGCATATTGAAAATATCCATCAAATTAGTGCATTTGGTTGCACAATATGCAGCAACAGTTTTATGACTCAAAACTATTTAAATCAACACATCAAGACCGAACATCTAGTCGGCAAAAATGAATATTTTGAATGTGATTTTGATGGTAAAATCTTCAACAAAAAAACAAATTTTGTTAGTCACATGAATCTTCATCTTTCATTAGTTAAATGTGAAATTTGCCATAAAATGATATCAGTCCAGTACATTTATAATCACCGTAAAAATGTTCACGCGATCGACTGTAAGTATCAATGCAAAATATGCTTAAAAAGCTTCAAATCAATCAATTATTTGCGAAATCATAAAAAAATTCACGACAAGAAATACAAATGTGAGATTTGCGACAAGAAATTTATATATCAAGGACTCCTCAAAACACACGTTACGCTGCTTCATGAAAGTGAAAAAAGCTTTGAATGTAAAATTTGTAATAAGAAATTTAACCTAAAAGTTCTATGGAAAAAACATCAAAAAGTTCACGAAATATATCGTTCAAAGCCATTCAAATGTGAAAAATGTGACTTCGCGACAGACAACAAAAGATATTTTAAAAAGCATCAAATTTTTCACAATCGTCAAGACAAAAAGTTTTTGGCTATGAAAAATCCACTTCAATGTGAAAAATGTAAAATATTTTGTAGGGATTCTAAAGCTTTAAATGGTCACAAGTTAAATGTTCATCCAAAAGTTTTGTTTCAATGCGATTTATGTGCAAAGTTTATCAAAGTCAAGAAAAGCGTTATCAGTCACATGAAAGTCCACTTTCTCAAAAATTAAAGATTTCTCTGAATAAGCACGATGCCAAGACACGAGTACGTCTATAGACCTGATGTACCCTGCAATGTACCTAGTCACAATTTGTGTGCTCAAGATGCTGTAATGAAATCCTCCAGATGCTAGCATATCCTTGTATACCTAGCAAAGGAGGCATATTCTATGCCGAAGACTTCAAAACAACACCAAACTCATGAACCGAGCTTCGTAACTAGAAAAAGGTGAATTGGAAAAAGAGCTTCTAAAACTCGACTTGGCCTGATATTGAACTTGGCACATAAATCTTAAGCTGAATATTGTCATCAATTTAAACATATTCTTGTTAGTTGTTAAAAATGCTGACCAACTCAAAATCTTTCCTTTTCATGTTTGGAGATAATTTCTTGAAAATGAGAAAATTCTCTTTTTTAATTTTAATTTAATTTAATTTATTAATCTCTTTTGCATTGCTCCTAAGGAAAAAGCCTTCTGAATCAGTACTTAAACTGATTAAAAAGGCACAAAAAACCTTAGGATCCTTTAACATATACAAACTGGTGGTGTTTAGAAGTGTTTCAGTGTATAAATACCTTAAAGAAATCTCTTCTTAATTAATTATGTTAAAATTACTACAAACATTAAAACGGCTCTCATGAATTTAAATTTAAACAGTAAAATTAATGTAAATTTCTTACAATTTATAAATATTGTTCCCTCTCTTTGTTTTGGACATTTTAGTGAGAGATTGAATTTTTATTTTTTTTTCTTTTTGTAAGCATTCAGTTTATTTTTTGTGATTCAGTTGTCGCTGTATTTCCTTAATTGCTATAATACAAATTTGTCAAGAAAACAATCGAGTTAATTTAAATAAATAAGAAAATATAATTTTTTTAAATTGTTTTATATCATTGAAAGTAACATTTAAAGAATTGCTAATAAAAAATTCAAAACAAAGATGAATCACCTCCCAGACGATGTTATTATTATGATCTTTGAATATTTAGATAATGACTCAATGTTCAGTGTTATGCAGGCTTCGACATTGTGAGTAAAATTTTAATAAATTTAAAATATTACTCAATTTTTTTTTAAATTTAAAGATTATTTATTTTTTTATTTATAAAAAATTTTATTTTTTTTGGAAATTTTGAATTTTTGAAGTTTTTCTATTTTTGTTTAATTTAAATATTTTGTAATTTACAATTTTAAAAGGACCAGGCATAAAATCGTTTATTTATGACGTCCATAATTAACGGTCATTTTTCAAAAAAAAAAACAATGAATTTGCATTAATTAGTTGTTTTTTTGCTGACCTCCCCCCCCCCCCCCCCCCCCCTCCTCCTCTCCGTACGTCTTAAGTGAATGACCCCTAACTTAATCATAGATTTTGAAAATAATTCATTTGGGGCCGTTCACTTATTACGTTACGCAAAAAAACGAGTTTTTTTTCACCCCCTCTTGTTACAATATGCTACAACTCATATCCCCACCCCCCTCTGAACGTTCATAATTTATTTTATCATTACAAAGGTGGAAAATTAAAAAAAATGTTTTTGGTGTGAATTTGTAAACAATTTTTTTTCGTGAACTTTTTTTAAAAGACAGACGACAGTTAGAACGTTACATACTTCTTGACACCCCCCCTCCCTTTCCATTAAAATGCGAACGTAATAAGTGAACAGCCCCTTGATGAATTCGACGAATTTTTTTTAATAAATTAATAAGTTTTAATTTTTTTTATGAAAGTTTAAATTTTTACTTTTAAATCTTAAAACAATTTTATTTTTTTTAAAATTTTGTTCTAGTTTTGGCAACATTTTCTCATCTTCATCGAAACTTTTGCTAAAATTCAACTTATTTATTTATCCAGAAAATATAAATCAACTTTTACAAAACAAGCCAATCGCTAATATCTCATTTAAAAATGTCACTTTGTCCAGCTTTACGGTTGACAGTTCAACTAAGTTGCATAAATTGTTGAAAATGTTTAACTTTTCGATAGAAATTTTGAAACTTCAAAATGTAACTTTTAATAGTTTTGAGAGTTTTGCTCAAACATTCTTACCAATGCTGAGTCTTAAATCGCTCCATTTGGAAAAATGTTCAATTGGTGGTAAAATAATCAGGTCACTGCCTCCCATTCAGACACTAAAGTCAATAATATTCGATGAATGTCGTGGAAATTTATTCAAATATTTCAAAAATCAACGCTCAGTTGAAAAAATTGGCATTTGCAGACATAAGTGGACTTCCATAGCATTCTCAATTACTGATTTTAATAAAATGGCTTCAAATTTACCAAGTCTTAGTCATCTTGTCATGGATGGAACTGGAACTTCTGGCTACTTTGATTGTGGACAATTTCCATTTAAAATTCAAAAATTGGAAGCTTTTTTGATGACTTTTAATTGGACACAGACAATTCCACGATTAGACTTTTTAAAGTCACAGCAAGGATATTTAAAGGAATTGACCATCCACAAGCTGCCTTATGATTACGATGGTGGGGAAATGATTAAGTTTATCATTGAGGAAATAAAATTGGAAAAGTTTAACTTTGGACAGATTCCGTTGATTTTGAATGGAAGAAAGCAAGATGTTAAGGAATTAACAGCATGGGAAGTGAATATAACTGCTGCATTTGAGATTTTCAGGCAATTTCCATGTAAGTAAATAGATCCCATACCCTATCCCATACCCTATCTCATACCCTATCCCATACCCTATCCCATACCCTATCCCATACCCTATCCCATACCCTATCCCATACCCTATCCCATACCCTATCCCATACCCTATCCCATACCCTATCCCATACCCTATCCCATACCCTATCCCATACCCTATCCCATACCAATTATTATAGATGTGATCAAATTTGGAAAGAAGTAATTTTAATGAAACTTTATTTTTTCCAGCAATTCAATCATTTACCTTGTTCCTCACTCAAACTCACCTTAATCAGTCAAATATAAATGACATTGTCAAACCTCGCACCGATATATTTCAAAACCTTAAAAACCTGGACATTCTTGATCACAGTGGATCTTATAGTCATCCAACTAAGTTCATTGGTCTGTACAAGAATTGCAAGAACATTACAAGATTGTCGCTAAGGACCAATAACAATGTTAATGACATTCTGACCGAGTGTCTTTCATATTTTACAAATTTGAACGAAATTTACTTGACGACTGGAAAGGACAAATCAAAAGAAAGTTTAAAAATTATCAAGAATCTAGCACCAAATTTGAAGAAGCTGAGTGTCGCGAAGGAAGTAGTGAATGATGCTAAGAATATGTTTGGAAATGATGTTGAAATTATTGAAATATCTTATTCCACTTATGACCATTCACTTATGACGTCCGTCAAAAAATGTATTTTTTAAACCCCCTCAACTGTCGTGTCACAAAATTTAAATAAGAAAATTTTTCTTTTTTCAGAAAATCCAAGATGCGCTTCTCTAAATCTTGGACGTCATAATTGATCGACCCCTTAAAGAATCTTCTATAATGCTTGTATTTATTGTGCTTGTATTAGTCATTGTAGATAACAGTCCACATAACTGTAATACAAATAGTATAAAATAAGTTGATATTTAAGGTTTTTTCATGACTATCGCTTTAGATCACTCATAAAGTAGCAGTATGGATCAAATGTGTTACGACAATATTCATTCAATATTTAATCATTTGGATGGTGAAAATATTTGGAAACTTGCAATTGCATCAAAAAAGTCATTTTTCAAAAAATAATAAGGGGCCGTTCACCTATGACGTCCAGGGGGGGGGGGGGGGGGGTGGGGTTAACGAGAAAAGAACAATAGAAATTCCTGGAATTCTATTGTTCTTTTTTGAAAAATGACCGTTAATATCGGACGTCATAAGTGAACGATCCCTAATGAGATTCCAGGAATTTCTATTGTTCTTTTCTTGTTGACCTTTCCCCCCTCGTTGGACGGTCCCTAACCTGACTTTATAATTCAAGATGACGGCAACATGATTTTTGACAAAAGAGAAATTGCAAATCTTTTCCAAAAAAAATTCACTTCAGTTGTATGCAACACTAATCAAATTAAATTAGATTATTTGGGTGAGCCTCTTATAAATAGCATTATATTCCATCCTGTGACGGAGTGTGAAATAGCTTTTTTAATGAATGATCTGTCTTTGAAGAAAGCTACAAGTAGCGATGGAATTCCCGTTAAGGTATGGAAAGACAATGTTGACATTCTAGCTCCAGTTCTAGCACTTCTAATCAACGACATGTTTGAAAGTGCAACTTATCCAGACATTCTTAAAATTGCGAAAGTTAAGCCAATTTTTAAAAATGGAAGCAAAGTTAACATTGACAACTATAGAGGGATTTCCCTCTTACCCACCATAAATAAAGTTATTGAACGAGTACTGTTTGACAAAATTGAGAGCTTCATCTTTAAAAATAATCAAATTGATGAGATACAGTTTGGATTTAGAAGGCACTATGGAACACAAGATGCTTTATGCAAGCTGTACAGCTTAATTTCAAAAGCACTGGATAAGAATAAATATGTCGTTGCTGTATTTCTAGATATATCTAAGGCATCTGATAGTATCAACCATAAATTGCTCTTATATAAACTAGAGAAAATGGGAATCCATGGAAAAGCACTTGATTTAATTAAAAGCTATCTCACCAACTCTTACGAACCAAGAGCTTAAAAGTCCTAAGTTCAATCCCAGACCAAAACATCTAATTTTCGTAGCTCTTTTTCCATAGAATATGCCTCCTTTGCTAGGTATACAAGGATATACTAGCATCTGGATGACTTCCTTACGGCATCTTGCGCACACGGATTGTGACTAGGTACATTGCAGGGTACATCAGGTCTTATGACGTACTCGTGTCTTTGCAATGTACAGAGCTTGCAAGTGGTTCGGATCCCACTATAAACTGTAGGTCTAAAGGGTGTGGTACAATAGATTCTGTTCTAATTTGAATCGCAGTGCCTCCAGCTGAAAGGCTGGGCCCTTCACACATTATATATATATATGGTCAAAAAAGTAAGGAAAATTATTTTTGAGTTTCGAACACTTGATTGATTAGCATGAATGTCCAGTTAAAGTCTAGTTAACGTATAGTTCTCTATATCGTATATATTTCGACAAGTTAAAAGACTGTTAAATGATTGTCCAATAATGGACTTTAACTGGCTGTGTCCACCCGGGCTAGTAATGACGTTGTCTTGTGAATCTCTTTTTTCCCGCTCAGAACTTGAGTAGATAATAAAAAGTTAAAAAAAAATACAAAAAAAAAATAAAATAAAAATTAAAATCAAAAAATTCAGAAACTTTCTTAAAAATCTCAATTCAAGTTTACCAAATTGACTTATAAAAGTTGAGTTGTTTTTTCATTGAACTTGTCAGTTAACAAGCATCCATTAAAGGATGCAGTCGTCAGGAATGTCAAGAAAAATTTCAGAATATTTCAATGTAATTCCAAAGGTTCAAAAGTCAGCAAATTGTAATGAAAATGATAAAATTTTAAAAAAGTCATCAGAAATTCGAGAATGTCAAGTGATCATTAAGGACATAAAAGGTCAATTCGGTATGAATCTGAATCTTTTTGAGGAAATTTCATTAAATAAATCTAAAAAAATTGAATTGATCAAAAATGGAAGTAAAACCTGCAAGTTTTGTCAAAAAGAATTTTCGACAAAATCAAGTTTGAGTACGCATGTCAAAAATAAGCATTTTGAGGAATTTAAGATTATCTTTTGCTCAATATGCAGTGAGAAATTCTTTACGCAGACGTTGTTGGATCGTCATATGAAAAATAAGCATCCGGATGGACAATTTCAACAATTTGAATGTGATTTTGATGGAAAAATCTTTAAGAAAAAAATGTGTCTTTTTCAGCACATGCGAGTTCATCAAATAGTTGAATGTAAAATTTGTAACAAAAAGCTCAAGTATAATTCCGCAAAAAGTCATTTAAAATTTTTTCATGAAACTGAAAAAAATTTTCAATGCAAAATTTGTTTAAAAACTTTTAAAATGCGTCAAATTTTAAAAATGCATGTACATACTCATGATAAGAAGTTTGAGTGTCAAATCTGCAACAAAAAGTATTCAAATAAATTAATACTTGATTATCATATTAAAGATTATCATGACAATCCAGGCAGATTCGAATGTAAATTGTGTGACAAGAAATTCAACATAAAAATTTGTTTAATTGTTCATCAAAAAACACACGACAAGTACCGTCAAAAACCATTAAAATGTCAACGATGTGATTATGCAACGGACCTTAAGTCACTTTTAAAGGCTCATCAAAAAACTCACGATATTCGAGATAAAAAATTTGCAACTATGAAAAACCCAATTAAATGTGAAAAATGTCCATCATTTCATCGAAATTTGAAGTTTTTTAAAATTCACATGAAAGTTGTTCATTCAAAAGTTCCATTTCAATGTGATTTGTGTGCAAAATTTATTAAATCAAAAAGAAATTTCGTCAAACATATCAACAATCATATTCAAAGTTTTAACAATTGTAAATAATTTAAAAATAAATAAAATTTTTTTTCCGATTTTCTCAATTTTAAAACCAAAAAAAAATTAAAAATATTATTATTTTTTTTTCTCCATTCAAATAACATCCTTCATCTATATCGTGTATAATTTTATCAAAAAACTAATTGTTTTATTGTGTAAGACTCGAAAACAGAAGGCCAAAAATAATAAAATCTAATGAAATACCGTTTAGATCAATGTTGTCCAAACTATTTTCAGCCACGGCACACTTTGACTTTAGATATACTTTTTACGGCACACCTATAAATTTTTCTTTAAAATCGACGTTTTTTTTGATTCTGCCCTTCAGGCCATTTTATCTATTGTAAAATCTACAAACATCTGTAAAATTACCTATTTTTGGGATTTTTAATATTTTTCCACGGCTCACCTATTGATATGTGTGTGTGCGTGCAACTGCACACAGTTTGGACAACATTGACTTAGATGGTAATCCATGACAATGATTTACTTTGAATTAATAGAAAAACATTCAAAATTATATGTCTAGTCAAACTGATTAAAAATCTACAACTTGGCTGACCATCTCTATCCTATAGCATCTAGTCACCATCCTTTCGCCGTACCCAACTGATTTATATTTGACATTTTGCGACATAAACTCTTGGGGAGAATTCAAACCGTTAAACTGTGAAGATGAAGTTTCGCCTCTCAAGCTGTCGATTGTAAGTTCAATCCCATGCAATCACTTAGTTTTTTTTTGTTGTTGTTGTAACGGCTGTAAGCTTTTTTTTTTTTTTTTTTTAATTGATTCATTTATTGTAATTTAGTATTAAACTGTATTTTACAAATGCATAACGTTACGAAATTAACTTATTCTAATTGATTACATATCACACCATAGGTTCTTTAAATATAGATGCTCTCTTAAACGCGCTTTAAATAAATTGATACTATTAAATTTCTTTACTTCTGCTGGAATTTCATTAAATTCTGAAAACGCTCTGACAAAATAATTTTGAGCACCAAGTTTAGTGTTCACTTTCTGAATGACCAAATTGTTGCCATTTCTTGTCATATGTCTATGTGTTTGGCTGACAAACACTAACGGAAAATTAATTTTTGCAGAGTTATTAATAAATTTGAATGTTAGTAATGCTGAGGATAGTTGACACATAGCTGAGACTGGCAATATTTTTTCAGAATAAAGTTCCAAACGACTGCACAAATGAGCTTCATAAGAGCAATCAGAAATAATTGCAATATAAGAGTTCATTGCTAATGTTTTGCAAAAATACACCTATAAACTTAACCATCTTGATATGGATACTATCCGTTCTTCAAGTCGTTTTAATGTTTTGGCTATCAGATAAAAAAAAGGTTGTGCAATGTGTCAAGTAAATTCTTAATTCTTCCAAAAAATCCAGTGACCATCAATGTCATAAAGCTAGTCAAAATTTGTATAAGGGCAAACCAAGTGGCATGCCCTAAAGCACAATAAATGACTAGAAATTCTTGGGGATCAACCTTAACTCTCATTAAGCCATTTTATAAGTTACCATTATTAAATAATGATCAGAAATTTTGCCTTTCTTCCTTACTTGATGCATAACATTTTTATTATTAACAATTATTAACAATAATCGATGAAGAATTATTCTTTTTATCGTATCTTGTGTACTCGGTTATAACTTGTATTAAATCATGACGTCGAAGAATATTCAAATAATCTTTGATTTTCCTCTCCTGAGTTTTTGCAACATTCAAGTTCATATCTCCAATTATGATTTGATTATCATTAATGCAATCGAGATTTTTATGGATGTAAGAATCTAGAAATTGGAAAAATTCTGACGGTTTTTGTGAAGGAGATCTGTAAATTCCTGTAATATTCAATGCATATTCATCTATTTTAATTGTAATTATCCAAGCTTTTGTTGAACATTCCTTCGTTGTTACAATAAATTTTAAATTATTTTTTACGTAAATTACGACGCCTCCTGTACGTCTGCTATGGGAATTAATTTGAACCATATTAAATCCATTTATTTCAATTTTAGAATTTGGAATATCTTCAGTAATATGTGTCTCAGTAAGGCATAAAACATCAAACATTTTTTCTCTCGAAATTTCTCTAAACCGTTCAATATTTTTTGTGAGACCTTGTGTGTTTGTATAAAATAAGTGAAGCATTTTTATAAATAATTTTTTCTTCTTATTATAGTTGCTGAAGATTGACATTTCAAAAATTGACACTCAGTGTATTTTTCGTCCGAATAAAGCTTAACTGGGGCAGAATGAGAATTTTCTCCCAAGAACGATGACGAGTGTGGGGGGAGGGGGGATGGGGAGGTGAGATGGAGAGGAGAAATGGGGATGGGGACCTTGAAACTCTCCTCTATGCATTAACATATTTAACATGAAATGCCTGAAGCCTGAAGAATTTACCTTATGCAGCTACTGACAAACACCTGCACATTGCACAAGTCATATCTCATAGCCAAAACATTGCACTAACTTGAGGAATGGATAGTTTCCATTTTAAGATGGTTAATTTTTTAAACATTGGCAATGAATGCTTATATTGCAGTTATTTCTGATTGCACTTGTGAAGTTTATAGCCTTTACAACAACAACAAAAAAAATTAAGTGATTGCATGGGATTGAACTTACAATCGACAACTTGAGAGGCAAAACTTCATCTTCACAGTCTAACGGTGTGATTTCTCCCCAAGAGTTTATGTCGCAAAATGTCAAATATAAATCAGTTGGGTACGGCGAAAAGATGGTGACCAGATGCTATAGGATAGAGATGGTCAGCCAAGTTGTAGATTTTTAATCAGTTTGACTGGACATATAATTTTGAATATTTTTCTATTGATTCAAAGTAAATCATTGTCATGGATTACCATCTAAGTCGGTATTTCATCAGATTTCGGTCGAGTAAAATTATTTTATATTTTTATA